>CM030007.1:2866808-3466808 GCA_017639485.1 Pluvialis apricaria
GTTGTTGGATTACATCGCCGTATTGGTCTTACAGTGCTTTTAAGGGAGGCTGCGTGCATTGATTATTAGTGTAATGAAAACCCTTAGGTGTTTCGGAGGGGTGTTCAGTAAGAGGACAAGTGTGACGATGGGAGAAGAGGGGTACGTGACAATGATGTGAAAAGAGATGGGACTTTGGGTTTGGTCTTTGAAGGACAGAAAGGCAAATTGAAAGGCAAATTCGTTGCCTTGAGCTTGAGGCTCTGCCTCTAAGTATTGCCTGGAGCCCTCATTGAGCACATCTAGTCTGTAATATCTATAATTAAATATAAATGCATTGAACTACCACTCTTCAGATAGTTTGGGTAAAAGAAAATCTTTACAAATCTCTTTTAAAGATAGTATAATTCTAGACATTGATAATTCTCATTTGTTTTGTTAAGGAGATCCTTTCTGCTTGACATAGATCCTTTCCCCGAACTTCTTTTTGGAAGCTGATAGGGTGTTTGGAGAATTGCTGAACATTTTAGTAATTGTGGGTTAACCACGGGCAGCAGCTCAGCCCCGCGCTGCCGCTCGCTCACACCTCCCCTGACGGGATGGGGGAGAGAATCAGAAGGGTAAAAGTGCAAAAACTTGTGGGTTGAGATAAAGACAGTTCATTAAGTAAAGCAAAATAAGGAATTCATTGACTCCTTCCCCTCGGCGGGCAGGGGTTCAGCCGTCTCCAGGAAAGCGGGGCTCCATCAGGCGGAACGCTGACTTGGGAGGACAGACACCATAACTCCGAATGTCCCCCTCCTTTCTCCTCCTTCCCCCCCTTTTATTGCTGAGCACGGCGTTGTATGGTATGGGATGCATACCCCTTTGGTCAACTGGGGTCAGCTGGTCCCGCCGTGTCCCCTCCCAGCCCCCCCGGGGACACCCGGCCCACTCGCTGGCGGAGCAGTGGGAGAAGGATGAAAGACCTTCGAAAGGCTGAGGTCCTTGGGGCTTTTTAGTCTGGAGAAGAGAACACTGAGGGGGGATCTTATCAATGCTTATAAATACTTCAAGGGAGGGTGCCAGGGGGATGGGAACAGTCTTTTTTCAGCGGTGCCCAGTGACAGGACAAGAGGGAACGGGCACAAACTTGACCATAGGAAGTTCCGTCTCAACCTGAGGAGGGACTTCTTCCCTGTGCGGGTGGCAGAGCAGTGGCACAGCTGCCCAGAGAGGGGGGGGAGTCTCCCACTCTGGAGCCATCCCAAACCCGCCTGGACGCCGTCCTGTGCCGCTGCTGGAGGTGACCCTGCTGTGGCAGGGGGTTGGACTGGGGGAGCTCCAGAGGGCCCTTCCAACCCCCACCACTCGGGGATTCTGTGACCTTGATGCTGTGTAAGTGCTGCTCAGCCATAGCTAAAACATCCCCGTGTTACCGACTCTGTATTGGTCACAAATCCAAACGAGAGCACCGTACCAGCTACTACGCAGAAAATTATCGCTCTCCCAGCCAAAACCTGGACAGTAATTTTTCTGCTCTTCCTTTGACTGTTATTCTTTGACATTAAAATATATGTCATGATGCTGCTTGGTTCATATTAATGAAAATGGATGGAATTATTTTCACTCCTTGTCTAGCTCGCTAAGCATTTTAAGCTTCTAAGTTTTCTTTGTGGATGACACTGATTTCTGCTATAACCCTGTTTGTTGGAAAGCTCTCAGAATCACAGAATCTCCCAGATTGGTCAAGACCTGTAAGATCATCCAGTCCAATAATTAACCTAACACTGACAGCCCACCACTAAACCATGTCCCTCAGCACTATATCCACACGATCCTTAAATCCCTCCAGGGATGGGGACTCCACCACTGCCCTGGGGAACGCGTTCCAATACCTGATGACCCTTTCAGTAAAGAAATTCTCCCTAATATCCAATCTAAACTTCCCTTGGCGCCACTTGAAGCCATTTCCTCCTGTTCTGTCACCTGTGACTTGTCAGAAGGGGTTGCCTCCCCCCTCGCTACCCCCTCCTTTCAGGGAGCTGTAGAGAGCGAGAAGGTCTCCCCTCAGCCTCCTCTTCTCCGGGCTGAACACCCCCAGGTCCCTCAGCCGCTCCCCATCAGCCGTGTGCTCCAGACCCCTCACAGCTCCGCTGCCCTTCTCTGGACGCGCTCCAGCGCCTCAATGTCCTTCTTGTGGTGAGGGGCCCAAAACTGAACACAGTATTCGAGGTGGGGCCTCACCAGTGCCGAGTACAGGGGACCATCACTGCCCAGGTCCTGCTGGCCACACTGTTCCTGACACAGCCCAGGATGCTGTTGGCCTTCTTGCCCACCTGGGCACACTGCTGGCTCGTGTTCAGCCGGCTGTCAATCAACTCAAAATAGTTTAAGAAAAATGAGCTCTTAAAATAACGTTTATCAAATTGTTCTCCTCGCTGTGGTGGTGCTGTGTTTTACACGGCAGCTTTTGCCTTATGTTTTAAATTTTAGGGAAGGAAAGATTAATCGTTTTTCGTGTCACCTCCGATAGATTGCCTTTGGGTTTTTCCCAATTGTATTCCAGTTATTTCAACTAATTACCTCATGCAAAGCTTTCAGAACTCTTACGTTTAATTTGCAAGTGATCATTGAATTTGAAGAGTTAAACAGCAGCAGAAAGAAAGAAAAGAAATACAGTTTTATGTTCTGATCAGCTTGAAAAGAAAGGCATGAATAATTGACCAGGAATGACTTGGAGACCACGGTGTTCCGTATAAAACGTGATGAAGAGTAGTAAAATGATGATGATAGTATTATTTGGATGCAAAAAACCATTAATGCTTTGTTTCCCGAATGCTTTTTTTTTTTTCCTGCAGTGCGTGGACCAGTTGACAAGGATCCAGGCTGAATTACAAGAGACAGTAAAAGATTTAGCTAAAGGCAAAAAGAAATATTTTGAGACTGAACAGATGGCTCAAGCGGTGCGGGAGAAAGCTGATATTGAGGCCAAGTATGTTTTTATAATAGCATATGTATAAATAATTGCGGGTGTATAAAGCAGATTTGTACTTGTATTAGTTTTTACACTTGGTATTATTTTAGAAGAAAGATATCTGCTTTCAACGAGCCTGTGCCAAATTTTTTTCTCTTTGCCTATAGGCACTTTTTGTGACCCTTTCAAGGACACTTTTACCCTGAGAGTCAAATATAACTCCTTTAGGCTGCTTTCTTTAGGAAGGAAGTTCAACCAACTGCTTTAATTTGACCTTTTCAAAGGCCGCTGTGTGAGCTGGCACTCTTCTGGATATTAAAGGCCGCTTACTTCCTTTTCTCGCCACAGATCTCACATTTGGTATCAGTCCCTTTGGAGGGGGAGAGGGGATGGGACTCTGTTTTCCATTTTTGAAGATAAATTTTTGAGGCTTTAGGTTTTTCTGCTCCTTGACATCCCGACGAGGTTGATTTCCTTCCTTTCAGCAAAGCAAGTAGCTCGCATGTTTTCAGTTTGGAGTTTGGCCTCGCTTGTGGGAGTTTTGCCTTACCCTTTTTCGCAAATTTCTTTCTTTTTTTTTTATTTTTTTATTTAGTGAAATTTCTCAGGGTTGGTCTTATTGAATGAAAAGAAATTATAGTGTCATTAGAGAATTTTTCTGTCTTTTGCTTTATGAGGGCTGGATGATGAAAAGAAGACCTTTAATAAGATTACCTATAATACCCTAAGAAAGTAAAACAAATAAACAAACAAACAAATCAACCAAAACCTTGAGCTTAGGAATTTTGTGCCAGATTCATGCTACAGTATTACCTGGATTAAAATAGCTATTCACTTGGTTTTGTTTTCTTATTTACTCTTTAAACCACTGCCTTTCAAATGGCTAATAAAGTACTTCTCTTATTTCTCTCTCATTAATCCAAATGTGAAAATCACACTAATTCTGCTTTTAAAAGTATGTGTGAGTACGTGAGTATTATTCCAGTTTGCTGGAACATAATTGGTAACTATTTTGGATTAATATTCCTTCAGATGACCAGTTGTTCACATTTACAGCGCTTTGTGTCTGGAGGGCTAACTCAAAACGCAGCAAACACCAAAGTAACTTGAGTTGCAGCCACCACCCAATTTCTTTTTCATGTTGCATTTAAATTTCGTTCAAAAATGAGGGTAAGCTGTGCAAAAGATTTCAGAACATGCCAGGAAGATGCTATTGATGTAGCTCAGCATACTTTATTATATTTTCCTTGATCCTTAAGCTTTATTTAAAACTATACGAATAAAAAATTTAGACATAAAAAGCTATTTAAATTAAGATTTTGCAGAAGGGCAGTGCAGTGGCCTGTTTATCCTGTACTTTTGTAGAAAGGGTATAAGACAGTAATCTCTTCTTTTAATTTTTGTTTCAGGTCCAAACTTAGTCTTTTTCAGTCAAGAATAAGCTTGCAGAAGGCAAGTGTAAAGGTGAGTATAAAAAAAAACCCTTAACATTTCTTATAATCATGCTTTGCTGCTGATTTCATGAGGGATGTGACCAGAGTTGTCTGGAATCTAAAGATTTTGGAAGACACGTTGTTAGAACAAGTGATAAGAGGAGACTTTCAGCAGTCAGTGCAGAATTACGTATGACCAGATTTTTTCTAGCGGGAGTTATAAGTGTTCTTTGAAGACCACATGTGAAACTGCAACTGCGTGAGAGAAAAATACATTAGAAATCCCCTTACCATTAACAAAATTGTAATCTATTAATCCCTAAAGTTTTGACTATATTGATACATAGATATGCATGTTAATTTACTGTTAATACATGTCTGGTCATTTAACTTCTCATTAGTATCTATCTTTTAACTTCCGTTTCTTGTTGCAGTTAAAAGCACGACGATCCGAGTGTAACTCCAAGGCTATCCATGCAAGGAATGATTATCTTCTCACTTTAGCAGCTGCTAATGCACACCAAGATCGCTATTATCAAACAGACTTAGTAAACATTATGAAGGTAAGGATGCTAATTTACGTATGGGACTTGGGAAGTGTGAAAATCTGGAATGCCAAACGAGCAAAGTACAAAATCTCGGGTGGTTTTACGACGGCAATGTCGGCTTTTCCAATGTGCTGCAATAAATGAGAATTCAATAGACAGATCCTGCGATAGTGTGCAGGATCTGTGGTACCAATTATCAAGCCCCAAAGCTAAGCAGTCACTTTTATTTTTAATTCATTTTTTTCTGAAAAACTCAGATAAAGGAATCAAGTTTGTAAGACTCAGACCTGCATTTGCCTGTTGGAGCTGACCTTAACTAGCTGGAGATATTTTAGTTCTTCAGTGGCATATCCCATAATCCTGGTTTTTGGTATCCAGTTATCTGATCGGAACATTTCTTTATGGTATGATTAATGAAAATATAATCGTTAAATATCTTGGTTTCAAACCATGAATTTTCAAGAACAGCAAATCAGCCATGCTGTGCTCTCGCGTGGCAGCTTGCCAAGCCGAGCCAAGAGTAGCTACTTGAACTCGTAGGAAATTACATACTTAAAAAGTTCAAATATGATTGCTCACAGGTTTTTTTTTTTATATCATCCCTGAATTACTTAAATGTACACTCTTCCTGTAACTTAGATAGTTATGGATAAATTGTAAAATCTGTAAAATCAGCTATTTAAAGCTAACTCACGCGTATTATGTAGGTGCATTTTGCGTATTGATGTTTTCAAAGTTTATTTAAATTTGCTTTCTACGAACTGTTTCCAGGTGATGCAATCAGGCATAGCAACTTAGGAGTTTGTAATTTGCATTTAAAATTGCTTTATTGAAGAACTATCGCTCTGTTATAACAAATCACTGTATTATCATCATGCTTTTGCTTACTGGGGGGGAAAAAAATATTGATCTGAAAAGCAGGTAACCCAAGCAGAAAATGAGAGTGCCAAACACGGCCTCTGAGGGAGTATTGTATGTAATTCCATTATATCTTGACTAAGTTAACCACTCCTCCGCTGATACGTGTGTGCCTCTGAGTAAATCACAGCCTGAGTTATAAATTCATTGCGGTGCCTCCGATCTGCCTTCCTGGAAGGCTGCGTCGGATCAGGGTATCTCGGAGGCGATGCAGAGCTGATAGTCCTTGAGGCAGCAGCCCTGTCTTTGCTCTGTGTGTCTGTTGTGCTTTCCTCTGAGTAAAACATGAATATTTGTGCTGACTAAATGTTTAGTACATGGGAATGGTTATAAATATTTCCTTATAATACTGGAGATAAAATTATGAATTGATGCTTACGCAAGATAATTCCGTACTTACGTGCATGGTTGGCTCTCAGCAGTTAATGCTCTTACTTGGAAGTAATGCCAGAAGTGAATTTAATATATTCACAATAAAACAAACAAAACAGTCATTTGAAAGAATAAAAAACCGAGCAGATAGCCCAGGTAAGATTATGGCTGGCTCTGGTGGGTTATGGCTGCTCATTGTAACATAAACCCTGCAAAGGGACTCTCGTTCCCTCTGTGTCTGGCTACATTTTGTGTGTAGTACAAACTCAGCATGTAGCGAGCTAGGCAAGATCTTCATCGCTTTGAGTTTCCGTAAACATTTATGCCTTTTGGATGGTGTGGGCTTTCTGTACTGTGACGGCAGAAACCTGCGGGTACCCCAAGAATACTTTTTTTTATAAGTTGCAATAAAACATCAAACTAAAAAAATGTTGAATTGTTTTTTCAAAGACATATTTTTCAAAGACTGAAAAATACAATCGTGGAAACCACAGTCATGGCGGTGCCGTTCCTCTGCACATGTGCTGTTGTCCGTAGATGTTCTACAAGCACGGGGTCCAGTTGCTAAAGTTCTGCTGCTGATCCATAGTGGTTTCTTTACCCAGCTACTTGGCTCCCTCTTATCCACTCCTTTCTTTTGTAGAACTTGTTTTGAAACTTTTTTCAAAGTGAACCGTTTTTTGATATGGAAATCTCTCTGTAACTTATTCTTCTATATAAATAATCGTGGTTTACTGAAAACCTAAGTTGCGAGTACTTTCATGGAGCCAAATTACTTTGGAAGGAAGGGACAACACTCAGCATTCTTTTTCTGCATCTCTCCGATATTTACAGTAGTTGAATCTCCTCATCTGGTAAACAACTGTGTTCTTAATGAAGAATTGTAAATTTGGGTGTTTTGCACTGTTGTTCATGAGCGAAAAATACGTTTGAGCTCACCCACGTGTGCTTGCAGCAGGGTCATTCTTTGGAGCAAGGGAGAGGATAAATCCAAGGCGAGGTCTCAAATTGAAATGGCTCCTGAATGCATTGTAGAAGAGGGGAGGGAAATCCTCAGGAAAATGAAGTGTAATGTATCACTGGGCTCCAACTGCATTCCTCCAAGAGCTCTAATGGAGATTCAAACGTGAAACTGTTTAAATATAAACAACAGTGTGTAATCTGGTGCTAAAACCAGCCTCGGTGCCAACCGAAAGCACCGAGTGTGTCCCAGCCTTTGAAAAACGCTCCAGGAGGGGCCCCGTGAATTATCGGTGAAGAAATCCGACTTCCCTACCAGGCAGGCTGATAAAACAAGTGCAGTGATGAACGGAGTCAGTTCACAGGCGGATAGATACGGTACGGTGGGAACAATCAACGTGATTTTTTGACGAGGGAAAGCGTCCTGCAAAAAGAGATCTTGAAGGAGTCGGTAAGCCTGGGGATAAGGGTGATTCATCTGATTTCATGTCTCAAATTTGCCGGGAGCTCTCAACAAACTTCCCACTCAGTCTCTGCTTACGTAAAAGACCGACGTTGTTACAGGTAGGGTGGTGAGGGTTGTCTCATAGATTAATAACTGATGAAGAGATACAGAAGATGTGGGTTTAAAGTAAATACTTGGGGTTTATAAGGGAAGGAGATTTGCTGGCGAGGTCCTGGTTGCTCCCTTACCTGTCTCCTTCTGAAATGCATGCGGGAACCATGCTGCTTAACGTACTGAGAAAACGATTCTTTTATTTAGCATAATGAGTTAACAGAAACGAAATGGAGAAGGAACTGAAGAGAGGTGATGATTTGAAGGTGAAGAATCATTGAGTATAAGCAAATGTAAAGCTTGTGACCAAGAGGTGTAGTAAGATGTTTGAGAATTTTGGTTGACCAGGCAAGAAAATTGCACGCTAAATTCATGTTAAAAAGAGAAAAGCAATCAGTTGGGGAGAAAATTGCTGCCTGCAGAATGAAGAACTTTAAATCACAGAATCACAGAATGGTTTGGGTTGGAGGGGACCTTGAAGATCATTGAGTTCCCACCCCCTGCCCTGGGCAGGGACCCCTCCCCCCAGCCCAGGGTGCTCCCAGCCCCGTCCAACCCGGCCTTGGACACCTCCAGGGATGGGGCAGCCACAGCTTCTCGGGGCAGCCTGCGCCAGGGGCTCACCACCCGCACAGTGAAACATTTCTTCCTCATATCTCATCTAAATCTCCCCTCTTCCAGTGTGAAGCCATTCCCCCTCATCCTATCCCTACATGCCCTTGCAAAAAGTCCTTCCCCAGCTCTCCAGCTAGCCGTTACCGTTTAAGAAAGAGATATTAGAACTGGAAAATGGAGTGAACCATAAAGAAATGGAGACTTTGTCTATTGAATGTTTCTAATCCTTCCTCTAGGTGACATCACTGGGGAAGGAGGTATTTGGAAAGGGTGTTAAAACCCTTCCTAGGCAGCAGCACAGTTCCTGTTTTAAAAGGTTGAGTGGCTG
Source organism: Pluvialis apricaria (assembly GCA_017639485.1). Lineage (NCBI taxonomy): Eukaryota > Metazoa > Chordata > Aves > Charadriiformes > Charadriidae > Pluvialis > Pluvialis apricaria. The sequence goes on from CM030007.1 coordinate 2,875,474, forward strand.
TATGACCCAGTAGATGTTAGGTGCTATAATACAGTTGTAGAGCCTAAACTACTTTTATGTGTTGAGATTAACATTGTAAAAATGTGTCTTTTATCTTAATATTAGTAAGTCCTTGGGTGTTCCTGTTGTGGCGGCCACCTTGCTATCTCTAAGTACTTCTCCATTGCGCTGCAATTGAGCTGATAGACCTTCTGTTTGAACTCTGCAGGGCTGTCCGTGTTTCTAAATCACAGCGAGCTTCTCCTTAAACTGCTCAGATTTTATCTGTCTGCAGCACCTTTGGAGTTACTGCCTTCTTGCAGATACTCAGCTGCTTTTCTCAGTTCTCTCTTGACTGAGACTCTCAAAGACAGAAAGAAGCATTCCTGAAAAATTCATTTCTCATACCAGCCGCCCCATTTGAAAGCAAACTGGAAGACTGACTCCTGTGAGGACCGAGTTTGGATTGTTGAGTGGACTCAGTAGCATCTCAAAGATCATGGAATCATAGAATGGTTTAGGTTGGAAGGGACCTTGAAGATCATCGAGGTCATAGGGCTCATTATTTAGTTACTTAGTTATTTAGTGTCTATTAAGTTCGGCAAAGAACTGAGTTCTGCAAATTGGTGATTATCTCCAGGTGAGGTTCCCATAACCCACACCATCCGTGCAGCGAGAGACGACTCTAGGACTGGTTTCGTTAGTGTGTTTGAAATCAGGTGTATAACTTCACCTTTTCATCAGGACAGCTATTTTTGTGTGTGGCAGAGATGTACATTTTAAATTATTTTCAGGCTGATTTTCAGAGTTCTTCAGTAACCTGTAGATAAATCTTTTATCTAACTAATACTTCAGAATGTTACTTGTTTAATATAGTAACCTTCAGACTTGAAAAGCAAACTACCCCACCTCCCCTGCCTTCCAAATCTCCCTACAGCTGAAGTGTCAGTTTTACAATAGAGCCAGTAGAAATCCTGTGGAAAGTGGAAGAAGAGTAATTTTATTCTGTTTCTGAAGACAGATCTTATATAGCCTTTGTCTAGAACAGTTGTTTTAAGTGGCATTTAGCTATAAAATGACGGCTGCTTGGTACTGCTCCTTTGGGGTGCGTCCGTATGGATTTCACTAAAGACTTGAAGCTTTCTGCGTTTTTCGAGTCACGTTACCAAAAGATGATAAAAACCTTAGGGATGGAAAAAGCTGATACTTGGCTATATTACTGTGTCAGAAAGTAAAACTTGTGCTAATTTACAAATGTTCCAGAGCCTGTTTCTGCTTACCTCTGTTATAAACAATTGCTTCGTAGGTTTTAGTTTTAATCTGGTTATTGTTTCCAGAATGAGAATTGTGCTGTGTGGTGAGAGAGTCGTCGGCCTCTGGCTCGTTTGAAGCTGGGCTTGGCTTGGCTGGACACAGCCGGTCCCTGGCCGTGAAACGCTGCCTGCTGCTGGCTTCGGGGTTGCGTTGTAGCGTAGCAGACTCTGAAACCATCACTTTGGACCACCTGCACGTGCACACAGTGCTCGCTTGCCTAGAAAACTTGCGATTTTATTCTTAACTTTGACGTCAACTTCTATGCATTGATAAATAGTGGATTGAAAGAAATAAACCGATTTGGCTGTCTGTTGCTGTCTGTCTGTTTTCTTCTTGTATTAAATGACCTTTGATTTTAATCTGCTAAAACCCGGGTCTTATTTAGTGACTTTTGATCCAAAGGTGGCGATTTGTATGACTTTCCTTTAAAGGCTTTGATGCACATTGAACCAAGTTGTAATTTTATAATTTTTTCTAGTACCCAGCTGTCAAGAACTCTTTTGTTACACGCGTCCCTTGGCTCTTACTTAGTGAAGAGGGCAAAACACCGAAGTTTATTATAGGATGCGTATATCAAAGGTTGGTCGTTGCATCCTGTGCAAGTCAAGCTGAACGCAGATGGGTAACCTTAATTCATACCTTGGCTTGCTGACAGCTTGGACAACAGCAGGTTCATCGGTGGTTTATAAGCAAGACAATCCAATAAAAGCTCATACTGTTGTGAAGAGAAAGGAGGACTGGTGATGTTTTTGCAGAAGCAGGGTTGGTTGATGCTGGTAACAAGGTATTTGCGAAACAGTTGTCGGGAAAAGGTAACGTGCGTTGAGCTGGAGACACTTTGGGTTACTCCGTGTTCAGAAGCAGCCAGCGCTGGTTTTGTGTTTTGTGTCTGACTCAGAAATGCTGCTGCTGCACTGTCCTGTGACAAGCGAATCACAAATATACATTGTGGCCTTGTTTCATTTTCCGTAACAGGCATCGAATTGACATTTTCATCGGCAGGATGCCTGGTAACATACAGCTGCTGCTAAGTTTCAGTAGTTTAGAGTATCTATCTTTATTTTGCAACGTTTTTATGCAGGGAAATAAAAATCATAGAATCACAGAATTGTTTAGGTTGGAATGAACCTTGAAGACCATCTCGTTCCATCCCCCTGCCCTGGGCAGGGACCCCTCCCCCCAGCCCAGGGTGCTCCCAGCCCCGTCCAACCCGGCCTTGGACACCTCCAGGGATGGGGCAGCCACAGCTTCTCGGGGCAGCCTGCGCCAGGGGCTCACCGCCCGCACAGTGAAACATTTCTTCCTAATATCTCATCTAAATCTGCCCTCTTCCAGTTTGAAGCCTTTCCCCCCTCATCCTGTCTATAATAGGATTCACTGTGTTGTGTTTGTAACTGTGAAAACCATCACAAACAAGCCAAGGATGCTCGGAAAGGAAGTACAAAATGCTTCCAGCATTTTTAAAAGAATCAAGAATTGTTTCTGCAGTGCCATCCTACTTTAGCAGTTACACCACTAAATAAGAAGCACAACCGTTCTAGATCTTCCTTTAGAAAAGATTTTAATCCTATTGCCTTTTTCTGTATCTGTCCTTTATGTCCAGAATTTACGTCTGGATATAACAAAGTTATGCCACAGACCTGAGCTCTGCATTTCAATCTCTATAGTGAAATAAAAATAATAATGATAAAAAAAGAAAGCGTAGAGTAAAGCATGGTAATGTTTTATTCTTTGCCAGTTTCCTGACAAGCTGCTCAGGAACAGTTGCCATCACCTGATTGCAAAGGTTCAGTCTGCAAAGCCTTTTAAGTGGGAGTTGTCTGCCTGGTGCTCAGGCTTCTGCGGAAGTTTAAACCGAGGTCAGAAGGAAGTAAATTCAGGGCTGTTTTGATACCTGTCTTTTTAGAAACTTTATTATTAGTGCTTTTTTTTTTTTTTTTTTTGTACTGCTCTACTCTTAACTCCCCTGGAAGTTCCTCTCATGAACCACCTCAGAATACACTTTATAAAGCCACTTATAATGAGGAAATGTTGATCTGAAAAAAAGGGAGGCATCGTGAACGTTTTAAATAATTCTTGGATTATTTTTAGTAGAAAGAGAGAACTAAAACTTAAATTGATTTCAAAGTGTACACTTTTATAGACGACACGAGCATCAGCTTAGCAGTTTATTCCATTACAGCCCGTGGCAGGGGGGTGCACATCTGTGCCCGCGAGTCGTGGGGCTCAGGACTGTCTCATTCGGGCTTCGCATGCACCAAAGGCTTTGTCACAATGCAAAATATTATAGTAAAACGTTTAATTTTGTTTCTCTAGTGTGTTTTCAAAATCTGTTGGTCTCAAGGGTATCCCTTTTAATGCTTATATTTCGAAGTCGAAATCTTTAAAGAAAGTCTGCCTTAAGATTTTAAAAGTCTTTTGTCGAGCTAGGTCACAGAATCACAGAATGGTCAGGGTTGGAAGGGACCTCTGGAGATCATGGTCGTCATGGCTGATGCCAAACATACAGCCACCTTTGTAGCTAAACACGCTTTAATGATCCCAAATGGTATTGTAGAGCATAACAAAAAAAAAACCCAAACAAACAAACAAAAAAACCAAAAAAACCAACCAAGAGAAACCCCACCAAACAATTGGCAATCAGATGTGACCTTAATGTTGGGGAATGGATGCAGATATCGATGCATTTTTTATGAACAACGACAAATTCTCGATAAGATAGCAGACAGTAGCAGCAGGTATTTCTAACTAAAGCTCTCCGTTGGGTTGGTGGTTTTTTTTTCATTTATTTTATATTGTACCTAGTGCGGGCTTTGGAGTTTGCAGACTGCGTTGGAGGAACGGTGTCAAAAGCTAGTGTGCTGTGCTATTTTTTCGTCTTTGTGGTTTCAGTAAGGTTTTTTTTTTATATTGTTGTAAGTATCAGTCCTCTTTTCTGTGCCTTCTGTACTTTCCAGTTTGCTTGACATGAGGAAATGCAATTGTATGATTTGGCTCTTCTTCTTGATCAGAGTTCTCGGGGTGATATGGCAGGTTTAAATAGAACTTTGTGTTACGTAATTTCCCTGGAACAGATCTTTACTGATGCATGGGCGATGATACCGAGCCGGTCAAGGGAGGGGATTCTGCCCCTCTGCTCTGCTCTGCGGAGACCCCACCTGGAGCACTGCCTCCAGCTCTGGAGCCCCCAACATGGACCTGAAAGACATGGACCTGGTGGAGCGGGGCCAGAGGAGGGCACAGAGATGCTCTGAGGGCTGAGCCCCTCTGCGGGGAGGACAGGCTGGGAGAGGGGGGGTTCAGCCTGGAGAAGAGAAGGCTCCGGGGAGACCTTATTGCGGCCTTCCAGTGTCTAAAGGGGCTCCAGGAGAGCTGGGGAGGGACTTTTCACAAGGGCATGGAGTGATAGGATGATGAGGAATGGCTTCAAACTGGAAGAGGGGAGATTTAGATGAGATATTAGGAATAAGTTCTTGACTGTGAGGGCGGTGAGCCCCTGGCGCAGGCTGCCCCAAGAAGCTGTGGCTGCCCCATCCCTGGAGGTGTTCAAGGCCAGGTTGGGACTCAATGATCTTCAAAGTCCCTTCCAACCTAAACCATTCTACGATTCTATATTCCAGCATTGCTTTTTTAATTTGAGAAATCGTTTTTTTTAAATTACAGGTAATATTTACTGTTTTCACATCCTTGCCTCTTTTAAAACACTGTCCTAAAGGGTTCTGAGAGAGGAAGAGATCTGTCTGGCTCCTGAGGGATGAGCTGGCAGTCACGAGGTTTGCCGTGAGTAGTGGTTGAGCCATTGCCAGGGAGCACCACGAGTGAGTATCCTGCAGCCCAGGGTGAAGAAGGAGGCGCTGAGAAAAGTGGGTTTGCTCAGCCTAAGAAAAGGGAGATATTAACAGTCTTAATGACTGTTAGTCATTAGTGGGAAGTGTATGGAGAAGACTGAGCCAGGCTTGCTTCTTTGAAGGTGATGGCATGGTGGGAGGCAGACAACTTGAAACTTAGGGAATTCTGATTAAATATAAGGACAAAGTTTTGCCATGAAGGTGATCAAACACAAACAGGGGCTCAGGAAGGGGGAGGAATGTCATACCTTGGAGACATTCAAAGCTTGACTGGACACAGCCTTGAGCAATCTGATCTATGTGGCCCTGCTTTGAGCAGAGGTTGGACCAATGTCTTCCCTTCAACCTAAATTATTCTATGATTCTGTGAAATAACGTTTTCTGGTAAGAAGATCCTGCTTGGGATCTTCCCTGCTGGGAAACTTCCAGTCTTTGTTTTTTTTTTCTGCCATTAACTGGAATAACTCGATGAGCCAACAGTGCTAGAATATTCATGTTTTGATGAACCCTGGGTTTTCTTTATTAGCCTTGCTGGGAGTTTTTGTGAAGCGGAGTTGACATCTGTGTTTTCAGCATAGTCATCCACCGCTTCTACTGAATACTTTTAATCATTTAGAACAAATGTAAATACGGACTCCAAACATTACATGCACAAATGAGATTCAGCCGAAGCTGAATATATAAAAATGACCCGAGATTTGAGAACTTGGTGGTTTTCAGTTAATAATTTGATTTATGCCCAGAAATTAATGGGATGTGTATGGCAACTGGTTCTTTCCTCTGGTGACTCTATTTGGCTTGAAAAATAAGTTGACACGCTAGCTGAAGGTCTTAAATTGTCTCAGGAATGTTATCCTAGCAGTGGCTGGCCAGTGTGTGTCCCGTATAAATAAAAGGTTAACATTTGCATGACCGCATATTTCTGTAGACTCCAGAACGGGCAGAACCAATCTTATCACTCTAAGAAATCATTTTACGTACACATTATTGTTTTAGGCTTTTTACAATGATTTAGGAGCACCCAGGGAGTTACTTTTCTGAAAAGGAGATTCTGTCTTCAATGAAAAAACAGCATTAAGATAAAATAATTTTGAAGTCACTAGAGGTTTCCATTTTCTTCTATAAATCACTTTTATTAATTCAGTACTAGCTATTCTTTTAAGATCCTGCAATACTCCCTTTAAAATGTAGAGGGAATTTACGTAAGTGAAAGAACTATTGTTTCACTTCCCGTTCTTGTCAGCTGCGAGCCACAAATAGTTTGTAATTACAATTAAGCCAGCCATAGATGGCATTATCTACAGTATCAGATGGGCACAGTGACTTTCCTTTACAGACGGCCGATGAGTGCGCGTCGCGCTCTCATGTTCGTTCCGATGAATGGAGGATGAGTGAAGGGAGAGTGTTGCCCAACACATGATACTGGCGTTCCCAAACATGCTCATTGTGGGCTTCACGATAGCTGATACCGCGCCGGTTTCCCTTCCAAGGAAGGCTGTGCACATACGTGCACATAAAACCTCGGGGAAATTAATTCCTTTAATAAGGCCCTGTTGGTAGTGTGATTACGCATCCACGTACATTGTTGAATAATTAATACAAAATTGTGCTCCTTTGTTTAGGCTTTTTCGTAAACACTCATATATCACACTTCCCAGTTGATGCTTTGGAGAGCTTTAGCTCCTTCATAGTATATTGAATATGTGCTAACTACACTTTTGAGCACTTATATTCCGGCTGACCGTGAGTAAACATTTACAGGGAAGTGAAAAGAGGCTTCCTACAGGAAAGATGACCGCTTCTGGTGGTAATTTTGGCAAAATCGCAAGAAGGGAAGTTTAGATGGCCTTACAAGTGAGTGTTACTGTCACTGCTAGCTATGGTAGCGTCCGATATTTTCAATTTCAAATCCACTGCTCGCACCCTGAAAGATCACGTTACTCTTCGCGCAGCCTTTCCAGGCTGACTCGAGACAAAAGAGCGGGTCTGAATCACAACCCTTTAACTCGAGACAATAGAGCGGGTCTGAATCACAACCCTTTCTGTAACACGGATGGAAAACTGAGCGATGGTCACATTTGCCTGATGACAGTCAGCTCTGTCTCACCTCGTGTTTTAACCACAAATCAATTCCTCGTTTCAGCATTTGGTCCAAAGAGGCTCTTTATTTCCAGGGGGCCAAGTACTTATTCCTCCACAGGTGGGGAGATGTATCGTATAAAGACAGAGCATACTGAAGCCTGCTGTATAAATCAGGGCAGCTTACTTTATTATCCTAAAACAACAATCATTTTTCATGGGATAATAAAACTATTTCTTGATAATGCTTCTGACTTGTCAGCGAGTTTTCCTTTGGCATTTTGACAGAAATAACTTCAGAAAAGGGTTGATTGCGAAAAAAAAATGTAGTGTGATTTTACAGATGCTCATGAAAGGTATTTCCTGTACAGGAGGTTACGTAGAAGAAGTCACGGGTGTATTTATGTAAGGAAGTTAACAGGAGGCTGGTATCGGCAGTGCAGTGAGGGGGAGCGACTAAAAGAGAAATAATCAGTGATGAAGGCTGAATGCAATGCAGTAGAACAAGTAAAAATGACTAGAAAGCCAAAAAAATTGCAAATCACTGCTAGGAAGAGGGCGCGGGGTAAGGGTTAAGATCGGGAAGGAGGTACTTAACAGGAATCCGGGCGGTCTTGTTGAGAAATCTAGTTTAAGGAGTTAACAGAAAACTTCCCAATTGTTTTTTGGGTTTATTTGGGTTTTTTTTAGCTTTTAAAGATCTTTATGTAGAAACTGTTTAGGATTTGGATCGGACTTGAAGATTTTTCTGTCAAATGCCATAAAACTACCCATTTGGAACAGGAAATGAAACTTTGCCATCTTGTTTCAAAGCCGTGCTGTAATACAATCGGAACGGTTCCCGAAATACTTTGCTGTGCCAGAAAGCAGCCTGCGTGCCTTCGAGTGGCTGGAGCCAGCGCCGAGAAATACCCAAACTCAGGAAGCACCTGGTGTGCGCCGGTTGGGAGGCAGGTGGGGCTACGTCGAAAAGTTTTAACTAGAAACATGCGACATTCCTATTTTAGAAGTCGTGGAGTCAGACATCCTGAATGGATCAGTCGCGGGGTTTTGTTTGGTCGGGGGGTTTTGTTTTTAGCAACTCTGGATTCCCTTGAAGAATTGAAGACGTAAGGGAAGAGCTACTTTTTTCCTCCGCGTTTTTATCTGCTCTTATTTATAACCACCCGATGTTTCAGCGAGTTACCTGGAATTTACACGAATTTACATTGAAACTATGTGAAAAGCTCATGTACCCTTTTTAAAATCATAGAATCATAGAATGGTTTAGGTTGGAGAGGACCTTGAAGATCATTGAGTTCCAACCCCGTGTGCAGATCTCTGTTAAATGAGATCTTAAACTATAAATGTTATTGAAAGTGTGGACAAAAAACATGTGTAAGTTGAATGGCAGTCTGTAGGACTTCTCCAGGTGACAAACGAGCTGTCCTGTGCCCCCGGGTGGTTATTTAGGACCGGAGTGATAACGGATAATGGAACTGAGAACGCTCAGATGCTCCGTTGGGTGATTTGAAGTGAAATCCAAAGGTTTCTGTGAATAACTGCTGCTTCATCAAAAACGAAATACCTGGTTGTCTAGTTGTCTTGCTAGATATTTCAGTTTTGATGAAACTTAGCCAGTATAGGTTGCAAATTAAAAGCAGTCATCAGTGGCAAAGATGAGCTGGTTTTAATCCTCTACCAAAGCATCTAGGAGTGGTAGAAAACTTTAAAAAAGGGTTTGAAGCACAGTCTTGCTATGGATTTTGTTGTCTTCGAGGAACATGGAAAGTGGTTTAGAAGGCGGCAAAACATGTTATAATGACCATCAAGAAGGCAAAACGTGTTACAGTGACCATCAAGAAGGCAAAACATGTTACAATGACCATCTTTTGATGGCGACTGTGAGAACTGATGTAGAGTCTCGTACGTCAATGGCAGGAGAAAACGTTTCTGAGTGACTTAACTTAGAAAAGAGGCAGAGGAATTCGAAGAAGGAGATAAGATCCAAAATAGCACAAGCCCAGTAAGCGTAAGATGGAAAATGTCACACTGAAATTGAAGCATAATTAAAACTTCAAAGAAGTTACTGGAAAAGTGGCTTCTAATCTATGTTGTAGGGTTGGTTTTTTTTCATGTCGGTGTCATCACAGAGGGAAGCGAACCTGGCAAGAGTTTCTACAGAATTGCGAAGGTTTACGTAGGCTGTCAAGGTGTGAGATGCTTTTTCTTCTTTCAGCTTCGAAAGCTTTGCTTGGCTCTTTCGCCCCAAGCCCGTTTGGTGCCAGCGGGGGCGTTTGCGAGTACGGTTGTCATAGCCTGCGTGGACGATGGCTGTTTGAGCTGTATTTTTGGCACAGTCTTTAGAAAACCGGCTCGCCTTGGGCAATCCCTTCCTGCAGCTGAATTTTGGGCTCGGGCTGGTGAGCCTTTACGGGTGCTGTGGCTCGTGGTGGACGTTCAAGAGGTGACACACAACGTCGGGTTTCATCTCCTTTTGAGAGGTCGGTAACTAGCGCAGGGCTCCTTCGGCAACTGGTGAGCAACTGGTCTGGAGAGAGAGAACTGTTCCTTCCCTGGGAGCTGGTCTGCGGGGAAATGAACGGAGCTGATGCGCGCGCCAATGGAATTAGGCCACAGAAGGGCATTAGGAGGCAAGAAATTCCAAATTGCTAGGAAGATAATGGATTGGAAAGCTGGCCGAAAAGCTCGGTCAAGGGAGGAGGAGGAGGGGGAAATCCTGCAATATGATTTGTCCGTCTACCTGCTACTTTTCATACAGAAAAAAACCCATAAAAATAAAAATCCCATCTGTTCAAATTGTCATCTCCGCTAAAAAGGCTTTTTATAGCCTGGATAAACCCCCTTGTCGTGGAAGGGAAGCAAATATTCCCTACCAGTAGATTCATTAGATCCGTAATGCCGGATGACTCTGGCTGGAACAGTGTAGTCCAACTGAACCGAGGATATTACTTTGTACTGTTTTATGGATTATCGAAGCGCTAAGGTAACCGCTCGTCGGATTTGAGTGGTAATCGAAAGAAATAACGTCTCTCTGGTATCCCGTGTTGCTCACGGTTAATGGGAAGAACCTGTTCAGTGCAGCTTCCCCCTTGGCAGCAGCATCGTCCGGACGCACCGAGCAGCACCCCTCAATTAGCACCTTTTAAAAATCTTAATGGATTTCAAAAAAAACTTCAGGAAAGTTTAAATGCTGAGGTTCAAGGGCTGTAATCTCACATAACTCAAAGTTATGGGAGCTGAACATGGTGTAGAGGTACTGGAAGAAAATTTGTTTGAAAGAATCATGACAATACCCTGATTTTTGGGTGCCTGAATTTATTTGGAGAAGCTACTTTTGACTGAAGTGTAAAACCAGGTATGTGGAGATAGGCAGAAATCAGGTTTCTAGTCCAATCTAAAGAATATTAGAAATAAAAATTGTAAACTGCTCCTATTAATCGTATTGTTCAGTGTTTTACAGTAGGTCGTAGATATGATGATTTAATTTAATAGATGCGAATTCAATTTAATAAAAGAGAAATTAAAAAAGATACGGAGCCCTAAGAAAAAGGTGGATAAAAAGAAGACAGCCAATCTGAGTGAGAAGCATCCTTTTTCTAAGTAAAATCTTCACAAATATTTGTGAGTGTGTATACCCAGATAATTGAACGAGTTTTACTAGTTGACCCCCTTCTGTCATGCTGCGCTCTTCTCAGTGGCCATTGAATGTGTTGGATTATTATAGTATATTTTTCTGGTATGCATATGTGATTTCAGGTAGGAATGTCTCTATTTAAATTCTACGTATGGCCGTTCACGTCTAGCACAGACCCTGCTGTCTGGCTGGGTCTTAGCAGCCCCATTTCAAATATCAAAGGGGACAGCAGAGACGGTGTTCATCAAATCAACTTTGGTGAAAAGTCTCAATTTATTGAACAGCAAAGAGTAGGTGCGAGAGACAGCCTTGTATCAAAGAAATCCCCAGCCTACCAAATTCTTGCGACATCTCTTCCTACGGGATTTAAACATTGCTTGAACTTTTCCGACTGTGTAATGTCGTTAGGACACCTGAGCGGTGTTATCGGGGAATTAAGTAGTTTTTAAAAAGGTTTGAGCATTAATCATAGAGTGTGCAGCACTGCTCTGCCGTAAGTTTGGAAAGAAGCTTTCTTTAATGTAATTACGTTCATCAAGTCATGTTCTAAGAGTAAAATATATTTAGGTGTTTCCAATCAGGCCGTGCTTAAGAAGTGATTTAATTAAAAGATAGCTTAACGCCACCGCATCCTATTTTGTTCACTTTTCTGTTGATTTTTGTAACCCATCACTGTTGTGTTTTAAATAGTAGGAGCTTAAAAAATGCCGTCAGCTTCTGGAGAAAATGGTGCAACCAATGAACCCATCAATGCTCGTTCAGGAACAGGGCTTGTAACGGCGGGGTTTGTGCCAGGCTTTGTGTTGGGGCTCGGGGGAAATCTGTCTGAAAGGGACAAACCTTTCACAATATTTTATTATCTATATTTTTATTTTATATAAAAAATATATATATTTATATATTATAATTTTATTATATATTATTATTATTACAGACTTCAGACTGAAATGCTCTTCCTCCTCACCCACTGGTGCTTATAAGGAGTGCATGCATAAATTGTTAGTGCGATTCCCCTGGGAATAAATGGGAATGGACTACTAAAAGTAATAAAGTGTAATTGGCACATGGAATTCCCGAGTGATATTTGGGAAACACGGATTAATCTTCTGTGCTGCAATGCAGCTGCTGTACCTCTGGCATACCCCTATGATGTTTTTCCTTTATTGTTCAAGATAATTTTTTTTCATTGTTCTGATTCTATAATTATTACAGTAATCACAGTACTGTGACGCTGAGCCGTTTTCCTTTTAAGAACATGTTGCTCATTTGTGCAGATTACAAAAATTCCTAAAAATAGTTTCACTTGGTTTGGTCCTTAGATTTTAGTATGACTGGTAAAGAGTATTTAGTAATTCTTTAGTAGAGTGCTTTTTCAGGAACGGGGGGTTTGCTATATGAAATACACTCAGCCCTTTTCATATTGTTTAATTAATTGACATTCTAATATAAAATTTAAAAATGTGTTTTAATTTGAGTTGTAAAATGTCTTCGTTCCCCTGAAAAGACCCTTTGTGTTGTGGATTAGACTGTGCAATGTTACGTTTGTAGGACCGCGTCGAACTGCAGTTTGTGTCTCTTTGGCGTGATAAGAATCTGAAATGCTCAGTAATAGATAACATTTATTTATATTTTTAATATCGCAGCATTGCCATCGCTAAACTTATTCTGAGAGCATCTTTTGGAAAGCCTGTTCACTGAGCAGTCTGCTGGAGGTGACAGGTAACTTTAAACCCGTGTACAGAAAAAACACCCATATGGAAGTGATAAATCCAAATAGCAAATGGGAAGAGCAGCCTGTACTGGAGCAGAAAAGGGTTTGTTCGACAGATTTATTTGAAGAAGTAAATGAAAAGCACACTGGACACAAAAATAATGATAATATAGAGATTGAATCGACTGAACAAAAACTACAAACAGCAATGGCAAAATAGATGGTTAAAAAATGTAAAAGCTCATGAGAAATGCATATGATCAGTATCCAATTATTTATTTTTTTACACTGTTTTATGCATTTTATCTGCCAAGGGAATATTTTTAAATATCAAGAACTGTGGGATTTGGTATGAAATGCATTTTCACGTGCGCATCTGTGTCACTTTAAGGTTTCTGTTCCTTAGTCTAAACTCTTGTAGAACATAGAAGGTTTTGAGACTTACCCAGGAGAGCTAGTGTGTCTGAGTCAAGGATGCTTCATCTGTAGCACGAAGGCTTCTGTGGAGACACCTTTCCCACCGGGGAAGTCTTAGTAAGAAAGAATTTCAGGAGCTTTCTTGGAGATGGGTCTGTGTTTGTGTGTGATTAAACCTTGCAGGAGCTAAGAATCGTCACGGTTCTAGCCCATTCTTGGGCAAAGTATGTTTCTTGAACCTACCTTCTAAATGCTGTAAAAAAAATACATTATTTTTTAAAAACTGAGCAACAAAATAATTCATCGTTGGGAACATTTTCCTACTGAAGAAAAAACAAGCAAATGTTAGACATAGCACATACTCCGCTGCTATTCAGCAGTCGTGATGATGATGATGATGTGGTCAGCGTAGGAATCCTTAAATAGCAGAAATCGGTGGCAAAAGGCTGAAGGATTTAAATACATTGTTTTTCTGCATGAAGGAAGCCAAATGTTATTGGCAGGAACAGTACAGAGTACTCTTCAGATACAAAGGTAACGTGACGGTGACAGTCTGCCACAAAGTCTTCTTCAGGGTGTTGGATTCGAGCCAGATTTATTTTTTTCCAAGAATGAGGAAGTACAAAAGTAAAGACAATTGCGCCAGTGCAGTTCAATGAAAATTAAGTCATGTCAGAGGAAGGATCCCCTTGAGATTTATTCCAGTGCTATGAAAGAAAAAGAAAAATAGGTTCAAGAAGTCTTCAGAGATGATACTTAAAAACTTTGGGGAGAAGTGGGTGTCTTTCTAGATTATGAAGAATCTGTTTTCATCTTCCAACTTTTTTTAAGCCTTATGCAGTAGAATTTTTGAAGATCTGTTTTTTTCCATTCTCATGGCAATCTTACATCGGGGTATTGCCACTGACTTAAGTGGAATTATTCTAGAACTCTGAAGTGTTAATTTAATGCTGTCTTCATCGGGTAACTCTCGTGGCGCTCTGCCTCGTGGGGCAAAAGTATTTCCAAAGAAGAATTTCCAAAGGAGACTTCCTTCAGTGCCTGTGTTCACCTACCAGACGCTCATCGTTAAATGTGACAGCTATGGGGCACTACCATGGGATCTGTGGAGGCAAATCTAGAAGGAGTACTTAATGTTGTCGTTAATTTTGCTTATACTTGTTTTAAAGGGACTTTGTCTTTGGATTCGGGGAGCTGCTGGCGGTCATTTCGTGTTTTTCTGTGCTCAGAGTAGACTTCACTGCACCAGCAGCAAAGGTTTTGTCATTAAAAACAATGACCCTGCCTAAACTGTAAAGGAACAAAATGATGTGCAAAACAATCATGGAGTGACTGATGAGACCAAACAAAGAACTTGCAAACAAGCCCGAAACTATTGACACTAGAAAATACAAAGCTCTGGGGTAAGGGAAAGTACACAGTGTGTTTATGGGGGCTGAGCTGAAAGGCAGGCAAACAGAACTCAGGGCACTTGTCTCCGCGTGTTTATTATTCTCGTGTTTGCCATGATGAAAGCTCCTTCTCCAGGTTGGGCGAAAAGATGAGGAAATTTAAGGTAGCTTCTGCAACCTTTGTTGATTTAAATAGACACTTTCTACGGTTTTGCAGCCTTTTCCATCATACTCTCTCCCTACCTTTTCATCTGCTTTTTTTGTTTCTACCCGTTCCCTGATTTTTTTTATCATTTCTCTGCTCCTGAGCAGTATGGATATCTCCCTGGAATATCTTTCGCTTCCTTGGTCACAGCTGGCCGTTTAAGAACGTACTTCTGAAGAACATGCAGTCATGCAGGATGTTGATATAAGAAAAAGAAAATAAAAAGGAACAGGAGAAGCTCATTAGCCTGGCAGCAACAGTACAGCGAGACAGTTATAAAAATTCCTTAAAATTATTTTCTGTGAAACTGCAAGAAGGAGCAGAAGCTGGAGAGGTGGTAGAGGATCTTGCTGTAGGGACTCTTGAGTTATTGGGCCAAAAGCACCTTCATTTCAAGGAGATGTGAAGAGGTTGGTGGCTGGGGAGGTAGAAGAGTTTGCTCTAAGTGCAGTAAGGGCTAGCGAAGTAAAAATGTCTGCAAATTACTGCCCTTTTTGTTTGTTTTGGCTGATACTTTGTCTCTGACAGTGCTGGACGTTTGAAGAAACTTAAGTGCTGCAGGAGTTGAGGACAACTGAGGTGCCCAGGACACTTGGCTGTCCACCTGTACTTTAGGGTTGGTAACTACTGAAATAGTAGAGTAGAGCTGAAGATACCGTGTTACAGAGAAGCCATCAAAAGCAGTTTTAATACAGGCTGAGAGTTGGGGATGTTGAGCCTGGAGAAGAGAAGGCTCCGGGGAGACCTTAGAGCCCCTTCCAGTCCCTAACGGGGCTCCAGGAAAGATGGGGACAGACTTTTTAGCAGGGTCTGTAGCAATAGGACGAGGGATAATGGCTTTAAACTAAAAGAGGGGAGATTCAGACTAGATATTAGGAAGGCATTTTTTATGCTGAGGGTGATGAGCCCCTGGCCCAGGCTGCCCAGAGAGGTGGTGGATGTCCCAACCCTGGAAACATCCCAGGCCAGGTTGGACGGGGCTCTGAGCAACGTGATCTGGTTGAAGATGTCCCTGCCCATGGCAGGGGGTGGGACTGGATGGCCTTTGATGGTCCCTTCCAACCCAGACTATTCTGTGATTCCATAATTGGGAAATTCAAGTGAAAGTAAAGTGTTTTTGCTGCAGTATTTAATTTTTACAAAGTGTTGAAGGGACCAGCACGAGCAGGTGAACAATATTCTGCACAGGAGCGCACACCTTGGGTGAGGAACAAATGCCGGTGGAACCCCGTTGTTGTTTGGAAAGCTGTTTTCCCTGTTCACATCTGGGGTGGCTGCATGGCAGCAGTCGTCAAAGAAAAACCAGGAGTTCCAGTCCCATCCTTCTTTCACACTTGCCCCGTTGGGACTGCTCCCAGCTCTCGTAGCTCTGCGTGTTGAGTAGCAGCTGCCCACCCCAAATTAAATAGAGGCCTTCCTCGCTCTGTCCAGATGTGGCATCTTTAGGATAGTTGTGTTTCCCTTTTATGGGACGCCTCTAAATTCCAGATGTTCTCACGCAGGACTAGCTGGTGTTACTTCACCGAGCGTGAGATGGACCTGGACCTCACTATGAAGGAGGGTTATCACTGCGGCAGCTTCGGATGTGTGGGTTTATCCTGGGATACAGAGAATTTTCTGGCCTTAACTTGGCACTCCTGTGCATTGGATGCAAACTGTGGGGCTGTACTACCAACTTGAAATTCTGATTTGACAGAGCTAAACTTACATGGTCCTTTCTCCTTGTAGGCTGAGGAAATCCAGCACTAACTTTTTTGATCCAGCAAAGAGAGTAGGGGTTTTGTCATCAGCTTTTCTCTGCAGCTTTCTCTTCTTGCACGTACGGTTTAGCAGAAAAATAGCATTTTTTTGGTACTGGGTCCGGTGCTGTTTAACGTCTTTGTTGGTGACATGGATGTTGAGATGGAGTTTGCCTCAGGAAGTTTGCTGATGACACCAAGATGTGTGGAGCAGTTGACACGCTGGAGGAGAGGGATGCCATCCAGAGGGACCTGGACAGGCTCCAGCAGGTGGGCCTGTGCAAACCTCATGAAGTTCAACAAGGCCAAGTGTAAGGTCCCGTATGTGGGCCAGGGCAATCCCAAACATGAATACGGACTGGGTGGAGAATGGCTGGAGAGCAGCCCTGAGGAGAAGGACCTGGGGGTGTTGGTGGGTGAGAAGCTCCCCGTGAGCGGCAGTGTGCGCTGGCAGCCCAGCGAGCCCCCGGCACCCCGGGCTGCATCCCCAGCAGCGTGGCCAGCGGGGCGAGGGGGGACTGTGCCCCTCTGCTGCGCTCTGGGGAGCCCCCCCTGCAGCGCTGCCTCCAGCTCGGGGGCTCAGCACAGCAGAGACACGGCCCTGGGGGAGCGGGGCCAGAGGAGGGCCCGGAGATGCTGCGAGGGCTGAGCCCCTCTGCGGGGAGGACAGGCGGGGAGAGGGGGGGTTCAGCCTGGAGAAGAGAAGGCTCCGCGGAGACCTCAGAGCCCCTTCCAGCGCCTAAAGGGGCTCCGGGAGAGCTGGGGGGGACTCTGGGTCAGGGAGGGCAGCGATGGGACGAGGGGGAATGGTTTAACACTGAAAGGGGGGAGATTTAGATGAGATATTAGGAAGAAATTGTTGCCTGTGCGGGTGGTGAGCCCCTGGCCCAGGCTGCCCCGAGAAGCTGTGGCTGCCCCATCCCTGGAGGTGTCCAAGGCCGGGTTGGACGGGGCTGGGAGCACCCTGGGCTGGGGGGGGGGGGGTCCCTGCCCAGGGCAGGGGGGTTGGAACTCGATGATCTTTAAGGTTCCTTCCAACCCAAACCATTCTATGATTCTATGATTTTTATCAAATGCTGAGCGGGTGAAGGGCAGGCGCGGCAGCAGGCTTCCACTCGTTTTTGAGTCAGATTTCAAACCTCAATATCGTGATCAGTGCAGACACTGCGCAGTTGTTCCTCCAGGGTTGCAATGACTGAGAAATGCCGAAGCTCGCACTGGTTTTATGTCAGCGGAGACACGGTTGCTGCAGGCGTGCTTTTCAGGGACACTTCTCTTGCTTTGATCTTGGGTTTGTTGGTAATTTATATCTCGAAGTCGCGTTTTGTTGACAATTGCTCACAGACCTGATTTACTTTTATGTTCAGATGTCTTGATGGAGAAGAAGGGTATTTCAGCAGTGACAAATACTGCAGTGATGGAAGACTTTAAAAAGAAAAAGACTTAAAGAATTAACAAGCTCCTCTTCTTATTAGGAGAAGCTGATGCCTAGAATAAATTACTACCAGGAATCAGCATTTTTAAGGGAGAATCACTGTGGAATGTAACTGTTAACTGGAGAGGATGGGTTTTCCTGACCTTCCTTCCTTTCTCTCCCAATGTCCTTGGGAAATGCTGTTACGTATCACTGATCCGAATACTGCTGAGTTTGGCAAAGCCGGCTGATTCAAGTTGTTGACTTTATTACTTCTGAGTTTTAGATGAGTTTTTAAAATACTCCATCCTTCACTGTCAAATAATCTGAGATCCATTGCCACACTCGGGATAAAATAGATCTGAACTCCTTCTGTTTTTAACCTCTCGGAGAGGCAGAAGGATGCTTAAGCTAACGTCTTAATAGTAATAATTCCTGTTAACAATTTAGCTATTATTGTACCTTTCCTTTTGATACTCCTTTTTATATCCTGAGGTATTTGCTTATAAAAATTAAAACATTTGGAGTCTCGTTTGTCAAAATCATTCAACTGAAAATTCCCAGACTGCACCGTCCGTGAGACCGCACTATTTATTTAATGGATTATAAGGCAGAAGTTTTAAACACAAACACTCAAAAAGCTTTGCTCGGCATGCATGTTACGTAATTTATATTGGGGATTGTTTTTGATGTTAAGTAAGGAGAAGTTTAGAGTAGTGTTACGGAAAATATGGGCTGAAAAATAAAAGTCCCTGTTCTTAATGGGTTACAGGTTGTTTTCAAAACCAAACAGATCAGGGAGCAGCTTAAACGGGGTTTCCAATGCAAATGAGAAGAGGGTGGTATAAGAATTCCGTTTTAATTTTTAATAGGCCACCTAAAATAAAGAGAAAGCATCGGTGATACGGATCTCCCTTTTCATTGGAGGCGTTCGCTTTGATTACTGAACAGGAAAATATGTCGCGTTCCCGTGATGCAATACCGTTGCCTTCACAGAAGAGCTATCGCTCCGCAAACACAATGATTTTTGTTCGGTTCATTTCAAACTTTTCCTTATCTTTTCATTTTCAGACCGGAGTCTGGGGTGGGGCAGGGTCAGGTCTAATTTTATTCTGTTCCCTCCACCCTTGTAAGGAAATTCTTTGCCTTCAACATCAGCTCTATTGTTTCCGGCAAAGTGGTGGCAGCTTACGAAGCATTTGTCATGATTTTTAATGCTCAGTGTAGGGTAAATTAGCACAGGTAAACTCTTGAGTTGCATCAACTCATGAAAAGTTGAATGTTTTTACATGAAAATTTAATTTGATGCATGATGGTCATCTTACTGAAAGAGTGGGGTTCCACTGAGGGTTAGGGAGCTCAAAAATAGATAAAAATATAAGTGCTTGTGTTTAAAACTATAAAATTATTTCTCAGCAATGATGATTCAGATATGACTAGTGTAAATTAGTGAGCGAAAACCCACGTGGATTTCGAGTGTGGTTTTAATTGGAGGTTTTTAATTTAGGACTGTAAGGTCCAGGTTTTGGTGCCTGGTGGGTTCAGATGGCTAAATGAGAGGTTTGATCTGAACACCTGAGTTTAGACTGTAAATATATTGCGCAAAGCTTCAGCATGGCTTAGCAGTGCAAGACAAACGGGACGAGAATAACAGGAATATTTCAGAAATAAATGAGATGAAACGGAAGATGCACCTTGGTGCCTTCGCACGACTCTGGCCTTCTGTTACGCGTGCGTCAGATAGTTTCCATTTGTTCTTCGGGATTTGCCAAGAAGGCCAATGGCATCCTGGGGTGCACCCAGCAGAGTGTGGCCAGCAGGGCGAGGGAGGGCATCCTCCCCCTCTGCTCTGCCCTGGGGAGGCCCCATCTGGAGCACTGTGTGCAGTTCTGGGCTCCCCGGGTCAGGAAGGACAGGGAACTGCTGGAGAGGGTCCAGCAAAGGGCTGCGGAGATGATGAGGGGATTGGAGCATCTTTCTGATGAGGAAAGGCTGAGGGCCGTGGGGCTTTTTAGTCTGGAGAAGAGAAGACTGAGGGGGGATCTTATCAATGCTTATAAACCCTTAAAGGGAGGGTGCTAGGGGGATGGGAAGAGTCTTTTTTCAGCGGTGCCCAGTGACAGGACAAGAGGGAACGGGCACAAACTTGACCATAGGAAGTTCCATCTCAACCTGAGGAGGAACTTCTTCCCTGTGCGGGTGGCAGAGCAGTGGCACAGCTGCCCAGAGAGGTGGGGGAGTCTCCCACTCTGGAGCCATCCCAAACCCGCCTGGACGCCGTCCTGTGCCACTGCTGGAGGTGTCCCTGCTGTGGCAGGGGGTGGGACTGGGGGAGCTCCAGAGGGCCCTTCCAACCCTCACCACTCGGGGATTCTGTGGGATTCTGTGATTTGAGGGAGGAGGGAGTCTTTTAAAATTAAACAATGCATAGTAGTTTAGCTTGTTCTCTACCTTCTCCAAGAAACTGAAATGGTAGTTTTTAAATGGAGTGTGACTGAGCCCTGCAAGTGCTGTAGTGAAGAGACCTCGGGGTGAGCTGCATGAATGAACACGAGACGTTCAGCACGGTGTCCTTTCTACGTCGTGCGTTGTCGTCTTGGATTAACAGCAACCTTCCAAAGGCGACCAAATGTACTAACAAGATCTAAAATAGTTTTACGTACATCTTTGCTTTTGAGGAAATCTCAATGAATTATTAAAGCGGCGCATATGAGGTAGGGTAGAGTAGAGTAGAATAGGATAGAGTAGGATAGGATAGAATGGAATGGAATGGACTGGAAGAGAAAAGAGAGGAGAGGAGAGGAGAAGTTAGTTTCTAAAATGTTTAATAGAATCTCTTGAATTAAAAAAGGAAAACCTCCTCAAAATGATGATGAAAATTGGGACTGAGATTTTGCTCCTAGGAGAACTATGCTGTGTTATACTTGAAACTTTATGTTGAAATCAGAAAAATGTTCTTCCCCCACTCCCATGTTGTTTTATTGATTTGAATGAACATAGAGGATTTCTTAGAAAAACACACTTTAATTTGGTTGTGTATCCATTGCCTTTGTTAACAGTTTCAGTTTTTGTCAGTCCTAATTTCAGCCGTTACCTGCTAAAGCTTGGGCTCAGGTGGGGAAATAGTTTTTTACCTTCAGTAGGACAATTTCACTGTAAAGAAATTATTTCTTACAAAACATCGACTTTTTTCCTATCCTTGGAAATGGTAATTCTGTGGTACTTAACTTCACGTTATCATAGTTCTGATGCCAGATTTGTTAAAAAAAAAATTAAAAAAAAAAATCTTGATTTCCTTTTGGGGCTGGAAAAAGACAGGTTTTTCAGTCTGATTGTAATACAGTAAGTGATTCAATAATCTTTTGAGATTCAGAAAGAGAACAAAAGCCATTGTAGTGAAATAATGTGTGTTGGGGGTTTTTGATTTTCTTTTTTTTTCTTTTTTTTTTCCAGTTTCCTCTTCAAGTAGCATGATCAGAAATTTCAAAAAGGCTTTTTATTTCAAACCTAAATTGTGATGCTCAGTGGTTTGGGTCAGAGCGTTTGTCAGTAAATGAGATTCAGATTAGGTATTACAAAATCCCGCGTGAATGTTAATTTATATCGTATAGTTCAGCAAGTTCAAATCTTTTGTTTTAATATTAACATATCCAGCTTGATAGAATAATTACCGTTTTGTAGAATGAAGAGATACGCTATCATTGAAAGCGATTTGTAACCAACCATCTCGCTTACCCTGGAACTGATGGGATTGTCGCTTTTTCGGTGCAACGAGGAGGGTTTTTTAGCGTGTGTTGGCGCTGGGCGCTTCGCTGTGGCTTTACTCGGCTGCGAAATGGGCCTGTGTTGTATTGCGCTGACTTTCATAACGGCGACCCTGGCAGCTCTCATCGGTATTTAAGAACTTCATCATATTGAAACCGCTTTTAATTAACGAAAGGAGAAAGGCGGTTTTCACACGCTGACAGATTTGTATGCTTCCTAATGTTTTGCCGTACTTTTCTTTGATGTTCTTTCCTATATAGCGTTCTTATATATCTCTATATGGCACTGGGGGGTTATTCTGGCATCGCAGCACAAAACTTCAGAGCCGCGGTCATTGCAAGAGATGCGAGAGAAAAATAAAATTAAAGTTTATATATCTTTTTTATATTGCTAGGACTATAGAATACAGCTGTAGAGGAAAAAAAAACAGTTAATTCCTAGTGCTCGGTAGATAGGAGTTGCAGCGAATAAACATGTGTTGTGATGGGCTTCATCTCGCCCAACTTTATACGACCGACGTGTCTGTCTAAGCTAATTGTCCGGGCGCTATTTACGGTCAGTGAAGAGGAACAGGCACTTAGCATGCTGCGTTTCATCTGACCTATTTTAGCCATCTATCTTAGAGGGAGATGAATCGCACCCCAGCAGTACCAACTTCTCTCCATTGACTCGAAAAAGGACCTGGAGCGACAAACTCTGACGTGGATGTCTGCACCGTACAAGTCTTAAGTTAAATGCTGGGAACCCCTCCTGCTGCGTTTAACATAAAACAAACATATGGGCTTGATACGAAGGCAGGGGGATCGAGCTCTGAAACGCTCGTCTATAGCACACTGGAATAAAAAAAAAAAAATAAAAAATCACAGCTGCTTTGCAAACTGAGCATTTATAATGGCTTTGCCAAGTTTAAACTATTTACATTTATTAGCGGAGTTGCGCTCCAGCCCGGCGTTCAAGCTGAAAAGCTTTAGGGACAAATACGCTCGGTCGTAAAAGTCTGCAAGTTCTGTGTTTGGGAGAGTTGTAGGTTTGCCATCATTGTGCAGCAGTTCTCCTGGGAGCACAACCCATCTTGGCAATTTTATACATTGTTTGTGTTCTCTGAAAGTGGAAGAGAGACCTGCTATGGGGACTGCACGTGTTTGGGGGGAAAATAAATGCCCTGGAAATGGGATGCTAACTTTGGCGCTCGTGTAACTCTGATCTGAGGGCTCGTCCCTTTAGTGTTCCAGAACCCCCCGAAGCGTTAAAACCCTCATGCTGCCCTGGGACTGTGCCTTACGGACTGCACGTGCCCTGTGAGGTGAATGCTGGTAGACCTTTACCTCTGCGGAGAGAGACGAGAACTCAAGCTGCATCACCTGTGTCGCTGGAGGGTTTTAGGGATTTGTGGCTGGGAATTTCCTGACATCTTTGTCAAATGAACATCCCACCCGTAAGCTCATATTACAGAATTATTTTATTATTTTATTTTGGAGTCATAGAATCATTTTGGTTGGAAGATCATCAAGTCCAACCGTTAACCTAACGCTGCCAAGGCCGCCACTAAACCATGGCCCTCAGCACTGTGTCTACACGGCTGTTAAATCCCTCCAGGGATGGTGACTCCACCACTGCCCCGGGCAGCCTCTTCCAATGTTTGACAACCCTTTCGGTGAAGAACTTTTTCTTGATATCCAATCTAAACCTCCCCTGGCGCAACTTGAGGCCGTTTCCTCTTGTCCTATCGCCTGTTCCTTGGGAGAAGAGAACGGAATGGTCTGGGTTGGAAGGGACCTTTAAGATGATTGAGTCCAACCATCAACCTAACACTGCCAAAACCACCACTAAACCATGGCCCGCAGCACCACGTCTGCCCGTCTTTTAAATCCCTCCAGGGATGGCGACTCCACCACTTCCCTGGGCAGCCTCTTCCAATGTTTGACAACCCTTTTGGTGAAGAACTTTTTCCTAATATCCATCCTAAACCTCCCCTGGCACAACTTGAAGCTGTTTCATCTTGTCCTACTGCCTGTTACTTGGGAGAAGAGGACAGAGTCATAGAATCGTTTGGGTTGGAAGAGACCTTTAAGACCAGATTTAATTAAGATTCACATGATTGTTTTAATTATTATTAATCATTAGTATTTCTTTTTGTAAAATATATAATTATTTAATTATTCATTTTCTTTTACATACTTATTTTATTATTTTTATAACAAATTGTTTTAAAAAATGCTGTTTATTTGGGTAGAACTGACATCACTTGTAAGAACCTGGAGACGTTAACCTATAGCTCTTTCCCAGCCATATGGTCCATCTCCCTTCGCTTCCCGGAGCCGTCCCGTGGGGGGGACCCGCAGTCGCTGCCCCGGCTGCTCCACCCCTCCAGCCCGGCCTTCGGTAGGGGCAGCCGGCGGCAGGGCTGAGCGAGCCGCCTGCACGGGTGGCTTGGATGGCATTCCTTTTCGGTTGTTTTCTCATGGCTGTAACTTTTGCCTCAGCAAATTTGAGGCAGGTGTAATGTCTAAGGCTGAAGGAAAAAAAATTAACCTGTGCTAGGAAATACTTCACGCTTGGTAGGCGGAGAATGACGAAATCAGTGTGGTGTAAAGTGGATTTTGGATATAAAATTTCAGATAGGAGAATTCCAGTGGCACAATTATACTGTTTGCCTCAAAGCATCCTCCACTGAGGATGTCTGTATGTTTAGTTGGAATTTCATCTGCGGTGGCTGGAGCTGCGTGCTCATGGTGGATGAAGCTTTTCTTGCAGAAGGAAAATCTCTTCTGCTGTTTGTCATCAGTTTAGGGTGATTTGTGTCTGCTCTACATGGCCTTGTCTTAAGTGTTGGGCTTGATTTTGTTGGGGCAGAAACTATTTCTTAAGGCTTGCACAGTTTCACCTTTTTTCTCCCCCCTGCATTTTCAAAGTTATTCTCGTAATCAGATGCAATTTTATGTGGAAATGCACTCTTGAATCAGTTCATATCTGAAATGCACTATTTCAGTGAATATGCTATTTCAGTGATTATCTGTGAAATTTGGTATATAGTATTTAAATGAGTATCTGTGAAATCTAAATGGAATTGTCAGTCACTTCCAAAATTGTACGTGTTTAATACAGAACTTGCATTAAACCTATGCGTAACCTCGGCCATGCGATGCGATATTACGGCCCTGTTTCCAACAGGGCTTTTGAATTTAAACTTCGATGTCATGCATACATTTTTGTTTGGTATTTCTGTGCACAAAAGGGATGCATTGTGCTTATGTAAAACGGCCGGCAGTGATTAGCGGGTTTTAATAAGCAAATAGCTGTGTTCCTGACGCATACAGATGTTGAGCGCGTTGGTAGTGTCATTTGGAGTGCGGTCCAGTGACTCGAGGCTGGTCGAAGCCCCACATCCTTGCAGTTGCCAGGTCCCTTTCCTGACGTAAATGACATCTCCCTGAGCGTATCCCCTTATCCAAACCTGACCTCACTGTTCTGCTATGGCCGTATTACGCAACTGGATGGAAATCGGTTATTATAATGTGGTATTGGTACGGTGCTCTGTGGTGCCATCTAATGGAAGTAAAGCCCTGGCATTCCTCCTTGTCAAAAAGGAAAGATGTCCACCTGTCACTGTCCAGGCTAAAGAAATCACACGAGCATCTTACAAATTGGAACATGACTATTAATAAATCAGATTGCAAAGCATGTACTGCTTTTCTTAATTTCTTCCTTAATTTTCTCAAATTCTTTTCCCTCATACAGGCTCTTGATGGAAATGTATATGATCACCTTAAGGATTATTTAATGGCATTCAGCAGGACTGAACTAGAGACGTGCCAAGCTGTACAAAACACGTTCCAGTTTTTACTGGAGACTTCCAGCAGGGTAAGTTTGAACTGAATGAACCTTTGTAACTGAATACCTACAGCATATAGAAGTTCCCAGGCTTAAGATTTGCTTCCAAAAGAATGCCAAAACTGAATGGTTATTATTTTTGGTTATTCCTGAGTGGTATTAAGTTGAAAGAAAGTGGACAGTTTTCTTGGGGAGAATTTTTCCTGTTGCCACCCAGATTGCATTCTCATGGGTGCGCTTACACAGTACCACGTCTTTGGAGAAGAGCAATCAGGGGATGTTCACTTACGCTCGCTCTGCGCGTTTGGAAAGAGAAATTGCAGCTGAGTTCTGCACTGGGTAATGTGGAACCGCGTTTGTCATCCATGGCGGTAAAGCCCTGTGAAACTGTTTGGGTTGATTCTTAATAATTGACTGTCAACTTAAAAACCAAAACATTACGGTGTTTTCTCCCTTGAATTAAGAATGGCAAATACAGAAAGCAGAGGGTTGTCATAGACGTGGTTTGTTTGCTTTGTCAAGCAGCCAGAATCAGGAATATGTGATCGCTTCCAGGATAATTTTGATACTTAAATAATTCATCTGCTGGGCTGAAAAAAAAAAAAAAAAAAAATTGCCATTGAGCTCCAACGAGCTGCGTTGGTGCCGTCATAATATTCCTTTGTATGTATACCTTAACCACCCGCACAGAAACAGAGCTCCTTTATGCTGGGACTTATGTAGAAACAACATATTTGACACGTTCCTTGTTCACCTGCAAGCATGCTAACTTGCACCTTATTAGACACAAAGAGAGCGGATTAAAAATTGGCTTCACGCTAGCTTGTCTTTGAATTTACTTGGCAGCAACTGTAAAGATAATGAAAATACCATTTTATCTTCTGTTGGGAAAGGACTTTCAATAATTTACCTTGGAGTATGTCGCTCAGGTCGGCTTAAAATATCTTCCCCCAAAAGGCTGAGTTTGAATCTTTTATCCAAATACACTTATATATAATGTCTACATATTCGTAATTAATTTCTCAATATTGTATGCGGTGCTTTGTGATGGGAATATCTGGAGCGTTGCCTGGCTGGGACTCCCATCTAACTGCACTCTCGTTTGCAAACAGCTCCTTTGCGGATGAATAACTTTGTCGTGGGTTCGTGCGCGCTGAGCTTGCGATAGCTCGTGGGAGCAAGCCGCTGAAGCCCGCAGCTCTGGCTTGCTTTGTGCAGTAACGATGTCGTGCTGTATGTTGGAAGAAAACAGTTCTGCTTCTGCTTTGCTAAGTCAGTGCAATGCCTGGAGAAGGAACGAAAATGTAAATACAGCTGTCAGGTCCGAACAGGATTTTTACAACTGGTTTGTAGCTCGGCAGCACCAATTTTCTTGCTGTTCAAGAATGCAGAGGAGAAAAATTTGTATTACATTACTACTGAAAACCTCTGTCTTGCCCTGAAATACTCAACGCCTCAATCGGTGGCTTCTTCCATGGATGGGGGCTTTTGCTCATCCTTTCTTTTGAATTTTAAGCTTTTCCTGCAGGTCCACGTTGCAGGAATCAGCTCCAAAGGGAGACGTGAATGTGGAGTAGAAAATCCGTATCAAAAGCAGCTCGAGTGTTAAACATGTAACAAATTTGTTAGCAATTTAGCAATTTGGAATAAACCCCAGCTTGCCATCAAAGCAAAGATTTAAATATTTATTGTGGGGTTTTTTTAATACTTCACCTCCTCTTTGTTAGTTTTAAGATCAGAAGCTTGCTGAGCTACGTCTAGAGAAGCTGCTTCAGACCATTGGTAGGAACACTTTAGTTTTTCCATCTGAGCTATGTTTCTGTTCCCAGGGTGGAATTAAATTCTGTTTGCTTTCGAAGGAGACAAGTTGCTCCCCCAAAGTTCCTGCTTACCTCCCGAGAGCGGGAGAGCCGGCGGGGGCCGCTCCGGGCGCGCAGAGCGGTGGTGTGTTCAGCTGCATAGGACATGGTCGCTCACGCAGTGCTAATGGCAGATGGAGCGAAACCATTCCAAAATAAGTTTTTTCTGAATAAAATGAAGGTTTTTCACATGTTTATCGCAGCATCGTTGGTTGCGGGTTTGGAGGTTTTATTACCGCTAGATTGGGGTGACCCATGGTGTTCCTCTGGCAAGAAGTGTTACTCTGTGATGCTGAGCACATGAAAATGAGATTTAACTTTCTTTTCAATGGTTTTACTCAAGACTCGTACTTCTTGCAGTTCTCTTTTGGAAAAAACACCATTTTCTTTGGAACATTTTTTGAAATTCCATTTGCTGTTTTGAATAACATTTCTATGATGTTTCTGGTAAGAAGCTCCACCAACCTAGGGCAAATAATCTCATTTATGCACGTTTCTGACTATGCCTTCTTTTGGCATATGGTATATATTTTAACATTTGATTTCAGGTCTATTTTAACATGTCAATTGACGTTGACTGCATAAAGAAACTGCCTGAGAACATTGACTTAATTTCTGAATAGCAGGAAATCCATTCGGAAAAGTTGCTGCTTTATCCTGAGAATGCCGTGTCGCTTCGGAGTCTTTTGATTTTCTTTTTAACTGGAGTCAAATACATTGTGCAAAATGCTGCGGGGTATGAATTTGCTAGACTTGTGCGTTCTCAATCGTTGTTCTCATTTATAACTAAATATTGGTGTTTTGAGGGAAATTCTCTTCTGAGAGATGTTGTAAAGATGGGGTTTCTTCTTTGAAGAACTGAGTTGCGTTTGAGTTAGCTGTCTGCAGCGGAAGCTTATTGCATTAAAATAACTGTAAAAGGTTTCCATGTCCCCAGTAACTACACTTTGGGGTTTTTTTTCTAATTGAAGTGGGTTGGAAATAATTACCTATGTTTGGGGTGGCACAGAGGTGTGTGCTGCGGTCCGTGCTCCCATGTGTCTCAAGGCTTACGGAGACCGGAGCTGTTTACCAGAAGGGGTCGCGATGCTGTGGTCAGGGCTGGGCATCGTCTGAAGCTGCCGGTGATTCCTCCTCTAGTACCAGAGAATGGCTGGGGAGCAGCCCTGAGGAGAGGGACTTGGGGCTGTTGGTGGCTGAGAAGCTCCCCATGAGCCGGCAGTGTGCGCTGGCAGCCCAGCGAGCCCCCGGCACCCCGGGCTGCATCCCCAGCAGCGTGGCCAGCGGGGCGAGGGGGGACTGTGCCTCTCTGCTGCGCTCTGGGGAGCCCCCCCTGCAGCGCTGCCTCCAGCTCGGGGGCTCAGCACAGCAGAGACACGGCCCTGGGGGAGCGGGGCCAGAGGAGGGCCCGGAGATGCTGCGAGGGCTGAGCCCCTCTGCGGGGAGGACAGGCGGGGAGAGGGGGGGTTCAGCCTGGAGAGGAGAAGGCTCCGCGGAGACCTCAGAGCCCCTTCCAGTGCCTAAAGGGGCTCCAGGAGAGCTGGGGAGGACTCTGGGTCAGGGAGGGGAGCGATGGGAGGAGGGGTGATGGTTTTAAACCAGAAGAGAGGAGGTTGAGATGAGATGTGAGGGAGAAATTGTTGCCTGTGCGGGCGGTGAGCCCCTGGCGCAGGCTGCCCCGAGAAGCTGTGGCTGCCCCATCCCTGGAGGTGTCCAAGGCCGGGTTGGACGGGGCTGGGAGCACCCTGGGCTGGGGGGAGGGGTCCCTGCCCAGGGCAGGGGGTTGGAACAAGATAATCTTTAAGGTCCCTTCCAACCTAACCCATTCTACAATTTCCCAAGTTTCTATTTATGGGAATTCCTAATGCAGACTCCCCCTATGCCTTCTCTGTATGTTTTCTACACATTTGAATGTGTTTATGTTCAGCTGCTGAGATTGGTGCAGTAATTATGTACTTTACTGTTTTAAATGAGTGCATTATTGGCCCTGGAGGACTATTTACTTTCTTCAACTGAAGATTAATTTTTTTACAGTTCAGTATTTCGGTAACACAAGCATCAACATGTTGATGCATTAGAGAACATGTTGTATTTACCATTGTACATACAGTGTAATCACAATTCTCAGTCATATACAATACTGCTGCTATTTCTGGGTAAATACCATCTTTATTATACACTTCTGTGCATTTAAACCCTCCGTTTGGTAGTAGATTTTTATAATTTCATGCTGCTATTTATGCATTTTCATCAATTGAAGCAGTGAATGCTCTGTAGAGTTCTTCAACTAGTGATACTATTTTTTCCTGTTGCAATCACTGAGTTTTTCTTTATAAATATGTGTAAATTGTGACATACGGGTTTTGTTTAGGGATATGTGGCATGCCATGTGAAATGTATAATTAAACAAATTTAGTAGCTGAAGTAGTTTTGGTTTAGCAAAATGGAAGCTATGAGAGTTTTCTCTGAAAGCAATTTGATATAAAGGGATTAATTTTGCAACTGATTTTGTATGCGTTCTTCCAAATAGTCTTTTCAGCTCCTACAACTAATAATTTGGGTAAAAAGAAGGCATTTCAGCTTACGAAAGAACTGTGAACAAAAATTATCTGCAAGAGGAGAGAAAAATATTTATGGTGTGACACCACGTACCGTGTACTCAATAGTTGATGCTTTTTTTCCCCCGTTTTGCCTTTGTGGGATTTTTTGTTGGTTAACAGAAGATATTTTTTAGGTCTTTGTCGTCCTGTATGTGTCCTACCTGCGTGTTACACCGCCCTGAATCACGTCCCGTGTTTCCTTTCGTTGTGCTCAAGGTTCTGCTGCAGATTTGGTCTCTGTTTGAAAGAGTGTTCTAATTTTACTCTGTAGCATGTTTTTAAGTTTACAAAATAAGAGCTCTAAATGGCATTTGTTATTTTCTCAGGTGGTGCGGGATTACAATCTGCAGCTGTTTTTACAGGAGAACTCCGTGTTTCACAAACCGCAGCCTTTCCAGTTCCAACCGAGTGACAGCGACACTGTAAGAACCCCGCTGAATTCTTTGATTTATTTCTTCTTGCTCTATTTTTAAGAGTGTCATTAGAAATGGGTAAGAGAATAGCGCTCACTGGTATCCCAGGCGGGTTTAACCTCGTGCTGTATTTTTGGAAAAGAAAGGGAAAGTGGCCTGATTGCACCAGCTCTGCTTGCAGTAGGTGGGTGATCGTAACAAAAGCATCAAATGGGCTCAACGTCATCCACGGAAGAGCAGAATCTTTTTTTTTGGCTTCCAGATTGTGACTAGCAGTCCCGTGTTTCTCTGCTTTCCGTGCAGTCCTTACTACATTTTGTTTGCTTTTCATCGTGCTGGTGAGATTCTCATAAGATCCACTAATACCGGGCTACAGCGTGTGTGATGCTATGCCAAATAAAATGTCCGTATACCTCTAAATTACTCAAGGAATATTTGTACGTACATGTAAGAAGTTATTGAGTTAGAAAGAATACTGTTAAAACATTGCATTCCAAAATAATCTTGGAAAATACTATTTTGGTG
This sequence comes from Pluvialis apricaria, assembly GCA_017639485.1. Classification (NCBI taxonomy): domain Eukaryota; kingdom Metazoa; phylum Chordata; class Aves; order Charadriiformes; family Charadriidae; genus Pluvialis; species Pluvialis apricaria. Next base: position 2,906,201 of record CM030007.1, read on the forward strand.
TCTTTGCTTCCAAAGCAATCATTAATGACATTAAAATTGAGTAAACCGTAGTATGTAAAGACATTTCCAAACAGCACTTCAAGAAAAGTGGGTTGTTGATGTCCCACTGACACTACTAATGGTATTTTAAGAAATAAAAGTTTAAGTCTAGATTTTTTAAAAAGTTCACCTTATGCATCTTTTTATGACTTGAACATATCCATAAACTGACTTGGACAGAAATGTCTTGATCTGCGGTTCAGGTGATTAAATTCGAGAACCCCGTTAATAGATATCTAAGGGTGATTTTTGCAGAAATACTGACATCTGTAACACCGTTTCCCTCGTCTTTCCATTTTAACAAACTCTGTTTGATTTTTTTTTCCTTCCGTCTCCTTTGTCGAGAGTCAGTTCTTTCCAGAAAGTTTCAGGTTGTTCTTAATACGGCGAACGGAATCTTTCTAACTGTCTTTTTGCCCTGCTTTTCTAACCTTTGCTGCTGTGTGTTTTCCTCCCGGTGCGATCTCGGCGTCCAGAGCTTTAACGCAGTTCAGCTGGTGGACATTGAGCCCTGCCCTGTCACTGCTATGAGAATGACTATAGCAGAGGTATATGGTAGTATTTACGATCAGCCTTTGGCCTTTGTGTCGTTATTGCTGTGCGTGTGGCTCGGCATGCTGCGTTTGCACTCGTGTAGAGGTGGCAACAGAATGCATAAAATATAGATATAAAATGGGGAGAAAAAAAACCAACCAGCTTTTTCCACAATGAGATTTAAGTTAAAGAAGCAAAAAGCGATTTAACGGTGTTATATGTGGGGATCGGCTTCGCACTTCTCTTTTTCACTTGCCCAGCGTTTGTAATTGATATTCTAATCTTTTGGGGGCATGAATTAAAATTTCACAGCTCAAGATAGCGATGTGTATAATCGCTTACTTCTCCAGCGTGAATGGGGAAGCTTGTACAACAACTGGAGGCTATTAGTATGCGCTGATGAAATGCAGTCCCATTACTAATTTAATTTTGTTCTTTTTCCAGAGGGCTATCCCCATGTAAAACAGAACTGTAATTCACCCTTATTAAACTCTTCAACGTGAAAAATGACACGATTCTTTGACGTGGTGCTTGTGTGGGCTGACACTGTGCCTGTGCGCTGCTTGTGCTGCTTCGCTTCCGCAGAATTTTAGAAGGCAGTGAAGGGGTTGTTCATGTCTCAAAATGTATCAGTACCTCATGTGAGGTGACTTCTTGACGTTGGCTGACCCGCTTGGGCTGTAGAATTAACTGCATTTCTTCATTGCACTCCACTTTTTGAGTTTTTAGCTTCTTATTCTGCAACCATTGTTCACCAAAATAAATAAATTATGCAGGCTTCTTTGTGACCCATAGAATTATGCTCAGCCAACAGGATCCTACAGGTTACACCTTTGCCATTTTTAATCAATAAGTACAAGAGAATGAGGGCTTTTGCTCAGGCTTTTGAATTTGTCAGGAATTGTATGTTTGCTCATTAATCGCACAACATTTAATTGAAGAACGATTACCAAGCATTCTTTTGCCACGTATTCTCTTTGTAGATGGTCTGCTGAGGTTATCGGTTGGCTTTTAGTTTTTATGGGTTATGCATGATAATTTTCACACCAAAGACTAACACCGAAAGAAATACAAGCAGAGTGATCGATACATCTAAACGTTTAATATTAACCTTTTCCAAGAACAAACTGTAGCCTCTCTTCAGAGGCCTGTTCCACTGTGACTGAGGTCAAAGTTTGGAGCGTTTAAATATTACCAGAATGAAATTGTGAATATTGTAGGGAAGAAGAATGTTATAAGCAATATGGATGTGGAACTCAGCTGTAGGAAAAGCTCTGAATGCTTTTATAAACTCTAGTTTTACATGGTCCGTCTCAAAATTTTGCTGTTGCCAAAGAAGAATGCAGAGTGGATCGCCGTGCGATCCTCGAGTCAGGTACAAACCCCACCGCTCAATTTGCTTTCAAAATACTCTCGACGTGCACAGTCGGAGCCTGCAAAAGAGACTATTCCGAAGAACGATAGGTGTGAAATAGTTTTCCGTCAATTTTCAATATTTTTGGTTCCCCGGCGTTACACTAACACTGGCTCAGATGTATTCTGGAGTGTCCACAGAGAAAAGCCCGCTACAAAACATTGTACATCGATCAGCTATTTTCTGTTATTTAAAACATTGGTTTGAGCTTAATTTTATACATTTGTTCATGTTACTAAATTATTTAGATTGTTTCAGTGTCTCAGTTAATTTTGACTGACGTAAATTCATTTTTTTTTAAAACAAAAAAAAGGCAGTTTTAAAATTTTTTTTAAACAAACCATTTTCCCTTAAGGAAATTGGGTTTGGTTTACAAATATTCAATAAGAAATTGATATATTCCCAACCAGCTTTAATCCTTTCGATAAACGAATCCGCAAAATGGCTTGAGCCTTTACGAACAGCGAGGTGGGAAAAAAAAAAAAAAATAAAAGGGTCTTTTGAAATCCTGTTTGCCGCACAAGAAAAACCAGGCAGCACATGCTGACCTTACACGGAGGCTGCTGCTGTATTCGACGTAGTGACAGTTTAATCATCCAACATCCTCCCAGGAGGCAAGAGATATTTATTAAGGCTGCAGAAATCCCTTGCGTTGAAAACATACCGTCCCCGTGCTTCACAGATAAGCCCTCGCCGTAAGAACGGGGCGAAACAGAAAGGAAATTAGCCAGCTTTTCTCTGTTTCCTGCTTGGAAAAGATTCTTTTGCCTTGAACGGCGTGTTATCACGTGAGAAAATGAGCCGGACGACCAAAAAAAAAAACGTGTCCGTAGTGCGGGAGGATAACGGCAGCAAAAAGCTGACGCTAAACTTTGGAGGTCTTTTTTCCTGTTTTTTAGCTACGTGTCACCGGCGACCGTAGTTTCCCTGGTACATTACCGATGCTGTCGTTTGCTTTGAGCACGCAAGTGAAAAATGTAGCCAAATCTTATTCATGTGTCAGCTTATCGACATGAAAAAAAACATTTTTTTCTCACTGTAATTTGCAGAAAACATTTCGGTAAGTGCGGTGGAAAGTTTTGCAGCTTCACCCCTCGTTACTTGGATGCACGAGATTTATGGATAAGATGGTGAGAATGAGGATGAATTTCACTTCACTGTCACAGGCAGAAGAGTATTTTGAATTTCTGAGCAGCTTTTATTATAGCGCTATCGTAAAAGTTAAATAAGCTATACTTACGAAGGGACATCATGCTTGCTTGTGGCACGGCATGTTTTCTGAGCTCAGCAACTGCACAGGGGTGTCACAGAATCCCCGAGTGGTGAGGGTTGGAAGGGCCCTCTGGAGCTCCCCCAGTCCAACCCCCTGCCACAGCAGGGACACCTCCAGCAGTGGCACAGGACGGCGTCCAGGCGGGTTTGGGATGGCTCCAGAGTGGGAGACTCCCCCACCTCTCTGGGCAGCTGTGCCACTGCTCTGCCACCCGCACAGGAGAGAAGTTCCTCCTCAGGTTGAGATGGAACTTCCTATGGTCAAGTTTGTGCCCGTTCCCTCTTGTCCTGTCACTGGGCACCGCTGAAAAAAGACTGTTCCCATCCCCCTGGCACCCTCCCTTTGGTATATATGAGCATTTATAAGATCCCCCCTCAGTCTTCTCTTCTCCAGACTAAAAAGCCCCAAGGCCCTCAGCCTTTCCTCATCAGAAAGATGCTCCAATCCCCTCATCATCTCCGTAGCCCTTTGCTGGACCCTCTCCAGCAGTTCCCTGTCCTTCCTGACCCGGGGAGCCCAGAACTGCACACAGTGCTCCAGATGGGGCCTCCCCAGGGCAGAGCAGAGGGGGAGGATGCCCTCCCTCGCCCTGCTGGCCACACTCTGCTGGGTGCACCCCAGGGTGCCATTGGCCTTCTTGGCCACCAGGGCACATTGCTGGCTCATGGGCATCCTGTTGGCCACCAGGACTCCCAGGTCCCTTTCCACACCACTGCTCTCCAGGAGGTCAGCCCCCAGCCTGTACTGGTGCATGGGGTTATTCCTCCCCAGATGCAGTCCCCTACACGTGCCCTTGTTGAACTTCAGGTTTCTCTCTGCCCAACTCTCCAGCCTGTCCAGGTCACGCTGTATGGCGGCACAGCCTTCCGGCGTGTCAGCCACCCCTCCCAGTTGTGTGTCATCAGCAAACTTGCTGACGGTGCACTCCATCCCTTCATCCAGGTCAGTGATGGATGTATTGAACAGGACTGGACCCAGTACTGACCCCTGAGGGACACCACTTGTTACTGGCCTCCAACTGGACTCTGCACCACTAACCACAACCCTCAGAGCTCTATGAAAGTAAAGAGTTTGAAAAGTAAATAAAAATTACTGTATAAATGGGAATTGGGATTCAGTTGAGAGCTCCTCTTTGTCCAACTTTGCCTTTAGCGGGTTTCTGTGCGTGCATACAGAGGCGGAGGTGTTGACACATCTCAGCATTTACCATTGAATTTATTTAAATATTTAAAAGATATCTAAAACCTATTTAGTATTAAATATGTTTAAATATTTTAAAATCCCGTTGTTTTCTAAATGATGATCTAGTCTATTTTTATAATTAGTCACTCTAAATATTTGCTGTTTGATATCAATATTAAAATCCAGAAAAAATCATGACGTATGAACTGTAAAGCTATTAAAAAATAATCCCTCAGATAAGGCCAAAGTAACAAATTCGGAGAGTGCACTACTTTTTCTGTATTTAAAGTAGTCTATGCTTTTAATACCAGAACAGAGTAAGGTGACTGCATTTAACTCTAACTTTTGCAACGCTAAATATATTTAAAAAAAAACTTACTTAATTTTATCACAGTGTAAAGGAGAAATAGAGTCATTCGGGTGAAGAAATGTCCGGTAGATGCCGAATAGATGCAAGCGAGAGCCTGGCAAAGCTGTAAATTCCCTGGATAACTTGACACGTCTCGTGTGTGGCCGATGTGACTAAAACCCATTTTATTTCATTCCCCCCACCCCGGTCGTGGTTAAAATAAGTTCTGAGCCGTAATACTCATATTGGAGGTTGATATTGGGAGGGTGGTTTGAAGAAAAGGGAGAGTCCACACCCTGGAGTTAGTGGCTCTCTTATCTTGGGTTGGATTTTAACATAGTTTCTGATTATTTTCAGTAATGATGAGCTGAATTATTTTCAGGATGAGCTGAAATTGGCTCACTACCCAATTGGTTTTATTTTCACGTAGAGAGTGCTGTCACTATTCTTTTGTTTACAGTCCGGAAACACCGGTGAAGCAAAACTCCCCATAATTTCAGACAGTGAGACGAGGGAGCAGAAGTAATACTGGAAAGAAGCGGCCACTTAAGAAACAGATCTTTGTTTATATCGTGTTGAAAATACCTACGAAATCAATTTCTCGGTGTCAAAGTCGATTCCAAAGATACTCTTTTTTTTTTTTTCCTTTGGTTACCCAACGAGAGCAATTTTTCTATAGTTATAATAGAGCGCAGTATAGATTTTTGGCCAGGTGGGTGTGAGTGCAGCTGCTGTGTTAGCTGAGGCAAATCGGGGTAATTATGAGGGTGAGGATGGAAGTGCACTAAGGAAAATACGCAGCAGTCTAATTTCAAAAGTGATTTCAGTGAGAAGATTAAAAACTTTTGAAAGGGAATAAGGTTAAAATTAAAAAATAAAAAGGTTTGTGGCTTGCAGTCTCTGCTGTGTAACAAAAGTGCTTAATACAAGAGCATCATGCACTAGGAGCAACAAAGCTGTATTAATCACTGACATCGAACAAAAAATGGTACTTTTAAGATTCTAGTCCTTCAAAAAAAAACCCAAAAAACCCCAGAGATGGGGAAAAAACCGAGCCAGAACCTTTACAGTAACCCTGTCCTAACGTGTTTGTCATCGGCCGCTGCAGCAAGCTGTGTGCGTAGTATGTTGCGGAGGAGATTTCTAGCTAATGGTCAGTGATCCCCCAAAACAGTTAATGAGAATTAAAGATAATTCATTAAAGAGAATTAAAAACAAACAACCCCCTAAAAACCAACAGGATAAATTATTCCGTACGTGTGGCTGTACAACTGTTCCTTTCATGGGTACTTTCAGTAAGGAGAGTTTCAATTATACCAAATGTCAGACAACAGCTTCTGGATTTGTTGGGATTTAACTCTTTTGCTATCGAAAATTTCTCTAGTAAGAAACATGCAATCATGGGGGGGGGATTATTTTTCAGCCCAGATGATGTCAAAAAGTCCCAGGACCCCTTTTCTCTGTTCAGATATCCCAGAACCATCTTTCTTGTGATGTGAGTTTAAATGTAATTATTTTCTTTACACCCTGCCCGATAGGATGTTCCTTATCCTTCTGCAGCCCCCAGCGCTCGCCACTGTGAGACGTTAATTTATTAGATTAAAAAGCAGAATGTGGTTCTATAAAGCAGCAGTAGTAGGTTGGTTTGGTTTTAGCTTTATCATAACATACGTACAGAGGTTTATGGAACCTATTAGTGGTGGATGTAGGTCCTTTTTTTATTCTTCTAAGTGGAAAAAAAAATCAACCCTGTATGCAAATAATCTTTATTTTTAAAGGTGGGGACGTCCTGTTTGTAATGTTGAAAATTTACTGAAATGCAAGTCAGTCCTAACTCACTGTTGGCTAAACTAAAATTAAATTAATTCTGCAATAACAGCCTAAAACGAGCACCACACTTGACTCACCATTTTCTTACAACTGCTGCGTTTAGCCATGAGATGTGTGAAAAATGTCATGCATATCCCTTCCTCCTCCCTGGAAGCGTTGATCGTCAGGTTGCGCTTCCTTTTCCACATTGGCATGGTAACCTCTCATTTTCACCTCTTGAAAAGAAATGCTTTTTAGGTGTGTTTCGTGTTGGTGATTTGCATGCAACACATGTTTACTTTTTTTTTTTTTCCTTTTGTTGACGTGAACTTTTTTTAGTCTTCAGCTACAAAAAATAAGGAGCTTTTTAGGCTCGAGAGCCAACTTCTTTTCTGCTCTTAAAACTGTACGTGTGCCATCTGCATCCAGATAATAACGGCCGAAATTAGAGAACGCAAACCCTGTGATTGTCCCTGTTGTAAGGCAACTTCTGCACCTGCAACAACATTTCAGACGAAAATGGAGAAGCGACGCGTGTCTACGGACTAAAAGCATTTGTTAATTTAAGAAACAGCCTCTAAGCTCTTTAGCTGGTTGAAGTCATCTAGTACTTTCTGTTGGTTTACTGATTGAATTTTTAGCACTAAACACTGCTTTCACTGTAATCCAAACCCTGAGGGAGCAGCAGAACGTCTGTCTAAGTTTAGCTCAGGTTTTTTGGCTCTTCCTTCATTCCTTGGCCATGGTGAGTGGTTTTGGTTTGCCTCTTTTTTGGAAGAGGTTAAATTGAGTCGTTGGATGCCTTGCCACCACCAAGTTCCAGTCCTGAAAACACTTAAGCGAGAGCTTAATTTAGTAAATCAGGTTAGGACCAGACACTTCTGTCCCCCCACCTTCTTCCCTCCACTTTTGACTTTTATGTCTACAGCAGATAGACCTCTGGTTTAGCTCCTTTCTTCATACCTATTTAAATGACAGTTGGTTTTTCATTTCTTACTTGATGTACCCCTCTAACCTGTCTTTACCTGAGGATACAGACTTCTCGGGTCCTCCTTGACGTCCTCCTGAAGCATGAGCTCTTCATGCCAGTCAGCTTGCTACTGCTCCTCTGCTTGTAGGTTCCTTCACGGCCTTCTGAAGTGCCAGCAGCTTGGTCCGTTACAGGTCGGGTGAAGTCCCTCCCGGCCGTGCCGGCTCCGTTTATTCAGGAAGCGTTCCAGGTCCAGCTGGGTTTGAAACCTTTCTCCTGCACTGTCTTCTCAGCCAAGTATTCTGACTGGCCGTTTCCACCGCTCTCTCTGGTCTTGTCCAGCTTAGGAGTCCCTGTTTTCAACTTCTTCCCCGGGAGACTCAATTTTTCCGCTAGATCTTGTCTCCTGCTTTTGCCTGTATTTCTGGTATCCGCACAGATCACAGCTCTAGGTCTTTCCCCAACACTTTTTATTACCCCATTTTTACATTGTTTATTTTTAGACCTTTAAGCAAGGGTGAGGTCTGCTTGGATACAATACTGCTTTATGAATAACTAATATAAAACTCTGATCCAATAACAATTTGTTGCCTTTTGAATATGCCCTTAGGAGTAGCCACAAAGTTTGCATTCATTTTTCTGGTCAAGTGCTTTGGATAAATAGATGAAAATCCAAAAAAGCACTTGGGATCATGCAGAAGGTTATCAAACGACCGAAAAGAAGTCTGTACTCTTTCTGCACGAAAATGAGATGCTGAGTTAGGAGCAAGACCAGCGGGAACACTGAAAATGCATTATGAGATGTTTTATAGGGGAGAGGCAACGTCAAACAGCTCTGCTCAGATCTGCAGCTGTTAAGACTCATCTGGAAGCTGTGGAAGAAGAGCAGCTCAAGGGAAAGGGACCTGGGAGTCCTGGGGGACAACAGGGTGACCATGAGCCAGCAATGTGCCCTGGTGGCCAAGAAGGCCAATGGCATCCTGGGGGGCACCCAGCAGAGTGTGGCCAGCAGGGCGAGGGAGGGCATCCTCCCCCTCTGCTCTGCCCCGGGGAGGCCCCATCTGGAGCACTGTGTGCAGTTCTGGGCTCCCCGGGTCAGGAAGGACAGGGAACTGCTGGAGAGGGTCCAGCAAAGGGCTACGGAGATGATGGGGGGATTGGAGCATCTCTCTGATGAGGAAAGGCTGAGGGCCTTGGGGCTTTTTACTCTGGAGAAGAGAAGGCTGAGGGGGGATCTTATCAACCCTTATAAATACTTCAGGGGAGGGTGCCAGGGGGATGGGAACAGTCTTTTTTCAGTGGTGCCCAGTGACAGGACAAGAGGGAATGGGCACAAACTTGAGCATAGGAAGTTCCGTCTAAACCTGAGGAGGAACTTCTCTCCTGTGCGGGTGGCAGAGCAGTGGCACAGCTGCCCAGAGAGGTGGGGGAGTCTCCCACTCTGGAGCCATCCCAAACCCGCCTGGACGCCGTCCTGTGCCACTGCTGGAGGTGACCCTGCTGTGGCAGGGGGTTGGGCTGGGAGAGCTCCAGAGGGCCTTTCCAACCCTCACCACTCGGGGATTCTGTGATAAAGCCACCTCAATAAAAGCAGGGAAAAACCAACGTGATACTTAAACTGAGGGGATGGGTGAAGAGAGCTGCACGTGCCTGTTCTTTGCTCGGTAGGCAGCTTTGCCGTCCTAACTGTTCGTGCCAGAAGTAACCACGTGCTTCCGTCCTCCTCTTCTGGGCTGCTCTACGTCTGGTTTAACAATTCCTTTTACTTTGAAAATACCATTAATGTGGGCTTTGTGGCTCTGTCCCGCTCCAGTGGGTGAACTTTGTGGAAATGTTTGTTTCTGGCTTTGAGCTCAGATACCTTCACATCGCATACTCGATTGTAAAAGCCTCTTGGGGTTCTTTTTTTTGGTCACTGTGAGCAACGTGGGGATGCTACCTCCCCTCCGCTCCTCTTTTGATGTCTATTAATGTATGCCTCACGGCATTCCGTAGGGACAAGTTGAAGCACTGCGAGCTTCTTGGCTGAGTTACGGCTTCTTGAAATAGAGGCAGAAAGTGGCCCAGGAGTTGTCTGAAGCTTTAGCTATATTTTAGATCCCTGTGGTGGGAGCGTGTGTCTGTGTAGGGGTTGTCTTCCTTTCCCTCGCTGACGTCTGCTGTTGGCCATCATCTCCTTCACAAGCCCTTGAATCCGCTACCCCCAGCTCTCTTGTAATAAGAGGATGAATAAGAATAAAGGGCAGATTCAGTTTTGATGAAAAGGAGCTTAGCTGAACAAAATAACAAGCTGAACCCATTTTTGCCTTGTTTTCAATTAAATCCTCTGCGAGGATGTTAGCATAAGTTAATATTATTGCCTCTCCCACGAGGGCAGCGTAATCTAAAGGCATTAAAGTCTTGCTTTCATTATCGCTTTGATTTGCTTCCCAGTAGCTCTTGATTTTACTCCAGTCTATACCAAGTGCCGGTATTAACGTTGTCTTCCTTCCTTGACCCACATTGTCCCACTTGGTCTGCTCAAATCCCCGACGACGCTGTGTCTTCTGCTGCCCCACCTGGGGGCTGCTCACCTGCCCTGCAAAGAATTCCGTGTCTTTCTGCTTCCTTCCCTTCCTCCTGCTGGCTAACCTTGAATTTCTCCTTCCTAAACAACTTTTGCATACTTGTGGGATCTTCTCTGGTTTCAAACCACACTTGATGGAGAAAAATCCTGTCTTTTGAGCCAGCGTCGTGGTTTCGGCCAAATCGGCCACCGGGGACGTAGGGGACCCCAGATGGTACCGAGAGAGGCTCCCCTCTACCTCTTTTCAAAGAGAGAGGCAGAGGAGGGAAAGAGAGACTTATGAGTTTAGAAGGAACTAAACTACTTTAATGAAATATTAATAATAAAATAAAAGGAAATAATGGGAAATATATAAAACCGTATCAAGCTCCCAGGATGACAGTCACGACACCGGCTGGCACTGGGGCAGTCCCAGGCTGGACTCGGTGACGGATGGGAACTGGATTCCGGATCTGGATTCGGGATGGGGACCAAAGGCAGACAGACAGACAGCGTCCTCCTCAGACGTCGGCCATTGAAGGAAGAGAGCGAGCCGTTTGATCCCTCAGCTTTTATCCTGAGCATGAGGCAGATGGGATGGAATACCCCGTGGGTCAGTTTTGGGTCACCTGCCCTGTCCGCTCCTCCCCACTGCGCTTTTCCACTGCCGACCCTCCAGCGGGGCGCGTACCAAAGTCAGTCGGCCGTGGGGGTTATAGCAGTGAGTGTAAGCAGAGCCTCTCTGCATCCCATGCCCGGGCATCGGCTGTAAACATCGGTCTGATCACTTGGAGAGAGCGAACAGTGTCTGCACAGTGCGCTGTTAATGTCAGTAGTTAGAAGAGGCCCAGCGAAGAAGCAAAGTTACTGAACAAAATTGGTCCTGTTTTACCTCAAACCGGGACAACCAGAGAGGAGAGAGGGAAATTCATGCAACAGTCATTTCTGTCACACATCCATACGCCGCCTCAGTTTGTTTCGAGCGGCACTAAGCGTACTCAATCTTCTTGAGTGATAATTTATTAGAGGATTTTTCTGGTTGATATCAAAGGTTGTGCTAGATGATACCAGCCTGAAGAGGAGTTGTGCTAAACAGGAATGCAGGGTGGCTCTGCACTGCACGGGCTGTCTCGGTAGTGAGATGTGCACGAGTCAGCCAGGAAGAGGAGCTGCTCTTGAGGATCCCCTTTGGAGTATTGATTAACTTCAGTTGGAGGAACCACTGAAATGTCTGCTGGAGGAATCTGTTCTGTTGTGCCAGGAGCACACCCCGGGAAGGTGGCGTGAATATAATGTCTTCTCACAGAATCACAGAATCCCAGAGTGGTGAGGGTTGGAAGGGCCCTCTGGAGCTCCCCCAGTCCCACCCCCTGCCACAGCAGGGTCACCTCCAGCAGTGGCACAGGACGGCGTCCAGGCGGGTTTGGGATGGCTCCAGAGTGGGAGACTCCCCCCCCCTCTCTGGGCAGCTGTGCCACTGCTCTGCCACCCGCACAGGGAAGAAGTTCCTCCTCATGTTGAGATGGAACTTCCTATGCTCAAGTTTGTGCCCGTTCCCTCTTGTCCTGTCACTGGGCACCACTGAAAAAAGACTGTTCCCATCTCCCTGGCACCCTCCCCCTAAGGATTTATAAGCATTGACGAGATCCCCCCTCAGTGTTCTCTTCTCCAGACTAAAAAGCCCCAAGGCCCTCAGCCTTTTCTCATCAGAGAGATGCTCCAATCCCCCCATCATCTCCGCAGCCCTTTGCTGGACCCTCTCCAGCAGTTCCCTGTCCTTCCTGACCCGGGGAGCCCAGAACTGCACACAGTGCTCCAGATGGGGCCTCCCCAGGGCAGAGCAGAGGGGGAGGATGCCCTCCCTCGCCCTGCTGGCCACACTGCTGGGTGCCCCCCAGGATGCCATTGGCCTTCTTGGCCACCAGGGCACATTGCTGCCTCATGGTCACCCTGTTGTCCCCCAGGACTCCCAGGTCCCTTTCCACAGAGCTGCTCTCCAGGAGGTCAGCCCCCAGCCTGTACTGGTGCATGGGGTTATTCTCACAGCTCATTTTACTAATGGGAAGCGTATGAAACTGGCTCATCATAAAATCCCAGACTGGTTGAGGTTGGAAGGGACCTCCAGAGCTCAGAATCATCTAGGTTGGAAGGGACCTTTGGAGATCGTCTGGTCCAGAGCCGGTTGCCCAGGATAGTGCTCAGACAACTTTTGAATATCTGCAAGGATGGAGACTCCACAACCTCTCTGGGCAACCTGTGCCCGTGCTCAGTCACCCCCACAGGGGCAAAGTGTTTCCTGATGTTCAGAGGGAACCTTCTGTGGCTCTGGTCCTGTCACTGGCCACCCCTGAGAAGAGCCTGGTTCCATCCTCTTTGCAGCTACCCTTCACATATTTGTGTAGATTGATGAGATCCCTCTGAGCTTTCTCTTCTGGCTGAGCAGTCCCAGCTCCCTCGGCCTCTCTTCGTAGGAAAGATGCTCCAGCCTCTTCATCATCTTTGTGGCCCTTTGTTGGACTCTCTCCAACGTAATCGTTATTAAATTACTTACCCTTACGCAATCTAGGTGCCGTAAACGTGTACAGAATACCCACACAGACAGAAGGAGTATCAGGAAACCCACTTTAGTGGAAAGGTTGAGACTGATTTACATCCTAAACACCGAGACGTAAGTGCACAAGGTAGTTGCTGTGGCACTAATGGAAATACAGAAAGACTGGGAGTGATTGCGGTAATTAAACGCTGGAAAGTCTGTCCTCAGCGTTTCAGATGGGCTCTGTTCATTCTGTAGACAATTGGGAACTATTTCATCTTGCTTTAGTTGGCATTTCTTGAGGGGGAGAGATTTATTTATTTCTTTTTGGTTACTGACACAATGAAAGCAGGCATAAGATGAAACAAGATCCAAAAACGTGGCTTGAAATTTGAGTTGCTGTTTTGCCGCCAAATTTATATTTTGTTTTTGACAGAAATGGTTGTGCTGTTCTAAAATATTTGATGATGGTATGATTCGATCACAAATGACAAAGAATGGCCGATTGGGTCACACTTAGCCTTTCATCTTTGCTTCCTATAATGCATGGTTGCTTTAGAAATTAGGTGACTCCCCTTCATCTTTTTGATGTAGCGTATGGGTGAAATCGTGTTTCAGTTGTATTCATCGTGAATGTCTTTCGTTGCAGTAGAGCTGTGTCTGCTATTCGGCGTCACGCTGATTTTCCTGAGACCGTTGACTTGGGACTTCTTGTGAACTTTGCTTTGCTGTCGCAGTTGGCTTCCCACAACGTGGTACCATCGCAAAGTTCATACGGAAGAGAGTTGTTTTTGTTGAATCTTGCTTGTTTTGCATGAAAAAAAAAAAAGATCCCAGGCTGATAAATGTAATATAAAGTTACCCTGTAACTAAATACCATCGTATCTACAGAGGTAGCCCTGGGGCTGCGTCGTGACTCGTTCTCTTGTTGTTTTCTCTTCCAGAGTCGACAACTGGAATCGGAAACTGGAACGACTGAAGAGCACAGCCTCAACAAGGAGGCTCGGAAATGGGCTACCCGGGTAGCCCGGGAGCACAAAAACATCATCCACAGTCAGCGGGTAGGTTCGGAAAACATTCTGTGATTCCTTTGCAGATTTTATTTGGTGCAGCTCCCCGCTGCGTGAAAGTGGAGCTGCTGCAAGCGTTAAGGAATTATTTTTGTCCTGTTACCTCTGTGGGCAACCTGCCGTTTTCGTCTTAGCCTCTCTTGGGAGTATGCACTCAAACTGCCGGGCTAGCAGCTCCTCAAACTTTTTGGTTCGTCGATACGTTTTGTTATTCCCATGTAAATGTGAAGTGACAGCTTCTACTCTACTGCAGATGACTTGCAGACCTTCCTCTGTTCTACACAGCTTCCTTCTGCTCGAACGAAACTTTCGAGGATTCTCTTACCGCCACTCTATCATGGATATATTACCCATAGAAAAAAATGTATCCGTTTGGATACTGAAAGTCTTTTCAAGACTGGGAAAATCCACGAGTAATGCGCACTTAAATCTAATGTGAAGACACAAAATTAAGTGTGTATTGATAAATTTATTTCTACATATATGGCTCAATGTAGAAGAACCTAAGGCTGTATTTGGATGTCCTAACTGGGGCTTCAGGTAGCTGTATTTTGGAACGCAGCTGAGTCTGTCTAGGAACGAGAATAAAGTCAGCGGGTAGAAATGCATCCCTTGGGTCACCGCATTCCTTAAATATCTGTGGCAAGGCTCTCATGCCCGTGTTTGGAGGCATGTTGGGACCCACGCTAAGTTCTTGTGCTAACTTCTGCCTAAAAACATCTGTTTCATGTGCTCAGGTCAAGCCTAACTTGCACAGACTACATTAAATTCACTTAAAGAGGATGCGTCTATACTGCGGTATCTGTAATATTGTATAATATTCAATGAGCTTCAGCCAAAAAAGTGGGGAACCTGCCTTGTAGTCCCACCGTAGTCTTCAGAGATTTGAGCCATTCCTCAAACTCCCCAGCGGGAATGTACGAAGCAAGAAGCAGAGACTAAAGTGAGCCTGGGTCACTCTACAGCAAACCCCAGACGTTGCAGCACCGGGCAGAGCGTATTAACAGAGTCTGGAACCAAAATAATGATTGGAAGATCTCTCCTCAGAGGAAGGAGGGAGCATCCTGGATTCTGGTCCTGGCACCTCATCTTCCTTCTGCTCTTTCTCCAAAGACTACGTAACACAAAATGCATAAACAGGCACTGAACCAGGCACAGATTTGCAGATAACTGGTGACAATTTGTGCGATCACGGGCTTGTATTTTTCATTTGGATCAATATCCACCTACGTGAAGCTAAGAAACTCCAACATGTTTTCTATGATTCAGCACATTCTCCTCTGGACACAACGTTCCTGTACCGTTAGCAACATCTCTTTCCATGTTTAAGATGCTCTCTTTCATCCTGACATGAACGTGGAGCAATGTACCCATTTTAAATATGTAAATATCAACATATAGATGAGTTGGTTCATACCACAATATTGTGTTTTCATGAAGATGTTGAAACTTTCCCCCAAGTGGAATTTCCACGTGAAATACTGTGCTTTTGCCTTGGTTATCGTCTGTTCTCCTGGAATGGGCTGTTGTCGGTCAACCCAGCATCTAATTAAACAATAATTGCCCTGAATTGTTATAAATATTTATCATGTCAATGGCTTGCTGGGATTTATTACAGCTGTGGTGAATTTTCTTATTTCTGACAGACACTTGAAGAGCTGGAATGCCATGGGCCGGTGATGTCTGAGCAAACCCGAGCAGAACTGGAGCAGAAAATAGATGAAGCCAGAGAGAGTATTCGCAAGGCTGAGGTAAGAAGGAAATTATTTTGGCATGTTCAGCTTCTTACCACGGAAGGATTTATGTTACAGCTATTTAATTTTGTTTGTGGAAATGTAAGCTTTTAGCATCAAAAATTGGGGCATTTTAGGATGTCATTTTTTTCCTTGATTTCATGCTTCTCAAATCACTGAATCAACTTAATGAAAGACTCGAGATTAGGAGAATAATATTAAAAACCACTCCTGCTGAAGAGTGATGAAACTTGCTGCATTTTCCGCTATTGTGCAAAGGTCAAGAATCTATATTTAGGGCCTTTGTCTTAAATAGAGAAAAAAAAAAATCTCAAGTTTACTAGTTCCATTCTGCTTGAAGGAATTAATACCAGAAAATGGTGATAATATCTTTATCTTCACGCTTTTTGGCTTCTAGAAGGAACTGCCGCGCACTGATGTGCCTTCTTCTGTTCTGGTATTTTTTCATATACGTATGAATTTGTAATGTCAATGGGAAAACATTTGAAATAATGTCTGTATCTCCTTCGACCGTGAGGTACTTTTCAAAAGGTTGCAGAGGTTTATGAGACCTGTTCTGGGTTGAGAAAGACTCAGGAGAAGATAAACTAGCTTCGTACTTGACTGCCGGTGTTGGGTTGGTAAAAGTTAACTGTTTTCATGGCCAGTGAGTCAAATAACCTATTGCAAGCAACAGGAACTGATCTGTTGGTTTTCGGCTGACTGGGTTGCTTAATTAAAACTGTAGAGCAAACATAATTGTTTCAGTTAAGTGCTTCTCATACCGCTAGATATTCAGAGTACCTGATGTAATTAGGAATGTGATTTACAGTTCAAGAGGTTAGAAAATAGAGAGTAAAAATATTCCTCCTCCTGGTGTGATAGATGTTAGGCTCTCTTTTTAAAACAAATCCAAAATATGCTCTCTTAACAGCAAGTGTTTTAAAATGCAATAGCCTTTTATTTTGAGTAAACTATTTCTAACAGACCATGCTCCAAAGTACTTCAGTGTACATACAGTTAATGATTAAATATGCAAGGACAGAGAGCATGAGAATGGAAGATAAAAGCAGCAGCAGAAAGAAACAAAATCAGGATAAGAAGTTGCAGAGGAGACGGTTCTCGCACGAAAATAGTATAAAATATACAAATGAAATCAGCCTGGAACTGTTGCAACTCCTAAGAACGCGTAAGGAACAGAACCCAATAAATCAGGGGAAATGGAGCAAAGAGATAACGTATTTCCTTGGGGGAGGTGGTGGAGAGAAAAACTGACATGAGTATTTTTTTGATTTGTTAAATTCTGCAAAGTCAGAACTTTGAAAGCGCGTGCTGCAGCAGGAATGGCCAAGAAGGGTCTCTGCGGTAGAAATTAGGCTGTGGTCCTCTAAGAACGATACAGAGTGCACGAAGGCAGGGATAATGCCTCTGTGGAAAGGGACCTGGGAGTCCTGGTGGCCAACAGGATGCCCATGAGCCAGCAATGTGCCCTGGTGGCCAAGAAGGCCAATGGCATCCTGGGATGCACCCAGCAGAGTGTGGCCAGCAGGGCGAGGGAGGGCATCCTCCCCCTCTGCTCTGCCCTGGGGAGGCCCCATCTGGAGCACTGTGTGCAGTTCTGGGCTCCCCGGGTCAGGAAGGACAGGGAACTGCTGGAGAGGGTCCAGCAAAGGGCTACGGAGATGATGAGGGGATTGGAGCATCTTTCTTATGAGGAAAGGCTGAGGCACTTGGGGCTTTTTAGTCTGGAGAAGAGACGACTGAGGGGGGATCTTATCAATGCTGATAAATACTCAAGGGGAGGGTGCCAGGGGGATGGGAACGGTCTTTTTTCAGCGGTGCCCAGTGACAGGACAAGAGGGAATGGGCACAAACTTGACCACAGGAAGATCCATCTCAACCTGAGGAGGAACTTCTTCCCTGTGCGGGTGCAGAGCAGTGGCACAGCTGCCCAGAGAGGTGGGGGAGTCTCCCACTCTGGAGCCATCCCAAACCCGCCTGGACGCCGTCCTGTGCCACTGCTGGAGGTGTTCCTGCTGTGGCAGGGGGTTGGAGTAGATGATCTCCAGAGTTCCCTTCCAACCCTGACCATTCTGTGATTCTGTGATAGCATGCCGTTCTCTGATCTAATGAGCAGCAAATGCAGAGTCATATATGCGCATCCTTATAAACACCAAATGGTACTGCCAACAGGCAAAGAGCAGGAATATTTTTCTCCGAGGTGTGTTTTACAGTATTTGGTAGAAAACCTTTAATACAGCCAAATAATATATTTCCATGGTTTTCCAGTGCTAGCCGGTGTGTTGTAGATAAAATGTCCCTTAGCTTTCTAATATTTAACCCGCGTTCTGTTTTACAACAGAAGATGGTGAAACTGCCAAGTATTTGGGTGTAGGAAGACTCAGTGGTTGGGTGATTTTCACTCGTTTTCTTCCTTTTCTTTTGATACACGTTTTTCTACTGTGTGTTTCAAGGACACGAAGTTGTCTCTGAATTTTTGAACGGTAGGCGTGTACACCGCTTTGTGTTTGTTTTATATATTACCGCATAAGTTCTTTATAGTATCGATTTTTTTTTAAAAAAAAAGAAGCGAGTAAGTGAATTCAGTAAGCTTTTTTTACTTTTCCTTAGGGATGGCCTTTCCTTTTAGCTTCAACCCTTATTAGTACCCGCTCCTCTAAGTGGCACTATTAATAATTATAGGACCGTTAATTAGACAAGAGATTTTTTCCACACATACGATCCATGGAAGAATAACCTATGGAAGCTTTGAGTAAAAATGTTTTCTTTTGTAATGCAATCGTAATTCTTTTCAGTATGTGAAAACCAAACATTTGCAGCATTCCTGCATATTTAAGTGCAGCTGATTAAGTTGGAATTACCGATGGTTGCGTAGGGGAATGGTGTTTGTGCAGAAAGTTACAGTCACATATTTAGGCTGTAAGGAGCTGTGGAACTGCCCTTTCCCTGTCCCACCGCGCTGCGTTTGGGTCAAGGAGCTGCGGCTGGCAAGTAAAAAGCAAAGCAGAGAGACCCCTGAATTAGCTCCGTGCTTCAAAGAGGTCCTTCTCCGATAGCAAGTGGGGGACGAAGGGCATCCAGAGAGTTGGCAGGAGTTAACGGTCAATTATTGGAAGGGCCGGACTTCGGCAGGAGAAAGATTTTTCAGCACCTCCACGTTATTCAGAAAAAGGGGACTCAGGAAGTGGAAAACGAAAGGTTGCACAGGTTTTGTTTCTTTTTGGTGAAAGTCAGTTTGATGCATGTAATTTATAAAGTAAAACAGAAAATGTCCCCAAACCAAAGAACTGCTTATTGGATTTACATCTGCGGCTGGTACCGACGGCGTGGTATTTTACGGTTGCCTGACGCCATATGGGGTTGCACCCTGTGTGAACGGCCCAAAGTCATTTGCCCTTTGACACCTGGTAGTTCATTATCACCTCGGCACATTAAGTCTTACTATCTGCAAAACTTTGTGGATCCTGCTGTGATTGTAACTGGAAGAACGGTATGTTCTGGTGCCGTGTCTGGAAGTGTATGATGAGAGATTATTATTTTTTTGCTTTAAAAAAAAACCCCAAGCTGTTTTATTGGGACGGTATCACCGCGCTTTGCTTGCGGCTGTAACAAGTGTTGGTTAATGTACTGGTGTTTGTTGCCATGACGGTCAGGTCTCGGACGCGGAAAGCTTCCATTTATTCTAACGGAGTAAAGCAGCTGGAGGACAGCACATCTAGAAGATGACAAGGCTTGCAGGGTATGAATTTTGTAACCTTGAGATCATTTTCTGAAGTCAATGGTTGTATCAACCTGCAGCACCTACCGAGCAGCGCGTGGAGGAGTCTCTGAATGACCCCGTGCGGGTACTGCCCGCACTCCGGCAACGCCAGCATCGTGCTGAACGTTATTTGTAGATGACATGCGTGGACATGTGTACGTGCACACACGGTCTCTCCTCCTGCGCTGTGTTAGATAGTATGTACCGTCATTCCTCATTCCAGAGACATTCTCCCTTCTTCCTTTTGTTTTTTTTTGCGGTTTTCTCTTGAAATGCATTTTCTTTTTATTTCCTTACCGCAGTAACGTGCCTGCTGTTCTTTCCTGTTTTGACTTCTTGACCTGCTCTTTGGTGCTTTTTCCTTGGCAAATCAACCCTCCTCTTCTTTCTTCATTATTTCTGAAAGTGAAGACAACTTCACGAGCACGGTGGGATTAAATTTTGCCTTTCTCCTGGCGAAGCTATTTTGGTCACCGCTAGAAACTGCCACTTGCATGTTTCTCCCCAGGGGATTTTACATTCTTGACACATTGCTCCGGTGCCAGCCTGCTTAGCTCTGGGAACACAAAGCGATCTCTACGTGCCATCTCATACAACATGAGCTGAGTCAGAACCTTTTACAGACTATATATATTGGTACTGGGGTTTCTCCGGGGTGTATTGGGGATAGATGTATTCATCACATTGCTCTCTTCCTAAGAGACCCTGAATCCTTTGAAATTCAACAGCTGAGAGGAACTGAGGAACTCTACCGTATGTGTAATTTATGTATTTTCTGACAAGCACAACGGGTGTGGAAACAGGCGCAATTTGAAGGTACAGCAAAGAAGTAGACTAAAAGTGGGCGTACAACCAAGACGTACTGAAGAAATCTATGTTTTTGTCTTCTGTGAGATGAACTTAAAACCTCAGATTGGCACATTCACAGCTCAGCGGGTTATTTTTGATCTTTTTCTCCCTGGGATAGGAGGTATTTTTCCTTGTGATGTTTCAGGGAGCAGACTCCTTGATTAAAGTTTGGGGGAAATACGGCTTACACCAGAGTGCTCCTGTACAATTGATCCACGGCAGATGACAGACAATGACCGTAATTGATAGCCAGAACCCGTATTTTCTTCTTAAAAATGGAAAGTTTCTCTCTTGTTAAAGGTTTTTTGTTTGTTTTGCTCGCTTGTTCTTAAAGGAAATGTTAGACTATGTCTGATAATACCTCTGGTGCTGGCAGAGCGCTAAAATTGACTGTGGTTAATGCTACACCGTGGAGTTTAGATCCAGAGGAACTCCATCCTTGTCAAAACAGCATTTAACCGCTGCTGCGTCAGGGCTGGATTTCGATAGAGGCAAACGCTGCGAGCAGACGGTGCTCGTCTAAATTGAAGGTGGCACAATTCAAGCATCATTTGTAAAGGAGGTGGTCAACACCTTTGAAATTCAGTAATTTGAGAAAATAAACTGTTCTTGGAGCTCCTTTGCACTTCCTCAGCCAACTCTGGTAACTGAACTAGAACTTCTGTATTTTAAGCTTTCATTTTTCCAACAACAGTAAGGAAGGCTGCTGGGCGTTTTACAGCTGTTAGTTCAGGCGGTTGGATAGATCTGATTTGCCTTAAAATATCTTTGCATTTCTCCACTGCTTCTATTCCTTTATCTTTAAACTATTTGAGATGAAAATTTACTGTCTCTACTGCTCTGTGTTGCAGAAATAAGGGAAAAGTCGCAGCTCTTTCCTTAGTTTCTATAATACTTCTTTCAGCGGCATCCTGGACCCTGGGGCTGGGTTACTTGAATTCTTCTTCCTCTCATCTTATTTTGTCTCTATCAAACTAAAGACTCCGATACTTTGATGGCCCGGTGTGAGTCTCACCAAGAGGTATAGTTGGTCCCAGGGCTGACATAATTTTTTCTCAATGATGATGGGAGATTTCCCGTTTGTGCTCAGGTCTACACTCAAGGAAGGTCTTGGGGGCCTCCACAGCCATTAATCCTATTTCCACTTAATTATAAGGGGATGCATTTTGTCTCATCATTAGGATATCTACAACTCTCCAGAGAGTATTTGTACCAGATAAGATTTGATTAAGACTCATTATGGTGCTGTTTACTTCGTTTGATTAGTTCAGAAGCTTAGGTCCATCTCTAATTGTAAATGGAGGGCTGTTTTCTCCCTCCCCTTATATTTGGCTATGAATATTTATGACTGTGCTGTGATAACAGTTGTGTTTGCTGGCTGGGCTCCTGTTCTATCTTAGGATCTAATCTATTAATCGTATGCTGCATGTGGTCCTGCTGCATCTCAAGTAGACGTAGCTATGTTTCAGCCTGTTGTTATTTGTGTGTTCTTGCAGTCGAACCTTCCAGCTGCAAGAGTGGTGGCATTCTCTGCTCATAAGAAATGTGAGAAAAGCTTAATTCCTTATGCTTCACTAAAATAAATGAAATAGAATAAGGCTACAGATCCTCCCCAAAAACGTTGACTTTGTAATATGTCACTTGCTGCCACCTATGGCTTTGCTCAGGGAACATATGCTTGGGAGAGCTGTGCTACGTAAACAGATTGCCTTCTCCGTGGGAGATTGGTAGGAGCTGGTTGTCTTTCCGGCCAGGCAGATTGAGAACTAGCCTGCAAAAATGCCGCCAACATCCACAGACCAGGAATTTTGAACTCTTTTGGTGAAAAGCAGTTCAGTGAGGACATCTGCAGAGACAGAGATGAGAATGTCATTGGTGAGAAGAACATCATAGAATCATAGAACGGTTTGGGTTGGAAGGGACTTTGAAGATCATCTCGTTCCACCCGCCCTGCCCTGGACAGGGACACCTCCCACCAGCCCAGGGTGCTCCCAGCCCCGTCCAACCCGGCCTTGGACACCTCCAGGGATGGGGCAGCCACAGCTTCTCGGGGCAACCTGCGCCAGGGGCTCACCACCCCCAAAGTCAAGAATTTCTTCCTGATATCTCATCTAAATCTCCCTTCTTCCAGTTTGAAGCCATTCCCCCTTGTCCTGTCACTCCATGCCCTTGTGAAAAGTCCCTCCCCAGCTCTCCTGTAGGCCCCCTTTAGGTACTGGAAGGCCACTATAAGGTCTCCACAGAGCCTTCTCTTCTCCAGGCTGAATGACCCCAGTTCTAACTCAACTCACCAGAGCCCTGAAGCTGTATCAGGGTATTACAAGGATGGACGAGCCGTAGCACTTTATCCGCTGTAGCCGAACATTTACTTATTCTTACAGCAGCGTTGCAAAAATTACACAACCGTATTGGAGAGTTTTTCTCCTGAATTGATAGTTTCTGATAATTATTTTTCAGGGACTTGCTGTAAGGGAGAAATTTGGAGAGCGTGCAGTATGCGCGGATCCTGCTTAAATATTTCACAGGTTCTTTTTTTTTTCTGACAAACCTGCCTGTTTTGCTATGAGCAATGAGAAGGGAGCTCTTTCGAAGACTGGCGTATATGCGTTCATGATGATAATAAAGGATATTTTTTTCATTAGTGGACATTTTCAGAGAGGAAGGTATTTTGTGGGGTGAAGGGGCAGGGACAAACACAGAGATGTTTTGAAGCTAATGATGAAATACGGTGGTAAAGATTGCTGGACGGGTATAGTCAACTGAAGCTCTCAATATCTCTTACAGATCCCTATGTACCGTAAAGGCTAGATATCCTTATATATGGAAGCAAATGGGTAAATCATTCTGAAAACATCCTACAAATAATAATTGTCATGACTTTAAATGTTGCTGAGATGAAGAATAATTGCTGTAGGACTTCAGGCGGTAGACTGTCTCTCAGATCTTTTTGGTGAAGGGATCAGGGATTAGTCTGGGCGGTGAGAATATTAATGTTGCTTGTTTTGTAGATTTTCTTTCTGTCTTTTTTTTTTATTATTCAGATCTTTCGGAAGGTGGATCACACTGAAAATCCAACTCAGTTCCTTAAACCTGTGGTTTGAACGCGGTGTTATTTCGTAGAGTCGTTCAGGTTAGGGGTTTTGGGGGTGTCTCTCGTTCAGCCTCTGCTTAAATCTCACCGAATCTTTAGACTATGAAGATAGTCTTTTCATAGTCTTTTTGATTACGAAATGGCAGCATCTTTCAGGATATTAAGAACCGGTATTCTTTACCAGGACTGCAGAGAAATGTTTTAATAAAGGTTCACATACAGATATTTTATATACGTTCCATTTTCTATTTAAAGAATTTGGATAATATCCAATCCACCAGTAGCCTGGGAACAACTTCTTAAACCCTACAAAACGCTTCGCTACCGCTCTCATCTACTCTCCGTCTCCTTCCCCACCACCTGCTTTCTCTGTTTAGGAATCTCTGATGTTTTTACGGGCTTGAGCTTGGGGGAAAAACCTGCCTGCCAGTTGGGCTGGAGCGACGCAGGTGGGCTCTTCTTCGTTAATAGCTTCACCTCTCTTTTCTTAACCTTGGCATTCGCTCTCGAGACACGTTATCTGTGTCAGTGTTTCATATCCTGTTTGCTTCACCCGAACAGTCTCGTTTGATTTAACTCCGTGCAGAATATTTAGCATATAAATTAACTAACTCCGCTGGAATATCGGTAGAAGCTCCCCGCCCATCCTCCCACTTGAACAAAACCCACTCGGTGTTGTGTTGAAAAATGTGATTTATTAGCTAGTTCCCTAACCGGTGCAGAAAAAGTATCGGGTTTGGATTTTTTTGTGGTCCTGACCAGGTGGATTCACCGGAGCTGGTGGTTCCAGGTCGCTGCAGGACTCGCTGCGGTTGCTCTCTTGCAAGCAGCGGCTGAGCTTCGCCCAGAGCTGGGTAGCAAATGATTGGGTTTTTTGGCTGCAGGGAAGACAAAAGGAACACAGGCTAGAGCAGAAAGAATATCTTCCTTACCTGGTTTTTCATAAATCTCCGGCATCGTACGGTCTTGATTTACAGCACTGCAGGTGAACCCTGTACAGCTGGAATGACTGAGACGCCCCTTTCGAGGCTGAGCTCACCTTGGTGCCTCGGGGATCAAATATTTAGGTGAGTCGTTCTGGATAGGAATTTTTTTATTTTTTGGATTGGGGTGGTTTTGGCATAGCTGTCTTTCCACCCCAAGCGTCAACAAGGCGGTGAAAGTTGAACTTCGTGGATTATTTGCTCGTGCAGCCTGACTTTAATAGCACTGGACTGCGATTTCAAACCGATTTGCAGAAGAAGGCATACGTTGGGTTTTGAGAAATCTGTGGCGTTCCAATACCTGTTTTATTGTACTCATAGTTAATTCCACCTATCACTCCGCAAATAATGCTGGTGGCCCAAAGTTTAAACGATAGCTTATTTTTCATTAAGAGAATGATTTCATTTTTGTGCCTTTTTTTCATTAAAAAGGCCTAGAGTTTAAACAAAAATATTTCTAAACAGGGAAAAAAAGAAAGATAATATCTTTCCAGAATGTTTAGCCAAAATCTTTCCACGTCGCTTTCTTCTTAGCTAAAACAATTTGCCAAATGAGACTGTCCAACCTGCTTAATGATTCTGTTCCTGCCACTAGAAGAATATTGCAGCGGAATAAAATATTTCTCACAAAAGATCGTTTAGGTCTACTTGTAATCCTGATTTAATCTGATTTGAATGTCTGAACATGCTCGCAAGTATAACCTTTGTCTAAAATAAATAATTTTGAATTCTTTAAGAGAAAAAATACGGGCTTGGCAGGGGGGGTTCAGGCGGCTTTAGTACAGGCCAGAAAGCAGAGGGAATGCAGAGCACTCTCTCATGGGCAGGAGTTGCGGTCTTCTTCTGTGCCCTGAAAAATCATGGAAAATAAAGCAACTCAGCTTTCATAGAATCATAGAATTGTTGAGTTTAGAAGGGACCTTTAAGATCATCAAATCCAACCATTCACCTAACCTGACAAAACCACTTCTAAACCATGGCCCCAAGTACCACGTCTGCCCCTTTTTTTAAACACCTCCAGGGATGGCGAATCCACCCCCTCCCTGGGCAGCCTCTTCCGATGGTTGATAACCCTTTCAGTGAAAAAAAATTTCCTAATATCCAATCTAAAACTCACCTGGCATAACTTGAACCCATTTCCTCTTGTCCTATCACTTGTCACTAGGGAGAAGAGGTCGGCCCCCATCTCTCTACTCTTCAGGTAGTCATAGAGAGCGAGAAGGTCTCTCCTCAGCCTCCTCTTCTCCAGGCTGAACACCCCCAGGTCCCTCAGCCGCTCCCCATCAGCCGTGTGCTCCAGACCCCTCACCAGCTCTATTGCCCTTCTCTGGACACGCTCCAGTGCCTCAATGTCCTTCTTGTGGTGAGGGGCCCAAAACCGAACACAGCACTCGAGGTGGGGCCTCACCAGTGCCGAGTACAGGGGACCATCACTGCCCCAGTCCTGCTGGCCACACTGTTCCTGACACAGGCCAGGATGCTGTTGGCCTTCCTGGCCACCCGGGCACACTGCTGGCTCACGTTCAGCCGGCTGTCCACCAACACCCCCAGGGCCTTCTCCGCCGGGCAGCTTTCCAGCCACTCTGCCCCAAGCCTGTAGCATCCATGGGGTTGGTGTGACCCAAGGGCAGGACCCGGCACTTGGCCGTGTTGACCCTCACACCATTGGCCTCAGCCCATCGGTCCAGCCTGGCCAGATCCCTCTGCAGAGCCCTCCTGCCCTCAAGCAGATCAACACACCCACCTAGCTTAGTGTCATCTGCGAACTCACTGAGGGTGCACTCAATCCCCTCGTCCAGGTCGTTGGTAAAGATATGAAAGAGAACCGGCCCCAGTGCTCAGCCCTGGGGAACACCACTTGTGACCGGACGCCAACTGGATTAACTCCAGAAACTCCATTCAAAACTGGTCTAACAGTCATAAACCAAAAGATTTCAGGGGCCACATTAGATCAGCTTTGCTGGATTTCTGTGTTTGCTTTTTACCCCGACACTTTCAGAAATGGTTTTAAAAGCCTTGTAACCGAGGTGTTTGTGGGATGTAAATGAACGTTTGGTTTCTTACAGGCCCTTCGCTTTCTGGGAACAGAGAACGGCTCTATATAATGTATTCTTGCTGGTTTTAATTTCCATGACTTCCAAAGCAGTTGTTTATCTTCATCTTGTGCAAGCTGTAGGTCTAAAGCCTTCGCTTAATTAAGACTGGAACAGTAAATAAACAGAACTATGCCTTCTTCCATGTAGAGCAACGATAGGTATGTGAGAAATAGATAACAATATTTATATTTTCAAAAACTTTGGAGTCTTTTTTTCCTTTCATCTTCTTATAAGCTACCATCAGCTAAGGCAAAAGAACAGCTCAGAGAAGCAGGAACCACCCAGAACACTGTTTGTAAACTTTGTGGGTGGCTGATGGTTTTTAAATCAGGGTAGAGATAGCCCAGTCCCTAGCTATTAAATAGTAATTGGTAAATAGTAACTGTAAATAGCAATTTTGCTATTAAATAGGAAAACATTTGTCCTACACTGAGGCTTAATAACAATGAAATTTGGGCAGCACCCAGATCTCGGCGCGAGTGCTGGATTCCGGCATTCCCGTGCTTTCGAAACTCAGCTGCCTTCCTGGAGATACTCAGTATTGCCGGGAATAGAAGTGGTTACTCCATTGAAAATATTTTCAAGTCTATGAGCTTCCGTCGGTGGAAGGCACTCAGTCGGGATGTACGGCATGTGTGTCCGCTAGAGTCCCTTTTGTTGAGAGGGGAAAAAATCAATGATTAAAGCCTTGTGTAGTTTTTAATTTGAAATACAGGATTTTTTGAGGGAACGAGGCTTTGAGAGCCAGCGCATCGTTTCTTAAGGGTTTTGCGGTCTTGTATGGTTTTGCAGCATAATGTGAATCTGTGATTCGTCAGAAAGCACGCCGTGTCTCTTCCTTTTTCAACGCATCACTTTCTGGCTGCCTCCCCACATCAGAAACGGCGAGAGAAGACCAGGCAGGCTGAATTTGTGTCCGTAGTGTGAAGTGGGGCCCTCCACGATGGAGTCAGGACTCCAACTTGCAGAAACCTCACCGTCCAAAGAGCCTACCGTGTGCCCGGGTGCAGGGATAAAAGCAACGTGTAGAACAAAGCTTCTTGCATGACTCGATGCTGGTGGAAACAGCAGTATTTCCTCCGGGTGATCCCCTGGTTCCCTCTTACTTAACATTTCATTCCGGCATAATGAAAGCATCAAACCTCAGCTAATTTAGACGTAGTGTTGTTTTAATGTATTTCTAAATACGTAGCTGCTCCTGTGTGAGAAGCAGAATAAAGTTATACTACTGTCTAGTATTTGGGTTTTTTTTCATATAGGTAGGAAGCTGTTAGCCCTGGTCTACCGGTATAATTATTTTGGTAAAAATATCTATGTATGCCTGTAAATAACATTATACATCTTTCAAGTGCAGGCCTGACCTAATACTGTAAGTACTTTAATGGCTTGTCTGCAATGGAATGAAACTCAAAACATTTGTGGTTTGGAACAAACATTTGTTGAATATTAAAACTACTATGTGTAAATAGAGCGGGGTAACTCGCTCGGATTTGCCGGGTACCTTGAATTAAAACCTCTTGTCTGACCCTTAGCAAGTACAGTCAAGGGTCTTGGAGCAGCTTGTTTATTTTAGCTAACAAGTCTGTACAAACAACACGGTTTACAGCGGGCTGAGTACTAATACGAACTACGCATGTTTGCAGCAGGCCTAGACTAATGTTTATTGCTGTTGCATAACTCGAGCTAATTGGAAATTGCATAACGAGGTAAAACGGCAAAACAACGAGGCTGATCATTTCCTAGGCAACTTTTGTTGAAGGCGTATGGAAAGTCCTCAGAATATAATGTCAGAATGTAAAGGCAAATTAGGGGATAGCTACTTTACTCCACAAGTGTATATATATAAATTGGAGGCACTTAGCTCGGTAACGTGATAAAATGAGGAATTTCTCATTAACAAGCTAAAGGAAATGACTAGCATTGACCTGCATTTTGGAGAAACTGGCTGCTCATGGCTTGGATGGGTGTACTCTTCGCTGGGTAAAAAACTGGCTGGTGGCTGTGCCCAGAGGGTGGTGGTGAGTGGAGTTCAATCCAGTTGGTGGCCAGTCACAAGTGGTGTTCCCCAGGGCTGAGCACTGGGGCCGGTTCTCTTTCATATCTTTACCAACGACCTGGACGAGGGGATCGAGTGCACCCTCAGTGAGTTCGCAGATGACACTAAGCTAGGTAAGTGTGTTGATCTGCTTGAGGGTAGGAGGGCTCTGCAGAGGGATCTGGCCAGGCTGGACCGCTGGGCTGAGGCCAACGGTGTGAGGGTCAACACGGCCAAGTGCCGGGTCCCGCCCTTGGGTCACACCAACCCCATGGATGCTACAGGCTTGGGGCAGAGTGGCCGGAAAGCTGCCCGGCGGAGAAGGCCCTGGGGGTGTTGGTGGACAGCCGGCTGAACGTGAGCCAGCAGGGTGCCCAGGTGGCCAAGAAGGCCAACGGCATCCTGGGCTGTATCAGGAACAGTGTGGCCAGCAGGACTGGGGCAGTGATGGTTCCCCTGTCCCTGGCACTGGTGAGGCCCCACCTCGAGTGTTATGTTCAGCTTTGGGCCCCTCACCGCAAGAAGGACACTGAGGCGCTGGAGCGTGTCCAGAGAAGGGCAGCGGAGCTGTGAGGGGTCTGGAGCACACGGCTGATGGGGAGCGGCTGAGGGACCTGGGGGTGTTCAGCCTGGAGAAGAGGAGGCTGAGGGGAGACCTTCTCACTCTCTACAGCTCTTTGAAAGGAGGGGGTAGCGAGGGGGGGTCGGTCTCTTCTCCCAAGGAACAGGCGATGGGACAAGAGGAAACAGCCTCAAGTTGCGCCAGGGGAGGTTTAGGATGGATCTTAGGGAAAATTTCTTCACCGAAAGAGTTGTCAAGCACTGGAAGAGGCTGCCCGGGGAAAGGGTGGAATCGCCATCCCTGGAGATACCTAAAAGACGTGTAGAGGTGGTGCTGAGGGCCATGGTTTAGTGGTGGTTTGGGCAGTGTTAGGTTGATGGTTGGAGTCGCTGATCTTCAAGGGCCCTCCCAACCCAGACCATTCTATGATTAAATCAATCTATCACAATTTAAAAAAAAAAAGCCGAGGAAAGGAGGATGTGTCCACCGAGTCTGCTAATCCCCCTGTGCCCCGCCACAGCACTGGGTGCTGCAGAGCCGCTCAGCTCCCCTTCTTTCAAAGCAGCTGTGGTTAGAAAGTCTTTTTATCTAAAATCTCGAATGCTTCTGAACAGGAGCGAGGTGTGTTCACGTGCAGAAATGGCATCCCTGGATTCGGCTTTTTTGCTGCAACCCTTCTGTGCTGACTTCTTTGGTGTAAAAGCGAGTTCTTTGTTTAGCTTGATACAGTGAGAAATCCACTTCTCAATTTGATAGTGCTCCTAAACCAAATCCTAACCAAAAGATTAATGATTAGTTAAAATTGTTATTGTTTCCATGTTCTTACAGCTTTAAAATATACAATCGAGTGTAAATAGGGGCAAAAGGAAAAAAAACTAAGTGAGAGGTACTGCCTTTCTAAGGCCGATAAAGGCATAAAATGCCTATTCCATTCACCCCTGGAACTCAAAACCCACTTCTGATTTCAGACCTAATCACAGGTATTGCTTTTGTAAATATTTACACATTTTGGGTTGGGGCTTGGGCTGTACTGACTTCCAAGGTTTTCAGAAGATGCTTTGTGCCTCAGTTGAACTGAAAGGATCTGCCTCTCCAACGTAAACGCTGGTGCGTGGATCGATCTTTGGCCTTTCTATTCTTTTTAAATCAGTATTTTTCTGAATCTTGACTGAAGTAATGTGATGCATATTAATACATTTTACTTTTTTCCTCATTTTCTCAGCTCTGTGAATGGTATTTACAGTACATGTTAATCATTCACCTGAAGACCGCTTGCACGGAGAAGTGGAAACTCCACTTGGCTGAGTGGCTTTGGCTGTTCCCGTGGGAAATACTTCCCAGTCTTGTCCGATCCTTCAGTCTCCATACCTAATTACGTGGGAGAGCCCGTGCGTGCAGCTGTACCTGTAT
The DNA here is from genome assembly GCA_017639485.1 of Pluvialis apricaria. NCBI lineage: Eukaryota > Metazoa > Chordata > Aves > Charadriiformes > Charadriidae > Pluvialis > Pluvialis apricaria. The sequence goes on from CM030007.1 coordinate 2,936,459, forward strand.
GAAGACACATTTCACATAATAAATTTTACTCTAATAGCTTACCCGCTTTCTAGAAAAATCACACTTCTAAATGGAATTAAAACCAGTATCCCTCAAAAGTCGTTTCATTGTTTGAAACAGGTTTAAAGTCACCTTCGCAAATAGTTTTAAAATGGAAATGGATCCGTGTTTGGAGGTTCAGCTGAGTGAATGTTAGAGTCATGTATTTTCTGACTTGCCTTCTTAATAGAAAGATAATAGTAAAGTGCAGCAGCACGTCAAAAAACACAAAAAATACCAGTATCATTTCGGCACACAAAATTTTGTATGTAGTAAGGATATTTGTAAGAGGGATAAAAATCTACGTAACCCCAGTTGGCATTTTAATTCACCGTACGTCTGTTCTTCTGTACTCTACTGGGCTTCAGCCACTACAGAAAAAGCAGTTTCCCTCTAATTTTTGCGTAGACCCATCTAGTTTTGCTGGTTTTCCTTGGTTTCCCAGTGCTGCTGCTAACTTGGTGTGTCGATCCAGGCAGTGATGCTGAAGTAAGGCGCTTCTGATCCCCATGGAAGGATGAGAAAGGAGACGAAACTTTGCCCATGGCACAGTAACTTGCTACGAAAGAAAATACTGTGAAAGGAAATGCGGGAAGAACTCCCGGGCGGTTCAGTGGGTTTCTGGTGTTGACTCCATCAGTCACTCACTGAAGGACCTTTGGTAAATTACGTGATTTTTGTTCCTCTGATGAGCCGGTGCAACAGGGTGGTGATGATAGGGCTGGACTGGACGTAAATATCCTCGATTTTATTCCTAGGGTTAACCCCCAGTGATGCGATCTTTGAAATTCTGCTTTTCTTGAAATTCTGAATTTTGCTTCTTTTGCAATTCGGAATTTCTCCATGCTCCTCTTTCCATTCCTTCTGTTCAGATTGTTAAAATAATTTGGATTGGGGCGGTGGTTTGCCATGAATTTGTTAAAGCCTTGGCTCCGTCGGCCAGAAAGCGTGCCAGGATGCTGAAGTGAACCCAGCTGCCAGAAAACCTAAATTTTCATTCTGTTCTAAAGACAGAAGTCGTGAAACCGTTTGTTGAAGTATGTTATTTGTTTAATTTTGGAATGATTACGATGCTCGGTTTCCATAACGAATCAGCTTCCTGTGATCTCCGGCGAGTGCTGATGGAAAATAGCCCCGGTTGGGGGTTGGTGGGTTTGTGCGTGCGTGTGTGTGTGTGTGTGTGTGTATCGCGTCGGATTTATTTGTCGCATGCAGTTTAGCCATCCGCCAAAAGGGCATGGGGGGTCTGCAGCCCAGGAGTATTCCTAATTTTAAAGATACTGCGTAGCACTGGGTTTTGTCTGGGTTTTTACACTTTGAAAATAATCTCAACTAGCCGACCACTGGAATATGTGAATAGAAATATATGAATATGTGAATAGAAATATATGAATATATGAACAGAAAGTTAGCATAAACTAATAGGTGTTATTTTAAAAACACCAACGTGTGGAAGTGGCTGTGCCTGTAGTTTTACATCTCTAGAAAACCCTTCCCTGTCTTTTGGCTCGCACCGCATTCCTGCAGGCAAGGAAATGAAGAACTGGACTCGTTTCCGTGCCGAGCAGCTTTCGGAGCCACCTATTTGCGTAATTTCCGTAATTTGCAGATTGGGAAATAACACGTTTGAATCGTGGCAAAGAGTGAAATGTAATCTTGAAAGAATTCTGACTTGCGCGTGTTTATTTCCTCAGATAATTAAGCTGAAAGCAGAAGCCCGTCTTGATTTGCTGAAGCAGATCGGTGTGTCCGTGGATACGTGGCTGAAAAGTGCCATGAACCAAGTGATGGAAGAACTGGAAAACGAACGCTGGGCCAGCCTGCCTTCGGTGACCAACAACGGCTCTTCACACCTGGTACGGTTTCCAACGTGTAAAACTCACTTTGTCTCTACAGGGCTCTTTCCTAGTAGCAACTCCTAACTTAATATCAAATAGAAAACCAAATTGATACTATTTGGTGGGTTGTTAGCTAACTGGAAAAATCTTGTAGCTTTGCGTGGCTGAATTTCATGGAAGAAACCCAAGAAAAAAAAAGAAAAAAAAGGGATTTCTGTGTTCTGTTGCTGAGTTTACTTTAGATTGATTTTTCTGACCTTGTGTAAGCGCCGTAACATTTATTTGCCATCTCCTGAAAAGAAAAATGTCTGCGTGTTTCTTTGAAGTTTCATTAATAGTTTACGATGTTATCTGAGATACTTGCATGAAAGGGTTTTTTTTCTACAAAATGTTTAGAAAAATGTCGACTCTACATCATCTCTTCAAGAGTCGTTTGTGCGCAGATTGCAGTGAAAGTCATGGAGAAAGCAAAGTCTGTTTTCCAAATTGATTTGGATAGTTGAGACGAAAATTTGATTCCTTAAAAATCAGTGAAAGGCTTTGGAAAAAAGGCTCTCCATGCCTGTGAGCAGGGTTAGATGTTTCCTTTAAAGAATTTGTCATAGCTGTAGATGTTACAGAATCCCAGAATCCCCGAGTGGTGGGGGTTGGAAGGGCCCTCTGGACCTCCCCCAGCCCAACCCCCTGCCACAGCAGGGTCACCTCCAGCAGTGGCACAGGACGGCGTCCAGGCGGGTTTGGGATGGCTCCAGAGTGGGAGACTCCCCCACCTCTCTGGGCAGCTGTGCCACTGCTCTGCCACCCGCACAGGGAAGAAGTTCCTCCTCAGGTTAAGATGGGACTTCCTATGGTCAAGTTTGTGCCCGTTCCCTCTTGTCCTGTCACTGGGCACCACTGGAAAAAGACTGTTCCCATCCCCCTGGCACCCTCCCCTGAAGTATTTATAAGCGTTGATAAGATCCCCCCTCAGTCTTCTCTTCTCCAGACTAAAAAGCCCCAAGGCCCTCAGCCTTTCCTCATCAGAGAGATGCTCCAATCCCCTCATCATCTCCGTAGCCCTTTGCTGGACCCTCTCCAGCAGTTCCCTGTCCTTCCTGACCCGGGGAGCCCAGAACTGCACACAGTGCTCCAGATGGGGCCTCCCCAGGGCAGAGCAGAGGGGGAGGATGCCCTCCCTCGCCCTGCTGGCCACACTCTGCTGGGTGCACCCCAGGATGCCATTGGCCTTCTTGGCCACCAGGGCACATTACCATTATTCACCTGCAAGTTATTGCCCTGTTATTTGAGATACAGTAAACATTTGACATTTTCTATATGAATAAGTAGTTTCACTTAAAGCAGTGAAGAAGTTAAATTGGAACAGAGCACAAACGTGATCGCTACTGCGTTTCATCCAGAGAGTCGGGAACTTCTTAAACTGTTCAATTCGATTGCATGAGTATGACTCGCTGTGTCCGAAGTCCCGCTAACTCTTTTGAAAATATCATCCAATATACCCAAAATTGCTCTAAAAAGCGACTTGGATCAATGGAAGATGGGTAATGATTTTGTACTCGGTAGTACTAATTGTGTTTATAATGCCTATAGCTGCTTTGCAAAATAAGCCAAGACATCTCCCATCTGTTTCGCGTGGAAGAAAGCACATTTTTATGTTATTCAAGACCGAATAAAAAGCAAACTCTCCTTTCTCTCCCCTCACCTCCCCTGAAGAATGGTATGTTTCAAAAAAAAAATAGCGATAGCTGAATCGAGCAGCTGCCTGAGCACAGAAACCCTGTTCAGAAAACAGGAACTGCTTAAAAGAGCTCGGATTCTCTTTTTTTCATTCCCCTCCGTGGCATGCGACGCTGAGCTGTCACCTTTGGCAGGAAAACTGCCCAATCTGTTGTTCCTCACCAGTAACCAACTCAAATAAAATTCCCGAAGGTTTAGTCACTTTGCCTCAAACAAATTTTAAATTTTCTGTGCGTAATACTTAACAAAATTTAGAGGCTTTTCGAAAGTCTTGGTTTGCGTGTGGATACTTCCGTAACTATAGTCGTCAGACACCATTAAAAATACTTAATTCACACTTTCATTTTAATCTTGAAAGCTTTGGACAGCCACAATATATCTTCTGTATAACAAAACTTTCAAGGGGAGTGGGAATGGGGTTTTTCGTTGCATCGCGGGTGATTTGGCGAATGGCTTTCGCTGACCGCCTAAGAGGAACAAAATCTCCCTTTCAGCAAGCGCGTGGTATCTGCACAGAAAACATCCTGCTCCTTCCCATGTTCCTTCATACTTTTCTGCTTCCGTATTGATTTCTTGGTGATGGTGACAAATCCTTAGAGCGAAAGGCTTTTTTGGAGGTACAGATATTTTTGTCTATGTCAATTTTGGTTCAGAAAAGTGAGTGAGTACCAAATCCACTCTGCTTTCTTCAGGGTGTTGGGATGTTTCTGCAAAGATGTCCAGAGGGACCTGGACAGGCGGGAGAGGTGGGCATGTGCAAACCTCATGAAGTTCAACAAGGCCAAGTGCAGGGTCCTGCACGTGGCTCGGGGCAATCCCAAGCACAGATCCAGGCTGGGTGGGGAACGGATGGAGAGCAGCCCTGAGGAGAAGGCCCTGGGGGAGCTGAATGATGAGAAGCTCCCCATGAGCGGCAATGTGCGCTGGCAGCCCAGCGAGCCCCCGGCACCCCGGGCTGCATCCCCAGCAGCGTGGCCAGCGGGGCGAGGGGGGACTGTGCCCCTCTGCTGCGCTCTGGGGAGCCCCCCCTGCAGCGCTGCCTCCAGCTCGGGGGCTCAGCACAGCAGAGACACGGCCCTGGGGGAGCGGGGCCAGAGGAGGGCCCGGAGATGCTGCGAGGGCTGAGCCCCTCTGCGGGGAGGACAGGCGGGGAGAGGGGGGGTTCAGCCTGGAGAGGAGAAGGCTCCGCGGAGACCTCAGAGCCCCTTCCAGTGCCTAAAGGGGCTCCAGGAGAGCTGGGGAGGGGCTTTTTACAAGAGCATGGAGTGATAGGATGAGGGGGAATGGCTTCAAACTGGAAGAGGGGAGATTTAGATGAGATATCAGGAAGAAATTCCTCACTGTGAGGGTGGTGAGCCCCTGGCGCAGGCTGCCCCGAGAAGCTGTGGCTGCCCCATCCCTGGAGGTGTCCAAGGCCGGGTTGGACGGGGCTGGGAGCACCCTGGGCTGGGGGGAGGGGTCCCTGCCCAGGGCAGGGGGGTGGCACTGGATGGTCTTTAAGATCCCTTCTAACCCAACCCTATGGTGCTATGACTCTATGTTACATGCAGAGCTCAAACACCGTGACAGCGATTTGCAGTAACGGTTTTCGAATCACTGCTCTGCCCAGCCCTTCTCCGCAGGCTTTATCCCCGTGGTTAATAGTATAATTAGAGGTTGGAGTTATAGTATGCAGATCCAAGTTTCAGCCTTCCCAAATCCCAAAGGCGTTCCTGTGCCGAGTTTCATTTCAGATCCTTTCTAGCCGGGACAGAGGAGGACATGTTACATAGCTGTGTTTAACAGTGGTATTTTCCCTTTCTCCTCCTACTCCACCTCCTTTCGCTTCCCGTGGTGCGTGTTGGATCGCGCCCAGCGCCTTGTTCTCTCTCTCAGCAGACATGCCGGCAGTTGGCCCTGGAGCCAAACCCCGTGCTAGTCCCTGGCGAGCCAGCAGATGCCACGGCGTGGGAGGTTAAACTCTGATTCTTATTTTCCCCTTTTACACTTACGTACGCTCCCGTATTAAAAAAAAAAGATGCTGTTGACCTTGGCAGGCCAGATGAGGACAGCCTGGAGATGGAATTCTTAGAACCGTTACTGAAATTATGCTGCTTGCAATTATTAGAAGAATTACTGCAGCATATAACAAGCAGCACTTTCACTTCATCCTTGACGAGCGGGCAGGGTTTAATGTTCGGAACCCGGCTACCTGCCGTCCCTGCATCCTGCGCGGCTTCGCTCTCTCGGCCTGTCTTTGTCATGACATATTCAGCGAAGCTCTCGATATAGTTTCTTTCAAAGAGCTAAAAAGAAGAAAGCAGCATCGATGGCTTGATATCACTGTATTTGTTTAACCTGCTGCAATAATATAACGAGCTGACGGAGTTAATATCCCATCACCTCTCCTGTCGACTGACTTTCTGATATAGTGATGAAATGCATAATCTTGAGAGGGAATACATTTATTATTTTTTTTTCCAGCGTACATGCCCAAAAAAAAGTTAATATTCGTTTTGAATTTTAATGTCATCTGGAAAATGTATGCGGTGCCTGTGCTGCCTACAAATGTATTGTAAACGTAATTTATTCAAAAAAGGAAGAGAGAATAATGTCTTTATGTTTTCTGTTTGCTGGGACCTGAAGCAGTACAATTAAAAGGAACGTTTGTACAGTAGGGGGAGAGTATTGCAGGGTTAGAAATAAATTTTGCGGTTGGTATGTTTACTGTGAACATGAAAATGGAGGATTTTCACTGTAAAGGGATACAGCGTCTTCCACAAGTGGTGTTCCCCAGGGCTGAGCACTGGGGCCGGTCCTCTTTCATATCTTTACCAACGACCTGGACGAGGGGATCGAGTGCACCCTCAGTAGGTTCACAGATGACACTAAGCTAGGTGGGTGTGTTGATCTGCTTGAGGGCAGGAGGGCCCTGCAGAGGGATCTGGCCAGGCTGGACCGCTGGGCTGAGGCCAATGGTATGAGGGTCAACACGGCCAAGTGCCGGGTCCTGCACTTGGGTCACACCAACCCCATGGATGCTACAGGCTTGGGGCAGAGTGGCTGGAAAGCTGCCCGGCGGAGAAGGCCCTGGGGGTGTTGGTGGACAGCCGGCTGAACACGAGCCAGCAGTGTGCCCGGGTGGCCAGGAAGGCCAACGGCATCCTGGCCTGTGTCAGGAACAGTGTGGCCAGCAGGACTGGGGCAGTGATGGTCCCCTGTACTCGGCACTGGTGAGGCCCCACCTCGAGTGCTGTGTTCAGTTTTGGGCCCCTCACCACAAGAAGGACACTGAGGCGCTGGAGCGTGTCCAGAGAAGGGCAGCGGAGCTGTGAGGGGTCTGGAGCACACGGCTGATGGGGAGCGGCTGAGGGACCTGGGGGTGTTCAGCCGGAGAAGAGGAGGCTGAGGGGAGACCTTATCACTCTCTACAGTACCACAGTGCTGTAGGTGTCCCTGCTGTGGCAGGGGGTTGGACTTAGATGATCTCCAGAGGTCCCTTCCAACCCTGACGATACTGTAATACTGTGAAAGGAGGGTGTAGCGAGGGGGGGTCGGTCCCTTCTCCCAAGGAACAGGCAATAGGACAAGAGGAAACGGCATCAAGTTATGCCAGGGGAGGTTTACATTGGATATTAGGGAAAATTTCTTCATGGAAAGGGTTATCGAACACTGGAAGAGGCTGCCCAGGGAAGTGGTGCAGTCGCCACCCCTGGAGGGATTTAAAAGACGGGTAGAGGTGGTGCTGGGGGCCATGGTTTAGTGGTGGTTTGGGCAGTGTTAGGGTGGTGGTTGGACTCGATGATCTTCAAGGTCCCTCCCAACCCAGACCATTCTATGAGTCTAAATATTAGGTTACTGGTTCGTATTCAAGCGTGATTGTCATCTGATACCAGCAACCTGTGCGAACCAAATTGTGGGTTCGGTCCCTAAATACATGTATTGCAAAATGCTACCAGACTCCGGTGAAAGAGGAGCTTTATGAAACAAGCTGCTAAGTTTTCTGAATCGTTAATGCTGTTTTCTCTCTGTGTGCCTACTTTGCAAATGATGCTATTCAAGGAGTTTGAGCAGCCCACACACTGAAAATTAAAATGTATTTTTCTTCCTCGTGTTAGAAAACCAGGACCAGATGTTTTACAAACGGGTCTTTCTAGCCATGATACGCTCATTTCCATGATGTGTCGTACGGCTGTCGGCTGGGCGTCAGCCTTGGCTGCTGGGACGCAGACCACGCACAGCAAAAGGCAGTTAGAAACTGGAGGGGGAAACCTTAAATTTGCTGTAATTTATAGTTGGTTGGTAATATATCAAAGCATTAGCTAGGTAGGACAGTGGGGTTTTTGTTACCGCAATATCCGTGAACACATTTCATAGAGTCATTGAATGGTTTGGGTTGGAAGGGACCTTGAAGATCACCGAGTTCCCCCCCCCTGCCCTGGGCAGGGACCCTCCCCCCAGCCCAGGGTGCCCCCAGCCCCGTCCAACCCGGCCTTGGACACCTCCAGGGATGGGGCAGCCACAGCTTCTCGGGGCAGCCTGCGCCAGGGGCTCACCGCCCGCACAGGCAACAATTTCTCCCTAAGAGCTCATCTCAATCTCCCCTCTTCCAGTTTAAAACCATTATCCCATGTCCCATCACTCCCCTCCCTGACCCAGAGTCCCCCCCAGCTCTCCTGGAGCCCCTTTAGGCACTGGAAGGGGCTCTGAGGTCTCCGCGGAGCCTTCTCCTCTCCAGGCTGAACCCCCCCTCTCCCCGCCTGTCCTCCCCGCAGAGGGGCTCAGCCCTCGCAGCATCTCCGGGCCCTCCTCTGGCCCCGCTCCCCCAGGGCCGTGTCTCTGCTGTGCTGAGCCCCCGAGCTGGAGGCAGCGCTGCAGGGGGGGCTCCCCAGAGCGCAGCAGAGGGGCACAGTCCCCCCTCGCCCCGCTGGCCACGCTGCTGGGGATGCAGCCCGGGATGGGGTTGGCCTTCTGGGCTGCGATTGCCCATTGCTGGCTCATGCTGAGCTTCTCATCATTCAGCTCCCCCAGGGCCTTCTCCTCCGGGCTGCTCTGCAGCCATTCAGCCATTTAAGCAGCAATGGATGCAAACTGCATTTGAATGAAAAGGAGTGGGGGAAAAAAAGTCACATGAATTACAAGGATCTAGAAATGGTAACATAAAAATGAATCGAAGTCAGAAGATGATGAAACTTTGTGCTCTCCTGCTCCAGGTCTGGAAGAGCAAAGATGTCCCAGGGCAGAGGTGTGGAGACATCTGGTTTACATCTGGTTTAAGGAACCTGCACAGCGCCTTTTCGGTCTCAGCCGAATTTTTTCTTCATTTATCAGCCTTTTAGCATTCATAAGGAATACCAAGTTCACTCCCAGATTGAAAGGAATAAATAAAGGGAAGATGGCAAATATAAGTGTTGCCTTTGATTGGAGGGACTTGCCTGTTTTCACATGAGATAAAGTGTTTATTCATAATTTAATCCAGGCACAAGGCCAAAGCATAGCTCGTGTCAATGTTGCTCAAACGACATTTATAGAAACTCGTATTTTGCCAGTGTATTGACTTCAGTTTTTATTTAAACTTTCATCGCTAGTTTTTAATCATCGTTCTTTCTCTCAGAATTCTATTTTTTTTTTTTAATGAACTGCAGCAAATCTGTTGTGCAGAACACATCAGCTGGAAGGATGATTTTTGTTTGTTTCTGTGTTTGTTTGTTTGTTCAAATTTAAGTATTGCCACTGCGGTTTCATTTTATGACTCGTGGCCACAGGTACATTCATCTTTCAGTAGCGTAAATTCTCTGGGAGTGACTCTCTTTTCCATTAAACCATTTGCTGTGCCTCTGAAATGCCGTCTCCAAAATACATTAGTCACTCTCCCACAGCTTATGTGGAAAACAGATAACTGTCCAGCGGTTGAGTTGGACTTCCCAAAATCTTCTACAGTTCTTTTTAAAGTCCACGGGCCTGTGCTGGGATGAAGAAACACAGCTGAGTTAAGCAAAGATGTAATTTGGTGGCAGCTTTTACTCTTTTGCTTCCCTGAATTTGCTTTGGTTGGTGACCGCGTTCCTGATGGTGTTCGAGAATCATACGTTGAATATTATTTAGTCTTTTTTTTTCTTTTGGTCCAGTTTCAATTATCGTCAGTAAAAAAAACCCACACTGAAGAATATTGACCAATTTTTATTCTTATTTCTTCACTTATTTTTATGTGATTGTATAACACCAAGTTTAATTTGTTTTAATAGATTAATGCTGATGCGGAAAAGGAAGAAGGTGAAGAGTTTGAAGACAGCATGGATGTTTTTGATGACAGTAGTTCTAGTCCTTCTGGTACTCTAAGAAATTATCCTCTCACCTGCAAAGTGGTGTACTCGTATAAGGTTTGTGATATTTTTTTTTAAAATAATTGATTAGAAAAATGAATTACGCAACAAACAAATGATAGCTGCAACTGTTCTGTGGGAGACTGAACTCGAATGTCAGCTCAACAATGGTGCGCGTTAAATATATCTAACATCTAGCGGTGAAAAACTGCAGCAGCGTAAAATCCCTACTGGGGCGAAACACATTTAAGCTACAGTTCAGCGGGGTACCGAAGTCTGCGCGTGAATTGCAGCTTGTAGAGATGTCCCCGTCCGGCTCCAAGGAGCCCAGGTGCCATTCGAAGGCATCGTGATTTCCGTTGCTGCGCCGGTGTGGCCGTTCAAAACTCTTCCTCGGCGTTAGGCGTGCTTGTGTGCCGTACCACGGAGCTCTTCTGCATCCTGGAATAGTGAAACCACCATTCAGGAGTTAAAGCTCTGCTGACAAACTCCATTCGTGCTATTTATTTCTGCTAGCGCTGCGAGGTCAGCTGTAAATCACGCCGCTGCGGTGGCCGAAGCCGGTGGGAGGCTTAGTCTTGGTCCAGAGTAATTAGGGTTTCAAAAGTAAATAGGGTTTGACGCGCTGGGCGGTATTCAGAGTACTTCCATCTATCCCCTTGACTGAAAAAGGGTCTTGTGAATGTCAGTAGGTGTACAGAAAAACCCTTAATAATATATTTTCAAGCGTGCTATATTGTAAAATTCCCAATTCTTTAGAAAAATGGAACTTTTAATAAAAGTCTGAACGAGAATGTTCCTTACGCTGCCTGTCCCGTGCACCTGAAAACATTTGTATTTTCTAACCTTCCTGTTCTTTGCTTCAGGCTTCGCAGCCGGATGAGCTGACCATCGAGGAACACGAGGTCTTGGAGGTTATCGAAGACGGAGATATGGAAGACTGGGTGAAGGTAGCATTTTTCTGAGATTGTTTCTTTTCACTATTCCTTTTAGAAACAGAACTTGGGACGGGAGAGAGGATTTGAATTCTTTTCGGAATAGTATGGAAAAGCAGAGCATCTTTTCTGTCATTTACTTACAGGCACGGAATAAAGTGGGGCAAGTGGGTTATGTGCCGGAGAAGTACCTGCAGTTCCCGACGTCCAGCAGCCTCCTGAGTATGCTGCAGTCCCTTGCGGCGCTGGATAGTCGCTCGCACACCTCAAATAACTCCACTGAGGCTGACTTAGTCTCAGGCAGCCTGAATGGAGACTCCAGTGGTAAATACCAATAAAAAAAATTAAATAGTATATTAAGCTTGCTGGCGAAAGCATTCTGCCTATCCAATTTGGATGTCAGACGTGAGAATTTCTCATATTTGACCTGTATCTGGGTCCAGCTGTTCTCAGTAATTATCTGTCTCGTATCAAATCTGTGTAATTTACCTGGCTATCTCCCAGGATTGAGATTAACATAACTAAAATTAAAGAAAACTAAAAGAATTTGACTCAGCAGTTATGCATAGTACTTGATCATTTTTTTAAGCTCATGCTGATTCCACTTTTTTTTTTTTTTCCCCCCCGTTCTTCAGTCTGTTTTGTAAAAGCACTTTACGATTATGAGGGCCAGACAGATGATGAGCTCTCCTTCCCGGAAGGAGCCATCATCCGCATCTTGAACAAGGAAAATCAAGATGATGATGGCTTTTGGGAAGGAGAATTCAACGGACGCGTTGGGGTGTTCCCATCAGTATTAGTTGAAGAGCTTACGGCCTCGGAAAATGGAGTGACTCAGTGGATTGGCGATATCCAGGTACGTAAAGAGTCGAGGTGGTAGCTTGCACGTAGGATACTGGTTTGTCGGGGCGATTTTGCAGGGCTGCAAAGATCCGCTGCTCCCTTAGGAATAAAAATAAAATAATCAGAACCGACTTAAGAAAAAAAACAACCACCAAACCCCTGAGTGGTTATGGTTTAGTTTCTTACCCAGCCTAAGAGTTATCAACTGATACATTTTGGGAAATGTAACGGATTTGCGAATAAAGGCAGGTATTTGGGTAGAAAGGCAATGAGCAGAAGGAGAAAATTCCCAGTCTGCTTCCTGCAGTTAATTTAAGGCATAGGCTGAGACCTCAAACGCAACCTGGCAAAAGCAAATTACAGGCGCTCTCAGCCCTAATTTAGCGTTTTCATACTTAAATCTGTCCTGTATCCTCTCAGTTTGTGAAGGCCAAAATACTGCCGAATATTACCGTAATTTTTGCAAAAACGTCCTCATTTCAGTGTGGGTCTGTAATCCTAGTGTCATATTGGAAAACCAGACACATTCCCGTGTGTAATTGTGGTGCTAGAAACTGGACTTCCACGTTCCCTACAAAGTCATTTCTCCAGTATTTTTATTCTTTGGTTTGGGAAGACTGTGAAAACTTAACGTTTAAATGATAAACATGCAATTGAGTTGGGATAAAACTCAATAGTCACACTTTTGCGTGAATATACGTGGAGAAACACACTTTATCAAACGATTTTTTTTCAGATAACCTTCAAAAAGTCCACCTAAATTAGCTGGGAGAGGATGAAAATTTCTCCTCAGTGGCAACCTCTGATTTAAAAAAAAAAAAAATACATAATGGCTGTCGGATATCACGGCTTTCCTTCCCAAACGTACCTGACAGCACTTTCGCCAGGTGGTTTTTCTCCAGATGAAAGTTCCTACCGTACTGGTGTGTCAGAGAGCTTAGTGCAGCTCGCTGCGTACCTAAAAACCGCCGAGCGGTAAGGTTTTCTGCATCACCCCTCTCTGTTTAACACAGGTATCCCCGACTCCGAAGCCCAATAACGCCCTTCCGCCGCTGCCGCTCTATGACCAGCCTCCCACCAGTCCCTACCACAGTCCGGATAAAAGAGGTTCTCAGTACTTCCCCAGATCACCGTCAACTAACGGTACGAAATTTTGTGATAGGAAAAAGAAACATTTCAGCTAAACGCGTAATTTAGAATGTTCACGTTTCAGAGGAGGGGAGGGGGGGGAAAGAAAAAAAAAAAAAGAAAGAAGCTTTTTTGGCAACGTAATTTTAATTCAGCAATACGGTGCGGCTTCTTTGTGATGGGTTGTTGCTTACTCTTTCAGAAAACAGCTTCGGTTCAGAGTCTCCTGGATTCTCACAGCCTCCGCGAATTCCTCCCGAAACTTCCTATGGCAAACTGCGACCTGTAAGTTAAAAACAAATACTGTGGGTTTTACCGATGCTACGGAGTCGTAGGGCCGAGAGTGGCTAAATCGGGATAGGTACGTTCAAAGCAGGGTGGTGATACAGCACTTGGTGATCTGCAAATCCAATAACTATGTATAAAAACGCAATACCTCAGACGAATAGCGCGAGGAAAGGTCTGCTCACTCCCCGTGGATAATACCACAGAGGTGTCAAAAAGCTCTAGAACACGAGAGCTGTTTGAGATAAAGTGAGCACTAGAACAAAGCAAAGCTGCGCTTCTTTAAACAGTAAGTCACCGTGTTTAAAGATGACCTTGAATCTTCTCCGTCCCCTTCTTTTCATCTCACCTGCCCGTCTGTGTCTGCCTGTATGGTTGTAAATACCCGCACGGCGCCGTGCGAGGCGGAGGAATCATGAAATTTAACCTGGGCGGACGTTACATCTACGATAGTCAAATAGATGTCAGTCGATAAACTTCTACTGCCTTTTCAGGCGCTGGGAGGTTATTTCTGTTCTTGCCGCGTGTGAAAACCCCTAAAGAGAACTAAAAAAAAGGTGGGGAATAAATGCCAGAACAGTTGAATCGCAGGATTTGTACGATTGCTGCTTCTCCAATGTGCTGGCAGAGAAACCTGCTTGCCAGCAGCCTGACGTGATACGCCGTCCTTGGGACTCGGTTGCATTGAGGGTTAAATTTATTTCCGAACCTCCTGATTTTGAGGGTTTTGGATTAAAAATTCGTCACGATAAGAACTATATATTTGGTGATGTCTTTGCTGCCTAGAAAGAGAGATTTTGCTAGGAAAGGAAAGGAAAGGAAAGGAAGAATTTAATCACTTAGAACTTGCAAAATCCATCCCCTGGGATTAACTCTGAAATCAAGTTTTGGGGGTTTCAAAGTCCTAAACCAAATCGTATTAGGGTGTAACATTTGTCTTTTCCTGGCGTTCTCAGTGAGTGAGGTTGCAGAAAAAGAGCATTTTCAGATATTCAAAAATTATATTCTGAATATTCCGGTGGTCGGTGAGTTAGCCTTATTCATTGACATACGCGAGGCAGAGGTAGCGCTGCGTCGTTAAGTATTGAACAGAGAAGTTCCACATTATCTTATTCCCCTGTGAAAAGACACTGATTCAGCTTTTCCATTTTGTAGATTTATATTTTCTTCACGAGTTTCTTGCAATGTACTGTCTTTTCAAGATAATACTACAGTGCCATGCCTCAGTTGGAAGGATTTCTGTTACTATTGCATTTTAAATCTGCCTGGATTGAAAATACTGTGAAGTTTGTTCCAATATTGCTCCACAATTCCTGTTTTCCATAGCAAGTCACTCTGGTGGATTTTGAAATCATGGGATAAAAAACCTGCGTGAAATGCTTTTAGAGCGTAAGGTCATCTCCGTCAGGAGCAAAAATAACTTTATCGATGTCGCAGAGTGTAAAAATAGCATCAGATTCCAGGTGCCTGTCGGTCCGGTCAGTGATCGATTGAACAGGGGTAAGCTGCTGAGATGCAGCAAGAGGTTCTTCTGCGTTCCAGGCACGGGCGTCACCAGCCGTAAAGCGTTTGGTGTAAAGTTCAAAGTCCGTCCCAGGTTTACGTCCCGCGTCGGTCCAGGAGAATAGATAGGGTGTTTCACTCCGTGTGTTTGCCCCGTCCTTACCGCCGGTCACCCTGGGGAAAAATCACTTGAGAGCGGTGACAGTCTATAACGAAGAGCCCTTATGGCTTAATTGGAGACGCAGGACCTGAACTTGGACGGTCACTCGCTGTAGTTCTGTTGATCTTAATACACCATCGGTATATTTGCATCATCTTGAGGCATAAGCCCAAAATTGCGGTTTGAATCTATACAAGTTATGCAAATTTGACCATTTTCTGATAGTTACAGGCTGGTTCTGGTTGTTTCAGGTGCGAGCAGCTCCACCGCCCCCGACGCAGCATCATCGCCGGACAACAGAGAAGATAGAGGACGTGGAAATTACTCTGGTGTAACGATTGGACTAGTTCAGTAGTAGTGCTACAATCAAGACCAAACGCGGTATTTGGTCAATCTCGTTTTTAGGCACCTTTGCATGATGAAGACTTTAAATAGCGCAAGAGATAGGGAGGGGTTTCTGTGGCAGTGACGTGGTGGATTCCTTCCCACAGTCATGAATATTTTGTGCCTTTTTTTTGGGGTTTGGTTTTTTTTTTTTTTGGTTTTTTTTTTTCCTTTTTTTGGTTTATTTGGATTTATATACATCATTCTTCCTCTCTTAGCACAAACCAAGCCGGGCCAAACAGCGAGCAGAGGATTGCCTCGGAGCAGGTTTCTCTCTTGGCTGAAGATGGTCCATTTTTATACGGAGGCGGAGGCAAAAGCCTCATTCATGCAACGTAGTCATAGCATACGTCCATCCCGTGCGGTAGTACAGTATATTACTGTTGCCATAGGAATGTGTTAACGATTGTCAATTCTTCAAGTAGCGTTACTTGGCTGATTAGGTGTTAATCAGAGCTTGCGGAATGAAAAAGGGAACTGAAAAACGAGTTTAAGGAGAGGCTGGCTCCTCTTTAATCCCCTTGCAGAAAGGAAGAAACAGGAAAATAATCTTCTAGCTAAGGAAAACTGATGCAGATCATACGGCGTTAATGACATTAATGCACACCTCTTCAATAATTAACAGTTAAACAGAACTAAATGTTCTTTGTATTAATAGTTACGCAGTACATTTAGTAATAGAGTATCTAATATGGAGGTGCTGAATTAGTAGCAACATCTTGTTCCATAGCATAAACCAACTGGTAGAAAAGTAAGTGAGATTTTTGCCTAGATCTGGAAATTGAGCTGCTTTTTTTTTTTTTTTCTTTTTCTTTTTCCTTAGCAGATTTTGGGGGGTTTTGGTTTTGGTTGGTTTCTTTTTTTTTAAAGTATTTGGGTCACTCTTATCCCAGTTATTGCCGTGTACTTTATTATCCGACGTTAGCAGTATATCTTTGTCATCGACACATCTGGCTAGAGTTAGAAGTTACATTTAGAGTTATTTACATGCGTTATTTCGGTTTTGCATTGGATGGTCCCGGAGCGTTTGCCCCGTGCGAAGGCCGTTACCGCGCCAAAGCCAAAGCGCCCGGAAGAGCTCTGGGTTCTGGGCGGCCTTCGGGCCGCCTCGGTGGCCCGGACTACGGTCTCTAATGACTCTTAGGCGAGAAAGAGAGAGTAAAAGGATTTCAAAACTCATTTTCATTTGGGGATCTCGGAAGGGAAAGCGGTTTTTTTTGTTGTTTGAAAGAAAAGGGCAGAGGGTATCCTGAGTTGTAATGCGGAAGCGGTCAGAGGAGAGGGAAAAACTGGATGAAAACAGGGGTTTTTTTTTCAGGTGTGCTTACTAAATTATTTTCAGCAATCTCCGTCAGATCAAAGCTTCAGTTAAAAGGCATCACAAGGTTGGGTTTTGAGCTGTTTATATGGGTTCTGTTGAATGCGCTCTTATGTCTTCTTTTTTTTTTTTCCTAAGCCAGTAAGTTTTCTACCTTTAGTTTACTAACAAGGGCTATTTTTTGAGGCTGCATTTACAAAAACAAAAATAATCATCTAACAAGATTTTATCATAAACTTTGCACATACTTGTAAATCCCAACCCGGGTTCGGGTCTCTGAGACATCCGTGTTTGCCAATCTCCTTTCCCAGGGGGATCTTTTCACCAAGAGTGGGGCTGTTTGAAGAAAATAATTCATGGATCAGTTAGGAAACCCGTGACTGTCCAATGAAGTCTTTTCCATATTTTTCATTCTTTTGCACCTCTTGTCCTGTTGATCTGTTTGAGGTCTTTTTATGTGTTTATCAAACTTATTCTTAAGTTTAAAAAGAGAATAAAAAAAAAAAAAAAAAAAAGAAAAAAAAAGGTTTTTAAAAAAGATTTAACTGTTTGCGGAAATTTTGAAAGCTTCACAATGCAGGAGAAAAGCAAGTGTTGCCATAACGTTCACCTTCAGTTTCTTTGGCCAGTTTCTCTGTGTCCTTCATACCTGGACTTTCAAAATTCAGAAAGTGTTATTTAAAGTCTCTTTAGTTGTATTTTAAAATATTTTCTGTAAGAGCTGCTAATTTTATTTAAAAAGGAAAAACAGAAAAAAAAAAAAAAGAAGTTGTAAAAATATGCCTCCTTTTTAACTATGATTTCTTCATACAGGGCATGTATTCGACGTATCATCGTGTACAGCGTCAGTACACTGAAAGCATAGGTGCAAATGCTTTCTTTATATTGGCTGTAAAAAGTTTGTATTTATTATGTATAAAAAGTTGAATAATAAAAAAGTGGAACGAACTCCAGGACGTTGCCTCGATACAGACACCGCTCCGCCTGGGGCAAACTTGGCCGTGGCTCCGGGACTGAGGGAGAAGCTGACATTTGGGGATAAAAACGTGAATTTTCTTGGGTATCATTTGTATATTTATGCTTTTACGCAGCAGTTTGAATCGGGAAAAAAATTACGCGCAGACTTGAAGTGATCTTTGAATATCACTTTAAGGTGGTATTTATGCGAGCAGCAAAATTATGCCCAAAAATGGAGACCCAGTAACAAAGCTCCAGTTATCGAAATAATTCCTTAATAGCCTTTATGCAATTAGGCTAATTGCACAAAGAAAGAGAGGGAGAGCGCGATTGATAATAACTCTTCAGTGTGATTGTCCTTTAATAGGGTTGATTTGCCTAATTGCGTGAGGAGCATTTCCCCCGCATCCCAAACCTCTTCAGCCTTCGCATCCCTTTATGCGTATCCCTTCGGTATCCCTTTATGGTTTCCTACTTGGAATTTTCCTACCGGCGCCGGGAAGCCACCGGCCGGTCGCCAGCCCCTTGCCGGCCGCGGGTCCGTTTCGCGCAGGTGCGTGCTTTTTCGCGGTAGGTGCTAAGGGATACTCTCGGGGCAGCTCTCCCTGCCGAATTTCCTCCCCGGTTTTGCCTTCAGCTCTTTGGAGTCGGGACTGTTCTACCTCGTTTGAACGCCGTCGGCCGCTGGTGCTGGGTCAGATCTTGCAGCTTTCATCTCTATTGTTCGCACACACCGCAGGCTTTCAGGGTTTTTTCCCTGAGCTCCTGCAGCCTCTTCCTTTGAGATATCCCATCCTCCCCTGCTTTTTGTACGCATTTGCTGTGCTCCTCCAAAAATTATCGTCCTGGCTTGCTGCTTTGCCCGCTTCGCCCTTTTCTTTTACCTTCTTGCTCGTTGCATCTCTCCTTTTCTCTCTGTGTCACACGCAACCCTCATTGCTTGTGATCCTTTTCACCGTCAGCATCGCTTATAAATGATGTGAATCCTCAAATCCACCCATGATGCTGCTTTGCATTTCCTCTGTTGTTTGGCAGGCTGCATTCCTGCCTCTGCTTTTTCTCCTTCCCCCTTCCTTAAAAGCCGTGCCGTGGCAAAACAAACCCGGCCGATAATGCCCGTTCCGCAGGTGTGCTGTGATTGCATCATTCTTGCCGTTAACATCAGCGTAACTGATTTCCCTGAAAACCTCTTCCCCCTGAAGTGCTTTCCCAAGCGCGGGGCCAGCCCCAGGTGCTGCCGTTTGCACGGCACGCAGCAGCCACTTTGTGGCAAAAAAAAAAAAAAAAGGAATTGAGGAAAATAATAAAAAAAAGGCTCCGGGGTTCTATATTCTGCTCGGGATATTTGGGATATTATTCTGCAGGGTCCTGCACGTGGGTCGGGGCAATCCCAAGCACAAATCCAGGCTGGGTGGGGAACGGATGGGGAGCAGCCCTGAGGAGAAGGACTCGGGGATGTTGGTGGGTGAGAAGCTCCCCATGAGCAGCAGTGTGCGCTGGCAGCCCAGCGAGCCCCCGGCACCCCGGGCTGCATCCCCAGCAGCGTGGCCAGCGGGGCGAGGGGGGACTGTGCCCCTCTGCTGCGCTCTGGGGAGCCCCCCCCTGCAGCGCTGCCTCCAGCTCGGGGGCTCAGCACAGCAGAGACACGGCCCTGGGGGAGCGGGGCCAGAGGAGGGCCCGGAGATGCTGCGAGGGCTGAGCCCCTCTGCGGGGAGGACAGGCGGGGAGAGGGGGGGTTCAGCCTGGAGAGGAGAAGGCTCCGCGGAGACCTCAGAGCCCCTTCCAGTGCCTAAAGGGGCTCCAGGAGAGCTGGGGGGGACTCTGGGTCAGGGAGGGCAGCAATGGGACGAGGGGGAACGGTTTAACACTGAAAGGGGGGAGATTGAGATGAGATATTAGGAAGAAATTGTTGCCTGTGCGGGCGGTGAGCCCCTGGCGCAGGCTGCCCCGAGAAGCTGTGGCTGCCCCATCCCTGGAGGTGTCCAAGGCCGGGTTGGACGGGGCTGGGAGCACCCTGGGCTGGGGGGAGGGGTCCCTGCTCACGGCAGGGGGGGGGGCACTGGATGGTCTTTAAGGTCCCTTCCAACCCAAACTGTTCTGTGATTCTGTGACTGTGCAGAGAAGCCGTGTGGGGAAATTGCCCCGCGCAGAGGTTGAAATGTTGGTCTCTGGAGGAGTCGGCAGGAGGAGGACTGTGGCTGTCCCCGTTGGAGCCGGGGTTTCCTCTGACGGCTCTGGTTCTCAGCTTTTCGAAAAGGATAATGAGACCGGACAGAAGTGCTGGGGGTAAATGATGTCATGTACCTTACCGCAAATTATTTGTGCCGGGGTTTCTTTTTGTTTCTTTTATGGAAGTATTAAACGAAACGCACACACATGGGGGAGTTCTCTTTCCCATCAGTACACGTTTCTCTCACTGTTAATAGTGATATTAACCGGGGTTGGACTAGATGACGTTTAAAGGTCCCTTCCAACCCAAACTATTCGATGGTTCTATTAAAAAGGAGACCAAAACCTCCACCCTCTTCTCCAAATAAAGGATCTTTTGCTTCTCTGCACACAACGTGGAGGACCGCCTGCTCTGCAACTCGCGCTTTTCTCCTGCTCGCTCTTTCCCGCAGGGTCCCTGTCATTAATAACCTGCCGATCCCAGCACGGCAGAGGCCGGAGAGCAGCAAATCTGCCCCGATCGGCCTTTCCTTCTCCCGAGCCCCTCAGGAAGGTCGGGAGGGGAGATCCTGCTGCCGCGGAGGGTCCTGCCTCCCCGCGTTGTCTCCCTTTGCAGATCTGCTGCCCTACGTAAAACCGACAGGAGGGAGGATGCTGCCGCCCTCGCAGCCTGCGGCCGAGAGCTCTCCGAGCTCTCCGAGAGGTGAGCTCGGGGATGTGGAGCCCTCGGTTCAAGGCGCAGGGGGAGGCTGGCGAAAGCGAGGGATAAAAGGAAAGAAAACTTCACCGAAGTCAGGGGATGCAGCAAATGAGCCAATAAAAAATGCAGCTGGGAAAATGCTGACGTGCTCACTATACCAAGGAGTTTCCTCCTCCAGGCGTTACCCAGGGGGATTGAGGATTACGGATCCGGTAGAAGGATCACGGTAGCAAGCGAGCCTCTGCATTGCAGGTCATTTCAGCCAGAAAACAAAAAGCACTGCGGTGATACCGGGGCCGGACTGGAGGAGGTGAGAAATCGCTGTGGTTAGCGGAGTCGAACTGGAACGGCCGCCAGACGTGCGGTGAATCGGCACCCCTCTGCTCGCTGCGAGGAGGGGAGGGTGATAGCGGCTTTGCTGAAGTGCCAGCGCCGTCGCTCACCATTTCCACGCGGCAGCGTTTGTGTGCAGAGTCCGGGTACGGTCACGGTGCGGCTGAAGAAAAAGGGGAGGCAGCCGCTCGCCACGCCGGTGTGTGCTCTGCGGCTCGAGGGAGAACTCAGCCCTCTCCCCCCCCCATCAAAAATACACCGTGGAATTATTTTTATCTATAGCAGACCACGATTTAGTTTATATCGCCTGCAGATATCACCCAGCGGGGGATAAAAGTGAGATGGGCTGAGTAAAAAAAAGTATCTTCCAGTAAATCACTAAAACTGTGTCTTGTGTACAGCCGTGGCCGAGTTTTCTGTGCGAGTGCATGGCGCTGCTTTGAAAGCCGATGAGGTTCGCCTGGCAAAGGATCACAGAATCACAGAGTGGTTGAGGTTGGTGGGGACCTCCAGAGGTCCATCTGGTGCAACCCCCCCTGCTCAAGCAGGGCCACCCAGCGCCGGTTGCCCGGGATCGTGCTCAGACAACCTGAATATCTCCAAGGATGGAGACTCCCCCACCTCCCTGGGCAACCTGTGCCCGTGCTCGGTCACCCGCAGAGTGAAAAAGTGTTTCCTGGTGTTCAGAGGGAACCTCCCGTGTTTCAGTTTGTGCCCGTGGGCTCTGGTCCTGCCACCACGCACCACTGGGAAGAGCCCCAGCGCCATCCTCTTGGCATCCTCCCTTCAGGTATTGGCACACATCGAAGAGATCCCCCTGAGCCGTCTCTTCTCCAGGCTGAAAACTTCTTTCTCTGTACTTCTCCGCCTGCTCTCCCTGCAAAGAAGAGCTTTTAAATCGGCCAGAAACCTTTCAGAAAGGGAGCGCTGTGGAGTTTGTGTTGCCTGCGGATCCCAGACTGGTGCTTCAGCCGCTCTGCAGCCGCGTAGGTCCCACGCAGGGCAGCTCCGCGTTGAGCAGGGCGTTAGGCTGGGCGCTCTGCAGGCGCCACCGAGACTCGGAAATCGGATTACAGGATGGAGGCTTTAAATTGTACCTCCTTAACGGTCCACAAAAACCAACGTTCTGACATGGCCTTGTTCCTGTTCCCAAAAACGCTCTGGAAAAAAACGCATACCATAGAGACTGGCTGCTTTGTACGCTGGGAATGGCTCGTGGAGGCTTCCAAATCCCAATTCCAGACCACTTCACCAGTGAACGCGGCACGTTGCGCTGTCTGCCACACCAGTTTGCAGCCCCGTCTCGTTCCTCCTCCTCTTCCCGTTACAACTTCGCTCCCTGCAATCGATTTTCCAGCCTCTTGGCCTATCTCGAATGTGTTAAGCGGTGATTCTTCCGCCGCTTTGTTTAAAACCCTCTTTTGCTGTTGTCTGAATTTCACAGCCGGTATCCGAAGGGCGCACGGTGGAGGAAACGGGCTCGGCCATCTCCCTCCAGCTCCATTGAGCCGGCATCGCCTCGCACGAAAACCGTCACCGCTACTTGACGGCCTGGGCACTGGCCAAGGATTAAATGGACTTTAGAGAAAGCTTTGGTTTCTCTTACATCATTTCACCCAACAAAAATGTAACCATGTGAATATCTCTTAAGTGTTCTCCCGAGCCATCCAGTGTCTGCTGGGAAGAACAGGAGATTCGGTTACGCTTGCCCTTTTTAGTGCTTCATCTTCGCTACGAAAGTAGAAGCTATTCAACCTCGAATCTGCAAGCTGAGCTCCACAGATGGTTTCCCCAGCTACTCCAGTTCTTCTCTTGCACCTAAATAGATAATCGCAGCCAAAAATGCGCTTGGATGCAGAACAGGCAGGGTAGATTCCCACAGAGGGAGAAGACTCTGCATCCTCTTCTTGAGTGCTTACTGGGAGAGAGCGTGCTGCTGAGGCTGGGGGTCAGGCTTGGATCACAGACTGGTTTGGGTTGGAAGGGACCTTTAAAGGCCGTATGGTCCACCCCCCTGCCCTGGGCAGGGACCCCTCCCCCCAGCCCAGGGTGCTCCCAGCCCCGTCCAACCCGGCCTTGGACACCTCCAGGGATGGGGCAGCCACAGCTTCTCGGGGCAGCCTGCGCCAGGGGCTCACCGCCCCCAAAGTCAAGAATTTCTTCCTGGTATCTCATCTCAGTCTCCCTCTGTCAGTGTCAAACCGTTCCCCCTCGTCCCATCGCTCCCCTCCCTGACCCAGAGTCCCCCCCAGCTCTCCTGGAGCCCCTTTAGGCACTGGAAGGGGCTCTGAGGTCTCCGCGGAGCCTTCTCCTCTCCAGGCTGAACCCCCCCTCTCCCAGCCTGTCCTCCCCGCAGAGGGGCTCAGCCCTCGCAGCATCTCCGGGCCCTCCTCTGGCCCCCGCTCCCCCAGGGCCGTGTCTCTGCTGTGCTGAGCCCCCGAGCTGGAGGCAGCGCTGCAGGGGGGGCTCCCCAGAGCGCAGCAGAGGGGCACAGTCCCCCCTCGCCCCGCTGGCCACGCTGCTGGGGATGCAGCCCGGGGTGCCGGGGGCTCGCTGGGCTGCCAGCGCACAGTGCCGGCTCATGGGGAGCTTCTCACCCACCAACAGCCCCAAGTTCTTCTCCTCAGGGCTGCTCCCCATCCAGATCCCTAATCTGCCCATGTGTCGTCACACAGCTGAGAAAGGTGGAGGAAGCACACGGTTACAGTTTGACCCGTGGGATTTCGCTGCATGGGAACACACTATTTTACATTGCGTTGTGGATTTGCAGTGAGGACAGAAACGACATTAACCGGATGCTTTGAAGAAAGAGGTCGGGCTGAGCGAGCAGCGTTACCCATCAACACAGAAGTGGTCACGGCTGTGGTGTGAGTGAGACAAATGTAAGATGGGCTCAATCGGGGAAGAGACGGTTACATTAAAACATTGGATTGAGGAGCTGGGAGCTCGTTTCTGCTCCCCGCTCCAACGTTGGCCTCCCTGGACAAGTTTTCTGTGCCTGTCCCGGTTTGAGGTAAAACAGGACCAATTTTGTTCAGTAACTTTGCTTCTTAGCTGGGCCTCTTCTAACTACTGACATTAACAGCGCACTGTGCAGACACTGTTCGCTCTCTCCGAGTGATCAGACCGATGTTTACAGCCGATGCCCGGGCATGGGATGCAGAGAGGCTCTGCTTACACTCACTGCTATAACCCCCACGGCCGACTGACTTTGGTACGCGCCCCGCTGGAGGGTCGGCAGCGGAAAAGCGCAGTGGGGAGGAGCGGACAGGACAGGTGACCCAAAACTGACCCACGGGGTATTCCATCCCATCTGCCTCATGCTCAGGATAAAAGCTGAGGGATCAAACTGCTCTCCCTCTTCCTTCAATGGCCGACGTCTGAGGAGGACTCTGTCTGTCTGTCTGCCTTTGGTCCCCATCCTGAATGCAGATCCGGAATCCAGTTCCCGTCTGTCACCGAGTCCAGCCTGGGACTGCCCCAGTGCCAGCCAGTGTCGTGACTGTCATCCTGGGAGCTTGATACGGTTTTGTATATTTTTCATTATTTCCTTTTATTTTATTATTAATATTTCATTAAAGTAGTTCAGTTCCTTCTCAACTCCTAAGTCTCTTTTTCCCTCCTCTGCCTCTCTCTTTGAAGAGGGGTAGAGGGGAGCATCTGTCGGTCCCATCTGCGGTCCCCGATGTCCCCGGTGGCCGATTTGGCCGAAACCACGATAGTGCCCCTGCGCCCTGTTTGCAGAGCAGTGCCAGCATCACCTGAAGGTTTATCTTCACAAAGATAAATCTGTGTGTTATCGAGCTGCGTGATGAAGTACCCTTCGATTTTGAAATTGGTTTTATTCCGCTCCTGAATTTTTACCTTTTTTTTTTTTAACAGACTGGTTTTGATTTAGATTTTTCTTTTTTAATGCAGATTCAAGAGCAGTTGCTGTGAGGCATGCTTCTGCTGTGGTGCAATTAGTTTTGTCTACTGTAATTACTTCTCCTTTTCCCATTGTTTATTGAAAGACGAATGGATTTCCAGGTCTAGTTGCACTGGGAATGCTGACAGCAGCTTTTTTAAATCCCATAGCACAGCTATTTGTCTTTTTTACTCAGCTGAATCCTGCAGAGTGGGCCAAATTCGGCTTCACCTCTGGGTCCCGGGCAAATTACTGCACTAATTAATTTCTCTAAGACGGGGGCCTGCTTCCTGCTTAACATCGGGGAATGATGAAGGGAGGGCGCTCCGTCTGCAGGCGTCAAGTGTGGATAGAAAACAGCAACAACCTCGGATCAACTTGCTGAGTAAACCTGCATGAAGAGACGTGAGACCTGATCGTTTAAAAGGACGGTTATAGGATTTAAAAAAACCCCATATTATTAATGTAACGTCCTCCTTCATAAGCGTCTCTTGGTATCTGAGAAGTGAGGTGTGATGCACTGCATTGCGTGTTTCTCCGTTTATGCTCCCTGGGTTTATGGCTGCAGACATTGCTGTGGAGTGAGCGGAGCTGATTTTAAAACAGAAGAATTGGCATTTTTCTTGGGAATGAGATGACAAGTTACGTCGTTCCTTAAAAAGAAGAAAGGGGCGCTCCGTACGGCAGCAAGAGAAGAGACAAAGAGGGGACTGTGGCTGAGGAACGCGCGTGGTTACTGAGAACATCAGTAACGGTGGGAGATGACAAACCGTGCGGCAGAGAAGGGCTGCTCGGCAGCGCTCCACCGGCCAGCACGTTTGGATGCCAGAAGAGAAAAGACTCCGCGGAGGAAAGCTCCTTTTGGCAGAACTTTGGAAGAAAGACAGAGGGAAGCAGTGAGTGCTTGGACTTCCCAGGAACTTGAGTGAAAGGATCCGAATGCTCCTGGTGGGGTGCTTGAGCCAGCAGAGCTGAGACTGAGCCAGGGAATAATCACTTGTTAAGGCGTGAAAGTGGCAGGAGGCTTTCTGAGGCCGTGGTTCGACGACAGAGTAAATCCAGCTTTAGGGCACCTTGTGCTAATCCAAGAATGCCATGGCCCCGTAAGATGGAGCGCTGATCCAGATAAACTCCCGCTGCCAGCTCAGATGTGTCCAAAATGCTTTGACGGCTTAAGTTCCGTACCAGCAGGCCACGTTTTCTCTGTCTGTGTCGCTCTAATACGCCAAAGGAGGTTTTGCAGGTCCCCTCGCGGGCAGCGGGGCGAGGGGACGCTGGCGCGAGTTCTGCGCTGTCAGTTGTAGCCGGTTCAGCAGAGATGAACCGGTGCCGGAGCTGGTGCAGCTTTGTCTTGGTGAACACTGGGTCGGGTCTTGTTTCTCGGGTCTTGTTTCTGAAACGGAAAAGCACGCTGGGAAAAACCATTAAATTTTTTTCTAGTGAAGCAGATTTCATTAGGAAATGCTGGTTTGACAAAACCTTTTGAAAATCTGTAGCGGTAGCTAAAGCAGAGGACCTCACTGCTTCAGTCAGTCGCGTGGAAACTTGGGAGAGGATTACCCCAAACCCTGAGGAGCGTTGCTGGAAAGTTCCATCTCCCTGCAGATCTGAGGCTTGCGAACCCCCGAGTCCCCGCACACGCTGCTGTCTCCCTGGGGACTGCCGGGTTGCCATCGAAGACAGATCTTCCAACCAGGGTCAAGGAACATCGCAGCTGCAGCCTGCCTGTGTGGAGCCGGAAGCCCATGAACAACACGTAGAGATGAGGACCAGCCGTCCCAAGAGCCGAGAAGCCCTCGATGACTTGTCGGGTTTCCCCGCCAGTAATGGGGACTTCTCCCTCACTCCCAGTACCAAGGGCCTCTTTTGGGTCACGGCATCCGGCATTCACTGCATCTGCCTCCAGTTTTTCCACAACAGGTGGGGTTTTTTTCACCGGAGTTTTAACAGAAATTTAACTCCAAATATTAAACTTCATAAATACGTAGTTTCGACGTGTTAGACTTGTGAGCAGAACAGAGATGCCACGTTTTGAGCGTCCCCCTGGCGAAGAGCCTGCACAGATGTGGAGTGGAAGCCCACTGCAGCGCAGGACACGGCCCCAGGAGCTGCACGGCTGTCAGATTGAAAGAAGGAGTGCAGAATTCCTCGCTCAGAGTGACATTTGGGGGACTGCAGCGGAGGAGAGAGATGGTTGGACCGGTAGATCTGCTGTTGTGATCTCTTCTAACCCGGCTCGTCTCTTGAATGCCTCACACCAGTTGGCTTTTGTTTGCCATTGGCTTTGCAAAGCCAGGTCTCCCTGCACCGTAAAATCAGCGCTGCTTCCCTCAGCCGATGTTACCGCATCCCGGCTCTTGCGGTGGAGAGCCACGCTGGGTGTGAGAAGAGTAAATGCCGGGCAGTTAACATTCCTGGAAAGGAAATCCACATCACAGCCGATTCTCAGACTACCACAAATTGTTGTCGAGGTCAGTGCAAATGATTACCCAAGGACACTGGCAGAGCGTGATTGTTCTCGGATAACGAGGGGATCTCATGTTAATTCAGCTGGCAGAGCTGTTACGACTAATAGCGGGGAACTGCTGCCGCTGCTTTCCAAATTATCTGACTGAGCTAATCCGAGGATGAGGAGACGATTTATTGATTTGAAGTCCTAGCCAGACGTAGATGGAGATAATTCTAGGATGTTAGGGGTATTATTCCTACAGAATAGCAGGCTTGGTAAATACTTTTCATTTATTTATTAGCCCCTGCAAAACAGTTGTGTTGTATTGCAGCTTGAATGTTTTATTTAGAGATGTGAATAGCTGAGATACTGAAAATAAGAGCTTTCCGGATGGCAGTCATTTGATATTTTTGCTGAAACTGCTTGTTTTCTAAAGCAAATAGCCACTCAAACCGCTAACACTGGTTTGAGCTCACCCTTTCTTTAAAGCTATTTTTAAAAGATAAAAAAAAAAAAAAAAAAAAAGGTGTTAAGTTCGCGGCTCTGCTTTTGCATTCCGGTCAGGTGTTTTTTCGCTCTTCGTGGGTCTCTTGCAAGCCGGCTTCTGAGGACTCTGGTTAATGTCCTAGAAAATAACCTTGTGCTTAGACTAACAGCCATTTTATCACAGCTGCTGTCTTGCTGTTTCTTGAGGGTGGCGAATCGCCTGCGGGAGCAGGGCGAAACAAGAACCAGGTTATTGCCAGGCTGCTCATGAACAGCTCCCGCTCTGCTCCCGTGCCGCCGGCCCCGAGCCTGACGCGTTGCTGCCCACCACGGCTCGCCGACCCCGGGGTTTGCGCTGAGCCGGCGGCCTGGCAAACCACGGGGTTACAACCATCAGGTGTACGGATTGTGAAGGACGGGCTCGGACCCCGAGACTCAGCTGGCGATGGGACCTCAGAAAGCGTTTTGCCCCATTAATACTCAGTCTGTCCTCTCGCCAACGGCCATTAGAAGGAACCGCAGGATGGAGGGCAGCCAGCGCTGGATCAGAAAGCCTCCCCGAGGAGCACTGGTGTTGGATTACAAGTAAGGATGCTGCTTCTTTGATGCCTTCATCTTCATTCTCTGCATTGCAAAGTAGTTTTGCTTCCCCTAGACCAAACCGGGAGGCGACACAGCTGAAATCTTTTGAGGTGCAGCTCTGGGACCAAGGGTCTGGGCGCCGAGCCCTGCCCTTCCACTGACTCCTGCTGCAGCCGTGTCAAGTCACTTCACCGGTACCTGCCTCCAGTTCCCTTAAAATGTGTTGAAGGTGTCACCCTCCCAGAAGGACGGCTCCACGGAGAAGTGCAGCGTCTCAGAGACAGAGCGAACGGTGCTGATTTCTGGCCCTTTCAGGCCCTGCGTGTTACCACTCACCACACGGAATCTTTCACCGTCAGTTTTGCTTTCATTCTCCGCGTCGCAGTCAGGCTGGGATGAGCACTGCTCCTCTCTCGTTCTCCCGAGTAGGGAAAATCCGATATCCTTCAAATCTCCAGACTCCCATAAAAAACCCTCCAAAATCTCTATCATTCTGCAGCATAACAGATTTCAGATCTCTTAAGCAGCACATCCTCTGGGAGGCGGCTGCGTGCCTGCTCCAGAGATGAGGGCAGTGTCGAGCGTAGGTGTTGCGTGTTTCTACAGAGACCGAAGCGGCAGTTAAATTGTTTGAGTGTGGCCAAGTTAATGTCACCCAGCCTCGGTGTCTGGTGTTTGATGGCCTCGTTATACACGGGCTGTTGATACGGCTGTAGTTTTATTCAGGGCTTTGTCACGCGACCGTAACAGTGCGAAAATAAGGAACGCTTTCGTGAGCGTGTGGCCAGTGAGGGCTTCACAGGTGTGACCGCAGTGTGGTGCCGATCCGCAGCCCTGGCCAGGCTGCAGAAGCTGCTGGCTGCGTTTGGCTGCCCGTGGAGGGCTGCCGGTAAAGGAGGGAACGATTGCAAAAGGCCCTATAGCACCGATAGCGGCGTTACCGGGTCCACAGCGACTGTTTGATCGCGGCCACATCCCGGCTTGCATGAACATCACCAAGGGCAGCTACGCAGGAGGAAGCCAGGTGGAGAAACCCGATGGATCTGTGCTCCTCGGAGAAGCAGCTCTGCAGAGCTGTGCCAACTGCTTTGTTTTGCACTAAGAAGAGAGGGAAAAAAAAAAAAAAAAAGAGGCTAGTTAAACTGCTCAAAACCTGATATTCGCGCTCCCATCTGATGCCTGCGGTCGCAATGGGATCCAGGGCTCAGCGCGCACGTTGGCACGGATGCCCCGGAGCCGCCTGCCAAGGCTCTGCTCACCCATGCCACGCGCTGAGCCCAGAGCCGGGGCAGGCTCGTGATCCATCCCCAAATGACGCAGCGCCAGCGTGGGATGTCAGCGGGCGTCCTGCAATTCTCCCGTTGGAGCTGGGGCCAGTGCTGACATTTTCAATTACCAGAAGCGGGGGAAGATATTTTAAAAGTGTATTTATAAACCTGTGCTCTTACGCACTGTTTCCCAAACTTTGGGGGTAGAACGGCAGAGGCAGGGATTTGTGTTAGGCCATATGGCTGCCGGCGGTGAGGAACAACAGGAGCACGATTCCTGTTCGAGAGGAAAAGGGAGTAATATGGGCTGAGCTGATTGCAGTCGGTGATGGGGTGCATGTAGGGAGGGGTGGGGAATGAAACATGGGTGCAGTGGATGAGGCACCTGTGTCCTCTCCTCCACTGAACCGCTGCAGTTCCGTGTGTGCTCTTCTTCACAGCCCAGAAAGCCCCCCGGCACCCCGGGCTGCATCCCCAGCAGCGTGGCCAGCGGGGCGAGGGGGGACTGTGCCCCTCTGCTGCGCTCTGGGGAGCCCCCCCCTGCAGCGCTGCCTCCAGCTCGGGGGCTCAGCACAGCAGAGACACGGCCCTGGGGGAGCGGGGCCAGAGGAGGGCCCGGAGATGCTGCGAGGGCTGAGCCCCTCTGCGGGGAGGACAGGCGGGGAGAGGGGGGGTTCAGCCTGGAGAAGAGAAGGCTCCGCGGAGACCTCAGAGCCCCTTCCAGTGCCTAAAGGGGCTCCAGGAGAGCTGGGGGGGACTCTGGGTCAGGGAGGGCAGCGATGGGACGAGGGGGAACGGTTTAACACTGAAAGGGGGGAGATTTAGATGAGATATTAGGAAGAAATTGTTGCCTGTGCGGGCGGTGAGCCCCTGGCGCAGGCTGCCCCGAGAAGCTGTGGCTGCCCCATCCCTGGAGGTGTCCAAGGCCGGGTTGGACGGGGCTGGGAGCACCCTGGGCTGGGGGGAGGGGTCCCTGCCCAGGGCAGGGGGTTGGAACTGGATGAACTTTAATGTCCCTTCCAATGTAAACCATTCTTTGATTTTCTTGCCTTATTTCACAACGGTGAAATAAGTGCCATTTCCATCATAGGATGACATTTCCATCGTAGGGGGGTACGTGTGCACCAGGAAGGTGTGGCAAACACATACCACTGCTCAGAGCCCAGGGGAGAGAGACGTGTGCGCCCACAAGTGCATCAGAGACATCAGCCACGCATTCCCCTCCACCCCTCTGCAAGAGGGAAAGCGTTTTTGTGCAACACCCGGAGATCCCACCACGATGTCTGTGCATCTGGAGTGTTAGGAAATGTTTGCTGGCAGGAGGAAAAGCTCCTCGGCGGTTAGTCTCCAATGTGGCGCGACGTCTTTGTGAAACATATAAAAGGGGTGTAATTTTCTGGCGCTGCATTTCTCCTGCTGTAATTATTGCTTTTAATCACCTCATTACCTAGCACAGAAAGGAGCTTAAGGCTGCAGGTAGCAGCACGGTGGGGAGAAGGCACATCAAGGCTTCAGGCTGTGTTTTTTCACTCCGTGCCTTGGGGCATTAGTATGAGTTCTGTCGAGGACCAGCTTCCCAGCAGAAAATCAAAAGCCGCGTGAAGAGGTAGCGGAAGAAACACAGCAGCAGCAGGAAGAGCCCTCATCGCCCGACACTGCTCACGGGAGTGAGCACCATCGAGCTTGAGAGGCTTTGTCCAGGCGAGCTAATGAGGCATGAACGTCTGTTGTTACAGCAGCCCCAGCGCTCCAGATGACGCTGCCGAGAGCAGGCACCGCGTGCCGCCGTGGCTCCGGGCAAAAAGCAGCGGCAGGAACCGAGGAGTCTGAAAGTTGGCACCATGGCACTTTCCCGCTCTGCACTTTTTTTCAATATAAAGCAGCAAAAATGCCTCCTGTGGGATCCGGGCTGGGCTGGGGCGCGGAGCACCTGCGCTGTTCCTCGCTTGCAGGCCAAAGGGGAAAAAGGAAACCCGTTTTGCCCTGCTTTTCTCCCCACACTGAATGCATCGATGCACACCCACATCCATCTCGACGGAGTCCTGAGCTCTCCTGGGCTCCTCCTGTGTCGTGTAACCACAGCGCGCCGTTAAACCGTGAGCTGCCATTTCGGGGAGTGCATGAAAGAGCAGGCCTTTGCGACCTGCCTTATCTCCGTGCGTCCGATAGAGATGCACCCATAAATCATCACAAAAATGCAGTACACAGGGGAAAACAGCCACCTCCTGCCCTCTGCTTATTTCCTGGAGCTTGAAAGCTGATTAAGAATCACTTACTTAAGCTGATGGGTTTCAAGTGATGCTGCC
The DNA here is from genome assembly GCA_017639485.1 of Pluvialis apricaria. Lineage (NCBI taxonomy): Eukaryota > Metazoa > Chordata > Aves > Charadriiformes > Charadriidae > Pluvialis > Pluvialis apricaria. Next base: position 2,968,085 of record CM030007.1, read on the forward strand.
AGGGCAAACTGCTCGCCTCGAACTGCCCATTAAAGTTTCAATTTACGTACCTTGCACAGAGCTGTAGGGCCGGGGTGTGAGCTGCTGGAATGACCTCTGTTGGCAGCCAGGCGGTTCATTAAATAGTAAAGACCTGAACAATTTCCAGCTAAATAGCACACCAAGCGTCCTTATTTCATTTCCTGTTTTTAAAGGAAGTATAAATTATTTACTAATGTGCTTAAAGTCCTTTAAGTGAATCCAGGCACTGAAGCAAAATCTTATTTACCAGGGCAGATGCCCAAAGGAAAGTGTCAGGAGTGATGGACCCATTTGTGAACAGCCACTAAAATGCTGCCAACAATTTATCAGCTTTACTGGAGGTAATGGGCCAGGATTACGGTCGAGTCTGGCTGGTGGGTCACACTTCTGTGCTTTGGATAACGGCTCGGCGATTGCTGCAATTCGTGGATTAAGTCCAGAGAATTTCATAGAATCATAGAATGGTTTAGGTTGGAAGGGACCTTAAAGACCATCCAGTTCCACCCCCCTGCCCTGGGCAGGGACACCTCCCACTGGACCAGGGTGCTCCCAGCCCCGTCCAACCCGGCCTTGGACACCTCCAGGGATGGGGCAGCCACAGCTTCTCAGGGCAACCTGGGCCCAGCATCTCACCACCCTCACAGTGAGGAACTTCTTCCTCACATCTCATCTAAATCTCCCTTCTTCCCGTTTGAAGCCATTCCCCCTCATCCTATCACTCCACGCCCTTGTAAAAAGTCCCCCCCCCAGCTCTCCTGGAGCCCCTTTAGGCACTGGAAGGGGCTCTGAGGTCTCCGCGGAGCCTTCTCTTCTCCAGGCTGAACCCCCCCTCTCCCCGCCTGTCCTCCCCGCAGAGGGGCTCAGCCCTCGCAGCATCTCCGGGCCCTCCTCTGGCCCCGCTCCCCCAGGGCCGTGTCTCTGCTGTGCTGAGCCCCCGAGCTGGAGGCAGCGCTGCAGGGGGGGCTCCCCAGAGCGCAGCAGAGGGGCACAGTCCCCCCTCGCCCCGCTGGCCACGCTGCTGGGGATGCAGCCCGGGGTGCCGGGGGCCTTCTGGGCTGCGAGTTTCTGGTGGAGAACTTTTAAGTTTGCCCATTTGTAAGTTTAGCGGTGTTGATTTTCAAGCGTTGTCGCTCGAAAGCTTTAACCATGTTCTCACACATGTGAAACATCATCCTGGAGATTCATGCGCGCATTTTCAGAGCCGCATTTCACTTGACCACAGGTATTCATCCTTCGTGTAGACCTGAGCTGTTTCTACTCCAGTTTCAATCCTGGTCTTGGATTCTTTTAGCTGACTGTAGGGTAGGAGACAGGACTGGGGCAGCCGAATGTCACCTTTGCCGGGAAACGCGGTGCCCTTTCCCCTCCCTGCGCTGCAGGATCGCGCCACCTTCCACTGCTGGACCTAGTCCCCCCTGTTCTTGCCAAGCCAAGAAACAGTAAATCCTCCTGCGTGTGAAATGTTTACAAAAGGCCTGTAAACGTGGCCCTGACTCCCGCTCCTCCCAGCTGGGTTTCCACTCCATCTCGCCCCGCTCTGATGGCCTCCTCGGGCTGCTCCGTGCGGGACGGGGCTCGCCAGAGCAGGGCTTGGGCTCCCCGTAAGGCAACCGGCTCCACGGGGGCAGGACATGTTTCTCAGGAACTTTTCCAGAGCTGCCAGAGAGTTGTGAGTAACTCGGCGAAGGGATTTTTAACAGCCATGGCAATTCAACTCGAACGGTAGCAGCTGCTCCAACTGCAGCAATAAACTATAATACTCCGGCTCTTGCAATGAAACTCCCATCTGAGTCAGACTTTACAAATGCTTTACAACTGGTGCTTGCAATTCATCATATCTCTACTTGAATTACTTTCCAGGACCGGTCTCCATTCATTTAATGCAAACTATCTCATCTTGTCCATCTCTACCCTGGGTTTCATTTTCCACAGCTACTTGCTGGGAAAATTCATTAACTCTGTGGTATGTCTGATGAAATTGCTGGTTGTAGGGATGGTGATTTGGATGTTTTTTTTTTTTTCCTAGGCCTGGACAAAAAGGTGGTGGTATATAGCATTGACCTTGGTCTCGTTTCTTGGTGTTACAGCGGGGTTTGGGAGCTTTGGATGGGGGTTGGGCCCTCAGGACTGTGGGCCAGGCAGCCTGTCGCTCTGAGGATGGTGATGGCCCAGTTTTGGGACTGCTCACAGGCCACGTGGAGACAGCAGCATCCTGTGGAGACATGGCTGGGTAGGTGCATCAACCCATTGGGCCTCATGCCCTCTCCTGGCATGCGGACCTCGTCCTGACTGGGCAGAACTGAGGCAAACAAGTCCAAATGATGTGTCTGAACAGATACTCACCCGAGTATTTCAGATTGCTCGTGCTCAAATCACTCTTTTCCAGGGGAACAGCTCCTTTCTCAAGGAAACACTCCACGAGGAGGTTGCTCGGCACCCTCCGTTAGGGAGGTGAAGAGAGCTTCTGCCCTTGGCTTCTTGTGTATGTGATCCCGGTCCCCTCCTCTGGTCCTGGCAGCACTGAGCTGCCGTCATGCAGCTCCCGGCCCGCAGTGAGGCCTCGGCTTGAGCCGAGGTTTCTGCTTCGTTCCCCAGAGCAGACATTCTCCTCTGGGACCATCCCATTACAGGAGAGCTTCCTCGCCGTGAGAAATGTGGTTGGCAGCTGACTGGCGTAAATGCATTTTTTTTTTTTTCCCTCTTTTATATGCTTTGGGCATTCCTGTAATAGCAATCATCAGATTTCCTGCTGCTGGGCGTAGCTCTTTCCTTGCAGAGGCCATCTCGGTCCTTCACAGCTCCTCCTTCTGGGGTCTGGTGAGCCCCGTACTGGCCCCCAGTCCGGTGTAGCAGGTCCAGGAGTCTCCGCCCTGACACCGCGGGGTTGTAGTACACCGTCCTGCCGGGAGACAGCCGGCCCCGGGGAGCCCATCTGTTAGAGACCATCTATCAGCCTCGATCAATAAATTTATATCCAGATGGATCCTTCCAAGCAGCCACCCTTTCCTTTATCACCAGCTCCATCCCTGCAGCTGCAAGCAGGCAAGCTCAGCTGCTCTGAAAGGGGTATTTTAGGGGCAGGAGTGACATCCCTCTTAACACCCCAAAAAACTTTTGGGGAAGGAGGTGCATCCTCAGAGCCAGAGCTTGGAAGAGAGTCCATAGTGAGGAACCTGCTCTTGAGGGGCTCTTTTGGGGTCTGCTGCGGATAGAGACGAGGTCTCTGCTGAGGCTGTCGGAATCCCCCCGTAGCATCGCCCCAAGGACTGCGCCACAGTTTGTTTTCGCAGGGAAAGAAATCAGAAGAAATGGGCTCCTGCAAGGGGGGTTTCTGAACTCCTCAGGTGTATCCAAAGAGGTGACGGGGACTGTCCTGGCCGGGGCGGGGACCCAATTTGTAACCTCAAATCCCGCAGGTGTCGGAGCTTGAGGAACCACAGGGCTGAGGTTTTTACCTTACCTCCCTCCTTCTCGTGAAATTCAGTTTGCATCTTGCTCCTTGAGCGCCGGTGGAAGAGGTCAGATCCAGCTGCAGCTGCCCCGTGTCACTGGGGAACGGTGACCCAGCGTAGCGGGAAGGGACAGACCCTGTGCTGCTGCCTGTACCAATCTGTCCGAGCGTGGTTTTGATGGCCCCGAGGCTGTTCCCTGACGCTTCCTTCCTTTGCAGAGCCAGCACGGTCCTTGGGTGCCTGCAGGATCTCCTTGCAGTACTGGCATTATTTTGCTGTGTGAAAGCAGCAGCAATGGCAGTTGGGGACCTTCCCAGGCAGGACATTTGCTCCCAATGCCATCCTTTATCATCGCCCAGGGAAAGCACAGGGGATCCTAAAATCCAGTGTGCCTGCAAGCCGGGAAAGCTGCTGGCTGTCCTGGCCCCTTCCCTGCGAACGGCTGCCAGCCCCTCCTGGATGCTCTGAACGGGAGCCAGGTTCCCGGGGAGAAAACGCGGGGATGCCGGTTTAATTGAGCCTGTTCAATGGCCTTCGGCTGCCATAAACCATGTTGCTGTCTGGGCAATGAAAGGAGCTGGGGGGAGGCAGGACAGCTCCCGATTCCCGGACCTGCTCCAAGCCGGCGTCCCCCACAGCGAGGAAACCGGCCGCTAACCCCCCCAGCACCTGCAAGGGGCCCGCGGCAGGGACACAGGGGTGTCCCTGATGCCGCCAAATGCCACGTCTGGGGGTAACATCCCTCCCGTGCATCCCCAGCTTTTGATCTTGCCCACAGAACCTGTTTTACAAGTGCAAAAGGAAAGCCGAGTGCTGGAGCGGGGACTGCAGCGGGGGTTTTAATGCCAGCTGGGGGCAGACGGGAGGCCGAGGGTGCCCATCCTGTGCCTGGCAGCCAGGCAGAGGGTCCCAGCTGGAACCGTAGCTGGTGGCAGCATCGTTGTGGCAGCCCACAGGGACCAACCCCAGGTCCTCAGCAGCAGAGCGAGGCCAGGCTCTGCCCCAGAGCTGGGATCGCTGGTGCCTTCCCGACCAGCCCCATTCCTCCCGCTCCCCAAGGATGGGGGAGCCCTGAGGCTGGCCAGGGGCAACGCTCTGGGGATGCAGCTGGGGACCCGTTCTTTTTGCCGCCGCAACCCCCAAGGGTTTTTCCACCCATCCGGGCCTTGAGGACAAAGGGAGCTCCTTTGCCAGACCAAATTTGAGCTCTCTAGGGTGAGGGGTGCAGGGACGTCACAGCTTTTCCAGGATGCTGCCAGCCTCCCTGTCAGCAGGGATGGAGCGGAGATGAATCCATCCCCATTTGGCTGCAAACAGCATCTCGGAGCATCACCACGTATCTCTGGGAGCCGCGCTGGCTGGCTTGGGCTGCAGACGGGGACGGCTGGAGCTGAGGGAGGAATCCCACGTTGCTATTTGTGGAAGGGACTGAAATGTTCCCGGCTGTGAAGCCTGCGGCTCGGAGCCCGCTGGCTTAGCTGGGCCACGTCTAGGGGGAGAGGGGACATTCCCTTGCTGCCTAACACCACCGAGGCCCCTGCTTCGTACCAGGGTGCAGCTTGACCCCGGCTCCGGTTGTCGATGCTGACCCTGAAATGCTGACACAACACATAGTTTCTCCTTAATAGGGCATGGAAAAGGCGATGCACGTCAGGGCCAGGCTTTTTGCTAATGTTGTGCCTTTCCCTGTCTTTATGTGATCCAGAAATACATTGGTTGAGCCCCTCCTGGGTAAACTCAGCCTAAAAAAAAGATGATCTTGGGCAGATAACTTCCTGCTCTGGAAGTATCGTGGTCCCAAGCTGGAAACCAGTAAACAGAGTGGGTTTTGTTCAGGTTAGGAGGGTCTTTCCTTAAAAATTGTTTGAGACCCTGGTTAATGGGGTCTTGGGCTCGGATCCCGGCACGGAGACATCCGCAGCTCCTGGCCACTCCTCCAAAGCCGGTGTCTGATGGTCTGGCATTACCCTGGGGTGAGGACCTCAAATGCAGATGTCCCCTCAACCTGGCACAGTGACGGGACCGTGGGTTCCCCGAGTGCCACCCCCAAACCTGACCACCTTTGTGGTCTTTTGAGCAAGATGTTCCTGCCTGGCCCCATCCCCCTGCCGCAATTTGCTGCTCTCTCCTTGGTGCTCCCAGGCTGCTGTGGAGCTGGGCTGGGGCAGGGCTTTAAATAACCTCCTCCAAAATATATGTGTGTTTGTGTTGGATCGTTTCTGGGAGCTGGTTGACAGCCGGGCTCCAGAAACAGCAGAGTAGGCCAGGGAAGGGGGGAGGAAGGGGCAGGGGTGAGGGAGGAATGAGGGGAGCTCCTCTAAGCCTCATCACTGCCAGGGAAAATGCGATACTGCACCATGCTGGAAGAAAAAAGGAAAGCTTTCCTCAGAGCTGAGATTTCGCCCGCTCATCTCGTGTCTCAGCGATGGGCTGGGGAAAGGTCACATGTGCGCTCACGCTTGTTTGCATCCAGTGCAGAAACGCTGTGTCGGTCAGTCCTGTGGTCCATCCAGATGGATTAGGGATGATCGAGGTACATCCCTGGCCTGTTGATTTTAGTATCTCCTCATAAGGAGGCTACCCTGTGCCTTTTTCATACCTGCTTTAAATCCTGGGCATCCTCCTGAACTCCCTTGCAGCTCTGCCACAGCTCCACGCAGCCCCAACGGCCCCAGCTCCTCCGGAGGACAAGGCTCTGCAGGTCCCTCTGAGGCGTCAGTTCAGAAACCACAGTGAGGAGCAACCTGCAGGCTTAGATGGGGGGGGGACAAAAATTAGGGTGCCTTACACCCAGGCCAATTTGTTGCAGATACAGGCTTGGCTGAAATGTCATTGGTGGTTTATACAGTGCTAGGAAGGGACCAGCACCTCTTCTGCCACCTGGACAGACGCTGGCTTTGTCTGTGTGCAGGGACGCAGCTGGAGAAGCGCACCAGGAGCTCACAGAGCACCTAAGCAGGTATTTCTGTCCACACTACGTCAGCCCAGTCTGAGCCCTGCGCCCCCAGTGCCCCTCAAATTCACCCATGGTCAACATTGCTCCAGCCCAGCCACAGCCTCAGTCCCTGGGGGAGAGATCGGGAAGAGATCGATGGAGGTGTAGCTTCTAATTTTGGCCGAGAGGAAGTCCCCGTTGAGAACAGCACTGCTGGAGCCCACGGACAGTGGCTGGCACTTGAGGAGCACAGAGATGAAAGGAGGACAGGGCCACCAGAGAGACCACTGACCTTTATCACCACATCAGCGTGTTTTGGCAGCCCGAGAGCGAGGGAAGAGAGCGAGAGCAGAGGACAGTGGGCACAACTGGAGCAGGAAAGGGAGATGGGGGTGAGGGACAGCTGTGTCCCTTCTCTCTGGAGAGATCATAGCTGTCTGCAGAGGGTGGGGGACAGCCAAGCTTGGACAGCCCCAGAGAGAGGGGAAGGAGATGGCTGAGGGCAGGGCGTGATGGTTGGACACACCAGGAGTGAGAGAAAGGTGTTTGGTGACAAGACGAGGTCCCTCACCGGCATCTATCTTTGCAAAGTGGACGGCGGGCTGCTCCAGACAGGCTCTGTCTCGCCGATGTCTCCTTCATCCCTCAAATCCCGGACAAATGAATCCCTGGGGAAGAGGGAGGAGAGAGACATGAAGCTTTTCCCACCCTGGAAAGTGTCTCCACTGACATCTAGTGGCAAAACAGTCCTTTCCCTGGTAGAGAAGAGAGCTGGCTCCTCCAGGCGCTGCTGCCTCCCCGTTGCTCCCCACGGGCGATGTTAGGGTGGGTGTTTGAAGGACAGGTTTTTTTCCCAGTGCTCTACTGGTCATACTGGTATTCCCTGTGTGGTTTGCCTGGCTACATCTCAATGAGGCAGCAAAGCAGTGCTCAAAACCACGGGCCGCAAAACACCATCGTTGGTGCGGTGACACTATTAACAGGTCCCTGGTGGGGTTTGGCCCAGGAGTTAGCACAGGCCAAACCTCAACAGGGGTCCAGATGTGGCCACCCTGTTTGGGAGAGAGCTTAAACAGCTGGACGAGGGCTGGGCTGTGTCAGACACCCTCACCCACGCTCCCAGGTGGATTCAGAGCGGGTGACAGAGGTCCCACTCCGCTCTGTCCTCCCTTCAAGGGTCGGTACCAGCTCCAGATCAGAGGTGCCTTCTCCACCTCACTGTTCCCAGAGCGACGCTGATTGCCGCCTGGCACGTTTATGAGCTCTTTGCTCATCAACTTTGCATGACCTGAGCAGTCCAACCCGAAAACGGAGGCAGTGTGGGAGGTGGCTACCAGGCAGCCCAGCCTGTGGCAATTCCTCTTTGTGGGGACACAGAGGCCATCAACCACCTAATTTCAAAACACTGTTGGCCCTAACCTGCAATCCACTACTCTCAGCTACCTACAAACAAGACAGCAGCCATGCTGGCTCAGAAGAAATCTAGTCCAGTTTCTTTCTGTAGCCGAAAGCCTGAAGGAAACTGAAAATACGACTAACCTGTTTGCAGCAAACACCCAGCTCCCACTGTCTTTGTCTGCTCTTCGTGGGAGGACCACGAACAGGCAGACCCTGCCCATCCTCTTGAAGCTTGTGTGGGTTGGTAGGTCTTCACCACATTTTTATCTTTCCCATGGTGAGTCCCAACCTGCACAGCTCACTGCGCACAGAGGTGCTCCCAGACCCTCTCCCAGGTCGCCTCTACCCTTTTGGAGACAAAAGGATCAGATGTACCTAGTGGGCACACCACGGAATTATTTACAAAGCCATGAAATGATGGTCTCACTTTTCTTCTTTATTTTTTGATAATTCTACTGTTTAATTTCTTTTTTTTGTTGCACAGACCCCTGCAGCATCCATACCAGAAGCAGAGCTGTGCGATGCCCCACCTTTGCCCATGGCCGCTCAGTTTCTGTAAAGCCTCTGGCAAGGCTACCCAAGAGAAGCCTTACAGAAAGCCAAGCAGCTCATTTCAACCTTTTTGCCGTTATCGCCCTATCTTCTGGCTGCCTTCTGAGAGGTTTGCAAAGCAGAACTTCCCTTTGTTGGTTCTTCTCAAACAGCTCATATTTACCCGCTAGCGTGCAGGTATTTTCACGTATCAATTCTACATGTTATTACAATTTCTAACTGAAATGGCGCAACCAAACCTCTGCAATCCCTGAACCATTTAAAAAAAAAAAAACAACAAAAAAAAAGCCACTTTCCCCATCTTTGGCCACCACAGAAGTTTCAAGTGAGAAATCCCATCCCCGCTGTTGCTAATTGAACCCAGCGCCCCGACTGCAGAGGTGATGATACCATCATAGGACTCAAAAAACCCCACAGAAGGACACCCTGGAGCCACAGCTCCCTTATTTACTGAATCACTCGTCCTGCAGTGGGACCACAGGGACCACAGCCCTGTTGCTTGAGACGCTGTGAACACAGTAGGAAAGACCTGCAATGCTTCTAAGTTTCCAGTTAGCTATCATCCATATTTACAGTTAACTATTACTAGCTAATAGCCACTGTTAAAATTTACACATACATAAAGCAGCAAATTACGGCATAACAGTATCCTCTGGCAGCAAAGGCTCCTGATGTTTCCCTGGGAATAACCAAATAGCCCCTCGGTGATTTTCACACTTTTTTCCTGACGGGCATTGCCTTCATCTGTGACTGCCTAAAAAAAAAAAAAAAAAAAAAAAAAAAAGGTTAAAACGACAGAAGCAGCTCGTTAGGAGAAGGGCTCTGCGGCTCCCCTCACCTCCCACCGGCCCTCAGCTCTGCTCCCCTCACGCCCGGGGTGGCCTGAGGGGAGGGCCTCTTTACCACCACAGCGGGCCTCCACGTAGCAAACCGGGGTGAATTATTTCGCTACCGCCTCCTGTGCCCGTTTATACCGTTTTTTCAGCCCTTTTCACGCCGACTGCATGCCTTCACAGCAGCCTGGCAGGGCGGGAAAAACCCCACCGACAGCGCAAGGGTTAAACCTCCCCAACATGGCGGCGCGACAGCGCCGGGAAGGACTACATTTCCCATCGGCCCCCGCCTGCCGGCCCACGTGATCCCGCCGGCCCAATGGGAAGCGGCGGAAGGCGGATATAGCCCTCCCTCCGGGGCCGGGCCCCTCCTTTCCGCCGGGCGGCGCGGCTCAAGATGGCGGTGCAGATCTCCAAGAAGCGCAAGGTGAGGGCGGCGGCCCGACCCGCCGCGGCCGCGGGGCGCCTCCATATCGGTGGGGTCGCACCGGGGGCGGCCCCGGGCCTCGCCGGGGCGGGGCGGCGGCGAGGGGATGGCGGCGGATGCGGGAGGATGGCGGTGGATGGGGCTGGGCGGCTCGGCGGGGAACATGGCGGCGGGAGGCCGGGGTGAGGGAGCGCGAGGGGGGCCCTGTGAGGGCCCTGGGGCGGGCGGGGGGAGCTATCGTTCCTCCCCTCAGCCCTTCCATGGGGTTTGCACAGGGCCCTGGGCTTGTGTGCACAGGGGAGAGACGCTGGGGTTGTGCTGAGGGGGCGCGGAGAGGTGCTGGGAGCGGATGAACTTGCTTGTTTTTTGCTTTTTTTTAAGCGGAGAGAGTTTGGGTTTGGTGACTCACTGTTTCTGTAGGTCAGCGAGGCCGGGAGGGTGCTGTCTTGGGGAGGGAGGAAGGCTTGAGGCCTGCGCCCTGTCAGGGTGGAAGTGGGAGCCCCAGCTGCATGCCCCTGTGGAGCTGGTAAAAAGATCTGACCCTGCTAATTATTTTACATAAACTCATACTGAATCGAAGTCCCACCACGAGATATGATTTCAGTCTTCAGCATGAAGTGTGGTTGTAGCAGGGTGTGATCAGGCAGTGGTGTAGGCTCCTGCTAGAAGTGAATTGTCTCTGGGATCTTCAAGGGGAGCTGCTGTTATTTCTCCCCACTGCTTCGTCCTCTCCGTGGGGGGAGAGCCTGCCAGTCTGCAGGGTGGTCCCAGCGTTGAATTGCACCCAAGCTCAGAATGTGGAAATCTTGTGTTTAGACTGAGCGCTTCAACAGAGCTTGACTTGGTCCCGTTTGTTTTGTAGTTTGTCGCTGACGGTATCTTCAAAGCTGAGCTGAATGAGTTTCTGACTCGTGAACTGGCTGAAGATGGGTACTCTGGAGTAGAAGTCCGGGTCACTCCAACCAGGACTGAGATTATCATACTTGCCACCAGGTAACTGAGATGCTGCTGTTGACTTACAGGTACTGCGCAAGATTTTAAGGGATGCTGCTGCAGGCTGAAGCTTAAAGTGGTAAATATTACAGGAAGGTACTTGATAAAGAGATCCTGAAGTGATCTTTAGCGATGCAGCAGTGGTACAGCTCCTGAACTAAGCTAGATACTCAGTCTGGGAGCTCTTTGGGGTGGTTACAGGCTCACACCTGGAGAGACTTTTCTCAGTTGTACTGTATCTTTTTTTCCAGAACTCAGAATGTCCTGGGCGAGAAGGGACGCCGCATCCGGGAGCTGACAGCTGTCGTGCAGAAGAGGTTTGGCTTCCCTGAGGGAAGCGTTGAGGTAAAACTGTCTTGGTTAAAACAGTAGTGAATGGGTTGTGCAGTTATCTTTGCGCACTGTCTGGATGATGTCAACTGAAAGGCGATTTGGCTCGAAGATAACTTGGGGCATGTTTTGCCTGTTCTCACAAAACACTCTTGTACTGAAATACAAAATGCTTTGCTGTTTGTGGTATTTTGAGTGCTATCACTTTGGTTGGTTTTTTCTGATTTTCCAACAAGGAGAACACAGATAAAACTTTTAAATCTGTAAGTTATTTATGGAGAATGTTGCTCTCCCAATATTGAGGTGAGAAGCAGTTTGGCAGCACAATAATGTGTGGTATTTCTGTGTTAGCATTACCCTTACTGAATTCATACTGCTTCTGTCCTTGTAAAGAAACTGTTTTGGTGCAGAAGGATTTTTGAGATTTTTGAGTATGATGCTGCAGTGAAATAGACAGTAGAGTGATACATCAGTAATTTCTAGTCTTTCAGCGTTTGAAATCTGGTGCCCGTATTGGTACTTTCCTCTAAAACAAATTAGAGGTGGGGGGAACGTGTGGTCTGGGGCGGTGCTCACGGTTACTCCTGCTCAGCCAGTGTTGCTGGATCACATTATACAGAGAAGATTGCTGATTATCTCCAGCAAGCGCTTAAACATACTGAATGGGATAAACCCTCACGGAGCGCATCATGATTTGTCAGCTCTGGGAATATTGTGTGTATGATTTTGAATTTCTGCTTCTTCTGAAGTATCAGACTTTGGTCTGTTGGAGGTGTTAGACTGAGTGCATCTCGTTCTCCCAGCTTTCAAAAATCAAACCTTTTCTTGGGTTTGATTTTCATACTTAAGCAGACGTATGTAACTGATGTGTTGTAAAAACTGCATCTCAAGTGATATTCTTGTGATTGTATGGATACCTCTCTCCAGTGATACTTAATGTTTTGGGATTGTTTGAAACAGCAGCTCTTGGAGACTGCACCATGGATGTTTTAATAGTCTCCTGACTGTCAGTGGCGCATCAGTGTGTCTCAGCTCTGCCAGGAGTAGGAGACATAATAGAGGAGTTAAGGGAATGTAGTGTCTGAAGATAAAGCTTCTGCATGAAAATGTGGAAAGACTAACTGAAACTGGGTGTAGAGGACAGGGCGTAGACTAGTATGAAGCCCCTGTGTTCTGTTAAATTAAAAGTATCTTGAAATACAGCCCTGTTTCTGAGGTTACTTCTTTTCCTTTGCAGCTCTATGCCGAGAAGGTGGCCACAAGAGGTCTGTGTGCAATCGCCCAGGCAGAGTCCCTGCGGTACAAGCTTCTGGGAGGTTTAGCAGTGCGTCGGTGAGTAGAGCAAGTTTAATGTGATGGCACAGTGGGGAAATGTGGGATTTAAATACCATTTTTAAAAAAAATTCCTTGCCAACTTGTCATTAGTTTGAAAATTTTGCCTAGTAATGCTGCACTTGGAGAGGGCAGTTCATATTTTTGATAATTCTACTGTATAGAAGCTTTTTGTTTAGTACACAGTTACTTTTGATAGTAATTCCTAGAAAATGTATTTCAGATATAAAAGCTGGAAGTCTTAGAGTAGATCGGATTACAAGTTGTCTGACTGGTGTGCATAAAGCTTGTGTTTATTTCTTTGTGAATAAATGGGTGGAAGAGTGAAACACAATGTCAAGCCTTCTGGCTGAATTGTAGTTCAGGTGACAGTGGCCTTGCTTCTCATATCCCTTCGGTGATGATAAGATGACGAGTCAGAAGTGGGTGGCTTTTGTTGCGGTACCTCTGCAGTGTCATGTTCTGTGATGCTGCATGTGGTTCTTCAGCAGGAGCATCCTGTCATCATTGAATGATTTAGAGGCATTTGTCTGAGAAGGGATGAGAAGCTGCAGTCCTGATGTGGTGTATGGGCCGCCTTCAGCTGTGGAGCTGCTTTTTTTTTTTTGTTAAAGTGTGTGCTTGTCACCATTTCCACAATCTTACAAGGCCCATAAGTCACAAGAATTCTGTCAGGCTGGGTTTAACAGTGCTAAAACAGTGTGAAGATTTTTGCTGCATTGCGTAGCATTGACACAGCTTTGGTTGCATGTGTGTGCGTTGGGAAGGCTTGTTACAAACAAAAATTAAAGTGTCATTGCTTGTGTGTGAAATGGGTGTAAAATGCCTCCACGGAGCCGTGTGGATTTGGCAGAGTGGGAGTGACGCTGTGGCTGTTGCTGCTCTTTCCCTGCAGAGCCTGCTATGGTGTCCTCCGCTTCATCATGGAGAGCGGTGCCAAGGGTTGTGAGGTGGTTGTGTCTGGCAAACTCAGAGGTCAGCGTGCCAAGTCCATGAAGTTTGTGGATGGCTTGATGATCCACAGTGGAGACCCGGTGAATTACTACGTCGACACAGCCGTGCGTCACGTCCTTCTCCGGCAGGGTGAGTGGCTGGATACAGATCCCTTTGCAGCTCTGTTGGTTCGTTCTATCAGTGCTTTGGAGCCAGAAGATCTCAGCTCCAGGGCTCCTGTGCCTGCAGGTTGAAGGTTTCCCTCTGTTACCTGTGGCGGTGGTAACTCCTGTGATTCTGATGCACCACTGATCTTGCAGAGTGGTTCAATTGTGCTACCACTAGTTGTTGTGACTCTGAGAATCTGTTATTTTCTTGGGCTTTTGTAACTAAGCTCTCACTAGTGGAGTTTGCACGTTACATCTGAAGTAGAACTTTATTTGCATTGTTGTTATGTGAATGGGGAATGGAGAAGAGGCCTTCAGCAGAATTTTATGTGGTCATCCCAGGTCACTTGCTGTTCCAGATACTGACTTGTGTCCTGTGGCCTTTGGGGCTGGTAGCAAGGCAACTTAAAAATCAGGCACATACTGATTACTGACAGTTTGGATTCTGGCTTTCTTGGCTCCCAGGGAGTAGGCAGACAGAACACAGGTACCACAAGACCTATGAGTGTCAAGACGAGTTTTCCCCCATTGCTGTGCTCTGCCAAGTCTTCCCAGCTAAACCAGCCAAGCCTGCTTACGCTTGTCCTTCCCCCTGGTAAAACACAGATGACTTCTGCATCTTAATTGGCTTTGGGTTACTTAATTGCAGAACACCTGATGCAGGGATACTGGTGTAGACAAAGCTATTCTCCACCTTCCCTTCGGTGATGATACGATGACGAGTCAGAAGGGATGTCCTTGTGTCATTGCAGCCTGTTCAGTGCCACGTTCTGTGGTGCTGTGCTAAGGCTGCTTTGGGCAGGATGTCCTACTCATTGGATGATTTAGAGGCATTTGTCTGAGAAGGGATGCAAAAAAAAACCCAGTGCCGTTTCCTAGGAAAGCGAACTGAGTTATCCCAGGAAAGGCAGTGTTTAAAACGAGGGTTAGCATGATTTAAGGATGTAGCACATTTTCATCATAGTCCCAGGCTGCAGGCAGCGAAGGCAGGGAATTGGATAAAGGTAAATGCATTGCTGTAAATTCACAGTAACTAGACTTCTAAGCTATAGCACTTTCGTGTTAATCAGGTTGCATTTTCATTGTTGTCAGGAGATGTTTTTGATGCAGATAGCGCATTTTGTAACTTTGGGCCTTGCCCCTTTGGAATGTGTGCTTGATATCTTGTGTCAAATGAGCATGTCTGTGGTGGTCTGTTGCTCTTTGCAGGAGTACTGGGCATCAAAGTAAAGATTATGTTGCCCTGGGACCCAAGTGGAAAGATTGGCCCCAAAAAGCCTCTGCCAGACCACGTCAGCATTGTGGAACCCAAAGAAGAGATCTTGCCCACCACCCCCATTTCAGAGCAGAAAGGTGGCAAACCAGAACAGCCAGCCATGCCTCAGCCCGTTCCCACTGCCTGAGAGGTAAGTGCCTGCGAGCGGTGAGAGGATCCATGTGGAAAAGGTGTCCTGTCACCAAAAAAGCTGTTGGGTAGCCGGGGTACTGGGAAGAAAAGCTGCTGCGTTGTACCAGGTGCAATGATGAGCTGGGTTGGGTTTAGAGTATTGCCCAGGATGAAGGGGGCATGGTTTAAGGCACGCTGCGAACCAGTTCCGCACACCCTTCAGTGAAGATGAGATGACGAGTCTGAAAGGAAATGTCCATGTCCAAGTGCCCTGTATCGTGTTGTGTTCTACAGCATGGATTTGGGGACCTTGGGTTGCAATTTGAGTGACTTTGAGGCATTTGTCTGAGAAGGGTTCGTTGCCTTGGATGTTTTCACATTTTACCACCTGCGACCAGGGTGCGGTTGACAGCAAAGGTTATATATTCCTCGTATACCATCCCCCATGGCATCCAGTTTGGGATAGACTTAGAAGCCAGTGGTGTTGGGCACAATGCGTAGGCTAGTTTCGTAAGTAAATAATCAAGGTTTGAAACCCTGTCTCCCTGAACGAGTAGCTTCTAAGACAGGAATTGATAGCTTGAAATTGTCTGAGACCCGCTCTGGGTTTTTTCCAGTGGAAATGGGCAACTTGCGGCTTTTAAAAGTTTTTTTTTCTTACTTTCTCTGATTAGAGCAGCAGGAGGCACAGGGCCGAAGGCCTCTTCCAAGAAACTTCCTTAGCTGCTAGTGAAAGCCAGGCTGCGTTGTTCTCTGACTGAAGCTGGCCTTGTGTGAATAGAGAGAGTCCAGGGAGTTTGCAGGGCAACAGTGAACCAAGGGAATCTGACGATGAAGATCTGTTTCTGTGGGGAAAAAGGGGGATCATTGGCTAAAATGCAAGAAGTGAGAGATGCTGTTTAATTTGAACTCTTGGAGCCTGTTTGTTCAGCATTTTGGGTAGGAGAGCGGTTATGGGAAATGATCTGCCACCATCTCACTCAGTATTTTGTTTTTTGTTGTAGGGTTTGTAACATCTGCAACCAGAAGCTGACTGTCCAGAAAACATCTCTTAATAAAATCACAAAAGACAGTGTTTGTGGAGGTGCTTATTTTTTTTGCAAGATGAATTCCAGGAAAGCCTTGCCCCCACCTTTGGTATGGAAGAAATTCTGTTGCGTTTCTTCCAGCTTGCAAGTCCACTTTTGCAGTGAACTTGCCAGATCTTGTTCTAAACAAAGTGGACACAAAAAGCTGATTTCAAGGTAGAGCTGGAGCAACAATCCGGTACTTAGTGGGTCATGAATGACACCCCATGAACAGGAGTAGTACTGGTAACTTTTCACTTATACACCAGTCCCTTTCTCCAAGGTTCCAGAACGGGGAGGGTTTTTTTAGCAATGTCTGAAGCAGTTGCAGTGGTTCATACCTTTCTGGCTTCACCTGAAGTATCACTATATTTTGCAAAATGCTTTTTTCACCTCTGTACATCCGTTTCCTGTGTCACTGAAGAGACGTTTGCGATGTGACTTTAAGGGCTGTAGGCTGTATAGGAAGGTTACAGCTCCTGTTGGGGTCAGGTAACCTTAGTTGGTGGAGTTACGGGGTGAGGCAAAGTTGTGGGTTTAATATACACAGTAGTTAGGGGCGGGCGGGGAGAAGTATACGCTCTGGATTTCAAACCTTCTGTCTTAAGCTTTGAGATAGATAAGTGATAGGGGAAAAACTTGTCTTCCTTTGAGGCTTGAGTAGATTAATTGTCACTGTAGTAATAACAGGCTTTAATTAGCTGTAGGATAACATAGGTAGATCCTGAAGTTGATAACAGGTGACAAGGCGAGTTACGCTATTGAAATGCGTAGTCTTTAGGAAGGGATGTGTTTTCACTGCTGTTCGCTTGCTGTGTATGAATTACCCTTGGTGCAGTTGGCTGCTGCTGTCAAGCTAAAGCGCTGTAGCTGAAGCAGTGAGACTGAGCATTTCCTCAAGTTTCAGGCAGAGGTTCTCGTTCTGTCAGCTCCTTTCCCGGTGTGTTCTTCAAAGTCTGGGGCAGTAATGGGAAAGAAACTTATGCACATCATCAGAGATCATGTGCATGCAGGATCAAGGTGGTGTTTTGTTCAGATTTGCAGAAATTCAGAACCTTTTTGTTGCATAAACAAAAATTGTACAAATCTGCAAAACACGTTGCTTAGGAATAGCATTTACATCCAGATCTCCATTTTTTCCGGAGGCTTCTCTGCAAGAGCTAGGCAGGCGACTTAGGAACTGGAATTTCAAACCGACAGTGTCAGGAACTGGTCTGTCTGGCAGCGTGTGTGTGGATGTGTGAGCCTCAGCCTTCCTATTCCCAGTTTCTCTGGCAGGCCTCCTGGAAACCCGGCCTGGCAGGGTGCTGGCTGGGGAGCTGGTTAAATCTGTCAGACAGATGTGCCTTCTCAGGGAGGCAAAGTATGAGTGATTTCAAGTTTCTGTGCACATCTACCAGTGGAAAGCTTTAAAAAAGGTTACTAATGTTAAGTGTTAGAGTAGGTAATACCAATGTGGTTTTCTTAAATATGAATTTGGAAAAAAATTCTGAAAAAAAAAAAGGTGACAGACTGGCTTTGTCACTTTATAGGAGCAGGAAATGTGCGAAAGCTGGAAGGCCTGAAGCAATAGAAGAGTGACACACAAAGCCTTGCATGTTGTGTCTAATTTCTTACCCCAATGTGCTAGACGATGATCAGCTAGAAATTTCTCCTGCAGTCCTCCAGTGAGGGCTGGCTTTCCTGGAGATTGCTCGGTTTCCTTCTGGTTTAAAGCCCTCCAGCCCAGTCCATGAGCCTGTTAATCTCGCAGTGCTGATCACTGGTGGTATCAAGAGATGTTGGGGCAGTTGTGTGTAAGATTGAGATGTGCAAGTAGTGCGTGCTGCTGGTACCTCTTGGTAGATCCATCATGTTGTGAGAAGTTGAGGGCAACATCAAGAATGATCCCATAATGGTCAAGGTTTGCATGTGTGAACTGAGTACCTTTTTAGCGTGCGTTGGTTGGAGTATGCCACCACGACCATGAGCTGTTTGAAGCTGCTAAAGGAGAGGCAGGGGACTCATTCCTTGAGTCTTGAGTGTGTTGTCTTCCCTGGGCTGAAAAACATGAGTATTTAAAGCTGCTTGCAAGATGAGCTTGGGGGTAGGAGGAGCTCAGGAGCTCTGGAAAGCTTTTAACTTACTTGCAATATTGCTGTTCCAGGTTGATGGTGTTGCTGGGCTGCTACGGTTGGTGCTGGAAATGGCTTCTGTAATTTTGTGCGGTGAAAGACACTGATATGGCAACCACCCGGTGCTTTTCAGTCTGTGAGGAGCTCCACGGGGATGTGTGTGCCCGCCTGTCCCAGACCTGTGTTATTTTGGCACGGGGGAAAAGGGGAGATGTTTGTGACTTTGGCTTTGCCTGTGACTGAGTGGCAGAAGGTTGCATGCTTGAATGGACAGCAGGGACACGGGGCCACCAGGCTCTGAGGCTGCTGGATTTTCCAGCTGTGGAAGGCGTATTTAGCTGTGTGGCTGCAGCGATGATGCAGGTTCTTGCGGTTCTTTTTCCTTCTCTGTTTCCCTCGATTGGATCCCAGCTGGAGAAGCTTTGGGTTGTAGGGTCAGGAAGGCTGATCCCTGTGGCCAACAGCTCGCTTTTTATCCCTGCGCTGCCATATTTTAACAGCCGTTTGCTGCTCTTAAATGGCAGAGCAGGGCAGTAGGTCCTTTACCTGTGAAGCATTAAAGATGCTGGATACTTGTAGTTTCAGGAGAAAAATTTAAAAGTTAAGTGAAAAGCCGACCTGCTAATAGTGTTTCTTTCCCATGATGGACATGTCTTGGGAATTACAGAACCCCAGACTGGTGAGGGTTGGAAAGGATCTCTGGAGCTCCCCCAGTCCAACCCCCTGCCACAGCAGGGTCACCTCCAGCAGTGGCACAGGACGGCGTCCAGGCGGGTTTGGGATGGCTCCAGAGTGGGAGACTCCCCCCCCTCTCTGGGCAGCTGTGCCACTGCTCTGCCACCTGCACAGGGAAGAAGTTCCTCCTCAGGTTTAGATGGAACTTCCTATGCTCACGTTTGTGCCCGTTCCCTCTTGTCCCGTCACTGGGCACCGCTGAAAAAAGACTGTTCCCATCCCCCTGGCACCCTCCCTTTAAGTATTTATAAGCATAATTCATCTGTTGTGTATTAAGTGTAATTTTTGTCCATAATTACCAGGTTAAGAAAGGTGTATTAGGTTTAAGGATGGCGAGGAACCTCTCTGAGCGCTTTTAAGAATATTTTGTCTCCACCCAAACCCTGCAAAGGACTGTGGCTGCTGGAGGTTCATTGAAAAAAAAAAAAAAGTTTTATTGCAAAATTATACAACTGTCATCGTGTGGTAGAAGAACAGACAAATAAAAGCCATCAGACGCCTGCATCCACATGATGCAAATTATTCACAATATCCCACAGTGTGTTCTTGCCTCGCCCACCCCTTTTTACCCACCCCCCCATCCTCCGTAACGTGCTGCAGCGCGTGGGTTTCAGCGCGCGCCCGTTCACCGGGCAGTGCCTAGCATACACACTGGGCTTCAGGCTTCCTGCACATTCGGGTACATCCTTGTGGATTGCCTCCTACCTCCCAACTCAGTGGGGAAAAGCACCTGGGAATATGATCTGCGAAGAGGCTTAGGGACAAGAATCTCCCATTCCGGCTGGCTTGGATAGGAATCAGGGCAGAGGAGCTTTTCTGCAATTGTGTAACCGTGCAAACCTGGTGAAGGCATGGTCGGGTCAAACTTGGGGGTGTGAGTTGCTGTTATTTTTGGCTGTAAGAAACGCCTAATAAGAGATTTGGTAGTTGTAACTTAATAAATAAGTGGAAATAGTCCTGTGTATGGTCTGAGAAAATGCAGTATTGGGCTTCTACGTAGCAACCTGACAGGGAGCACATTGGCAGGGAAATGAAAACAAAGAGCAATGCAGTCACTGTCCACGCTGGTTCAAAAAAACTGGCACCTAGATAGTGATGCAGATTTCTCTCGTTTCAATAATCTTGCCATTACTTGCTTTATGATGTCTCTCAGTGCGTAGCAAGGCTTACCTGACACATGCTTCAATGCTCGTGGGATCATGTTAGTTACTTTAAATAGCGTTAACCTGATGATGTCCCTTAAAGAGAAGAAGATAGGAACAGCCTCCAGGTCTAGGCTGGAGCAGGCTGTGAAAACTTGCTAATTATCAGACATAAATATAACTATAAATACGTTTGGTTTTCAGCGTGCCCTTATCCAGGTCAGCCAACAGGGAGCTAAACTATCGCGGAGGAGAGGACCTTCAGAAAGGGGTCATCAGGAAGTCAGGTAACGGCAAGCCCTAAAGCTTTGTATTTCAACAAGATAGTGGAAGCGAACCTGATCCACCTGCCTGTGAGAAGCCGGCAGGAGTCCCTCAGCCTGCCACGGGAGCTGATAGCTACCAGCCCTGGGAGAACCTTCACAGCAGTAACTGTCCATTTCCCAGCCCTACATGCTGATGCGGAAGCACCAAGAGAGGTGACTTCCTCTGTTTGCCCAGGACAGCGTGTTTAATTTCAGACGTTGGCCCAAGAGCCCCCTTCGTGATGCCCAGAGGGGTGGAGCACAGCCATGTCTGTCACGCAAGAGTGCTGAAGGGACTTCAGATGTATCTTTCTAGAAGCGCATCTGCTCTTTGGCCCCTCTGCTGATGCCCCAAAGCCGCTTTACTTCTCTGTGAAGTGTTGAGCAAAGCTGCGCTTGGCTTTGCAGTGTGTTCTAGCTAAGGAGCTCATGGCCTGCTGTGGTTGAAGCACCTAACAGTCATCTAGAGCAGGGTTAGGCAGGACAGAAGGGCACAACCCCATACAATCTCCGGTCTTACAAGCTGTCACGGCCGTGCTCTGCTCGCAGGGCCGTAGAGGGGACCGGACCGCAGAAGCGGCCCTTTGTGCTCTGTTGAATACCACTGAAGGTAGAAGAGAGAAGCAAGGAACAACTGCAAAGCGACCGGAGCAGCTCTGGTGTGGTCCCGCATAGCGCCAAAGGGGGAGAAAGAAAAGTGGCAGAGCTAAACGTGCAGAAGCACTTGAGATGGAAGGGTGGAGGGCTTGTGCCTTTGCAGGGCTGATGGTAGCAGCAAGGTACTCGGCAGGAGGCTAAGCTCTAGTGCAGGGAGGAGCTAGGCATCAGCCTGAACATCTCAGCTGAGGATGCCAGTGGCTGAGACAGTGCATGCCGGTTCCCTTCCACTCCTGGTGACCCTCCTTGTGCCAGGCTCCCCTGTTCCTCTCTGGAGGTGGGTTTGTGCAATAAGTGTTTTGGGGTGAGGTAAAGTGTATGCTGGTTTCTCATCACAATGCACCCTGGTCTGAATAGCACCCATAGTTCGAGAAGGATACAAAATAGCGTTTCCCCTTTTTTGAAATCCCCCACTAAAAAAAACCACACAAACCAAAGCTCTGGGAAAAAAAAAAAACCAAACCACAACAAACTAACTACAACTCATCACGCATCTTGTCCCCTTTGGGCCTCACGAGCCTGCCGATGAAGAGAATGGAGTTGGTTTTACTGTCCTTGATCATGAAGATGAAGGGGTGGTCAGCGTAGAAGAGCTTGGGGTTCCTCATCTCCTCTCGGCCGTAGATATCAGCATCGTAGGGGTTCCCTTCCGTGTCCCATTCAAGAGCAGCAGCATGGAAGACGTTGGACAGGTAAAGGTCTTTCTTGCCGGAGATCTTTGACAGGTCAGCCTTGGTTTTGTCAATGGCTTCTGTCAGGCCCAGATCAGCCAAGTGTTTCTAGGAGGAGAAAAGAGGTCAGCAACCCTCCTAGAGATGACACAGTGCAATCTTTCCAGCCACGGTTAGACGAGCTGCTGGAAAGAGGACGACGGACACAGATAACCCATCATCCCACTATCTTCTCTCCCACCCCAAAGAACTATAAGGCCCAACTGTTTTCTTTAAGGACCTCCTTTACCTGAAGATCGTGGCTGACTTCCAGGATGACTTTAGGCAGTGAGATGGCCACTGATCTCTTCTTCATCTTGCCAGCCCAGGTCTTTAGCTGCTCCCTGTTCAGCAGTTTCTCAACCCTCTCCAGGGGCTCCACGTGGTTTGGCATGATAAAGATCATGCTGGAGAGCTTGTGAGCAAGTGGCATCTCTACCACCTGGAGCTTCTCTGTCTCATCATCGTAGTAATTGTAGAGACCTTGAGATCAGAAGCAGGAAATGGTGAGATGTGGAGCAGAGGCAAAGCTACCCGCAACCTCGTTGTGAATTCACCCTGCACTTTCCCTGACCACCAAGGGAAACCAGTCTGAACGCCGTTTTGGGACCTGGCCCAGCATTATTGGAGTTGGCCACAACTCAAAACTGCAGCTTTCGGTTGCGTGATGAGCTAGGATTTATTCCTAACAGCCAAGCACCCGATAGTAAACATGGGTCATCTCTGCTCACAGAGAGGCTGAATCAGCAGAACAAGCTCACGCTGCTTTGTTCCCTCTCGCTCTTTGCCCATGAGGCAGAACAATCTTGGAAGCAGTTGGTGGAAAACTGAGTAACAGAGCATTGGGGAGCATAAGTCCGGTTGGACTCGACACGGGGCAGGAGGTTGGCAACTCACCTGTGCGATGCATCATGGGAACTCCCACAGTGTAGGAACGGGTCACCATGAAGCCACGGTTGTCCACCATCTTATGATGGAACTTCTCATCCCAGTGAGCTACAGGAGAGAGAAATTCAGCTTGTAAGAAAAGGGAACGGGTGGTAATTCCATGCCCGGTGAAGGACAGCACACCTCCAGTGCACCTAGGATTTGTTCCCCTTCCCATTTGGGCTGCCCTGTGTTGGCTCAGGCTAGGTTTTAGGTGACTTGTATCAAGAATCGAAGGTAGAACTTACGCTTGAAGAACATGGCGTTGACAATGAGGGCCCCATCAGTTTTCTCAACGTCTTTCGTGACCTCTGGGAGTTTCCCATCCGTGGTCTGGGCTGCCCACTCGTTAATGGATTTCAGGGCGCTCCTCTTGTCGCGGAAGTTGATCTTGGAGTGCTCGTAGTTGTAGTGTTTCTTGCTGTTCTTCACAAAGTCATCGGCGAAGTTGATGGAGGCAGGGCCATACAAGCGGTTACCGATCTTCCAGGTGACGTTGCGAGCTGTGCTGTTGCTGACCTCGTTCAGGAGCTCGGACAACCCGCTGTGCACGTAGTCGTCGTTCAGTTTGTCTGCGCTGAGCACTGCCTTGGCTTGGGAGGCAGTTGTGGCTTTGCCCCCGAGGGACACGAGGCCGAGGGAAGAGGCCACGACCACGGGGGACAGCAGGATGTTCTCCATGTTCTTGTCTTTCGCCATGGCATGGTAGAGGTTGAAGGCCAATGTCGTGCTGCGGTCAGCCAGCGTTGTTGCCTTGTCGCTCAGCTTCCTGTCCTCTGAGGGCACAGCTGCCGCGAGGCCGTAGAGAGCAAGCACCGGAATAATCCACATGGTTTCAGCAGCACCAGACACCTCCGAGGACCTGCTGGGCAAGAAGAGCTCACCATGATTCGAGCCCTTCCTGGAGCGTTCAGAGACCCCAGGGGCTCTTCCAGTGAAACCCACTCCTAGGCTCAAGTGATGGAACATCTGCGTCAACGCTTCACTTGGGGTACAACGATCCCAAGTCCACACTGGGCAACAATTAATCTTCAGGAGTCCAGGCTGCACTCTGGCATGCAAAGCCCGTGCATTTTGTACAAAAGCTTCCTTTTTTTAAGCAATTTTACTACATTACTATATGTTCACGTACAGCAAATGATTTAAGGGAGGGGTCAGGGAATAGAAGAAACAGATATTTCCGTCCCCAGTGTAGAAGGTCAAAGCTCTGCCCTGGTCAGGAAAAGCTCAAAGCGGGATGTTTCCGCTGCCCAAGGGCCATGTATAGCAGAGTGCTGCCCATCGATCCAGGGGCTATCGTGGTCGCTGTATGGCATGGAACATCCTCTCTGGAGACCCCAGCTCGGTACCCAAATGTTCAGCTTTCTAGACGCTAGATGGAGCACATGAGCTTCCACCAAGTGAAGTCAGAGGGGCCCCCTGAGAAGCTCCAAGGCTGTCTGATCAGCTCTGACTTAGTTTTGTCTGTACAGCCCTGCCAAGGAGGTACCGGGGCGGAGGAAGGTGGTGGACCCCTCCTTCCCCCCAGCAGAGCCCCTTCCCGATACGTTCATGCATTCGGTAGATACATCTCATCACAACGTAGGTGCACCCATCCACAGTGAGGCCTCCGAGCTACTACATGTCATAAATCTGCAGACTGACCAGTCCTAAACGCCGTGCCCAAAAGCTCTCTGGAGCTCATCCCGCCTCGCCTCCGAGGCTATAACCTGTCTCCAGACCTTCCCTTCCTCCTGACTTCACCTTGCTCCCAGCAAACCTTCCTGATGGTGGATCCCCAGGGTTTAAATTCCACCTTCACGCCCAAAGCCAGCTTTTCTTGCCCAAAGTCAGCTTTTTTTCCTCGACAAGCTGCATCGTGCCCAAGGCTACATCATGCCCAAGGCTTACGGGGGAGTTGCGTTCCTCGGTCCTCTCCTCCCACCCTGCTCCTGGCCAGCCTCGGAGCACGCGGACACAAGGAAGAGGCTGCAACGGGGCAGCTTCAGGGTTAAAGCGAAGAGAGCAGGAAGCGAAGAGCCCGCTGGGATTACATATGGAAGGAAACACGCACATAGCCCCGAAGGGAAGAGACTGCGCAGTTGCACCAGGGACCCTTTGCCAGAGAGGGAATTACGTAGCCTCGAGAGAGGGAGGCAATTTGTATCCTAAAATCCTTTTGGGAGCAAGCCTTCCGTTGAAAGGAAGAGCCATCCCCGGCTACCTAAGAGCAAAGACTCGTGCAACGGGCTCAAAACTGCCCTTGACGCACTTTTAAGGTGCGGACGGCATTGGGGGGGCGGCAAGCATTGAAAATCTGAGGGCTTTGCTTTGCTTTTCTTTTTTTTTTCCCTTCCCTTTTATTTCTAAAGATACCTTGAAACTCTTTCATAGTGAGGTCAACGTTTGCCTCTTTCATTCTGAAAGAAAACAGATACAAGGAGTAGTTCTCTCGCGAGCAACGGGCGGCCCGCGCCGCTCACACCCTCAGCTTAAAAAAAAAAAAAAAAAGGTTCGTTACTTCAGAGACTGGCGAGAAATTTGGCTGGGCTGCGATGGGTGACGCATTCCCGCGGCGGCGAGACAGAGAAATTTTGCCCATCCTTGGATTACGGCTGAGATTATTGGTGAATTCGTAACCCGGGGTGAAAATAAGAGGGAATTGAGGTGGTGGGGGAGGAATGCGCAGCCGATAGCATCCTCTGCCGTGTTCCTACAGCCCGGCCCTACAAGGGGGACGCCCCCGTGCCAACGTGGCATCCCAAGCAGACCTCCTCGGGGCTGCTGGGGACCTGTTCTCCTGGTGGGATTTCGAGGTGCCATCACCCACGACGGCAAACTGGAGGAACGCACCCCCTCCAGAGCCGCGCGCCCCTTCGAGGACTGTCTTTCTCCCATGGCCAAGACAAAGCCGCGGGATGGTGGCGTGCAAGGAAAAGGCCATTTCCATGTCAGCAGCGATCGTGAGACTTCGTTAAGGCGGTCAGGAGGAGAGGGTTAGTCAGTCTTGTGGCAGGGAGGCTGTAGCGAGAGCTCTCCCTCCGGCGCTGGGCTGCTGCCCGGGGTCCCGGAGGCTCCCAGGCTGGGCAGGAGCAGGGGCTGGAGGTTTTCTCCAGCCAGGGCTGTTCTGGGAACACTTGGACCAAGTGGGTGCTCTCCTTATCATCCCCCTCTTCTCTTTCTTCAAACCACCCCTCCACCCCACCCCGAAAGTTTCTCCTGGGTGCAAAACCAGGGTGCAGCTTCCCTGCAAACCGGAGGCGGTGGTGGTGAGAAAATCTTTTAATGTCTTTTCTCTCCAAAACCAAAAAATAACCAGAGCCAACTTGTGGGGCAGAAGGGACCCTAAATATAGCCCCAATCCCAACCCACCCCAATGCAACCTACCCCCCCCATGCATCCCCTTTTCCACCCGTGCACCCCGTTTCCCCCCATGCATCCCCCTTTCCCCCATGCACCCCATTTTCCCTATACACTCCCATTTCCCCCGAGCACCCCCCCGTTTCCCCCATGCACCCCCTTTCCCCCTATGCATCCCATTTCCCCTATGCACCTCCTTTCCCCCCCCCACGCAACCCCCTTTTCCCATGCACCCCATTTCCCCCATGCACTCCCTTTCCCCCAAGCGGCCCCCATTTCCCCCATGCACCCTCCTTTCCCCCTATTCATCCCATTTCCACTATGCACCCCCTTTCCCCCCATGCACCCCCTTTCCCCCTATGCATCCCATTTCCCCTATGCACCCCCTTTCCCCCAAGCGCCCCCCCCTTTCCCCCATGCACCCTCCTTTCCCCCTATTCATCCCATTTCCACTATGCACCCCCTTTCCCCCCATGTACCCCATTTCCCCCATGCACCCCCCCTTTCCCCCCATGCACCCCCTTTCCCCCTATGCATCCCATTTCCCCCTATGCACCCCCTTTCCCCCATGCACCCTCCTTTCCCCCTATTCATCCCATTTCCACTATGCACCCCCTTTCCCCCCATGCACCCCATTTCCCCCATGCACCCCCATTTCCCCCATGCACCCCCCCTTTCCCCCCATGCACCCCCTTTCCCCTATGCACCCCCCTTTCCCCCAAGCGCCCCCCCTTTCCCCCATGCACCCTCCTTTCCCCCTATTCATCCCATTTCCACTATGCACCCCCTTTCCCCCCCATGCACCCCCTTTCCCCCATGCACCCCCTTTCCCCCATGCACCCCCCCTTTCCCCCATGCACCCCCCCTTTCCCCTATGCACCCCCTTTCCCCCCAAGCACCCCCCTTTCCCCCCACGCACCCCCTTCCCTCCCTCCATAATACCCCCCCCCCACACACCTCCCCCGGACTTCCCAGCTCTATGGGGCCAACCAGGAGCACGCAGCACCCCAAAATAACACCCTGCCGCAATCCCAGCTTGGCCACATCCCTGCCTGGCCAGCGGTGCTGCCAGCCCGGGGCTGCCCCCCCCCTCCTCCATCCCGTCCGTGTGTCCGTCCCCCGACACCCCGGTACCCCCCTTTACCTGCGGCGGGGCGCTGCTTTGCTCCGTTCCCCTGTGCACCTCGCCGGCCGGCGGAGGGGGTATATAAGGGGCCGGGGAGAAACTTCTGGAAAGTTGGGAAAAAACCCTCTCAAAAAACGCCTGGGGAGGGAGAGGAAGGGGAGGATCCCGTCAAAGCCCGGCCCCGCTGCTGCTGCTGCTGCTGCTGCAAGGGGGGGGTCCGGGGGGGACTGGGACGCCTGGTCCCTCCTTCTGCCTCTCCGCTTGGCCTCACAGCAGGGCTATGGGGGGGGCTCTTCTGACCCAAAAAGGTGCTTTTGCATTTTATTTTTTTTTTTTTTTTACGGGGCTCTGGCCCATCTTTTTCCACCTCCCCCTCTCAGGATTTCTTGAGGTTGGATGGTTGGCGGTGTGTGAGGAGGGGGATTTATTGATTTAGGGGTTTTGGTTTTTTTTTTTTTTCATCCTCTGTGAAGTCAGGGGTGTTGCAAAGGGATTCAGCCACGAGCGGAGCGGTCACAGACAGCGGCTGTTTAACATGTTTTCCAGCTCTGGAGCCCCCAGCACAGCAGAGACACAGCCCTGGGGGAGCGGGGCCAGAGGAGGGCCCGGAGATGCTGCGAGGGCTGAGCCCCTCTGCGGGGAGGACAGGCGGGGAGAGGGGGGGTTCAGCCTGGAGAGGAGAAGGCTCCGCGGAGACCTCAGAGCCCCTTCCAGTGCCTAAAGGGGCTCCAGGAGAGCTGGAGAGGGACTTTTCACAGGGCATGGAGTGGTAGGATGAGGGAGAATGGCTTCAAACTGAAAGAGGGGAGATTTAGATGAGATATTAGGGAGAAATTGTTGCCTGTGCAGGTGGTGAGGCAGTGGCCCAGGTTGCCCAGAGAAGCTGTGGCTGCCCCATCCCTGGAGGTGTCCAAGGCCGGGTTGGACGGGGCTGGGAGCACCCTGGGCCGGTGGGAGGGGTCCCTGCCTATGACAGTGGGATGGGAACTCAATGATCTTCAAGGTCCCTTCCAACCTAAACCATTCTGTGATTGTATGATCTGCCCCAGGTTGAAGTCCTGTCTCGCTGTCTGAAACCTCCCCCCGTTCGGTGAGGACCTGCATTCACTCTGCAGGGATGTGATGGCCAAGTTGCAGGCGGGCGGAGATCTTCCTTATATTGCTGGATCCCACAGACACCAGTTTTCCATCCATCTCTCCACCTGCACTAACACCCACCTCTCCTTTCCCCCAGCAGCTGGGCTGGTGGAGCGGTGAACCTCTTACCCATCGCCTCTCGCATACGTCCGAATTTCCTCTGGCACCGTAGGCGCGAGATGAGCAGGTCGGTTGGGGTCTGTTCTTCCTCGTAGCATAACACAGTGGCAAAAACCCTCGTGTCTGGCAAACTTGCGCCGTTTAGAAAGGCGTTACTGCAGCAAATACTCGCAGCCCCAAAAGTCATGTTGAAGGAGTTAAATGCTTACGCCACCCGGTGCCAGACTGCCTGGCGGAGAGCGCTCGCAGCAAAGTATGTGCCGTAAAGAAGTTTCTGCGCTGAGTCACGGGTATTGAATGCCACTCGCTTTCAGCCCTGTCACATTTGAAGTGGGCATGGGATTTTTGTTTTTTTTTTTTAATGGCAATCTGGGATATAGTGATATTCTAAGGTACCACCCGGTAATTAAGCACCATCTTCATTGATGGTTACCACATTAGGAGAAGGATGCTGCATCATTGTGTTGTTTAACTGATGTCTATGTCTTCCTTTGCTTCTAATCACCATGTAATTTCATTTTCCCCTCTCTTTTGATGCTGGTTTTGGCTCTGCAAGTTTCTCTGCTTCCCTCAGAAGACAGGGGGCTTCAAACAGAGGTAAAAAAGAGGTAACAGCTGTTTGTTACCTCTCATTGCTATAGTAGAAAACAGCATCTGGTTTAGTCTTCTGGCTTTGAATATTCTGCCCAGAGACCTGGGTCAGCATCTTGCAAGCGCCTTACACTGGGATCGTCTCATCTTCCCACTGTCCATACCCCCACACAGCATCAGTCCACTAATTCTAGAAGGTGGCATCAAAAAGCGACATTTTTGTTACAGAATCGCAGCATCCCAGAGTGGTGAGGGTTGGAAGGGCCCTCTGGAGCTCCCCCAGTCCAACCCCCTGCCACAGCAGGGTCACCTCCAGCAGTGGCACAGGACGGCGTCCAGGCGGGTTTGGGATGGCTCCAGAGTGGGAGACTCCCCCACCTCTCTGGGCAGCTGTGCCACTGCTCTGCCACCCGCACAGGAAAGAAGTTCCTCCTCAGGTTGAGATGGAACTTCCTATGGTCAAGTTTGTGCCCATTACCTCTTGTCCTCTTGTTGTGTCTTGTTCTGTCTAAACCATCCAGATGATGCCATGTGAGCCGATCCTTCACACCTCCACACCTGCGTTGGTCTCGTCTCCCAAGGAACAGGCAATAGGACAAGAGCAGACGACCTCAAGTTGTGCCAGGGGAGGTTTAGGTTGGATATATAGGAAAAATTTTTTCACTGAAATGATCATCAAACATTGGAAGAGGCTGCCCAGAGAAGTGGTGGAGTCACCATCCCTGGAGGAGTCGCCATCCCTGGAGGTATCTAAAAGACGTGTAGATGTGGTGCTGAGGGACATGGTTTAGTGGTGGGTTTGGCAGTGTTAGGTTAATGGTTGGACTTGATGATCTTAAAGGTCCTTTCCAACCAAAAGATTCTTTTCTCCCAAGTAACAAGCAATACGACAAGAGGAAACAGCTTCAAGTTGCGCCAGGGGAGGTTTAGATTGGATATTAGGAAAA
Source organism: Pluvialis apricaria (assembly GCA_017639485.1). Lineage (NCBI taxonomy): Eukaryota > Metazoa > Chordata > Aves > Charadriiformes > Charadriidae > Pluvialis > Pluvialis apricaria. Next base: position 2,997,762 of record CM030007.1, read on the forward strand.
ATTTCTTCACCGAAAGGGCTGTGCAGCATTGGAACAGGCTGCCCAGGGAAGTGGTGGGGTCACCACCCCGGAGATATTTAAAAGACGGGCAGACATGGTGCTGAGGGCCATGGTTTAGTGGTGGGTTTGGCAGTGTTAGGTTGATGGTTGGACTTGATGATCTTAAAGATCTTTTCCAACCTAAACTATTCTATGATTCAAATGAGGGGAGGTCTTGGAGCCCTCCCTGTACAAAATTTTCCACCAGCTGCAATAAACCAGCTCCCCAGAACCCTAAAAGCAAAACAAAATGTGTGTTTCTACAGTGATTTCCCTCCCGGCACGGTTTGCAGCAACAAGACCTTGATACCAGCGGTAGCAGGTAACGGGAGGTTTGTTCTGGTCACTGGGTGTTTACCCCTGGCTGTGAGGAGGATTGTCCCATTCATCCGTTCCCAATAGCCTTTATTATGGCTGAATTGATCCGTGGGGTGTAATTTCGCTAAAGCTGTTACAGGGGAAAATTGCCAAGGGGTCTCACTCACTGGGCGGCCTTTTGGGTGCCAAGCATGAAGTCACTTCAGACGCCTGAAGGCTCCTGGCTTTGTGTGATTTATTTCAATTTTTTAACTTTTTTTTTTTTTCTTTTTCAGTGGTGTGTGTGGAGAAAGAAATACCCAAATGACACATGTTTCCAGCTGACATCTTCCCTGGGCATTTTGCATTCAAACAGGTACCTTTTGCTGCAGTCTTTAATGATAATTTAATTAAGAAGGACATGGACCTGTTGGGGTGGGTCCAGAGGAGGGCCATGAAGATGCTGCGAGGGCTGGAGCACCTCTCCTATGAGGAAAGGCTGAGAGAGTTGGGGCTGTTCAGCCTGGAGAAGAGAAGGCTCCGCGGAGACCTCAGAGCCCCTTCCAGTGCCTAAAGGGGCTCCAGGAGCGCTGGGGAGGGACTTTTTACAAGGACATGGAGTGATAGGATGAGGGGGAATGGCTTCACACTGGAAGAAGGGAGATTTAGGTGAGAGGTTAGGATGAAATTTTTCAGTGAGGGTGGTGAGCCCCTGGCCCAGGTTGCCCCGAGAAGCTGTGGCTGCCCCATCCCTGGAGGTGTCCAAGGCCGGGTTGGATGGGGCTGGGAGCACCCTGGGCTGGGGGGAGGGGTCCCTGCCCAGGGCAGGGGGGATGGAACTGGGTGGTCTTCAAGGTCCTTTCCAACCTAAACCATTCAGTGATTCTATGATTCTATAATATGCCTGAATGGTCCTCATGGCTTCCCAGCAGTGATGTTCAGAGATCAGCTTTGTTCTCAGAGGGATTCAGTGGGAGAGAGAGGTTTGGAAGTACCTTGAGCACCATATTTTTGTGTACCCCAGTGTATATTTGGAGCAATTTTCTTGGCTTTGTGTCTGCATTAAATGATCAGTACGTGGCCCCTGGGTTTTTATAGCACGGTCTTTGCTTTATTACGACGTTGCTATAGCAAAAAATGAATTTGCGGGTAGCAAACAATCAATACGCGGGTGAAATGTTACCGGTCTGTACCAGCAGCATGTACCAGCTGAGAAATGAGAAAAGCTCCTTTAAACTTCCACTGTCAGCTGTTTTTTTTTCTGCCAAGCTCTGAATTGCTCCACCTTCAACCCTTCTGTGTCATTACTTCCCATGCAAGGTTTTTTTTTTTCTCTCTTCCTAGTCACGTTTAAAAGAAACTCTAAAACTTTTAACCTGGGGCGTTTTCGATGCATCCCAGCACCAAACTCCTTTGACACAAGCGCAGGGCTCTGCGCTTCGGTTCTTTTAGATGGCTTTGCCTCAATAACGGACATTTCGTGTTGAATACAATAGTTCTTTGTGTTTGTTGGACAGGCAGCCCAGCATAAAGATATTTCATTTTTTGCCTGATTTTTTCAATGTGTATTCCTCCCCATTCCTGCTATCGCTAACTGTCCCGCGCTACGAATTCATCCCCCCAGACCACACAACCCTGAGTGCGTTGCTCTAAGACAGCCGCCGTAAATCTGCAGGGCTTTAGGACGTGAATGGGCAGAAAATGAGTAAATTCACCCAAAAAATGTCAGCAAAGAGCTTAATCTTGACCGTGAGCGTATTTTTCCAGGGTAAAATTGCTAGGAATGGGGCTGATCGGCATTGGAGGGGGAGATTTCGGGACTGGCCAGCGCTCCCAGCCCCCACAGTGCCACGTAGGAGATCCTCCAGCAGTGGGATGGGGAAGAGGAGCGGGAAGGGGGGAGCGATACTGGGAGTTGCCTTCTTCCGTCTTCTCCGCTCCTTTAATGAGAGGGCCCAGCTGCCAGAAGACGCAGCCACTTCTCCAGCACAACTCCTCCCCTCCGGCCGCCCGGCTTTAAAACCCGCTTGCGCCTTGGGCAAAACTTGAATTTCTTTTGCGGCGAGTTATTTCCAGCGCGGTTATGCTCCCGGGGGAGCCTTCAAATTTAAGGGGCTGCAGATCTACCGAGCTATAACATACTTCAATTAAAAAAAAAAAAACAAAACCAAACCCCAAACTGTGTGTGATATGGGTCTGATCCGACACACCCCGACAAAGGAACCGGCGATTTGCAGCCTGTTGTCGCAGCGCCTGGGCCGGGTGTGGGGGAGCTGCCGGGGTGGAGGACAGTGAAATCCGACTGGTACTGAGAAGTCCTACACCCAGCCCTGCGGTAAACAACCCGTGCCCAGCCGTAAAACATCTGGACTGATGCTGTCGCGGTCGTTTGGCTTGTCTTCTGTAAAGCAGTGTTACTAAGTCACTTGATTGTATATTAAAGGAGCGCTTTACTTCTACAGAAGTGAACGAAAGCAAAAACTGCAGTCTAACAGGCTCTTCGGGCAGAGCTTTTTAAATATAAACTCCAGCAGCTTTGCACATTTACCCTTTCCTGTGGGCTGCAGCGACCCGGGAGGCTGACCCATGTTTTCCTGTATCAGGGACAGAGTCTGGCATCTTCTAAGCTGCCATGAAGCAGCGCTGGTGCAGGATTTCTGCTTCCCAGGATCGAGCACGGTCTGTAGCAAGGCTAGCCGTGAAGAAAATTCATAGAGCAGAGATTCTTAGTCCCTTCTGGTGACTCTCAGCTTCAGCGGGGCAGGGGATTAAAGCTGTTCACCAGATCCCATGGTTCAGAGCATGGAGCTGGGTAGAAGCTAGCAGGAGATCGTTTTAAAACAGATCCCAGGCCATCCTTTTTCACGCGGTTGCATCCACCGGAGGCAGATGGGATCTAATCTAAAAGGATTAGACAAATTAAGACTAGTTCGTTCCAGAAGTAGATACTCATGGGGATGTACGCTGAACATCCCTAATCCAGCAGGTCTGGGTGCTGGGGTGGCACAGGGGCAACGGACCACAGGCAAGCTGGAACCAGTTGCTTGCCCTAAATCACAGAATCACAGAATCACAGACTGGTGAGGGTTGGAAGGGCCCTCTGGAGCTCCCCCAGTCCAACCCCCTGCCACAGCGGGGACACCTCCAGCAGTGGCACAGGACGGCGTCCAGGCGGGTTTGGGATGGCTCCAGAGTGGGAGACTCCCCCACCTCTCTGGGCAGCTGTGCCACTGCTCTGCCACCCTCAAAGGAAAGAAGTCCCTCCTCAGGTTTAGGTGGAACTTCCAATGCTCAAGTTTGTGCCCGTTCCCTCTTGTCCTGTCACTGGGCACCACTGAAAAAAGACTGTTCCCATTCCCCGGCACCCTCCCCTTAAGTATTTATAAGTATTGATAAGATCCCCCGAGTCTTCTTTTTTCTAGACTAATAAGACCCAAGTCCCTGAGCCTTTGCTCATAAGAAAGATGTTCCAATCCCCTCATCATCTCTGTAGCCCTTTGCTGGACTCTCTCCAGCCGTTCCATGTCCTTCTTGACCTGGGGAGCCCAGAACTGGACACAGCACTCCAGATGCTTGCCTCTCCCATGGTCACTGGTGGAGCAGAGCTAGATGGACGACGCTGGCCTAGTAGGACACTTTGTGTGTCCTTATGAGCCTCAGAGTTTATAAACCTCACCTCCCTCTCTGGGTAACTCATTTACCTTTGGGGTTTCACTGTGCTGCAGATGAGGAAGGCAGGGATGCTCAAAGCCAGCATGGCACTGAAGAGCACCTGAGAAGCCGTCCTGGTGCAGAACGTCTCTTGGAGGGAGCACGGCACATGGCAGGGTTAGATCTTGGAGAGTTAAATCCCATGGGACCTGCAAAGATCATGGTGGGGGCAGCAAAGGTGATACTGAGCCTCTTTGCAGCCTCCACCTTGGATGCATCTAGTCTTCCTGCAGAGGATGCGACAAGCCTGGGATACTCCTTGATACAGTCAAATTCCCAAATTTGCACATCTCCGTTGTGTCCCCCATCCTAGTGACAGTGTTATCTCACCTGCCTGCAAGGGTGAGACAAAGGCAGTGCTGATGTGAATGCTCCCCTCCCTCTGCACCGCTTCTCGCTTCTCCTGCCCGCATCTGCTGGGCATCGTTTTCTCACCTAATGAGCAGGAATGGAGAGAGAAGGTGAACCAGCCTTAAAGAAACCCTCCTTAGGTCAGCTCAAACTTTCTCAAATCAGTTCAACCCCCCCCCCAAACCATTTCTCAATCCCAGGAGCAGTGTTATCACTGATTCGTCTGGGATTGCAGAGGAACTTGCATATGTCTCAGTTTCATCAGCCAAATCTGTCCCCAAAGACAGAGAAAATGGGTCTGGATGGAGCCTGGAAGCAGCTATGGCTGACGGAGGGATCCAGCCTGAGGTCATCTGCCAGAGCCATATGAGGAGCCGTGGGAGCTGGGTATGCCAGCAACCTGTATGATTCCAGTCTCAGGTGAGTTCCCAGTAGCACTCCATCACCACGGCATCACCTCTAGGCAAATCAAGCATGTGTTGGGTGAGGGATTCACCATCCAGAGCTAGTCGGAGGTCCCCTGGTTCTCTGGGTACCCGCATGCAAAGGCTTTTTGGATTCTGCTTCTCTGCTCAGCTCAAGAGCAAGTTCAGGATTGGTGCTTTCGTGTTCATACAATCGTAGAATCATAGAATGGTTTAGGTTGGAAGGGACCTTGAAGATCATTGAGTTCCCATCCCACTGTCATAGGCAGGGACACCTCCCACCAGTCCAGGTTGCTCCAAGCTCTGTCCAACCTGGCCTTGAACACCTCCAGGCATGGGGCAACCTGGGCCAGGGGTTTACCTACCTCACAGTCAAGAATTTCTTCCTAATATCTCATCTAAATCTCCCGTCTTCCAGTGTGAAGCCATTCCCCCTCATCCTATCACTACACGCGCTTGTAAAAAGTCCCTCTCCAGCTCTCCTGTAGGCCTCCTTCAGATACTGGAAGGCCGCTATAAGGTCTCCCTGGAGCCTTCTCTTCTCCAGGCTGAACACCCCCAACTCTCTCAGCCTGTCCTCACAGGACAGGTGCTCCAGCCCTTGGACCATCTTTGTAGTCTCTGGACCCGCTTCCACCTCCACCAGGTCCATGTCCTCCTTATGTTGGCTGCCCCCAAGCTGGAGGCAGTACTCCAGGTGTGGTCTCCCCAGAGTGGAGCAGAGGGGCAGAAATGACCCCTTGGGAACATTAGAGGGGTAGGGATGTTCCCCTTGCAACATCCTCCTTTGCCACCCAGAACTCATTCGCGCACCTCAAGGTGTCACGGAGCGATGGCTTTGCTGGCGGTGATGTCTCAGGCTGGGGCAGAATCGCACCGGCTCACCGCCGGGCCCGGGTCCCGGTTTGGCTGGAGCTGGAAGGGACCAGCTTTGTCTGACTAGACAGCACACAAAGGACGGCAGTGAAGCTGAAAGGCTGAGCGTCCCGTGGATCTGTGCCCTGGCCTGGCTGGGCTGCAGCAGTGACGAGCCAAACTCATCTCTTCTGGCCTGCTGTGCCCAGAGCTGAGGATGCTGGCCTCCGGCCTTCCGGGACGTCACAGGGTGGGTTTATATCCCCTAAAGGTGCAAATTCAGCCCGTGGATGCACCCGTCTTCTGCAAAGCACCGCTCAGCTTTTGCTCCCTCAGCAGATGTGATGGAGGAGAAAAAGGAAGAGTGGGGGGAAAAAAGCCCCTGATTGCCCTGGAAGGGAGGGAATTGTCCATCCGTGGTGTCACGCAGGTATGCCGTGATGCACGAACAAGGAACCACAGGTTAGGGAGGCCCCAGCTGGAGCTTTCCCACAGGGCCCAGAGGAGGGAGACTCCCTCCATCCCAGTCTGTAATCCCTCTTTAATGCTCCCGGAGAAAAGTTCAAAATCCACAGGGTCTCCTGCCAACATGTCGAGGCGGGGGGGGGGGGGAAATTCCTTCAGTGCTTTCGGGTGGAAAGAATGGCATCTGCGCGGCCTCACCAGAGGTCCAGCACGGGTGACGGCAGGTCGGATTGAAATCCCGTACCTTGCCGGGAGCCGGGATACGGCGGGGAGGAGATGGGGGTCCTTATGGACACCCACAGCTCGTGGGCAAGAGTTTGCCATCCCTGGGGGGACCCACGTGGCCGCTGGGTCCCGTGTTCTTTCTACACTGATGCGGGAGCTGTGGTTTGAGGTCGTGGCAAGCCAACAGGTCTCGGGACTCCGGGGTACCCTTCCCAGGCTGGCTGAACTGCTGCTACGTACTCCTCACCCCCTCCCTTCTGCTTTGCAGTGGCTGGGACCGGCTGGATCCACCCGAAAGTTAACCCAAAGAAAACGAAAGGGGTTATTTTGTGGTGTTTTTTTTTTTTTTTTTTGGCCACGTCAGCCCCACGAACGCCAGGGCCACCTCAAGGGCAGGCAGCGAGAGGAAGGTGAGGCCAGCGATTCGGGGTGCCGGAGCCTCAGTTTCCCCACTGTGAGGAGCCTGAAGCGTGTGCCGTTTCCAGCTTTTCACCCTTTTTTTTTTTTATATATATATATATATATAAAAAATACCCAGGAACGGGGAGGTTGGTCTGCTCAGGGTTGGGGCTGAGAGGAGGAATCTCTGATGTCTCGCTAAAAGCTGAGTTCCTGTCCACTGAGGCATTAAAGCTCTTCCCGGCTGCCTGCTTTCGAGAAGCGGATAGGAACTGAAAGGGTTTGAGCTCTCTGCCCCTCCTTTAAATTTGGCTGAAGCTGTCAGAAAGCCGAGAGGAGGCGCAGACCCACGTCCAACCCCCCCCCTCCCCGCGCCCCCGCAGCGCCGCAACGTTTCATGCCTCTTCGAAGGAAACGGGATGTAAAAGGAAACCATTTATTCTGGAGCCAGCCGAGGGAACAGAAACGCCCCTAAAACCCACCCTTGCTTGGAAAGAGATCCTCCGCCAGCCAATCTTCGCCTTCCAGCGCAGCTCCGCGGGGCAGCGGGGCGGCTTCAACGTGTGCACGCGTGTGCACGCCCGCGTGTGTGTAGGCACACAGGTTACACGACCGCCCGTCTCACCGGGTCACCAGCGTCCCCCAAAGTGGCTCGGCTTGTTGGGAATTGGGTCCCCGACGAGCCGAGCTGCCAAACTCTGCCACTGGTGATGGCGATGGGGTGTGCGTGTGTGTGGTGGGGAAGGCGCTGAGTGCAGGACGGGGCTGGTGGTGCCGCTGCGTCGTGGACATCGGTGCGGGGGAGGCTCGGTGCAGGAAAGGAGGACGGGGAGAGATGAATCTGAGGAAAGACACGCCGGGCTCGGCGTCCCCCCCGCCCCCCCCGGCCCTGCACCGGGCAGCGGTCCAGCCGGAGCAAACGGCACATCCATTTCTCATCGCCCACGTGCCACGGTGATGTAAGCAAAGGGATGCTTAGTAAGGGGCTTGGAAGCCTCTTCGTCTTTTCCACTCTTACAGACAAGAGAAAAAGTGCCCAAAGAGATACAACAGGAGAAGGGGCTTCATCCTTCCCAGGGTCCAGGGACCATAAGCTCTTGATTGCCCCCACCCCTGGTGACCTTCTTGTGCTGGTCCGGTGGGACCAAACCAGTTTGCGTCTCGATCTGAGTAGTTGCTGCGTCTTTGCTCGGGATGCCACGATGCACCCACGTGGGAGGGGGACGGTCCCTTCACCTCGGTCCAAAGTCGGTCAGGGAGGTTAACCCTGATCAGGATGCGTCTGCAGAAGGCAAAGACCAGTCGCCGAGGCAAGGGGACCGGCCTGGCGGAGGGCGGAGCGTGCGTCGGGGAGAACAGAGAGAAGGCGTTTGAGCGTTTCTTTGCTCTCTGTGTCCTAAGAGTGGTGGAGCTCGAGTGAAAGTTACCCCGTGGAACTTCATTTGGCCTTTCCACGCCTTTTAGTGCTTTTTGCAACTTTAATGCCATTTCTGACGCCGTTTTGCAGTGCGTGACAGATACGTGGCGTCACACGTAATGTTTAATACCTTTAACCATGTATTTCTGCCTGTCTGAAGTTTCCTATATCCCCAAATACTGGTTCTGCGTGTGGGACCCTTAGCAAAAAGGGACATCTTTCGCATGTCCCCGTGCATCAACACCCACATGCTATGCATAGCCTAAATTTCTCCTGCCCATTTAAAATACGCCAGCAGAGAATTGCAGTGTGTGTTTCCTAGCTGCCGTATAGATTTTCCAGTGAAAACTTGGCAGGGAAGAGGTGGCAGGCGGGATTTCTGGAAAATTCAAGGAGCCCACATGATGCAACCCTGATGCATTCTTGCAGAGCGATGCCTGCGAGTGTAATCTTTAGAAGGGGCCGCTAGCGTTTTGCTCCAGATGTCAACGGGCTGCATCCACTCATTGAAGACTTTTCCAGGGTCGGATCTCTGCCCTGCCAGAGCGCCAGGGTTTGTGCTGGTGGTATTGCAGAGCCACATGCGTGCGTCAGGGAGAATTATGTTGATTTTAGAAGCGAAAGCCACCGTTAGGTTTCCATTTTCCTTCTCTTAGAACTTGCAGGGAGGAAAGTTGTCGATCGTCCAATGAACTTTTCTCTATTTCCCATTTTAGAATTAACCACAGCTGCTGCAGTCTTCACGCAAAGCCCAAAAAAATGCATCCAGCCATGGCAAATGCTTCTTCTTTGCTTCTTGCTCGCAAAATTGCCCTCTGGCCATTGGAGACAGCAGGTCCTGCAGGGCTTGAGCTGTGCGCGTGGCTGAGTCTTGTTACGCTCCGTTGGTGTCCTGGCCACCAGGAACGTGAAGGCTTTGACAGGTACCTGGGATGGGATGGAGGGGGTGGAAGTGCCTTTTTGGCTCTTCCTCTGCATCCCCAGCAGCGTGGCCAGCAGCGCAAGGGGGGATTGTGCCCCTCTGCTGCGCTCTGGGGAGCCCCCCCTGCAGCGCTGCCTCCAGCTCGGGGGCTCAGCACAGCAGAGACACGGCCCTGGGGGAGCGGGGCCAGAGGAGGACCCGGAGATGCTGCGGGGGCTGAGCCCCTCTGCGGGGAGGACAGGCGGGGAGAGGGGGGGTTCAGCCTGGGGAAGAGAAGGCTCTGCGGAGACCGCAGAGCCCCTTCCAGTGCCTAAAGGGGCTCCAGGAGAGCTGGGGAGGGGCTTTTCACAAGGGCGTGGAGTGACAGGACGAGGGGGAATGGCTTCAAACTGAAAGAGGGGAGATTGAGATGAGATATTAGGGAGAAATTGTTGCCTGTGAGGGTGGTGAGCCCCTGGCGCAGGCTGCCCCAAGAAGCTGTGGCTGCCCCATCCCTGGAGGTGTCCAAGGCCGGGTTGGACGGGGCTGGGAGCACCCTGGGCTGGGGGGAGGGGTCCCTGCCCATGGCAGGGGGATGGAACGAGATGGTCTTTAACGTCCCTTCCAACCCAAACCTTTCTATGATTCTATGAAATTAGCTACTGTGGGCATTGGCAGCAGTTTGGCCACTGCAGGTAATTATGCCCTGGCTTTTCCCTCTCTCCTACATCATCGCATAGACCAGAGGTTTTGTTCGTTCATAGCACGCTGATGAAGATGTTGCGGTGACCCCTGTATCGGTTAAGCCAGAAGTGTTTAATCTAGAAAGGGTTTTTTTCCTGGTCTTCCCAAATGGGTCCAGAAACTCGCAGAGGTATTTAGTTGTGGGCAAAGTCAGGCACTCAGGAGATGTCTGCGGCTGCATTGCTGCGGTAAGAATAGCAAATCTGGACCCTGGAGCAGAGGAAGCCCCATAACTGTTCAATGGGAGATGGCCAAGGTGATGCAGGACTCAGCATCTGCGAGCTGAGCCACACAAGGGAAATCTGACTCAGCGCATATGAAGATCTGCGTCTGCAGGTGTCCAAACGTTCTATGAAATCGGGCAAGGCTGATTGTCCTGGCTTAAGAGTTGGGGAAACTGAGGCGCGGAGAGCAAGTCTGGGGCAGAACCAGAGCCAGGCATCCCACACTATGAGTCTGGTACCAGTTTTACTGGTTTGTGCTGCATTCCTTCTCCAAAAGGGTGCTGAGTACCTTATAGGGAGTCACACAGGCATCTTCTTGCTCCCTGGAGAGGTGATCTGCCTGGAGGGCTGATACCCGGGGATGTCAAACTGCTCTTTGCCAGCTGCATTTAAGCAGGGCTGAGCCCCTGGGATTACCCCACCTCAAATCTCATCCAAGAGAGGTGGATCTCATGGCCAAGGCGGGCTACATGGTCCTCACAGCCACAGAGCACCCCTCTGTATCCTTGTCTTCTCTCCCTTCTTCTCGTCAGTCTGTCATAAAAACCAGCGGCAACAGGTTCCTGCGCTGTGTTTTTGTAGCCTCTAGCACCACGGGACCATGATCCACGGGACCTTTCTCCAATGTGGATGCCCAAATTTTGTTTTAAGCAAAATTTTGTTTCCCGCAGCCGGAGGAGATGCACAAACTGCCTCTCTTTGCACCTCCAGCTACTGGGCTGGCCAAAGGCAGCACCGTTCGTGCTCTTGGCCCAACGCACAGCAAATAAAACAGTTCTTGCATAGCACCCGGGGTTTGACAGGCTGTCTCCAACACTGGAGGAGGCATCGGTGCTGATGAATTTGGTTTCGCACACAAGGTCTCTTGTTCAGCGTGGGGCAGCGTGGTTGGGCAGGCGTGGGAGAGGTGGGGTAGGAGGATTGGATGAATGAGGACCGTTGTTTCACTCCTGATTACCTTCAGGGGGATGCTGGATGTTTACCAGCCATGCACAAACGGCTTGGGTTCGGTCTTTAACATCATTTGCACTTCTGGACTCTGTTGGCTTTGACAACAAGACCTATATCTCCCTGTGGTGACTCCTGGTTTGGTACCCAGGGGGATGCTGTGCTTAGAAAGACACGTGTGAATCGAAGCCGCCTACGGCCGCCCTTCTTCTCTGCTGCATGGATCTGGCTCGGCCCCATCCAGCTGGGCTTTATTTCAAGCTCATTTGCTGCCCGAACATAGAGAAGAAGCAGCAAAGAATGAAAGGCAGCTCCTGAGCTTTGAATAGTTCAGGATGTGAATCAAGGGCTGCAGTTTATTTAAAGGGAAACACTCAAATCCTAAACTTCCAAGGCCACAGGTATCTGCTGGATATGGTCATACCCGGCCATGGTTATTGTTGACCGCAGTTTCCAATGGCAGAGCTGTGTGCCGGACACACAAAATCGTGGAGAAACTGCAATTTGTACATTGTACCATCTGTAAACAAGCCAAATTTGCTTCCAGGTGGAGACAGTTGAAAGATCTCCAGATCCAAAAATCCCAGTTTCCGTTCAAGCCCATAAATGGTTCCTGCCCCAGCAGCGTCCTTTCGCACTGTGTCTGTCAGCTGTAACCCACCTCACAAGCGCTCTCTTCATGGTCCTTTTCTAGGAGAGCTCCCTGGCACCTCGTCAGAGACACAGCAGCCACGTGGGAAATCGCAGTGGAACAGGAATCTGTTTTCTCAGTGAACACGCTTGTGTTGAGAGGTTTGCAGAGTAAAATGCCGAATGTTTGGTGTCTTCTCTTCACCTTGATTCACGAATACCCTCCAATGCCGGATTTCCAGGTTTGATTTCACATTTTTTCAGGCATCCCCTATGAGCATCTCTTTACCTCCATTTCTCTTCCTGTTTGTTTTTTTATTTTTCAAATTTAAAATGTCTTGTTAACCCTTTCCCATTGTCTGTCTGGACACAATGACAGGAGTTAGAGTAAAACCATTTCTCCATCTCTTCCATGGCCTCTGTGCCTCTGCTTTGAACATGTGTCTGTGGTGGGACTCCTAGTACCAACTTCCCGCACAGTGACTAGCAGGGGATAATTCACAGTGAGGGCATGTTGGGCCATGACTTTCGTAGGATCATAGAATCATAGAATGGTTTAGGTTGGAAGGGACCTTGAAGATCATCCAGTTCCACCCCCCCCTGCCCTGGGCAGGGACCCCTCCCACCAGCCCAGGGTGCCCCAAACCCCGTCCAACCTGGCCTTGAACACCTCCAGGGATGGGGCAGCCACAGCTTCTCGGGGCAACTTGGGCCAGGGGCTCACCGCCCTCATTGTCAAGAATTTCTTCCTGATATCTAATCTAAAATCTCCTTTCTTCCAGTTTGAAGCCACTCCCCCTTGTCCTATCACTCCATGCCCTTGTAAAAAGTCCTTCTCCAGCTCTCCTGTAGGCCCCAAAGAGGCACTGGAAGACCGCTATAAGGTCTCCCTGGAACCTTCTCTTTTCCAGGCTGAACACCCTCAACTCTCCCAGCCTGTCCTCCCAGCAGAGGGGCTCCAGCTGTTGGAGCATCTCCGTGGCCTCCTCTGGCCCCACTCCACCAGGTCCATGTCCTTCTTTCACTTTGGTTAACATATCCAAAGGTCTCGGAATCATTTAAGCACTTCAATTAAATGTGTGCATCTCTCCCATGAGACGGGAACCTCATGAGATGAATCTACGTCCTTCTTTGGACCGTGGAGGAAGTCTGAAGTCAGGTCTCATGTTAGAGCACGTGTAGACCCTCTTTCTAAGCTTGACCTGTGGCTGCCAATCCACCTCCAAACTGGATTATGTTTTTCCCCAGTGATGGCACATCTTGAGGTGTCTGAAGTCTGGGAGCATCATACACCTGGAGAATTCATATCAGCAGCTATTGGGGAGTGAACATCAAATGCCAGGGAACATCTTATGGTGCAGTGAAAATGGAGGCTTGCCTGGCATTGAGGGAGGCTTGCCCATGAGCCAGCGATGTGCCCTTGTGGCCAAGAAAGCTAATTGGCATCCTAGGGTGCATCAAAAAGAGCGTGGCCAGCCGGTGGAGGGAGGTCACCCTCCCTCTCTACTCTGCCCTGGTGAGACCACATCTGGAGACCTGTGTCCAGTTCTGAGCTCCTCAGTTCAAGAAGGACAGGGAACTGCTGGAGAGGGTCCAGGGGAGGGCTATGAAGATGATCAAGGGACTGGAGAACATCTCTGATGAGGAAAGGCTGAGAGCCCTGGGGCTGTTCAGGCTGCAGAAGAGAAGGGTGAGAGGGGATCTCATCAAAGCTGATCAATATCTAAAGGGTGGGGGGCAAGAGGATGGGGCCAGTCTCTTTTCAGTGGTGCCCAGTGACAGGACAAGGGGCAACGGGCACAAACTGGAACACAGAAAATTCCATCTCAACATGAGGAAAAGCTTTTTTACTGTGAGGGTGGCAGAGCACTGGCACAGGCTGCCCAGAGACGCAGTGGAGCCTCCTTCTCTGGAGAGATTCAAAACCCACCTGGATGCGTTCCTGTGCAACTGCTGTAGGTGACCCTGCTCTGGCAGGGGGGGTGGACTGGGTGATATCCAAAGGTCCCTTCCAACCCTGACCATTCTGTGATTCTGTGACTCAGTGATTGACCTTTCATTTATCCCGGTGCACATCAGGGGTGGGCACTTGGCACAGCAAAGCTGTGAGAGAGACATGATTTCCCCATCCCTGCTGAGACTCCATGAGCACCTGCATCACACCAAGCCTGGTGGGACTGCTCACCAAAGGGGCTGCCCTATTCCTTCTCCCTTACCCCCACTACACCTTCACTCTTCTTCACACCATGTCCTGTTCACGCAAAGCCAGGGACTATCCACTTGTGAGTTGATTTGGTGGTGAATTATTTGGTTGTTGCCAGTGTTAGGAAGTGCAAGCAGGTGACTGGGTCGCCTGTATATCTTAACAGCCAGTGAGGGGGTCTTGATTCTCCTATGGCATCACCATCACACAATCACCCTGGGTAGTGGACAGCAGAGTCCAGAGCATTTAGAAACCCAGGACAGAAACATCTGAATTTTCCGCCGTGGAAGAAATTGCTGAGGGTGCTTTTGGAGGCCAGAGTTGGTCTTGGTGCTGGGAAAGTCTCCTGTGTTTGATTCATTTGGTGGTCACCCTAGGGAATCGAGGGGGAATTGGGAAGCACCTTACAAAGAAGCAGGTTTGGATCTCAAGTGGAGAGAAGGGTAAACATGGGGATGCAGCAGTGAGAAGAAGCTAAAAGAGCAGTGCCTGAGAGCTGGTGGTTCATGTTTCCAGTCTACTCTTGCCACGTTTGTGCAAAGCTTTTAACCCAACCTTATTAAAACAAAGACAAACTGATGTGTGCAGCACCCACGTGTCTGGGAAGTCACCGATGTGGTCACCAAGGTCACAAAATTGGGTCCCCTGGGATAGGGTCAGCCCCATCCCTGGGCATGCAGAAAGCTGAACACTTGTGGGGGTTGCTGGGGGCTACTCGCTGGTCTGGAGCAAGACTCTGATGAGTGATGAGCAGCTGGAGGTTGGCAGGTATTGGATGCTGGGTATGGATGAAGCCATTTTCTCCTCCCTCCCCTGCAAACCAGGGAGACACCCCAGTGCAGTAAGTTTTAGTGGCCTCAGTGGTGGTGGAAGTATCTGTAGAACATCATGAGCCTACACAACTCATGTGGCTTTCAAAATGAAACATTAAATGTTTCCTACATGCCCATGGTGGGAAGAATTACCTGCTAGAAATGGCGCTCTGTTGATGGTAGAGGAGATGCACAAACCCTCTCCGACGTGACAAGCACAGCTTTGGCAGGAGTGGAGTTTTTGTCCCAAAGATTCACTCCAGGAGACCAAATTCATTGTTCATTTGGGACAAATAAAGTCAGAAGGGGCAATTTTCTAGCCAAAAGAGAAATCCACAACACTTAATTTGAAGGAAATATTTTGTTTCCTTTTTTTGTTTCACTGTTCTTGTGAAGTAAAAAGGCTTAACGTAGCTTCAAATATAATTTTCAGACAAAGAAAATTAAAACAAATTAAAGACATCAGAACAAACTGCTTAGTTGGTTTTCCCCCATTTTTGTCTTCATTTTCCAAACACACCCCGAATTCAGAAATATCTTCAGTCCCTGTGTCAGCGCCTGTCTTGATGAATTAACTATTTAACAATGATTTTCTCCCTAATTGCGGCTAATAGAATAATTGGATCTGCTGGAGGCAAGTTCATAAAATGTGGGATGCATAATGAATCCACTCTGGGCTCTGCCACTGAGTCACCACTTACCTCTGAATCAAGCAATTCACCGCTGCCTCAAGCTTTCCTGATGACATGTTGAGCTACACTGTTGGCAGACAGGTCTAAGGTCACCGTGTGGAAGGGCCTATGAAGTGGCAGGTGGGCCACCAGGCAGCAGGGTGGGGAGACACCCAAAAAGCCCTGTAGGAACCAACTTGGAGATCAAAGGGCTGATGTAGAGTTGGGGAAAATATATCCTCATGGACATGAGGTTTCAGAGAAGCACTAGACATTACAGCACCATGTTCTCCAGCAGGTCCTGTAGGACATCATCACCCATGTTCTCCCACTAGCTGGAGAACCTCAGCTGTCTTGCTCCAGATAAAGAGAAAATTGGGTGCCTTGATGTCACCCCTGCTTCCCTGGGCTGGTGTGATCACTGACCTCTGGGGTGAGATCAAGGCGAAAACCTCCCCCAGCCTTGATGGCCACCAGGGTTCTCTTGCCTGTCCCAGCCCCAATCCCACGCCCTGAGTCCTGCACTGGGAATACACTTCTGGCTGCCTGTGCCCGTGGCTGACAGATTCCCATGCTTCAAAAAGTGCCGTAAAACCACAAGAAACAACACAATCTCTGTGCTGCTGTCTCTGAGCTCTCTCTGATCCCTGGCTGAGCTGATGCCTCCCCTTGGGAGAACAATTATATTTAGGAAGACGTTCCAGACTGTAAGTGTCAGTGAAGCGTATGCAAAAGGCTGCACCAATGCAACAGAGACCACTGGAAATAGATGGATTTAAAAATAGTAGAGACAGAGGAGATGGGCTGGATGAGATTCAGGAGGTAACGAAGAGGTGGGAGCACAGGGATCAAATTAGTGTGCTGCAGGATTAATTTAGACCCCGTTCCCATTCCGGTGGCGAGACACCAGCTCTGGGCAGGCCGTTCCCCTGCAGAGACTCCCCCCCTGCCCGGGGCTCTGCTGACTCTGCCCTGGGGGGTTCCCCACTGAGCAGTGTCCCAACACAACTCCCACCCGGCTCCACGATGTCCCCTCTCTGCAGAGCACCAGGTCCCAGCTAAACCCACCCAGCGTCCCTCTCTGCAGAGCTGGGGGCTGGCAGGGCCCTAAGTCTTGTCCCCCAGGGAAGGTCTCCGCTGGCTGCCAGGAGCCTGGAGACCTGCTGCTGCCCTGGGCTGGGGCAACCCAACCATTCTGCTCCATGGAGAGGGGAGATTCGGATTAGATATTAGGAAGAATAAGAAGAGATTAGGGCCATGAAGATGCTCTGAGGGCTGGAGCCCTGGGAGGACAGGCTGGGAGAGGTGGGGGTGTTCAGCCTGGAGAAGAGAAGGCTCCGCGGAGACCTTATTGTGGCCTTCCAGTGTCTAAAGGGGCTCCAGGAGAGCTGGGGAGGGACTTTTTACAAGGGCATGGAGTGATAGGATGAGGGGGAATGGCTTCAAACTGGAAGAAGGGAGATTCAGATGAGATATCAGGAAGAAATTCTTGCCTGTGAGGGTGGTGAGCCCCTGGCCCAGGTTGCCCCGAGAAGCTGTGGCTGCCCCATCCCTGGAGGTGTTCAAGGCCAGGTTGGATGGGGCTGGGAGCACCCTGGGCTGGTGGGAGGGGTCCCTGCCCAGGGCAGGGGGGTTGGAACGAAATGATCTTTAAGATCCCTTCCAACTCTAAACAATCTGTGTGATTCTGTGTCCCATGTTACGGTCTCGCTGCTCCCCCCACTGCCCAGCTCCTGCACCGTACCTCTGGGTGAGCAGTGCCGCTGTCTCCAGCCCTCCCCTTCCACAGCCCACGTCTCTGCCAGATTGGGACCTTGGGACCAAGGAGGACAAGTCGGGCAGTTGGTCTCCACCACACAACTCCCTGGATGCCCCACAGCTGGTGGTGGCACAGGTCCCAGGGCTGCACTGCCTGCACAGTACGGCGTGCAACAGGTCAGAGGTAAAGACCTCCGAGCCTCCATTTGCAGGGAAGATTTGTCTCTCCTTCCACTTGCTGTGGGGCTGATGCTCTTCCAGGCCAGTCCTCCCCGGTGCAAGGAGGAGAGCAGCCCAAACAGCTGATCAGAAGCAGGCAGCAGACAAGATTTCACCTTCCTGATGCAGGAACCAGAGCTCTGGAGCTCATGGATGTTCACTGTGCCCTTCTTGGCCTTGGCATACTTCTGCAGAGGGGCTGATATTGCTCCCACCCATGGCTTTCTGCCTCAGCTCCCGGCCAAGGGCTGCTTGCAGATTCCTGAGCAGCTCCTGCTCTCTGACCCCGACTTTGTCACCGTGTCTGGTGGGTGAATCACAAGGGACTCTGCGCTAAGCATTTGCAGACCTGATGAATCATAGAATCATTGAATGGTTTAGGTTCAAGGGACCTTGAAGATCATCTAGTTCCAACCCCCCTGCCCTGGGCAGGGACCCCTCCCCCCAGCCCAGGGTGCTCCCAGCCCCGTCCAACCCGGCCTTGAACACCTCCAGGGATGGGGCAGCCACAGCTTCTTGGGGCAGCCTGCGCCAGGGGCTCACCATCCTCACAGTCAAGAATTTCTCCCTAATATCTCATCTCAATCTCCCCTCTTCCAGTTTGAAGCCATTCCCCCTCATCCTATCACTCCATGCCCTTGTGAAAAGTCCCTCCCCAGCTCTCCTGCAGCCCCTTTAGGTACTGGAAGGCTGCTATAAGGTCTCCCTGGAGCCTTCTCTTCTCCAGGCTGAACAAATCCAACTCTCTCAGCCAGTCCTCATAGGAGAGGTCATACATAGGCTCCTTCTTCTCCATTATGGGTCCTGTATCCCAGTAAACGCAGCATTGCCACTGCCAGGGCCAGCTTGCAGTCTTTGTTCTGGTTTTGTAGGACCTTGGCAATGGGGTTTGCCAGTCCTGCTTTGTCTTAACTTGTCTTGAGCTGCCTGAATCTTAGTTTTTTTCCTTGGTTTAGTTGTAACTGCATCTTTTTCATAGCCAAGTGGCTATGACTAATTTGTTTTACTTCTGCTTGTCTTTGGTGCAACCAAAGTTTCATATAGACATTAGGAACAAGAATCATAGAATCACAGATTCGTTTAGGTTGGAAAAAACCTGTAAGATCATCAAGTCCAACCATTAACCTACCACTGCCAAGTCCACCACTAAACCGTGTCCCTTGCAGTTTATCTGTGTGGCGTGAAATATTTATGCCTCTCCTGTACTGGTGCAGGGTAGAAGAACAGAGGGACGATGTGACAGCGGAGGTCCTGAGCAGTGGGACACAGGATGAGAGGGGTCACGTGATGGTGCAGGAGACCCTGGGGCTGTTTCTAGGGCCAGTGGCACCATAAGGGATGTGTATTTCTGAGCCAAGCGCAGTAACAAGGCTGGCTGGGGCCAGGAGGGGGAAAAAGAGGAGCAAAGATGGATGCGTGCACCACATCTCACAGAGGACGTTTTCTTTTCCTTACTTCTTGATAGGACCATCCCCTTTCCCATCCTCTACCCTTACATCCCTGTCTTGGCTTTCTCCTTTCTAGCTGATTCCTGAAGCTGGGGTCAGCTCGCTCCTCATTGCATTGGCTCTGCGAATGCCTGCAGGCTCCTGGTGATGGAAGAGAGCTCTCAGCATCCCCAGGGTAGCCAGCCCGGTGGTAAATTATTTTTGGTGGCAAAACCAGCTCCTGGTATTTATCTAGTTGTCAGCAGAGGTTCCTGCTGATGTTGGAGAGGAGTGTGGCAGGAGGATGAACAAGCAGTGATCCTGCAGGGACCTGGCTTTGCCTGCATGGAAACACCCTTCCCATTTAACAGCGTGGGATTGCTGTGCTCTCTGTGGATTAATCTGCCAGCCGTGCTCGCTCGCAGCATCCACAGCACTCCCCTGAGAATCCCCCATGTGCTGCTCAGTTGGTGCAAGGTGTTGCATGGGTAAGGGGACACTCTGGGGACAACACATGCTGGTGGCACTCTCAGAGCTCACCCCGAGCTGGGAGCAGGGGGTAATCCTCCTGGCTGCAATACCCCTAGCTATAATATCAGTTTATTTTTGGGGTCAGGAGGTGGATTTCCATGAATTAGGGTCCCTTCTGCCCAGCATCTAGCAGAGAGGGGCACAGATGTGAGTGATGCCCCGGGGCTCTGCCTTAATCTTCTCTCCTGCTTCATCCTGGTAAGACAGACACTCAGGCTCTGCAAAGTTGTTGTTTAAAATGTGATTTATTAGAGTTAACACTAGAAAGAAGGCGATGATAGTATAGATAATCCCATGCCCCCTCAGATGCTGAGGACCCCAAATTGTGCAGCATCGAATGGCTGCCAGAGCGGCATGCAGCATGCCTGGAGATCCCATATGTCTTTTCAGGTTTCATTTAAAAAGCTTTGGTCAATGCTGCTGTTCTGCGAGAGGACAGGAAGAGGGAGTCCTTCTCCTTCTCTCTGAAGCACCTGCAGGATCCTCTTCTCTTGAAGAGGGTTCCCCAGGCTGCCCAAATCCCAGTTGTCCTGAGGACTCTCTGGACTGTTTGTGTCTTTCACATGGAGGGAGGGAGGGAAAGAGAGGGACGGAGCAGCCGGGATCTGCAGGAGGACCTTGCAGGAAGAGCACAGGACATGAGGGACTTGCAGCAGCGCTCTCATATAAAATCATAGACTCACAGAATGCTTTGGGTTGGAAGGGACCTTGAAGATCACCCAGTTCCACCCCCCCTGCCCTGGGCAGGGACCCCTCCCCCCAGCCCAGGGTGCTCCAAGCCCCGTCCAACCCGGCCTTGGACACCTCCAGGGATGGGGCAGCCACAGCTTCTCTGGGCAACCTGGGCCAGGGGCTCACCGCCCTCACAGTGAAAAATTTCTTCCTAATGTCTAATCTGAACGTACCCTCTGGATGGAGTGGATGGGTGGGATGGTTGGGTTGCCCCAGCCCAGGGCAGCAGCAGGTCTCCAGTCTCCTGGCAGCCAGCGGAGACCTTCCCTGGGGGACAAGACTTAGGGCCCTGCCAGCCCCCAGCTCTGCAGAGAGGGACGCTGGGTGGGTTTAGCTGGGACCTGGTGCTCTGCAGAGAGGGGACATCGTGGAGCCGGGTGGGAGTTGTGTTGGGACACTGCTCAGTGGGGAACCCCCCAGGGCAGTGTCAGCAGAGCCCCGGGCAGGGGGGGAGTCTCTGCAGGGGAACGGCCTGCCCAGAGCTGGTGTCTCGCCACCGGAATGGGAACGGGGTCTAAATTAATCCTGCAGCACACTAATTTGATCTCTGTGCTCCCACCTCTCCGTTGGTTCCTGAATCTCATCCAGCCCATCTCCTCTGTCTCTACTATTTTTAAATCCATCCATTTCCAATGGTCTCTCTTCCTACCTTGCAGCCCTTGTCTCCAAGCTCTGTTGGAGGAAGAACCTCCCTGTAGAGCTGGGGGCAGCCCCTGGGGGAGCTGCAGGGCCAATCCTGCAGTCACAGAAACCCTTTACCACCCAGCGTCGGAGCCAACATGGAGCTCAGAGCACGTCTGAGCCCTGCAAAGAGAAGAAAAGCCCCCATCCCACCATGTCCCATGTGACGGGTGGCTCAGGGTATGTGGAATTTAAGCCCTGGTATCAAGATGATGGTGTTGGTAGTATCTGCTGTGCACTTTTTCACCCCTATTCTGGATTGTTTATCCTTTCGGGTGGCAAAATCAAGGTCCAGGCATCTCCTGGGTATCCCTATGTGCTTCAGAATTGGTGGCTCTGTTGAGAAGAGGGACGCGCTGCCCTCCCTTGCTGTAGCTGTTAGTCACTACGCCGTGAGGTGCCACATCTCCTGCTTCTGGGGCACGTCCGTGTGTCCTTGAGGAACAGGCCAGGTTGCACAGCCCAACCCAAGCAGCAGACAATCCCTTTAGCGGGGAATGGGGAGGGCTGGCTTCCTACAAGGTGCTAATAACCAGGGGAAAAAAAAAAAAAGGGCTGGAGCCATCAGAGGGGTTGGACTGGATGATCTCCAGAGGTCCCTTCCAACCCTGACCATTCTGTGATTCTGTGATCAGAGGGGGCTTTGCAGTGAGAAGCTTACGGTCTCCCACCCAGGTCTGATCCAAAACTGCAGCCTGACATGAAATGCCAGGCAGAAAGGGCGAGGGGGGGGGGGGGGTGGCTTGTAGGGAAGTGTTTTATTTTCTTTAATTAGTTCGAGCTGAACTGGATGGAGACCAAACGATTTCTCCATCGCCAGCGAGCCCTGAGCCGTGCAGTGCATGATCGGAGCTGACAGCCTCGGGGGTGTCAGTGCAAATGCCAGCAAAACCTACCGATCGACCTGAAAAACCCCTACGGATCTGACATGAAACATTTCGTGCTCAGGGAATGGACATTTTAAACGAAACAGCAGGAGCAGTTCCTGCTCAGATCCCCTCCTCTCCTGACTCTGCAATTGCTAGCGGTTAGGAAAATCCCCGTGGAGTAACTCAGACCTGCTCTAACAGCCCCTTGCACTGGAATAACGAACTGAAGCAATAAGTTTTACCCTATATATATTCGGGACAGAGCAATTAGAGCCTGTCATGATTCTTACAGCCTGTCTGTGGTGATTTACCAGGCATCTGAGTGCCTCTCCACGCAACTCTGGGTGTCTTTCATAAGGACACGATGCTTCCCGCAGGGATCTGCTGAATGAAGGGGGAATTAAAAGCATATGTTATTCACCGACACAGTTCATCAACAGGCTGGCTTCCCAAGGACCAACAGCTCAGGGTCTTGCCTTCGAGGGAGGATCTGCTCTATCACGACGTGGCAGCTCGCCCGGGGAAAGCCAACGCTTCACCCGGCCCCAGAGAGAGCTGTGATTTATTCCAGCGCCGGATTTCTGCTTCTGTGCAACGGGGGTGGCGAGACGTGGGGTTGGAGAGATGAACCAGGCTGCATCAAGGAGGCAGGGAGGTGGTTTCACGCTTCCAGCATCCCTCCTGTAACCAACCACTCCAAACATTGCATTTCCCAACCAAAGCCTGGATGGGACGTCCCAACCCCAACCGGGGGTTTGCCTTCCCGAAGGAACCCCAGTGCTTTTCTCCTGGTGCCCAGAGCTTATTCCACAGCACAGCCCTTCCCCTGACCTCTGCGCAGAAGACTAATCAGATGCACGTAGGGATGTCCGATCAGCTCCGTCTCATGCCTGGCTACGTGTTTGCTACCCACCCTGCGAACCTCTCGGCAGCCGCAGCCCGTTTCCCCCCGGGGAGTCTTGCTCCACCTCTAAACCCTATGGCCTTTTGCTTGCAAACACTTTATTTCCATCCTCTTGGCTCCCAGCTCTGTCCTATAAACGGAAAGGCTTAGACAGACGCTGCTGCGCATTTAGGGCTGTGTGACCATGAGATTTACTGAAGCAAACCCCGTCAGCTGATCTATCCCGGCACACTCATTAAAGGAATTATTTTCCGCTGACATTCAATCTGCGTCTGCACAGGGTGGGGGGAAAAGAAGAAAAAAAAAAAAAAGAAAAAAAAGGGCGAGCTGGTATGTTTTGCATAACTGGTGAAAGAGAATGCCGCCAGCCAGCGTCCCAGGAGATGGGGGCACATCTCTCTATGGTAGGGACATGCCTATATCACTCTCTGCTATACTCTTTATCAGGGACTCTAGTGACAGGACGAGGTGTAACGGTTTTAAACTGAGAGAGGAGAGGTTTAGATGAGATATGAGGAAGGAATTCTTGACTGTGAGGGTGGTGAGCCCCTGGCGCAGGCTGCCCCGAGAAGCTGTGGCTGCCCCATCCCTGGAGGTGTCCAAGGCCGGGTTGGACGGGGCTGGGAGCACCCTGGGCTGGGGGAGGGGTCCCTGCCCAGGGCAGGGGGTTGGAACTGGATGGTCTTTAAGTTCTCTTCCAACCTAAACCATCCTATGGTTCTACCTGTAGCCTGGGTACAGGTCTCCTGGGTAGAGTCGGATGGGCTGGGTCTATGAAGACCTCTCTTTATTCCTGTAGGAAATTCTCCCCTGAGCAGCCAGCACAAGCACGGTTGAGAGAAAACTTCCCAAAGCAGATCTGAGAACCAGTACAGTGATGGATGGAGGCCCTACCCCATGCTGTGTAACGCTTTCTAATGTTTAAACAGCTTTTCACCCTCAAGGAGACCGAAGGATTTGTTGTTATATCCTGAACAGGCTTTGCATAGGATGCAACTAGCTCTGGGGTGCAGCACCATCCCCAGCACCAGCTGTGATGATGGGAAAGGATGGCACAAGCCTGGGAGGCACTGGCAGAGCAGAGGAGGCCATACCCTTGTCCATCACGGTTAGATGTCATCAAGGGCTGGAGGAATGCACTTGCCAATGTGCACGTCCCACGTTGGGGGATGGACACCAGCCCTGTCAGCTCTGAGCTCGTCTGGAGGACATAAGGAGGAGGAGACAGCTGGAGGACTCTGGCTGATCACAGGCTGTTTAAGTGTGTGATGCTGCACGAGCAAAGGCAGATGAGATCCTTGGAGGCACCTGGAAGGCTGTTTTCAGCAAGTCAGAGAAGCGTTAGAGCCTTTGGGATACCTCCTCCTGCACATTCACTTTGCTGGTGGCGTGGAGAGACCAGCCCAAATCCTTGGAGGTACCAAACTCCCCCTGATCCCAATGGCTGTCAGAGACTGATTTGCACATCCAGGGAGTCCGACAGAGCAGGGAGGAGAATTCAAGCATCCAATGCCCAATCTAGAGCTCTAAATGCTCAGCCGTCCTCTCCCCTGACCTGCCAGTCCCACGCTGCCCCTACAGAGCTCTCTGCCACCAGCACTGCCCATGAAGACTCATCTCCACGTGCCATTCTTGGCATAGCTGAGCCCAAATTATATCAGAGGAAATTCCAGGCTACAGCATCCACTCCCGCGCTTCCAAGGCCCCTTAGCACCAGACTTTTCATTGGGAATACTTACACAGGCCCATGGAGATTGCGTGTCACTTACCAGGGTGCAGCCTTCAGCCCTCTGGACATCGGATGTCATCTCCAGAACCAAGGTATGCTGCCCATGCTCGTCTTCTGTATTAAACTGCCATTTTTTTGTTAGGTTGGAGAGAGGGACAGAGGAGGATCAAAGCTCTCCATGATATCATGGATGTCTCCTCCACCTGCAGAGCTCCTCTAAAGGAGTATCGCTAAAAAGATGTCAAGATGTCAAGAAAACTCCTCTTTTATGGCACCCTAACAGGTCTGAGCAGTGCAGGCCTCCTGAATTTTTGCTGCTCTGAAGTCAAACTCAGCTCCCAGTATGTTTTCATGTCATGGTGATAAAAACACTGCTTTCTGCCTTGCCCCATTGCATCCCTTGGCGCAAGACACCCTGTTTCTTAAGCCAGGCTGCTATTCCTCGTGGTATATTCTCTTAGCTGTGGGTCTTCATAAACCAGAGACAGGTTCAAGCCCCAAAGGACCTACACCAAGCTCTAGTGACTAGATTTTCATCTCTGTGACAGATCAACGTGGAGATACATTTGAGCAAGGCAGAGATTTGAATTTGGTACTGAGACGTGAACTTCCTAATTGGATCGGATGCTGGCTTCACATACAGGCTGCTAAAGTTTGTTCATAAAATGCACAGCTTACACTAAAAAGAAAGTCCAGCCAGGCATTTAGCAGATGCGTTCTTTGGTTCAGTTCATAGCTGCTTGGGCTCAGAGCTGTTTCAGTCCTCTTTTGATAGCCCCAAGTGGGTGGAGTTTTTTTGGATTGAATCTACACTGAGTTGGAGAACTGTAATCTGCAGCCTTAAACTCTGTAACTTTCAGAAAGAGTATTTCTAAGGGGATGGGGAAATACTAATGCCATTGTACCAGGCCCTACTAAAATTCACTTGAAATGCCATGTACAGTTCCTGATATTTGGATCAAGATAAATCAAGTCAACCTGAAGCGAGCGGTGTTGAGCAGTGATGGGTTCTTTAAGACATGGCAGGTTTGGAGAGGGGATATTGATGTATCACTTGTTGGGTGCCAGGCAATGAAGGTGGCGTTGATGTGAAAAAAAGGTCAGCAACATCCTGGGATGCGAGTCCTGCAAACAGTCTGCTTTCTGTTGTCTGCCTTGGAGACCCTTTGGCTGGTGAGCTGTGTGCAGCCTGGTGCAGGTATCAAGACAGGGGGGGACCAATGACACTTGGAAAAAAAATGATGGGAGAGACTGGCAATCAAGAAAATACAATTTATGGGGAAAGAGGGATTGAAATGGGATTTTTAGCCAGAAGAAACCAAGTGGAGACATAAAATGGCCTTCAAATACATAGAAAAAGCTGGTACACAGAGGAAAGTAATACACTTTTCCATGCCTGGGATGCATAGGAGATGTTACAGGCTTAAATCTACCAATTAAGGTCAGACAATAGAGAAAAATTATAAGGATGACGAGAAAGGAGGTTGGAGAGGACTTGCAGTTGCCATCGCTGGAGGTCTTGAAGCACATGGTAGATAAACACATACCATAGCTGGGCCTGCCTGGGGCAAGGGATGTCTCGGTGGCTTTTTGAAGGCTCTGTGATTCCAAGTGAAAATGATTTGCTTAGTCTGGGAAAACAATGGATGAGACATCACTGTCTATAAATATGTAGGGAGTCTGTAGAGGTAAGGGGCAGGAAACACACTGGACAGAAAAAAAAGTGACTTTGAGACAACTATCGGACAGTCTGGACTAGTCTGGTTGATGGCTAGGCAGGAGGAGGACTCTGAGCATCAGAAGGTCCCGTTCATGGCAACAAGGATCTTCTCTGCCTCCCAAAGTGGGGAACTGAGAAAACCAGACTCACTCAAGGAGGAGCTCAGCAGTCTCTGGGTGAGGTTACATGCCCTGGTGCAACTGAAGACTGCACCCAGGTTTCCAAATTGCTGTTGAGCCCTTAATGAAGCTCAGTGAAAACATCTGATGAAACCATGGAAGGCCCTGAATTTTGTATGGTTTCAACATAGGACTATGGTTGCAACATAGCTCAGGCTTGCTGCGACCATGGGCGGACTCATGTGGAAGGTGTCTCCTAGTGAGCATAACCCTCAAGCATTAGAATAGAATAGTTCAGTTGCAAGGGACCTACGACGATCACCTAGTCCAACGGCCTGACCACTTCAGGGCTAACCAAAAGTTAAAGCATGTTATTAAGGGCATTGCCCAAATGCCGTTAATAAGTCAAACACGTCCCAGCCAGCACAAGCTGTGACTGGGGCTGCAATCATCTGGCCCAGCTCAGACAGGACCAGGGGTGATTCTTCCCCTCTACTCTGCTCTGGGGAGACCCCACCTGGAGTACTGCATCCAGCTCTGGAGCCCCCCAACATAGGAAGGACATGGACCTGTTGGAGCGGGTCCAGAGGAGGGCTACAAAGATGATCAGGGGGTTGGAGCCCCTCTGCGGGGAGGACAGGCTGAGAGAGTTGCGGTTGTTCAGCCTGGAGAAGAGAAGGCTCCGCGGAGACCTTAGAGCCCCTTCCAGTGCCTAAAGGGGCTCCAGGAGAGCTGGAGAGGGACTTTTTACAAGGGCATGGAGTGATAGGACGAGGGGGAATGGGTTCAAAATGGAAGAGGGGAGATTTAGATGCGATATTAGGAAGAAATTCTTGACTGTGCGGGCGGTGAGCCCCTGGCCCAGGCTGCCCCGAGAAGCTGTGGTTGCCCCATCCCTGGAGGTGTCCAAGGCCGGGTTGGACGGGGCTTGGAGCACCCTGGGCTGGGGGGAGGGGTCCCTGCCCAGGGCAGGGGGGTTGGAACAAGATGATCTTTAAGGTCCCTTCCAACCCAAACCATTCTATGATTCTACAACCCTGCTGCAGGTGGCTGCTGTGTCCCTGTACATGGGGGAACTCTCTGGCATTTTGCTGCAAATGAGGTCCACATCTGAACTCGTTCCTTCCACCTTCAGCTTTCCAACATCAGACTCTCAGACTCATGAGACTTTCAGACTCTGCACCTTACACTTCCCTTGAGAAATGAAGGCTTGCCCCTGAGGCTACCCTAGACCTACGTCAGCCCTGTAAATTATGCAGGGTTGGATTTATTGCTGTTGTGTGGTGAACTCAAGGTCTTGTATCACCTTAGCAGCTGCTGCAGCATCAGTAGTGGCAGCTCCTACTGGCGTGGGCTGCAGGAGCAGGGTGTGCTCTGTGGGCACAGCAAGAGGCAGGTCCTGCTTGTCTCAAAGGAGAAAGAGAGGCAGAGGGTGAGTGACTGCAGCTTACCCAGGTGAGCGACGTGGTTATCCCATGAATCATGGGCTACCTGGTAGTGTGGTCATCCCTGGATGTCTCCTTAGGGCATGGCTGGACCTGTCTGGTGCATACACAGCTGATCTGAGCTTGCAAATAGACCCAAGGCTTCCTGGGAGGGTTGAGGTTTACCTGCTGTAGGTGACCCTGGTGTGGCAGGGGGGTTGGACTAGATGATCTCCAGAGGTCCCTTCCAACCCTGACCATTCTGTGATTCAGTGATTCTGTGAGGTCCCTCACCATGCCTTGCCCAGCCCTGGTGACCATGAAAGCCCTGGCTGCACCTAGGCACCATCGCCGGGACAATTTGGACACGAGATGTCTTTCTCTTGATGACCAGTCCTCCAACCCTCGTGAAGGGGCAGCTCTCCCCAGTGTTTCAGCGTTTCACCTCTTCTCCTTTCCAGAACACACATTTGGCAGCTGGGAGAGAGCGGAGACCTTGGGGGCCTCTCGGAGGCATCCCTGCACAGCTGCTGACAGTTGGGGCCAGAGAAGGTCTCTGCTTCTCGGCTGCCTTTGACTCCTTCACCCCTGCGACTCCTCCTTGTTGCTTTTTGTGGGAGGACGGCTGAAAATCTCCGGGCGGAGAGAGGGGCTGGAGCGCTCCCACAGAGGGGACAGGGCGAGATGGAAATTCCTGCCGGGGATGAGTCACGCTCCGCGTGCGTGACTACGCCTGGAAAAAGCAACCACTGGCGACTGCTTCCCATCCTGCTGCGGTGCCGTGGGGGGGGAAGAAGGGCTTGCCGTTTTCTTTGGAATTACATTTTTTTTTGGGTTGGGGGGGGGGCTTGCTTTGTTTTAACGGGGATGCAGAGCTGGGCTGAGCGTTCCCTGGGAGGGCTGCAGCCCCTTCTCCCGTGCGTCAGCCTTTGCCCCGGCATCGCACCAAAGCGCCCGGTGGCATTTACGCTGTGAGATCTGGAGAAGGAAAGAAGGAAAGGTTTTATTTGGGGTGGGTCAGGGAGTAGCTGGGCTGGTGTAAGATTGCTTCTCCAAGCAGGAGTGTTTCAAAGTGGCCTCCCATGGGGAACCTCAGCCCCTCCGGTCCCTGGTTTAGGGGTATGACCATTGCACGGGACCGAGCTGTTGGTGGGGCCGTGCCGCCAAAGCTGCTGTATACACGTTCCCAGCCTCCAGCCATTTCTAGCCTAAACACAAAAGCGAGGGGGAGCCGCCGGCATGGTTCGGTTTTGGTGATTTTTTTCCCCCCCTCCAAAATGGTTTTCTTCAGAAAATGCTAATTGTTTGTACTTGCTCCTCGCATGCACGTCTGTGAGCCTGTATGCTGCTTCCCAGGTTGCACCACATTTCCATTAGGAACAGGCTTTATGGGTTTGGTTGGGTTTTTTTCCTGCTCTACGATAAGGGGAGAATTTTTAGCCTGGAGTTTCACCGGGGTCAGGGAGGACCAGCAGAGCCGGGAACCAAATCCCAAATGACTGCCCAATTCCTATCTAGTAAGGGACAAAGCATAAGGTGACTTTTTCTTTTTTACCCACATCCTTTGCTCTTTTTTTGCCTTTTTTTTGCTTTTTTTTCTTTTTTCTTTTTTTCTTTTTCTTTTTTTTTCTTTTTTCCTTTTTTATTTTTTTTTTTTCCTTTTTTTCCCCCAAAAACAACTGCACAAGTGCCAAAACCCCAGCACTCCGCAGGATGCCAAAAGCATCCCCGGCTCCCGGAGAGAGACGCTCTCCCATTTTACAGACGCAGCACGCAAGCTGTTTGCTCACAGTCGCTGATAGTCAGGGCTGGGCGCAGGCACAAAGGTTTATCTGTGCCGCCGGGTCTGCGAGCATCCTCGGGACCTGGATGCAGCACTCGGTGCGATGCGGTACCAGTGCCATAACAGAGCAAACTCTGGATCCGCACCAAACCCTTCTGCCTCCTCACCCTGCCGTGACCACCTCTCTGACCCTCTGGGTTTTTCCCCATCAGCCCTTCCTGTGTTTTGCATTTACTCTTGGGGTGTTTTGCCTCGAGATCAAGGAAAACTCACCATCCATCTCCCCACGTTTGGGCTGTTATCGCCGACCATGGGAAGCAATCGTACCCCTGCATTTATTTCTGCTCCCTACTCTGTTTAGCATTACAGTTTCTGAAGGATCCTCCTGCGTGAGAGTCTCCTTCTGAGCACCAAACCATTGCATGTGCTTCGTAGGAAACATGCCCTGCTCGTGCCTCTCCGCCAAAGCCGAAACGTTCCTGCCCGAAGAACTATTTGTCGATCAGGCAATACCGGAGATGGTTTAGGCAGAGAGGGAGCAGCATTAAACGAGCTTTGAGCATGGGTTTTTGCTTCTGTGATGGAGCTGCAGAGTGTAATCCGTGCTTAACTTTGCTGGGGTGCAGGATTCACGCACCGGGAGAATAATAAACCACCCCCCGGGCTGAATCTCTAGCTGATGGCTGGAATTTGAGGAAATCCTGCGAGTTTCTAATCTTAGGCTGCTTTTCCTGGGTAGTTTATTCCTTTAAATAGAAAGGCTTAAATGGGATTGACTCCTACAATCCTTCTGCTCCGGACTAGCCTGTAATCTTTAGTGGCCAGCAATGGGCACGGGCGCTGCATCGCACATCCTTTCTGCTTCTGCTGCGAAGGGCAAACAAGGCTTAGGTGGGCTCCCTTTCTGCTTCTTTCTCCCATCCAACCCGCTTTTGGAGCCAGTTTCAGATGCACTCCATGGGCAGTAGCAGCCTCCGAGCTTTGTGAAGCTGGGCAGGCAGAGAGAAGTTATGAATGACCCAAGGCTCGAATACAAGCACAACCCATATGAGGCACTAGAGAATCCACACAGAAGAAAGCCTCTACGGCCACAGCCTGTCCTGGGTTTGACTTAGTGGTATCATGTGCCCAGAGCACCCCTCTCTTTAAACGTAGTCCAAGGACATCTAAAACACAATACGTCTCTAAGCCCACGGTGGAAGAAGAATGCTCCAGAGATGCCGTTGAAAGGATGGTTATACATGGGTAAATCTGGAGGCTTCACCTCCAGGTAAGACACTTTGGAGTTCCTAATTGTGTCATTAATTCAGAAGAGCGTAATTAACAGAGTAATTTAACCAGCCGTGAAAGCCAAAGGCAGAAAGGTCGCTAAGTGGTTAGAAATCACCCTGCTGAAGAAATCCCACTGGGCCAGCGGGTGTTGGCAGCCCAGGTTTGGTGCTGAGCTGGTAATGTGGTGGTACCACCTGGAGACCTGTCCCAGCTCTAGGCTGGCCCCCTCAGAGCGGCAGGGAAAGGACCCTGCTGTCTGCTGCTGCATGGA
Source organism: Pluvialis apricaria (assembly GCA_017639485.1). Lineage (NCBI taxonomy): Eukaryota > Metazoa > Chordata > Aves > Charadriiformes > Charadriidae > Pluvialis > Pluvialis apricaria. The sequence goes on from CM030007.1 coordinate 3,028,518, forward strand.
GGGACACAAAAATGGTCTGAGGTCTGGAGCCCCTCTGCTGTGAGGACAGGCTGAGAGAGTTGGGGTTGTTCCGCCTGGAGAAGAGAATACTCCGGGGATACCTTATTGTGGCCTTTCAGCACTTAAAGGGGGCTTCTAAGAAAATGGGGACAAACTTTTTAGCAGGGCCTCTTGCAATAGGACAAGGGATAATGGCTTTAAATTAAAAGAGGAAGATTTAGACTAGATATAAGGAAGAAATTTTGTTACGCTGATGGTGGTGAGACACTGGCCCAGGTTGCCCAGAGAGGTAGGAGATGCCCCAACCCTGGAAACATTCCAGGCCAGGTTGGATGGGGCTCTGAGCAACCTGATCTAGTTGAAGATGTCCCTGCTCATGGCAGGGAGGTTGGACTAGATGATCTTTAAGGTCCTTTCCAACCCAAACGATTCTATGATTCTATGTGTCCAGATCTCTCCCAGGTTTCTCCTGGGCTGTTCCAAGCTCACGTGAAAGGGAAAGGAGGGAGTGGGTGGCAAGAGCAGGTCATGGAGCAGAAGGGTGATGGACCCACTGCTGCAGCTCCTCAGCTCCATGGCCCCAGGCCACGCGCAGCCAATTGCCAGACCATCGCCCAGGACTAACGGAGCAGAAAAACCAAATGTTGTGCTGTAAATGAACAAGATACAGCCCTGGGCATGGGAAAACTTGAGACTGGGTGCATCTCTGTGAGATGTGGCAGAGATGGTCACACTAGGCAAGAAGAGGTCCTTGAGGATGCAACCAGTTCTGGGGTGAAGTGCCTCACTGACGGGCAGTGCCCAGCCATGCTGCATCCCTGTCTTTTGGTAAAGGTATCTGTCTGTCCATGCGAGAGGTGTGGCAGATGCCTGGATCTCAACTGCACCAAGACTCCCTCATCATGGGATATTTCAGGTGAAATACCTGGGATGCTTTCTAAAGCTTATTTTTTTGGTCTGGAGGGGAACATCTTGTTCATACAAAGATATGAAACAGGTCAGAGAGCATTGTCCCCCACAACTTGCAATGACATGAGGGAATATCATTTTTAGGATGACCATTTATATATCTGGGTGACCATTTACATTGCAGATCTCCAGGAGAGCAGTCCACCTCATCCCTGGCGAGCGAATGCAGGTTTCGCTGTAGTTTTCCAGTAGGATTTGCAGTGGGTGGTCACAGACTTGAGAGCTTGGCAGCCTTTTCAGTGGTGCTGTTTGCTGCAGAAACCACTTATTTTTATCCTTGTAGGGAATAATCTTCTCCTGATGTCTGTGCAGAAATCTGTGATACGTGCAGCTGAGCTCCCTAACTTTACAAGGTCTGTGCCACCACCCATCGCAGACCCCAAAACAAGACACCAATCCTGGCTTTACCTATCCTCTTCCTCACCTCCGCAAATCCTTCTCCCTAAACCTACTGTGGGCCCTTCTCAGCCAGAGGAGCATGTCCTGAAAAGCAGGTCCCATTGCGTGTTGGCTGATGGTTGGCAACCTGGTCCCACACTGGGCAGCAAGTCCTTGACCAGATCACCCTATCTCTGTACATCTCTGTCCAGAAGAAGAGTCCTTGCGCTGCCCCAACCTGCCCTGGCTTCCCCACCCCACTGATGCGTCTGCAATGGCCTCTGATGTGTCCTCAAGGCACAGGGGAGGGCGAATGGAGCATTTTCCCCCTCCCACCACCCTGTCTTGGAGCGCGTGGGAAGTCCGACCGCCGCTGGGAGATTGTGATGAGTCAGTGTTTGCACATGGCGAGTCACTGCAGGGAGGTGCCAGAGAGGAGGGGGGGTTGCCTAGTCTCCTTGGGGAGTGTAAATGTCCCAGGAAGATGTGTCTGAAAGCAAATTCCCCTTAATGAAACCCACTGAGCTCTCAAGGACAGGTCTCCACCTTGTGGGGTTGCTTCTAGCAGGGCCACCATGGACTAGAAATGTCACCCCATGAGGAAAGGTTGTTGTCTGGCCCTACCTCCACCTCAGTCCTTTCGGATGGGAGGTGTGCCGCATCCCTAACCCATGGCTGCCCTTAGAGGCCCCGCCAAGGGGTGGCTCTTGGTAGATCCATCACACCAAGTATGTGGAACCACACCATCCATTGTGCCATACTGGCAGGGAGGCCCTGGAGGAATGACTGGTGAGTCCACAAAGCAGGGCTTTTGGGATGTCTTCTGAGGATAACTAGTTCCCAGTCTCCCCCACTGATGCAGTTTGTATCATTGCTTTTTCTTTTAGCTAAAGATGCTCCTCAGCACATATGATGGCTTCAGGCGTGGATTAGCTCAGGACTTCACCCCCTGGTGAAGGGGTAAAGCTGGGTTTAGATTTAAAGGTGGGAGTTACAGCACAGGCAGGTCCTCCATGCAGGACAACTTTGCTGACACCCCCACAGACACCCAAATATCATCGGTCCCTCGATGAACAGCACAGAGTGCACCAGAGGATGCTTTACAGATACATCCCCAAATCACCCTCTCTCTTGCCAGGCACTTGCTGGCTGTAGGGACACTCCTCACAGCCAGCCTGGTTATTTTTATCAAGGCTTTGATTTCCTCTCTTCTTCCTTTCAGCTCTAAAATGGGGAAAAAAACGAGCCCCTAAGATGATGACAGGTTCAGGAGGGACAGTGAGGGGGACCTTCCCCTCCACAGGTATGGTGGGAGCTCATCTGCACCGTGGCAGGGTCAGATCTTCCTCCAGAAGATCTTCTTCCTTTCATCCTATGTGGCAATTAACCTATTTGCTTTCTCATATTTGGCCTCCTTTCTCTTCACCCTCTCCTCTTCCTGAAAAGCAGGCCACAGGCAGGACACGGATGCGTGGCAGTGGCACAAAGCCCAGAGAAATGTAGGTTGACTATTTATTTGCTCTTGTCAAAGTTTAATACTCCTTTCAGGCTCCCTGTTCTGGCTAAGTTCAGTAATAGGGTGAGGCAGTCCCAGCTTTAGATTTTCACCACTATTTCCAACTTGAATGGGATAAATTTCCACGTCGAGAAGAGCTGGAAGAACCACCCCAGGAGTTTTTGGTCTCAGGGTCTCTGCTAGGACCTGCCTCTAACACGAAATGAATTTTCTGTGCTTGCTCAGAGCAGAGGCCAAGCGGGGAGTGAGGCCAGAAAAACAGGGGGTCACATTGGACTTGCTTTTTTCCTTCACTTGACTCTGAAATAAAAATATATCTCGAGCTTGTTTTGGGATTAACAACAAAAAATTCATCTTGATGGGAACCATCTGTGGCCGAGAGATGCCGGCTGCTCTCTGCTTTCCACCCAGCATGCAGCCGCTGTTATTTGGGGTGTGTTCCTCTCCCAAATATTATTCCTCTCATCCTTGTGCTGCTCGGAGGAATTCCGACTATTTAAGGAGGCTTTTCTCTCTGGATGGGCCCAGCGTTAAAAAGCAGCGGCAGCTCATTACGCCTATATAACATAATATTTGCTTTCCTCATTACAACACCGCTGCCCGGCACAGCTTGCCGGTGGCTGCTGGTCTTGCTAGTGTAAATACTGGAAGCATCTTTGTTGTAACCTTTCCACCCCAGACGTTACCTCATGTTCAAAGCAAATATCTCGTGGCCTCTCTGACCCATCCTGCAAACCAGGAGGGGAAAATCTGCCCCAGGGAGCGGAGATGCCCTTGCTCTGCATCTGCTGTGCTGCTGAAAAGGAGCGTATTTGCGTTTGTCCCCCGATGGTGTAGAGGACCGCGGTGATTGCTGGGGTGGCTGCTAACCCCACGTGGGGCTTGGGGTGTCTGCAACTGCTTCAGGGTTGGAGGATTGGCGGTGGGAGGATAAAAAGGTGTCTTTACAGCATCAGAAATGCCAGAGAGCATTCAGAGCAGGAAAAAGCCTCCCAGACCAGGAAGAGGAGGGGAAACTCAAGATGAAACCAGGAGGAGACAGGGCAGGTTGGGTCTCGGGAAGAAAGGAGGAGACGCTGAATATGTTTCTCTGCTGTCATGGTGGTTCTGGCAGGCGAAGAGGCTGGCCGGCCGAGATGCCTCCTCCTGGGATCAGCTCTTGGCAGGTCGAGCAGGAAGCTGAAAGCAAGACGAGACCAACAGGTTCTCCATGCTGACAGGGCTGCGAAAGCCGCTTGAATGGCAGCTACATACCTGACCTGGGATCCACCCTTTGCATAAGAGCAAGGTACCGAGATGAGCTAGCTAGGCACGGAATGGGCCAAAATGAGCACTTCAGGGGCTTTTGCTAACCTGGTTCGAAGGGAGGATTTTCGCGTGGGCTGTGACACCTTCAGAGTGAGTCCAGACCTTGCTTGGGAGATGGTTTGGACTCATTTGCACAAGCAATGGCAGGACGTGTAGGTCTTGCCAACAGTGCCCTCCTGCTTGTCCCTCGAGGACAACCTGCTGCATGGAGTGTGGGGACCACTGAGTTGTTTTAATCTACCAGAACTGAGTTAGCTCACATCTTCTGCATGGAGCCCAGCACGAGCTGGCTGGAGAGAAGGATGCTGCTGCCATGTCACTGCCTCCCTCCCACTGGGGCTGGCACAAACCATCCCAGTGTGATGGGCACTGGTGGATTTTGCAGTCCAGGGGATGAAGGCAAAATGCCGTCCACCTTTAAGGCTGGCAAAATCCACCCGTAAGACACCAGCTTGTCCCCTCCCTGCAGTCCATACTCCCACCCCAGGAATGTGGGATGCTCTGACATTTCTTTGCCCAACCCTGCTCTGACCACGGGCTGGGAATAGTCATTGCTGCTCTCCCTGGCCAGGCAGCCAGCCCTACCCATCCCGCCTGTCTTGCATCCTTGGGGATTTATATGATAATTGCTGAAGCTGCCTTGGGTTTCATCCTGCCCTGGCACCACAGGATCCAAGGGACAAGGAGCCCTTGCAGCGAAGTGCTGGCTGAGCCCTGGCCCAACCAGTGCTCCCAGTCCAATGGGTCTATTTTGCTTCTGGTGACCATGAGGAGGTAGCAGGAGTTCTGCCAGCACAGCTTAGGTTGCAGAAGTGAAATTCTGGCTGTGTCCAGGCATTTTGCCTCCTCTTGCTGTTTCACACCCCGCTTCGATTTCATCTAGGAGAGCACAGATGCTGCCTAAGGACTCCGGGCTTGAACACAGAGATAAACCTGTGTGGGTAGAGAGCGTGACACACTGGTGATGGAACTGGAGCAGCGAGGCATCAGGAAGAGCTGTGTGTTCTCAGATCTTAATGTGGTGCTAGAAATCTTCTGGGAAAAGGCTTCACGGAGGATTTGAGGCCAGAGATCTTGAGCTGCTCTGGGGAAGGACGGGCAGCACACAGGCAGTTCTGCCCTTTGACTCACCTCCAGCTATTTTAAGGTGCTCGTGCTGTCTCCATGAGCGTGTCCTCCCGGGTGGCTGCACACAGGGTCTTGCTCACTCTTACTCCTGAGTCACCGGTTGTCCGGGTCCCACCACGCAAGCTCTGAGTCCTCCCTGGCTCTGACGCACAAACCCAGGGTCCAACACCGCAGTTATGCTTGGACTAGTTCTGCACGATGAAGGGTGACCCATCCATCCCTGCATTTGTCCTTCCTCGGTGAACCGATTAATTGGCTTTATGGTGAACACTCTTTGCAGTAGGTTGTAACACTCTGCACCAGAAGAAGAGAGTGATCTTGCTTTTCTAATGGAGTTTTCTGGGGGGATGTTGAACCTTTCAAGTGCACCCAACCCTTCAGGCAACATCAGCCCTGATGCTGACCGCTCCACTCTGCTTAAAATCCTGCCCATGAGTCCAGGCCACCCAAACGATGGCTAGCACTAGTGGTGTTCTGTAAGTAGGACTCGTCTTTCCAAGATCTTATATTAAAGCCCTGATGGTCCAAATATGCCCCAAAATACCAATCTGACTTTAGTAGAGGGGTGTGTTTGTGCATAGTTACTGATCCTTGGACATAGTTACTGATGCTGGAGTACTGCGTCCAGCTTTGGAGTCCTCAGCACAAGAAGGACATGGACCTGTTGGAGCGGGGCCAGAGGAGGCCACGGAGATGCTCCAACAGCTGGAGGACCTCTCCTATGAGGACAAGCTGGGAGAGTTGGGGCTGTTCAGCCTAGAGAAGAGAAGGCTCCAGGGAGACCTTATTGCGTCCTTTCAGCACTTAAAAGGGACCCACAAGAAAGCTGGAGAAGGACTTTTTACAAGGGCGTGGAGTGATAGGATGAGGGGGAATGGCTTTAAACTAAAAGAGAGGAGATTTAGATTAAATATTAGGAAGAAATTTTTCACTGTGAGGGTGGTGAGCCCCTGGCTCAGGTTGCCCCGAGAAGCTGTGGCTGCCCCATCCCTGGAGGTGTCCAAGGCCGGGTTGGATGGGGCTGGGAGCACCCTGGGCTGGTGGGAGGTGTCCCTGCCCAGGGCAGGGGTGTTGGAACTAGATGATCTTCAAGGTCCCTTTCAACCTAAACCATTCTGTGATTCTCTGACAAGGACAACTGAACTCAGATGCACCCTGTACATACTGTATTTCACCCATCAAAAAGCAATTTACAAGTTAAATTTATATAAACCACTGGAACAGCATCATGTAGAACCACATTATATTGTAACAGGAAGAAAATATGTAGCTTCTTTATTAGAAAGAGGGGGAAATGGATTCACATAGCATTTTTCAGACAATGAGGTTTTGAACTCTGGGGGTTTAATTTCAGCATTGTTTGTGCCAACACGCTCCATCACAGGCAGACTTAGCCAGAGGCTGTGATGGGTCTTTCATCGCAGCCTGCAGATAAAGCCCCTGTTATGGGGTCACCGAACAGAGACCTTCAAACTCCGTGTCTCCATCCGAGAAAACTCCGGGACGGAGATAATCAGAAAACCAATGTTCCTCTTTGCCTCGCTGAATAAGAGAGGCTTTGTTCAGGGACACAGGCCAGGTCTGTGGCAGAGCCGCTTGCAAGAGATTTTATTTCAGCTACCTGCAAGAAGCTATGAGAAGAATGTGGTAGGTTCCTCTCCGTCTGGAGAAATGGAGAGATATCACCCAAAGGTGTTGTTTAATATTAACTGGACCAGTGCACATCTGTGAAAGGTTTGATTGTGCGCCTATCTGTGTTTATGTATAAACATCACCTCCAAAGTCATATTAATGTGGCTAAAGCCTTGCACAGGCTGGAGCAGGTCAAAGTCCTCCTGGAAGGAGCTGTATCGATGATCATTTTTGTCAATAAAGATAGATAGATTTCTGCGTTGGCACCAGGAACATAAGCTGTGAGCCCAGACCTTCCTGTGCATGGTGATGTGCAGGCACAGAACAAAGGCATCATCGAAAAAACTCTGATTAATGTTTCAGTTAAGTGAAAACAAGGGGCGGGTGGGCAGGGAGCAGAAGGGAACAATGCAGCCCTGTTTGAACGGGGAAGCTGGCGTGTGGCTCTTGGGAGGACACTGGGGTTTGCTTTGCTTTCCAGGATGGAGGTGGTGGGAGCTCCTCCCGCAAAACCCACTGCGATTTCGATGCAAGCGAGGTTTGGCCTTCGTACTCATCCTCTCTGACTCTCCAGGCCAGATAGTATCAGAAGCATTTTTGGTAAAGCTCCTCCTCACAAGGGCAGGGAAATCTTGCTTCATGTGATGACAAATATATTTCTTTCCTTGCTGTTTCAGCCACATTTGTTTATTAAGTGGACCATATCTAGGATCTATAAAACGCTGTTAAACACGGTCATTTTGACTCATTAGTTCAGAGATGGCTTTACCTATGTGCCCTGAAGTTCTCACAATATATCTGAACACAGTCTGGCAGTGGGTGGATAACTATTCCCACCTACAGCTAAACGCATGTTTCAAAAAAGGAGTTGCAGGCTTGAAATTATCTCATTTGCCACCAATTATATCTTCAGGACTGGATTTTCCTCCCTTAAACTACCTTCATTCAGGGAATCACCAGTTAGTGAGGGGGATGGTGGCTTAATGGCTTTAAAAAAGGGAGGAAAATGATCCTTGGTGGTGCCTAGATGTTCCCTTCCAGGAGCGAAGAGCTTCAATATGATCTTAATTCATCTCTTTTCATATATGATGTGGTGTATAACCATTTTGGAGTGGTCTGGCTGCATCCTCCTGACCTTTGAGCACTGAGGGTGGAGCAGCAGGACTACTTTCCTGTCTGTACGCTCATCATCTGCGTGATGATGGTTTGTGTGGAGAGCGGGGAGGAAAGGAGTTGGAAACTGCTCCTTGATACCAGGAGGATGCACAGGCAGGTCTTGGGAATGCCATGCATTGCATCCCAACGACGACTGCTGCTGGCTGGGGCAGCGTGCTCAGCCACTTTGGTTTTCTGTCCCCTAGAGAAGATGCCTCCCTTCTCCAAACATCTTCATGCGGATGCCAGATGTCCTCTTTCTGCTAACAATGTGCGGCTGTAGTCAACAGGCACATGTTTCATGAGCGAGGCCAGCTGCAGACCGAAGGCAGATGGGGAGCGAGACGTCTGGTCAAACTCCCTGCCCCTCAGCCGAGCTGGAAGGGGAGCCACTAGTCCAGACTTACATCCAGATATTTATTTTACTCCTCCACTAATTGAACACAGCCATGAATGTCGCTGGCACTCGTAGATCTTTGGTAACGAAGGCCGATGTGTGAGGCAATTTGGGATTTCGTACTAACGCATGCCTACTTTTTTTCCCCCTGTAGCAGCCCTGTATTTATCCTCAGCTTCATACTGAGAGCAGGAGCTGAAGGTTATATATGGGTTCATTCCTTCTAACTGTATATTTTATGAGGGGAAAAATGCGAAGAAATAAAAGGTCAAAAGCTTGGGATACAGGACTGAGATTTGCCACCAACTCAGTTGAGGGTACCCTTGGTGGCAATGGCTGCCCTTTTCAATTAAGATGTCTCCGCAAGATCATGCATCTCTTTCCACCTCACCTCCATCCAGGAGGACAGGCTGATCAAACCCATGTTTCTTCAACCAAGCCCTTTGAAAGGCTGTGGTGCCAGTCCAGGAGCTGTTTGCATAAGACATTGCTACAGGGCAATGTCCTTTAGGGCTTCAGAGGGAAAGGAGGACACAGGGCACTCTTCATCCTGAGGAACCTTGCTGGAGACAGACATCCCTCACCTTGCCATTGGACCACCATCACCACAAAGACTCCTCCAGATCTTCTCAGCTTTTGACAACCAACCTCTCCCCCTCCTCCATCCTTACGTTGCCTCTTTGCACAGCTGAAGACAATTGATGCTTCCTGCAACCCACTGTTTGGACCTCGCCAGCTTTATCCTTACTCTGTTTGGAAAGTAAAGCTGCTTCTTCTGAGTTTACCGAGTCCCTCGCTGGGAAAGCTCATACTTTGCTCCTGAGGAATCGATTTGGAGGACAGTGGCGGAAAGGCCATCCGCATGGGGAGATGGGGGCTGTGATAGCCAACGGCGTTAACAAACACTGGTTAACCTTTGCCCAGGTGAACTCCACTCGCCTGTTCAAGGGCTCAACGGCACCTTTCAGATATGAGAGAAGAGGAAATACCTTGTGTGACCGACTGATAATACACCTTATGTCACATTCTGCATTAATTTATACAAAACAGCCTATATTTAAACACCATCCCTGCATTGGAGGAGCACCTAGTTTGCAGTAAAGACATCAGATGGGGAGACTTCTGCTTCAGCTGAAAAAAAACCCTTGTTTTTCTTCTCAGTTGACTTTGTTGTTGACTTCCAGCTGCTTGGTCTATGTGAAGATGTGCTCAGGGCTAATTTTGTACTGATGACACGCCACAAAGTATTTTATTCTGACGGTGGGGAAGGGATGCAGGGTGCTGCATTCTGTAATTCTCTTTTTCCAGACTGTGCCAGGACAAAATTAGCCCTTTTTTTTTTTTTTTTTCTTTTTCTTTTTTTGGCATGACTCTTTGGACCATCGATATGGTCCCAGGCTGGGAGGATTCAGTGCAGTGATTAGGGAAGACTGAGGGTGGCTGGGACCTGATTCACCTGCAGCGATAATCCATGCCGGTGGCTTTCTTCCTATTTAAATACGTTCATCTTATCTCCTGAAAGGGTTGCGGGGCTGCTGGTTAACCTACCACAGAGCAGGCAAACACAGATATTGTGCAAACAGGCAAAGTGTTTCCTGACTTAGCGGACAAATGATATCTTTGTCTCCAGTTGCTGGGTAACATCAAACATTCACATATTCGCCCCCAGTGATCTCTTCAGGGCTCCTGAGCCCAGGGATGGGTACCTTGCACGGGCTTGTTGGGGCAGACCCATGAGAAAAAAAGGAAAAAAAGGGGGAAGGAGAGGTTGAAATGCAGAGGATGTAATAGCAAAATAGCTCTGGAAGTTCTCCCTGTAAGTGTTATTATGGTAAAACAATTGTGCCTAAGGGGACGCTTGCAATCAACACTCTCCTTTACAATTATTAGAGGCACAAAGGCCTCGGAGAAAGAGTTAGGAAAAAGCATCTTAATGAAAATATTTGCAGCACAAACACAGGAAAGCGTAGATCTCCCTCCTGTTTGCCCTGCATTCCCCGAGTATTTGCATGGGCAAAAACAATAGCGTGTCCCTTACCACGTTTCCTTCCCCTCGCCCAGGGCTGGTCGGATGCTGTGGGCTATGGGGGGGGCAACCGTGGTAGGGATTTACCTCCCGCCGGCTTCGCTGCCGCGCACAGGCAGGCAGACAGACAGACAGATGTATACGTCTTGCTTCCCTTCCTGCCAGACGTCTTCTAGATAAATTTGGCCTTGCTTTTTTTTTCACGCTTCATTTTCTTCTTCTGCAAAGTGGAGACGGTACTGCAAATCTCCAAGCCTTGCTCGGTGCCCTCCATCCAGATGTGGCCTCACTGCCCTCCATCCAGATGTGGCGCCGCTTACATCATCAATTAATCGGATGTTCCTTGCTCTTCCCCAAAAAGCCACCCACGGAGGAATCTGCTGTGCTTTCACCGTACCCTGTCTTGTTTCCCAAACCTTCCTACAGTCGCCTTCCCACCCCTGAGCATGGCAGCATATGCAAAAACCTGACATCCAAAATGCTGTGACATTCGGGACGATCAAGACACTAAAAAAGATGCACGGCTGGGTCATCAAAAGGGCTCAGGCAAGTGTTTCTCCAGCAAAGACTTCCCTCCCATGAGCCTGGAAGAAGGAAAAGAGGATTTTCCTCTACCTACAGATAGAGGGGTAATAGAGGGGTGATAGGACGAGGGGGAATGGCTTCAAACTGGAAGAGGGGAGATTGAGATGAGATATGAGGAAGAAATTGTTGCCTGTGCGGGTGGTGAGCCCCTGGCGCAGGCTGCCCCGAGAAGCTGTGGCTGCCCCATCCCTGGAGGTGTCCAAGGCCGGGTTGGACGGGGCTGGGAGCACCCTGGGCTGGGGGGGGGGGTCCCTGCCCAGGGCAGGGGAGTGGGACTGGATGATCTTCAAGGTCCCTTCCAACCTAAACCATTCTATGATTCTATGATTCTACAGAGGGGATGAAGACACAGTTTTACTTGGTGGAGGATGATGCTGTGGTTAAGGACTGTTCACCCCCTTCCCTCTATTCCCACTCCCGCAAGGAAACAGCATCATCTCCTTCACCGTCCCACCTGAAATACCAAAGCATCGCCCCCTCTAAGACTTTGCACATGATGCCTTTCTGCGTCACCAGATCTCCAGTCTCGTATTTCCCTGCCAGAAAGCAAAAATTTCCCTTCTGGCCCCGTTTTTCCCTTCCATAAGCGTATAACGAAACGCTTTCAGGAGGCGGTGGGAAATCTGCCTACGCCTGAAACTCGTCTCTGGTTTACAGCATCGGCGCTGAGCTGGGTCCTTCAAAAGTGATCACAGGCTGTGAGTGTCACAGGAGTGTGAAGGGTTTTAATGAGGGTTTTATAGGTGCATCGTTTTGAAATGAATGTAGCTGGCGATATATGGTGAGGAATGAGCACCGCAGCAATCCTTGCCGTGCCGAAGGGGGATACTTAAAATAGCTTGGAGCATTCCAGGCTCTGAGAAAGCTCTAAGGAACTTTTAAACCTGAAAACAACTTTCCCAATCCAAAACTGCATCTCTTTTCCTAGAAGCTGTCTTGAAATTCATATGAAATTTCCTCCCGTTGGCTGCTCTGTGGCTTTTTTTTTTTTTTTTTTGACATTGCACGGCCTTTAGCAGCCAAAGTGCCGCTTGCAGCGGGGAAAGACGGTCTTTCTGCTCTTCATTCCTCTCTTCACAGCTGCTTGGAGGTGACTTGGAAAGGAAATCTTCCTCAGCCCTACATCCCTGGCAGGAGCCTGTGCCGGGTTCAACTGGCCAAGTCGAAGAAATATTCTGAAAATGTGCAAACTCCTATTCTTTTCAGAGGCGTTTTGCTCAGCAAATGGATGCTAAAAAGCAAATAACCAGCTGACGTTAGGAGCAGCTGCAGTGTTTCTGGAACCTCACGAGTTAGAAGAATATTTTCTCCCGGTGCCAGAAGAAAATATTTTTCCCTTGATCTTACAAATGGCTCAACTCTTTGTGCTGAAATTAAAAGGAGACCATCCCTAGGCAGACACCCAGGCATGTAAAAATGTCATCACCGCTGTTTAAAGTCTGGCAAAGTCACATGGGCCTACGGTCACGACTTTGTTATGTGCCTCGAAATACCTGCATCTCTCCCGTCATCCCTCCCGCCTCCCCCCAGCACATCCACCCTCGAGCCTGTGGGAAAACACATCCTAAAGCTCTGCAACGGACCCGGCAACCAGGCGGCGAACCAAATGCTCCCGCGGGATATATTTTCGTCAGGATTTAAGATAACCACGGCTCTGAGGGACTTCTGATTTTGAAACGCCTGCTGTCAGCAGTACTGTAAGGAAAAGCGTTTGGCAAACCAGGACCGCTGCCTGCAACGCTGCCTGCGACGCTGCCTGTAACGCAACCCCCACCCCGTCTCTTCTGCTGGGGCTGGGGAGCGTCACTTTGGATCAGACTTTCTATTCTGATTTTTCGCCTCCAGTCCTTTCCTGCGGGAGAGGTTTCCCCGCTGGTGGGTGCAGCTCCTTGGGTTATTTCTACTCCTCTTAGGAAAAGAGAGACAGTTGCTAGCAAGCTATCGGCTTTGTCTGGCTGGGTAAAAAAGGTGCCTGGCATCTGTCTCGCACTTGCCTGTGATTTTGACAGCGCGTCTTCTCCTTTTGCACCGTTTGGACCGTGCACATCTCCAGGGCTGACCCCGAGCATGGGCCTTCACGGTGGAAAATGGCCAATTCGCAGAAAGCGAGGGATCCGCTGCTCTCAGGGGGGTGTTTTGCCACCTTGCATCAAGATGGGCAGAAAATTCAAACCGAGGATACAGTTCAGTTTTGTCCACAGCGCTGGGCAGCCCCGGACATCCCCGATTCAGCTGTGCTGTTGCAGCGTGCAGAAAACAAGTCCTGAGCATGGTGTAAAAACATCAAAACACTCATCCTTTCCCCAAACGGCTGCAACTCGAGGACCCTGCGCCAGGATGCCCACAGTGTGTAGATGAGGTCCAGGAGACCTCCACGGTGCACCTACACGCTTGGGAGATCAGGATCTAATGTAAAACCAAGTGCAGGTGATGAAAGGGGATGGAAAAGTAAATGATGGGTGGGTTGGAGAGGGCACATAGAATCATAGAATCATAGAATCATAGAATGGTTTAGGTTGGAAGGGACCTTGAAGATCATCGAGTTCCAACCCCCCTGCCACAGGCAGGGACACCTCTCACTAGACCAGGTTGCCCAAGGCCACGTCCAGCCTGGCCTTGAACACCTCCAGGGATGGGGCTTCAACAACCTCTCTGGGCAACCTGTTCCAGTGCCTCACCACCCTTAAAGTGAAAAACTTCTTCCTAATGTTTAATCTAAACCTGCCCTCTTCCAGCTTAAAGCCGTTCCCCCTCGTCCTATCACTACATGCCCGTGTAAAAAGTCCTTCCCCAGCTCTCCTGTAGGCCCCCTTTAGGTACTGGAAGGCCGCAATAAGATCTCCCCAGAAGATCACATCTACAGGAGCAGAAGAAATCAGGAGGCTGCAAAGCCCAAACCGGTATCTGACCCCTTTCCTCCTCCTCCATCCACCCAGGTGGGAACACCCCGCCATGCAAAACATCCCTCTTAGCAGGCTTTGAGACATGATTGCCTTCGATATAAAAATAGAAATATGAATGATGTATTTTCCCTCGTAACCACTCTGCTCCCTGCTGCCAAGCGGGGATTTACTGGTGCCCAGTTAGCAGCAGCTCGGGCGTGTATAGGGCCATATATTTGCTCTAACTTGCAGAGGTTTTCCAGGTTAGCTCTTTATTTTAGCTACACCCCGTGTGTGTGTGTGTATGTACATGTTGCTCCCCAGGGTGGACAATTTCCAGACATCCTGATTCAGGGGAGGAAGATGCGGGTGGATGAAGGCCACGCAGAGGTGCTGTGGGATGAAGCTGGGCATTCGCTGCCCTTTTCATAGAATCATAGAATGGTTTGGGTTGGAAGGGACCTTGAAGATCATCGAGTTCCAACCCCCCTGCCCTGGGCAGGGACCCCTCCCCCCAGCCCAGGGTGCTCCCAGCCCCGTCCAACCCGGCCTTGGACACCTCCAGGGATGGGGCAGCCACAGCTTCTCGGGGCAGCCTGCGCCCGGGGCTCACCGCCTGCACAGGAGAGAATTTCTTCTGATATCTCATCTAAATCTCCCCTCTTCCAGTTTGAAGCCATTCCCCCTCATCCTATCACTACGTGCCTTTGTAAAAAGTCCCTCCCCAGCTCTCCTTTAGGGACTGGAAGGGGCTCTGAGGTCTCCGCGGAGCCTTCTCTTCTCCAGGCTGAACCCCCCCTCTCCCAGCCTGTCCTCCCCGCAGAGGGGCTCCAGCCCCCTGAGCATCTTTGTAGCCCTCCTCTGGCCTGGCTCCACCAGCTCCGTGTCCTTCCTATGTTGGGGGCTCCAGAGCTGGACACTGTACTCCAGGTGGGGTCTCCCCAGAGCAGAGCAGAGGGGCAGAACCCCCTCCCTGGGGCAGGACATTCCCAAACCCCGTTGGTGTAAGCGCCAAACACCCCACAGCTTTCCCAGCCCCTGGGGGCTCCCAGAGCCGAAGTTTGGGGCAGCACCACGATGGGGGGACGACGACACAGCTTCTTCCCTTGGCAGCCGTGCCCCCAACCTTTCCCATGCCGGGAACCCCCCAAACCTACACCCCTGGGGTACCCAAACGCGGCGGGGTTTGCCCGCATCCCCTCAGGGACACCCTCAATAAAGGAGGCTGCGAACCTTTGGGTGCATCGTGCCTCCTTCTTCTCCTCCTCCTCTTCTTCCTCCTCCTCCTCCTCCTTCTGCTGCTGCTGCCGCTGTCCGGGGCGGAGCCGCCCGCCCCATCTCCCGCCCCGCTCCCGGGAGCGGGCGGCGGAGCCGAGCCCAGCCGCGCCGGGCTGCGGGGACGGGGGACGCGGCGGTGTCACCTCCCTCCCGCTCCTTCCGTGTCTCCATCCCACCCTCTGCCGGGGGACGGCTTCTCCCCTTCTTTCCCTCTCCCTCCATCCTCCTTCTCTGGCCTCGCTGCCGGCGCCGGGGGAGGGGGGAGCATCGCTCGGCGGGGCAGGGGTCCGTCCCCCCCGACCTCCGCCTCCCTCGGGGCTTGGAGACCTGGAGGATCTCCCAGCGGCGGCAGGTAAAGGGTTGGACTGGGTGGACTGGGAGGAAGGGGTGGTCTTTTGCATATCCCCCCCCCCGCCCCCGCCCGGCGTGGGGGGGGTGAAGGGTACCCCGGGTGGTGGTGGTGGTGTGTGGGAGGGGGGTGATGCTGAGCCGGGGGGTTAGTGGTGGTGTGTGTGTGAATATTTGACCCCCCCCAAAGATGCTCCGTTGTCCAACAAGGTGCCTCCTTCCCCAAAAGCTGTTTCTTTTCCTCAAAAGGTGTTTCCCTCCCCAAAACGTCTTTCTTTGCCCTCCGTGCCCCCCAAAACTGTGTCATCACCCCCCCTCCCCGTCCCCCCGCCATAGGTGGCTCACCTGGCTGAGAGCATCCCAAGCAAAGTTGGGATGTGGTGGAGTGCTGCCGTGCGGTGGGGGACATGGGTGGGCACTCAGCTGGGGAGAGGTCCCGGGGTACCCCCTGGGGTCTCCAGGACACCCCCCCACCCCCCTCAATTGCCGGGGTGTGGATCTGGCCGTCCCCTTTTTTCTCCTTTAGGCTCGACTTGTTTTACAGGTAACGCTTCATTTTTATACGCCGCTCTCAAAATAATGGCATCCGCAATGTCCCGCGGCCCCAGGGCTTGACACCCCGGTTGTCCGGCGCCGGAAAATCCCGAGGCAGCAAAATCCCAAGAGGGATTTATTGCCTCTTGCCTGGCTGGGGGAGCACCCTGTGCCCATCCAGCACCCAAGCTCTCCTAGCACCCTCTGAGGACGTGATAGGGATGTCCTGGGTGGTTCTTGAGGGACACCCCCCTGCCCCCCTGTGTTAAAGACCCCAGATTTCTCTCCAGGAGTGAGAAGAGAGGGTGGAAGAGGGTGGATGTAGAGGGTATTATTTTGTCTCAATGCTTGGCGAAGGAGCTGCGTGGAAAAAGGAGTAATTCAGGGAAAAAGAGGGGAAAAAAAATAATCTCATTGCTGTTTTATTGACACTCTCTCCCAAGTCCTGTATATTCACCGCTTACAAAACTGGGCGTTGAGGAGTTGCAGTGGAAATGTGAGCTTTCCTCTGGAAAAGGTCTGTTGTAGCAATTCCTGATGTTGAAGCTGTGAAATTTCACCCCCGGCGAGATGGAAATGGGGATTCTTCAGCCAGAAAAAACCTGGCTTTGTCAAACTCGCCATGCTTTGGGTTTTCAGGGGTGGGTCTGTACAGCCGCTATTATTGCTCGTAATCGTGTTGGCTTAAGGGTTATTTTGGGGCTGGAAAGGGATTACGGATAGATGATCAGAACAGTCATGACCATGCTGCACGTGAAATAAAAAAAAAAATAATATTGAATTATGGTTCTCTTTGCTGGCTCTTTGTCCCTGTATGAAGAAAAACGAGCGCGAACTCAGTAAGCCCGTACAGGTTTTTCTCCGTTAGAAAGTTATGCCGTGCACGGAGAACGTTAAACCTGACCACGCCGTTCGGATGCTGTATTCTCCTCCTGGGCTGCTCCCAGATGCCAGGAAATTTGGAGCGTTGCTTATTAGCGAGCAAAAGTTAGATGGGTGCTTTTTCTTAAAGAGCTTTTTTTCTGGGGTTGGCTCACACGGCGATGCGGGATAAATGCCTTCTACCTTCTTTCCTTCTTCGCAATTTCTCGCTCGCACTTGGCAGGTGTGGCTGGGGAAAAGCTGAAGTAAATGGATTTCCTGCCTTGCATTTTGTCTGGCATGTCTACGTTCGCCAGGCACCGGATTGCTACGGAAAGTGGTCCATTAATGCATTATACAGCCTTTATCCACCTGAACAGTGATGCATCCTGAATCCTTACAGCCTGCTATTTTAACGTATTTCCCTCCATCCAAACTTGAAGCGTCTTCACGCCGATATCCCGGCAATATTCAGCTGCGGAGTATTCCTCTGCGATTCAGAAGGTGCTTCTTCAGCGGCAAATATAAGCTCTGCTTTGAGGAGTTAATTTTAGAGTGGGTGTCTCTGTCAAGCTGTACTTTTTCTATTAAATAAGCGCGTTCCGCACGTTACGCTCTTCCCCGCGATGAATTCTGTACTTGAAGGCGAAGCATGACGGATGTTTGTCTTGTGCGTCGACAATGAGCGGCACAAAGAAAATGAGTTCTGGTTCGATCAATTTATTTGGTGTCGGGTTGTAGCTTCAGAAACCGCTGGCTTGGAATTAATGATACAGGGTTTGGTTTTTTGCAAGGCAACAAATTGCTTTTATGAACCGGGAAGATGATAATGAGATACTGAACCAGCTGCAAGGGCCAGGGACTATTTGTCGCACTTTTTTAGCCATAAACTGCCGTGCACATTTGATCTCAAGTAACTGCACTAAAATCGCCGTAGTGTTTCACACTGCTCAATGCCAAAATCACTATATTTAGGGTTTTGTTGCGTTGTTTTTTGTTTTTGTTTTTTTTTTTTTTTTAAATGTGTGGGTTACAGTTACTCACGGTTGAAAACGGTGTCATAGGTTGAGTTTGAAGTCAAGGTGCCGGTAGCAGATGGCTCATTCCCCCTGTTGTTTGCTTAGAGGCTCTTTGATGCTCACAGGTGGTGGAAGTTAGATCTGGGTCCCCTTCTAACAGACACACCTGTGGGGAATATTGTCCTTTAACTTGCTTTGTAAGTCTTCCCGAGGGTGAAGATAAAAGGGTATGGTTGCACCTTTGAAATACTTGTGGCATTGCTGCCGGAGAGCTACGGGCTTGTGCATGAAGGTTGGTTATCGCTAACATTGAGAGTGTTGGGGTTGGGCATGGCTGGGCACTTGGGGCTCCTCCTGAGAGCAGCTTTCCTACAAACATGGGGTGTAGGAACATGCTTTCCTTGGAGGCAGCCTGGTCCGAATGCTTGGATGCTGGTCCGAAACTACTTTTTCTTGAAAAGATGCAGCTGGAAAGGCCGTGCTTCTGTCCAAAAGACCTTTAATGAGATGCTTTGCATCATCTTGCTGAGCTTGAGATGAAGTGATGGGATCCACCTGGCAGCCACTTGGCTGTGGCCATAAAGAGGCTTCGTTAGGCTGCAGCAGCTGATAATTATGCTTCAAGGAGACCAAGTGGTGGGGGAAGAGGGGACTCTGGTAGTTTACCCTTGTGCAGAAGAATAACAAGCCCTGTTGGTGTGAGGAGGCTGTAGCTGCTTTGGGCTTCGCTGGTGCCAACTGCAGCTGTTGTGGGGTGAGTGGTGTTTCTTGGCTTCTCCCCTTGCAGTGGGGTGTTTACTCCCCAAAATCTCTGCCCTGAGCTGGGTGTGAAGCTGAGAGGTTCCTTCTGCTCAGGAGAGGGCAGTGTCACACCAACGAGCTGCTTCTGTAACCATCCTAAAATGTGTGTGGAGATGACAACCTTTGCCCACTCAGGGGTTCAGGAGGGTCTTGTAGGGGTGCGATATCCACTGGGTGTGTGGGACCCAAGCACATCGTCTTCTCCAAGTGAAATATTCCCCTTCCAGCCCTGCTCCCTGCAGGCTTTCCCTGACCCTGGGTACGCTGCTGGTGTTGAGCAGACCTTTGTAAGAATATTCTAAGCATGATGCTGGGAAAAAGGATTTAAAAGATTGTTTATAGCAGTTGCTTTTGCCTGTCAGCCCCTCTATAAACAGTGATTAGGTACAGCTACTTTAATGCGTGTCTTGACTTTCAGAAAAGAAAAACAACAAAAAAAATAGCTGCATGCTGGTGTTTGGCTTTGCTGCTTTTTCCTCTTTAGCTAACCGCTGCATTCTCCCCACTTCCTCCAAAAATACCCACAGATACTGCCTGAATATTTGGTTAAATAGTCTGTTGTTGCTCAATAACCTGAAAAAAAAAAAAAAGAGCAGCCTTATTTTTATATGTAATTAAATATTTGTCGAAGATTTCTGCCAAGGAGTGGTTTCAAGGTACAGAGCGTTCCCCTGAAGGGTATTCAAACAAGGACCTTCTTGGGTGGCAATTAGAAATTTTTCCGTGCTCATGCCCGTCTCGATGCATCGTGTGTTTTCACATACTGAATCCATTACCCGTTGAGATTGAGCTCCGTCTCTTTCCCCCGACTGGTCTTTGGGCAGGATCAGCTTTATGAAAAAAACGTTTCTTTTGGGAATATTTTTTTTTTTGCACTGATTTTTTTTCTTTTGTGGCTTTTGATCCAGGTATTGCTGAAGTGGGCTGGTTTTTTTTGTTTTTTTTTTTTTTTCCTTCTCTCCTCCTTGCTGGATGAAGGGTGGGATGGGGATAGGAGGGGGGCAAATAGCACCTCGCCTGGGGTGATGCACAAATCTGGGCACCAGCTCTGTCACCGGGCTCCCACATCTGTGCAGAGTCCCGCTGGTGGCTCATCTCTTCCTTGGAAATAGCTCGTACTGATTTTAATGTAATTCCTTAGTCATAACAAAAATTGAATCCTCTTGCTCTCTACCTATCACGTCCTCCATGTCGCCGGCTGCTCGGGAGCCAGGCTTTCTGCGAGGCTTTGCCTGGTGCTTGGGGTCCAGGCTGCTGGGTCCCAGAGGACTTGGAGGTGATGGACTGTGAGTTTATGCTCTTCTTGTCTGGGAATGCTCAAAAGGATCTGTTTCACTTTCAGATTTACCATGTGGCGCTGTGCTAAAGCAGCTTTTATCTTGTGCTTTTCCCCTTAAAGCAAGCGCACCTTTAATTTTTAATTTTAATATAATTCTTTTTTAACTCCTGCCATTTCTCTTAAAACTCTGTTGTAACTTGTACAATCCCTTTATGAATGTCTGGTCCCTGTGTTTTGCTTCCCTTCCCCCCCCACCTCCCTGGTGAGCTGAAATGAAACTTCTCCCTCCCCCAGCCTGAGGTTAGATGCGCGGTGCAGAAATATTCTGGTCGCCCGCTGTTTTTAGCTGTGCCGAGTTTCAGGATCACGTTTGCGCAGGTTGCTCGGGGAAAGCATCTTGCATCGGACTTAAATAGCACAAGGTGAAGACCGGAGTTTCCTTTAATAGGTATTTTGAGTGTAGGATTTAAAAAGATGTAATGGACTGGCTGTACCCTTCAATGTCCGGGTGTTCTTCTGAGCCACTCTATTAGATTGTCTCTTGGGCCACTTATCTCGGATTGATGAATCTCGCGAGTTGACAGTCACCTAGTCATAAATCAAATTGCCGGAGACTAAAATCAAGTCAACGGTCTGCAGAATGGCAGCAAAACAAATAAAATGTATTACATTTTCCGACTTGGAGAATGGCTACAGCCCTGTGACTAGCGACTGGGACTTGGTGCCCGAGGGTCATGGGGTGGCGGGGTGATGCACCGAGTGCTCCATGAGGTTCTTGGGAAGTAAGTCTAATCCTGGAGCAGGTCACTTAAGAGCCTGGAGAGGATTTGAGGCTTGTGTCTAGGCTTGCTGTCCTGCTAAATTTCCTAGGATGTTGCCACAAGAGCAGAAACCTGGTGTTTAGGGGCAGGCTTGGCCTGTCCGAGGTGTCCCTTGTGTGTGACCCCTTCTGAAACCCATGGTACTGAGCACAGAGCTCTTTTCTGAGCAAAACCTTGGCGGATGGTGGTAAAACTGGGATATATTGAGGGTCGTGCCTCGGGTGTCCTGCCATGCCCAGCGCTTTTCCATCACGCTGCCAAGGGGCAAGGTGGGGCTGGGGACTTCCCAAGTCATGTTAGCTGGAGGTGCTCCTGGTGCCCAAACCCTGGCTCTGAGATGGAAAGGGAGGGTTTAGGCTTGTTTACAGGGATTTACCACGGTGGTGAGGTCACTCTGTGATATATGGGTGGATTTTGTTGTGTGTTTGTTTTTTGGGTTTGGTTTTGTTTTCATTTTTGTTTTTTTTCCAAGATGTAATTAATGCTTTCCTTGGGATTAAAGTATTTCCTGAGTGTCTCAGCTATTGATGTAGGAAAGAGTCATCCAACCCTTTGACCTTTCTTGGAGATGAAAAAGGCTGTTTTGGAGAAGGTAAGAAGCGTGTGTTCAAAACCAAAGTGTCTCTTCCTTACCTGACTACTTTCTTGGATGAAGAAACCCCGTAAAGAAGTTTCTTGAGGCTGTCAAGTAGGTGATGTTTTGTAGGCAGTCGCCTGATACAGCAGTGATTATGTTTGCAGGTATTGTGGGAATTTTGGTGTCAATCTACCTACAAATTATTCATGCACCTTGTCGATGAGACTTTAAACTGTCAGTCAAACCTATTGCAGTTTGAAATCCAGCAAACAGGCAGTGTTTGTGTCCCGGTCTGGGGGTCCAGGCTGTGGGATGTGCTCCATTTCTCTCAAGCTTTTTTAGGTTGTGGTTTCTCCAGCCGTGGCCATGAGCTGGCTGTTGGAGTGGAGATCCGCACCGTAATAATGGCGGAACAGCTCTTGTAATCTGTGGATGGTTTGGGGGCTTGTTAGGAGCCCTGGAATTCGTCAAGCCAAGAGGTAAGGCGAGACCTGTGGCTTTTTCTAAACGTCTATTTTTAGATGCGTTCCTGTTCGCATGCAAATGGTGTTTATCGTGAAGGTTTGCTCTGCACTTAGTCCACCGAACTTGTGAGCCCCGTTTTCCAGCTTTTACACAAATATCAAAATGCTTCCCCAAAATATGTAGATTACCGCCTCATTTTTCCCTATGCTCACGAGCTGGGTCCTATGAGTTCCCGAAGCACTTGCTATGTTGCATTTGATGCTCTTTAAATACACAGTGGTGGGTGGCTCTTATTTTAGGAGTGGGTTATCCCCCTGCTTGGGTTTTGGCATAGGCTTCAAAACTTGCTGGTGTCTGACAGCCTGCAAAGCTTCTTGCAGTTGTGCTTGTCTTCTGTTTCTGCTCCTGCCTGAAACATGGAGGCAGAATCTGTGTTAAAAACGAAGCAGCTAAACTCATATTTAGCTACGAGTTAATCACTGAAATGCAGGGTGCTTGCAGTCCTCATTAAAAGCCTAATTTAAAGTGCAAGGTTGACAGCTTGGCTGGAGATGCTTTCGCTTATCACAAGTGTTTCCTAATCTCTTTTTTTTGCTTAAGGATTTTTTTATTTTTTTTTGGTTTTGTTGGATCTCCAGGCTCTTGCTCTTGGAGAGCTATACGTTAAAGGAATGCAGCGTACTTGTCAGTAAGACAGCTGTATATGTTAAAATGTTAATGTGATGGGAGTAAGTGTGCTCTGGTGTCTCTTATGCTGTCAGGCAAGCCTTTGTGCCTCGCAAGGTCACGCCGCTGCGTAGACACGTGTTTCTGAAACACAAACTGTGCGGGTTCTCCTTGTACAGTTTTGCTTTGCAAAGAAAAATAAAGCTGCTTGTGGGATTAGAGCAATAGAGCTGCTGTCCCTGAAAACACGGGCAGGAGCGGAGCGGCTGAAGGCCAGCGCCTGAGGAAGCGTCCTTCCTTGTGTTTGTACCCGGGCAAATGTCAACCCTGCAACAAGCTGTGGTTTTGGCTTTGGTCCTGAGCTTGCACGGGGATAGGAGAAGTAACATGGGTAATGAGAAGCTCAAGAACCACTCTGTGGTTTGCTCGACCTCTGGAGCTGGAAGGGAATCTCTGGATGCAAGACGGTCTCTGTGCCTTTGGTGCAAACCATTCCCCACAAACCCATCTTGAGGAGGGTGGGCATCTCCTGCCCAGGAGCTGTGGTGGAGGCAGGAACCTGTTCAGCTTCCCAGATGTTGTCAATGGGTCCAACGCATATAACCTGGAAGCCTTTAAAAAAAAAAAAAGTCCACCCAGAGCACCTTGCATTTGGTGACTAAGATTTAGCATTTACCAACCTTTTCTATCTGCTTCAATTGAGGCAAAAGTCTTTAACTCAAGCAAACTGGAAGCTGTGAGCATTGTCTGAGGCGAGATGGATGTGCGTGTAACGCAACTCCATTAATTCAATGTAGCCTGGAAAATTGTTCTCCCTGTTGGAGGGTTGAGGGTGTTGGGGAGAAGGTGGGCAGTGCCACCAGGGTGGAGGCAACCAGTGCGGGAAACCTGGGTGCAATACTGTCCTTGCTGTACCCCGGAGTCCTGCAAAGCTACCTGTGGCACTTGGGGACATAGAATCATGGAATGGTTTAGGTTGGAAGGGACCTTAAAGATCATCTGGTTCCAACCTCCCTGCAATGGACAGGGACACCTTCCACTAGACGGGGTTGCTCAAAGCCCTGTCCAACCTGACCTTGGTTGCTTGGTACTTGTTTGGGGGGTGGCACAAACCAGTATCTTTGGGCAGTTAAGAAGACAGCAAAGAAGCTGTGAAATAGTCTCTTTTTAAGGCATGAAAAACATGGCAGGAGTTAATGGGACCAATTGCCATGGCTCAATGGGTACTGGTGATGGACCCCACATAGACTAACAAATTGGTCAGGGGGTCCCAGTAGAGGGTAGACCACCCTGCCAAAAGCTGGGGGAAGTGGGAGCCTTTTACTGTGTCTTTTGTCTCTCCAGGGGAGAATAAATACCTAGCTAGGAGCTGTCAGAGCTCTTGATGCCTACCCAGATCAAATCTGCACATACCTATCTGTTTCCCCAAAAAGAAAAGGCGTGGGTGCAAGCTGTTGTTCTTGAATACAAGGTCGATTCATGCAGTTTTGGGTTTCCAGCCTTCAAAAGCTGCACTGGGTCTGTAATGCAACTCCAGCTCCACCAAAACTTGCTGCAGATTGGAAAGGCCGTTTGTTAGGGGTCACCTCCGTGGAGGTGTTGCAAACAGCTTGCCTGCTGCAGTCCATCTGTCAGGCTGGGAAAGCTTTTCGTGCACACTGATCTCCGACCATGCTTGGCTTCCTGATGTACTGGGAAGCCTTAATGATGCCGATGACCTGCCCCGGTGTCACCTGGAGCAGGGTGATAAATGCTTTTGCTGGTGGAGGGGCCCTTCTTGTAGGGGGTGAGAGAGGTTGGCTGGTTAATAGCAAAGCTGGATTGGAGCCCGTGACCTGAAGGTAAAGGTTCCTGCCGGGCTGAAAATCCCTCGTGGTTTTTATCTTCTTTGTGTGCTAAACGCCAGTGTTTACAGCGGGAATGTGATTGTGAAGCTGTAACCTGATGTCCAGACTTTCTTAGCGATATCCTGCAGTGAACAGTTACAGATCCACTTCTAAGAGCAGAATAAGATTAAAATGAGGCGGGGGGAGGTCCTCTATATTTCTAAAAATATCAGTTTATAATGTTAATGTTGTGAGAGTCCTTAAATCCAAGTTTCTGGGGTAATAATCTGGTTGTACTGAGTGCTGTATTGGACCCCTGAGACCATCACTTATGCTCTCTTGGCTTCTTCCCCTCCCAGCCCAGAGAAAATATTGGCTTTTTCCCCTATTTCCCTGAACTTTGTAGCTCAGCTGCGTGTTCCCTGGAGGAACGTATCTGGACCACTGGCTTAAGGTCTGGAGTCTGCTCTGTTCCTTTCCTTGAGCAATTTGTGGGCTGGATGTCGGGCTGTCCTCGCTGGGGGGTGCAGGGCTTCTGAGGGTACGTGGGGTGAGGAGCAGAGAGCCCCTGAGGTCACCGGCTTGGGCAAACAACCGGAGTCAAAAGACGATGTGTCCACTGGTATTTCTGTACCTTCCCTTCCCGGGCATTACGTGCTTCTCTCTATCTCTGCTGATATTTGTAATAGTGATAAGAAAGGCTGTGTAACAAGTGTGCTCTGCGGCAGATAAAACTTACTGTGCGCAAAGGCTGTTCCAGCTGGGAGCTTATCAGCACTATTAAAACTTTAACGATCGGCAAGGCTTGAGAGATGTGGGTGTTTCGGGCCCTTTAGCAGTAGGGAAACACCCAAGGAGGAATCGTGCTGGAAGTGCCGCTGCTCTGTAAGTCCATTTCAAAGTGCTTTTTGGGTTTTTTTTATTAACAGAGTGGACAATTTGGGGAATGAGGCTTGTAAACTGGTCAAGCATGTGTCACAAATGGATCCAGCTGGTTACTGTGCTGTATGGGCGTGTGTGTAATGAGCTGGCTGAGGCTTAATGAAGGTGGTAGCTGGTCTCAATGTGGACTGAATTAAATTGAGGGATTCACCTTCTTGCGTCTCACCA
This sequence comes from Pluvialis apricaria, assembly GCA_017639485.1. NCBI lineage: Eukaryota > Metazoa > Chordata > Aves > Charadriiformes > Charadriidae > Pluvialis > Pluvialis apricaria. The sequence continues at coordinate 3,054,079 of CM030007.1, forward strand.
GGCTGCTCTTTGTTTGGAGAAAGAGCTCCTGGTGCTTTTGTGCAGCTATTGAATGTGAGCGCAGGGAGGATAGTTCTCCCAACTTGGCTTGGTGCTTTTAGGGCATTGACCTCTGCAAGGATGGTGAAAACATGGGTTGAAGCTGGTAAAGGGTACAGTGGTGTGGACGTGGGCCAGGAACCACCTGGCTCCCACCTTGATTTAGAAGTGCATAATTCCCAGGAGATCCCACGTGTTGCCTGAATCTACCCAAATGAGTGGGGAGGCTGCTGTGAGCATGTTTTGTCCTCCTCAAATCTGGGCAGCTGACTCCACGCTTATGGAGGCATCTCCATCCTCTTGGGATCTGTAACTTGGAGCCTTCTTCAGTGGATAGGTGCCCACAGCTTCTCCTTAAAAATCTGAATAGGGTTTGTTTTCTCATGTGAAACTCCCCAAGAGGGAGATGTGGTGGTACCTGCTTTACAGGAGAGTGGCGTGATCAGAACAACTGCTTAGAAATTTCCTTCTCCCTTTTGGGATAAGGAAATGGAAATATTCATCTCCAGCCTCTGCAAAAGCTCCTTCCCCAGGAGGGATGAAGCCTGGAGGGTGAAACCAGACAGCCAGGAACAAGTCAAGAACCTGAATAGGGAACCTGTTTCTCTGACTGCTCCTCCTCGGAAGTGGATCCAGGGTGGGAAGGCAATTTCCTTGTTTGCTTCCCTGTTGTTTTTCGTGACTCCTGTTAGCAATGACACAAATCAATCAAAAGAAACATGGCCAGCAGGGTGAGGGAGGGGGTTCTGCCCCTCTGCTCTCATGAGAAACCCCTGAAGTGCTGCCTCCAGCTCGGGGGCCACCAACATAAGGATATGGACCTGTTGGAGTGGGTCCAGAGGAGCCCACAGAGATGCTCCAAGGGCTGGAGTCCCTCTGCGGGGAGGACAGGCTGGGAGAAGGGGGGGTGTTCAGCCTGGAGAAGAGAAGGCCCCGCGGAGACCTTAGAGCCCCTTCCAGTGCCTAAAGGGGCTCCAGGAGAGCTGGGGGGGACTCTGGGTCAGGGAGGGGAGCGATGGGATTGAGGGGGAATGGTTTTACACTGACAGAGGGGAGACTGAGATGATATATCAGGAAGAAATCTTTCACTCTGAGGATGGTGAGCCCCTGGCGCAGGCTGCCCCGAGAAGCTGTGGCTGCCCCATCCCTGGAGGTGTTCAAGGCCGGGTTGGACGGGGCTGGGAGCACCCTGCGCTGGTGGGAGGTGTCCCTGCCCAGGGCAGGGGGGGTGGGAACTGAATGATCTTCAAGGTCCCTTCCAACCCAAACCATTCTATGATTCTAAACGTACAGAAAATCATGGGAAAGGAGAGTCAAACCTGAGGTTCACCCACTGTTGGCCATGGCAGGAAGGTCCCTCTGGGTTGCCATCCCCTTGTGTGCAGTGTCCCTTTTGTTGTGAACACAAGACAAATCAGTCCTGGTTGTTGCCATGTCTGTTAGGCTGTCCTGCTCTGGAAGACTTTATTTTTATCCCAGTTTTAAAATAACTCTACTTTGTTTTCTGTTGTACTGATGCGCTGGGCCGGGAGCTCCAGAAGGGAATGAAGAAGGCTGGTTTGAACTAACTGGTGGCATGGCAGGAGATGGAAGAGGGAGGGAACTGGGACTTGGCAAGAGTGATGCTTGCTATAGTATGATGGCAGAAATATGTTTGCCTTCTGCAAATCCACGCTCCAGGGTTCAGCTGGCCCAGCCAGAGTTGGTCCAAGGAACATCAGCCCTGGCTGTGCTGCAGATAGCTGAAGCCGTTGGAAGAGATGGCTTTTGATAAAAACGGGAGCAAATGCTCATTGCTGTTACATGCTGCTGTGAGCAAGGTCACGGTGACCGTCTGGTTCCCAAATTGGGCAGTCAGGTTCGCTTTTTTCAGCAAACACTCGCCACTGCTCAGCCGTGTCATCAGCTAACGGGATTTAACACAGCATCCAATGTTTCTAACTTGGCTTTGATAGCAACTTAATCCAAAAAAGCCAGAGTTAAAATAAGTGGAAATGTGAGTTCCTGGGGCTATCCAATTCCAGCACCTCACGTAGCAAAGCCATCTGGTTTCTACCAGAATTGATACACTAATCATTATATCTGAATTGACACAAAATGTTGAAAAGCTGGGGAGAAAGAGCATCTATTGGTACTTATTATAGCTCAAACACCTTTCCATAAGGCAGTGCTTCCTGTGAAATTTCTCTTATTTAAATATCACAGTTGGAAAACACAAACCAGCCTTTTGCATCAGGGGAAGGTGGTTGCTGTAATTTTTAAATCCTCTTTTTACTGGGATTGTTGCTAACTGGATCCCTTATCTATTTCGTAATTTGTAGAATAAGTTTTCTGCTTCAAGTTGCAAGTGAAATACAACCGTGATGGAGCCTGGGGTTAGATCCAAGAAGAGAAGAAAATAAGCAAGTGGCGGTAGGAGGAGACAGCAAGCACAGCTTAAATCATGTTACATGTGTTTTGTCTCACCTATAACCTTTTAGCCTCTGGAATCAAATCTGGATCTCAGCCCAATTTATTTGCTTGTGTGGTTTCCCTGCCCCCTCCCCCCTTATTAGGCTCCATGAGATCATAGAATCATAGAGTGGTTTGGGTTGGAAGGGACCTTGAAGATCATCGAGTTCCAACCCCCCTGCCCTGGGCAGGGACCCCTCCCCCCAGCCCAGGGTGCTCCCAGCCCCGTCCAACCCGGCCTTGGACACCTCCAGGGATGGGGCAGCCACAGCTTCTCGGGGCAGCCTGCGCCAGGGGCTCAGCACCCTCACAGTGAGGAATTTCTTCCTATTGTTTAATCTAAACCTGCCCTCTTCCAGTTTGAAGCCATTCCCCCTCGTCCTACCACTACATGCCCTTGTAAAAAGTCCTTCCCCAGCTCTCCTGTAGCCCCTTTAGGTACTGGAAGGCCTTAATGAGGTCTCCCTGGAGTCTTCTCTTCTCCAGGCTGAACACCTCCAACTCTCTCAGCCTTTTCTCATAGGAGAGGTGCTGCTCCAGCACTCGGATCATCTTTGTGGCCCTAATAAGATAATTACTTACAAAGGCTTCTGGAGCCCCAGGAGGAGCAGGTGGAGAGGAAAGTTCTTGTCTGAGCATTGCTGTGTCATGGTGTGTGCCCTGGTGCTTGGTCAAGAAGCTGGACTTCACATCATCCTTGTACATGTCTCAGCTCAGCCGCTGTTGGCTTCTGCTGGCTGCTTTTTGCCTAGTAGCCCTAAAACTTACTGCTGTGTTTCAGCACTGCCTGAAGCTCATGAGATGTTCTTCTCCTAGACTGGCTGTTTTTGTTGACGAATCCCATATGTTTAATTCCAAAAGGCTTTTTTTTTTTTTGGAAGGAAAGGTATGAGACAAATATTGCCTAAAACACTTGTGGCTGTCAGCTCTACTGAGCCAGCTCTTGGACAGGGGTGTGAGTAAAACCCTGTTATGTCTCATGCACCATCAGGTTTAATGCTTGCTAAATGGCCGAGCTGTCCAGCAAAAGCATTGGGCTGAGGCGACATAGCTGGTATTAAAAAAATAAATATAGCTGCAAGTGGCTGAGCTTTGAAATAAATTGTGCTGTGGCTGTTTGGTGAGTGGATATATGGGGACTGCTGAGGTGTCTGGATTCCCCCCAGGGCTCATTGCCATGTTGGGAGATTTGGGAATCTGAGAAGGCGGTAGCTACCTGCCTGCAGGGAAAGTCTTGTGTCCCGGTAGTAATAAATCCTCTCCTTGCCATGAAACATAAGGGCTGTATTTAAATAATTTTCTTGTTCTAGGCTTGAAAGCAGCTTCAGAGTTTGACCTTCTAACTTTTTTTTGTGTTGTAAATGATGGACAAAGTAGGGTTTGTCACTTCTCTTGCTTTTGTAGAACTGTAAAATGCTGAAAGATCTTGGCATCATGGTAGCATAGGCTTAGCAAAGACCTGTATGCCTTGGCCATCCTGGAGCTCTCAGGTGCTTGAGGTCTACTCAAGCTGATGTGTTTTGCTCCTGGAGTGCTTCAGTTGTGTCCTGTCATGCTTCATCTTTGGTGGAAAGGGCCTATGTTTAAGAAACACTTTTCTGGAAGTTGTTTGTTCGTTTTTTGTCTTTTCTCCTCCTGGAGAGGAGAAAACTTTGCAGAGCAAGAGAGTTTGACTGGGAGGTTGAGCAGGAGTTGTCTGAATACTCCACCCCACAAAAATGGCTTGGCCTTGAATTTTTTTTTTCTCCCTTATTCTTCTCCTGAAGGCTAGACCTTTCTCCTGTGCAGCTAGAGTCATGCTGAGTTTTAGGGCCAGTGTTCACTTAGAGCCTTGTGGCATCATAGGACGCTGAACTTCACCCTTTGGGTGTGACATGGGGCACAGGCTGACATGGGACACCTGTTGGATGTTCTCTGACTGCAGTGTGGTCACCTCTGCTTGCATGGGGCCCACAGAGCAAATGGCAGCAGGGCATGACTGGTTGTCCCTGGACTCTTGGGGGCTGGTGGGCCACTTCCATGCCTAAGCAGGAGGGCTTGAGTGGATGCATGGTGCATGGTCAGCTAGCAGTTGAAGGAGAAAGCAGAATCGTTGGTTGGTCTGTCCACAGCTGGGTGCATCTTCTACGGCTTTAGGGATACTGACTGGTGGGTCTGAGGTCTCACTTCTACCTGGGAGCCTGTCCTATAGTGGTTCACCTCAGTGATGCTGCAGGTAGCCTGAAGTCCCAAGTGGAAATGTTTCTCCTCCCTTGGCTATGCAAGAGACGTTTGCTTGCAGGAACTGGTGAACTCTGGGTCCTTCCTCTCTAGCAAGATGAAGGCATCTGAAAAAGTATCATCTCGAGAGAAGAGGGTTTATCTCTTGCTTGTGCTGTCTACCTCCTGTTTGATCCTGGGAACACCGAAGGAGAGAGTTTTCTATCCTGCCTTTTAATTTAAGAATCACTGGAGCTGTTGGTTATTTCTCCTCAGATACTGCGAGGTAGCCATGGAGTCTTGGGCTGATGCTCTGATGATGATTCTGAAGGAAGGATGTCTGAGGTATTGGGTGATGACTGGGGCTCATCCACCTGCTTTCTGCAGACATTCTCAGTGGTTTTGGTCAAGGAGATAAGTGTCTTTCCTAGTTCTGTGAGTACAAAATAAAGGACCTGGCACTGCCTCAGTGGGGCAGGATGAGGATGTGAAGACTTGGATACTGTAGAAAGGCAGGTAGATAAGTAGGTTTTTTTCCTTCCTTGAGGTATATTCCCATGAATCCAACTTCCTTGGGTACTGGTCTTTGGCTAATTGTGCTTCTGACACAACTGCTCTGCAGACATGTCTGATGGTGTCAAAAAAGAATGGTTTCATATGAGGAGTCAGGTGTTTGCTTTCCCGTACACTTGCAACTGGGTCTGGCCATACTCTGTGGTGGGTGAGACACCAGGAGGACCTGGTGTGACCTCCCAAAAGGCAAACCTTAGAAAGAGGTGGCTCAAGATGTGTGTCCTCGGTTGAAGACTTGTGTTAGTAGCCTGTATAAACCATCTGCAGGATCGGTGCTATCACAGGAGCTATTTGTGCACTGCTCTCCTACGTTCACCCGGTGAAGCAATGCAGACAAGCTGTTAAGCAGTCATATGTCAAGGAAAGAGGCTCATTCCTGGAAAGCACCTCTCCTTAGGTGGGCTCCTCAGCCTTTTCCCCACTGTGACACTGTTAATTTGAGCTAGTAAACTCCATTCGTCAGGTGCCCGCTCTAACGAGTGGGAATACAGCTCCAATGACACATTTGGAGTATTTTTAGCAGGTTGACTGAAGGGAGGGTGACAGTCCCTCCAGCAGAGCAGAGCTGCAGCTCGCTGTTGGCAGCACTTCAGATGCACGGTGGGTGCCTTTTTGGGTGCAGACAGATGCCACCTTCAACCATGCAGCACCCCATATTCTCTCTGTCAGGTGGTGAGATGCTTACACCGAACCTACCTGAGTATCCGTAGCACTAAGCTTATGAAGCTGGGATTCAAAGCTTTGTCCTGCAATCCCTGTCCCCAGATGCTTTGTGGGTGCACTCTGCAGGTAGGCTCTCCTCTTGCAGTGGGCAACAACCCTCTCCAAGAGCTGCCATGGAGAAGTTGAAGGTGGTGATTGAGGAACCCCTGCAGAAGGAGCTGGGTGGCCTCTGTGGGGAGGGAGGTGGCTTGATGGAGGTTTGTCTTTGTTGATGGGATGGGTAGGGTACTCAACACCTGCATGAAGGTGGTGAGACATGCCAGAAGGGGTGTATTTTTTGGGGGTGGTGCAGGCTGAGATGGGAAAGAGGGTCTGGAAAATGCTGTGTAGGAGACTTTGCCTGGCTCCAACGTTTTAGTACATAGCTTTTGTTCCGTTACAGTAACAACTGGAGCGTAATGTCACTTTCGCATGAGCAGTGATGTGGGTCCACTGGAAGACCATGGCCACTAGAAATGGAATATGTGGAACAGCATAAGAAAAGGGAATCTGCAACAGTTTCCCTCCTTCCCTTTTCCTTTCTAACAGTTGTTCTCCAGTGCGATAGCCAAATGATGAACACTTAATTTGTGATTTGGTTTTTGATTTGCCTTTTTTTTTTTTTAGCCAAGTGATGGATGGTAACGAGATACTATAAATAAATTTCAGCTTTGGACACAACCTGCCAAAAATAGCTGGGAGCTCTGGGGGGCTGGTACTTGGCAAAGGGCTCTGCTCACTTTATCCTGAGCGTGCCAACGGGCTGAGTTCACAGAGCATCTTTGGAGCCAGTGGGGTGCGAAGGTGGTGATGGGAAAACCTTCCTGCTGCTGCAGCAGTGACACGGGGACAGTTTCATCACCTTGTGGGATGCTCGCAGTGGTGTGTTTTGCAGATAGAGACCATTTACCTGAACATTGCTGCTTTTCATCCCGATGGCTGAGTACTTTTTGGCTGGACTGAGAACACAACGGAGGTCTTCAAAGCCAGGCAGCTCCATGCGAAAGCAGCTTGCAATGATTTAGATGTGTAGAGGAGGCATCTATCCCAGTAACCGTGGATCAGCTGGGGTGGGAGTGAAATCCCTGTCTTATGGGTCTGATTACAGGACTGGGAGCTATCTTTAGCCGCTTTTCCCCCGAAAGGCATTTGCACATGGCGCAGAAGTGTCTGGCAGCTGAACCTGTCTCTGCTGCACCCCCACCAGCCTGGTTTAGAGAGACTCCGTGGGCTGCTCTGTGAATAATTTGGGAGGAGGGCAGCGGGGAATGTGTTGGCTCCTTGCGTTCAATATGGAAACGGCACTTTCCCATGTGGGGGTGGGAATAAGTGGGGGATGTCGCTGGAGCTGTTGAGCATGGGAGGTCTGCTTAGTTCTGGAGCTTCAGCTTTCCACTGGTGTTCTCAGGCTGATCTTAAGGTTGATGTTAAACTGTAAAGCATCGTTTTTGTGGTGCTTATTCACATGAGAACCTCTCCATCAGAGGTGGGAACAGCATGGGGGTGTTTCGAACAGCATGACTTATTTCTCCAAATATTGTTGGCAAAAAGGTGGTTTTCAGACTAAACCTGGGTCTTTTTAGGACAGCTCATGAGCTGTTATGGGATAAAAGATAGAATAAAGTCAAAACTGATTTAATCAGGAGAGAGTTTGAGGCTGCTCTGTACGCTTACCCTGACCAACACCAGCAAGTCCAATTTCTGCTAAGCAGGGGCTGCTAACCTGGTGAGTCTCCCCACAGTGTAGTGGAAGCAGCACAATATACATTGTTTTGAAATACAATGTGAAGCTTATGGGTGGGGAGAGACGGAGGCCGGGGGCTGCTGAGGGAATATTCATGGCCCCTGAAATATTTGATACATTGCAAGTAAAGGGAGAGGAGAAACGAAATCTTCTCTGAGATGTCATCTTCCAAAGGGCTTGTAATGTGAGTTCATTTTCTGGCAAGCTGGGGACAATAGTGGGATTTGTCTGCTGTGAGGTATGATCAGAGGGCTGGAGCACCTCTGCTGTGAGGACAGGCTGAACAATCCCAACTCTCTCAGCCTGGAGAAGAGCAAGCTCTGGGGAGACCTTATAGAATCTGGAGGGCACCTACAAAAAAGCTGGTGAGGGACTTTTTACAAGGGCGTGTAGTGATAGGATGAGGGGGAATGGCTTCAAAGGGGAAGAGGAGATTTAGAATAGGTATCAGGAAGAAATTTTTCACTGAGGGTGGTGAGCCCCTGGCCCAGGCTGCCCCGAGAAGCTGTGGCTGCCCCATCCCTGGAGGTGTTCAAGGCCAGGTTGGATGGGGCTTGGAGCAACCTGGGCTGGTGGGAGGTGTCCCTGCCCGTGGCTGGTGGGGGTAGAACAAGATGATCTTTAAGGTCCCTTTCAACCTAAACCATTGTGTGGGGAACTTCATATGTTACTCAGGCTTGTGGCTTTCTGGCACACAGGAACTTGCATTGCTGGTACATCAAGATCCTGACCTTAATTGAGATTCATCATCCCTTGCACTGTAAGGTAGGATGCTTTGATGCCTCTGCTAGCCCCTGCTCAGCAGGCGTTTTTGGTACCTTTACTTAGGTATATATTCATAGGAACATATGATGTTGATGACTAACTGAAAAGCAAATTCGTCTCCTCTGTGAAATATGCCTGTGAAGCTCAGTGGCCTTTACACATGCAGAGAAGAGCAAGGCAAGCTGCTTTCTGGAAAGATTTGTTGCTAGATCTAAGGGTGATGCCTCTGGCCATCAGCAGGGACTTGTGGGTCATGTTGGGACTAGCCTGGAGGCTGCAACCGGGTTGATCTGTGGCGTGGCTCAGGTGTGTGGGCTGTAGGTCTGAAATAGCTTCTGATAAGGCATGGGATGCCCGTCACCTGGTGGCCTTGAAGCTCCATGTGGCATCCAGATATGTGAAGGCTGCCTGGGTTGTGTTCAGACCTTGTTCTTTCTTGTTTCCGCCCAGTCTTGCAGCCCTTGGAGAAGGGAATAAGTGCTCTGCTGGAGGGAGGGCTCTGGTCTGCAAAGACCTGTGAAGACCTTTGACTTCTCTCACCGAGCCTGGTGTTGGTTTTGCTATTGGTGGACTTGCACCCTTGACTTCTCCGTGGATGCTGAGAAAGGGCTGGATTCCTTGTAAAACCCTCTTCCGTGCAAGCCTACTGGTGCACGGGTGCAGATGCACAGTGGTTTCACGATGCTGCTTCATGCCATATTTTACCTGTCGAGGGACAGACATCCTGCCCATGTTGTCCCTCTGGGAAATGCACAGTTCACCCATCATGCATGCACAGCTCTGGGGATGGAATATCTTCCTATATAGGAGGGAATCAAGCTTTGCAGAGACACTTATCCATCCAGGACTGTACCTTGGGGTATGATGCCGTACAGCTTGCAGAGCAAAGCCAGTTTATGGGATGGTGGCTGCCTAAATGGGGTGGTTATTCTGGCTTGAAAGAACGGAGTGTGCAGCAAAACTTCCCGTGCAGCGTTTGCCTGGTGGAACAGGGCTGAGAAAGATGCTGGTGAGTGAGTTGGTCTCGCTGGTCCCGTTCCTGCCCGCTGGCTGTAACGGTGGCAGTATGAAATTGCATCCAAACTTGTCACTAGGTGCAATGACTCTGCAGTAAGTCATTGGCCTCCTGGTGCTGGTGTTGGCAATGCAGTAACTTGGCTTGACTGCCTCTATTTATACAGCACAAATGGATTTGTGACCCAATAGCATAATTATACTGTTGAAGAAAAATCACACTTCTTATTTCCTGCCTGCATACCTGCTTTCTTGCTGTTTGGCTTTCTCTGTTCCTTCAGCTCACTAATATTTTCATGCAGCCTCTCTGCTTTGAAGACTACAGACAGCACTTGAGTCTTTTTAATCCCGTTTCTTGTTGGGTGCAAAGATCAAAGCTGCTGTGGCTTTTGCTTTCCCACCCTGGCTATTGGCTGTGCATTGCTGCACCTCTGGAAAGGTTTTAATTTATTTTTTTTAATAGTAGCTAAAATTAAAACAAGCAATGAACTGAATTAGGTATAAGTGGGATACCTGTCTCACTCTGATGTAACTTATGAAACTTATGTAGCAAAAAATGGCTTTGGAAAGGGCGGTCTCTTGGGTTTTTCCTGGGATGATTGCATTTTCCTCTTTACTGTAAGACTCCCACTTACCGATGCTACGCGTAGCGTTGGTCTTGCTGCATTGGTCTGGGCGCTTAAATAGCGCAAAGATATTGCCTTGCACCCAGCCCAGAATAAACTCTGAGCAAATCCGGGCACTAATTTTGGCATCGCACACCTCTCCGCTCCCAGTGCGAGACAGCTGTGCTGGGAGGCAGGGCAGCAAAGTTGCAGGTACTTAGCAGAGTGACCTCAGAGGAATCTTTATCTTGGTGGAAACAGATGGAGTTTGACTTTGTGTCAATTATGAGCCTGGAATAACTCAATTTTACTGCAGAGGAAGTGGAAAGGTGCAACGCTGCCACAGCCTGAATGCTGACAAGCAGGAATTGAGCTCGGAGGAGAGCTGTGCCTGGCACGTACACTGATTATTTCCACACTTGAGAAGCTTGGCCACCAGGATGAATCTGCACTTGTCATGTTTTGTATAGGCCTCCACTCGGTAAGGTGCTCAGCAGGGCATTATAAAGCATCTTCTTGAACTGCAACCTGGTCCCAGATCCCATAGCTGAAGGCTTTTCTTGAAGAAGGGATGTCACAGCTAGTGCACGAGTGAGGATCTAAAGGATAAACACCTTAAGAGGTTCCTTCTTCCCCTGTCACTTGTTCACTGTTCATGCACAACACTTAGCCAGTTGTATATTTGGGAATGAGTTTGGAAGTGGAACAAACTTCATGTGATTTCTTTTGCTTTTTGGTTTTTTCCCCGCAGAGTTCGGGCATTCTGCTCACCATCATGCATTTTGGACAGGAGGTGCTGGGGTGCTCGGCCAGTCATTACTGGCTCTACTCAGCCTCTGTGTACCACTTCCCCCCTAATTTCCCGTCTATTCCCTTCTTCTAGGGCCACAAAGATGCTCTGAGGGCTGGAGCCCCTCTGCTGGGGGGACAGGCTGAGAGAGTTGGGAGTGTTCAGCCTGGAGAAGAGAAGGTTCTGGGGAGACCTTATAGCAGCCTTCCAGTATCTGAAGGGCATCTACCGGAGAGCTGGGGAAGGACATTTTACTAGGGCATGGAGTGATAGGACGAGGGGGAATGGCTTCACACTGGAAGAGGGCAGATTTAGATGAGATATTAAGAAGAAATTATTTCCTGTGTGGGTGGTGAGGCCCTGGCCCAGGTTGCCCCGAGAAGCTGTGGCTGCCCCATCCCTGGAGGTGTTCAAGGCCAGGTTGGGTGGGGCTTGGAGCAACCTGGGCTGGTGGGAGGTGTCTTTGCCCATGGCAGGGGGTTGGGACTAGATGGTCTTCAAGGTCCCTTCCAACCTAAACCATTCTATGATTTTTCTCTGTGCTTGATGCACAAGCATTGATTTTGCAGACAGGCCAAAGCTGGGCTTTGCAGAGCACCATTGTGTCCAGGGCTTTCAGCAGTCACCTGGCCTCCAGAAGACTTCAGAGGTCTCAGCTTTGTGCTTGGTTGAAGGTGTAAAATACTTCAGGCCATGGTTAGATAGTGGTAATCTATCCACTTGACTATCATGGCCAAAAAAGCTGCCTGGTGCTGTAGATCAAAGCGCAGTTCAAGGGCAGCATCTACATTAGCCTTTCATCCTCTTTGGGGTGAGATGCAGGACCCAGTAGGTGTTGTGGGTCTTCTGGTAGGTTCAGGTTTCTATAGCTTCTGGGCTCCAAAGCCTTATCCTTAAACTGTTGAAGAGCTGATGTATCTGTTCCACAAGCCTCTGTGGGAAGGCTGAATATGGTCCTAGAGCACTTTTTACCCAGTGTATGGAGTACAGCTTCTTGTCAACTTTGTGTTAGTGGCTTGCTGAGGTATCCAGCTAAATTTGTGTGGCTAGCTAGTTTAATACCTATGCAATGACCTCTCGTCCCCTAAAATGGAAAACAAAACTGTGGTACTACCCTTAGGAGGGAGGGAGGCAGCATGCTGCAGCCATCCTTTTGGCTAGCAAAGATAGCTGTGAAGGTGTTGAGCTGACTGCTTACCCTGGTCTGCAGGCTTTGGGGTGACTTCAACACCAGAAAAAAATGTGGGTTCACACCTTGCTTCCCTCAAGCCTGTTGGCAAAGCCTTTATTTATGAACTGGTCTTACTCAGATGGGGACAGGATTAAATTCAGCCTTGGCCATATCGGCTCCCTGAGCTCGGTGTATCTCTGCACCCCTTTCCTTAGTGGTCCCTCCTCTCCCTTGAATGGGGAGCAAATATCTGGAGATGCTGTTGAAGCTGTGGGCTGGAGAATCTTGTGGAGGATGTCTGTTCAAGTAGAAGTGTCGCAATATAATTTTCTCACAGCGCTGCGTGTGGATGCTCCTGCCTGTCCTGACCTGTACTTATGGTGCTGGGCACTGCTCAGCTCCCTGCTGTCTGTGGATGGCTCATTGGCCAGGTCAAAAGTGGTGGAGGGGGTAAAATAAAGACATGACTCGAACATTGCAGCCACATGTAGCTGCCTCTTAAATGGCCCTTAATATGTTGCAACTAACTTATTCAACCTGGGTCTCTCGCCCCAGCAAGTGTGGGCCTCTCCTAAGCAATAATTAAAGTTTAACCCCAGTAGTCCTTGCTAATGTTTGCCTTTTGCTTTGGAGGAAGGAAATGTGATCCTAATCTTTAGATCAAATGGCATCTGTACTTCTATTGACAAAAGTAAATTTGTAATGTGCTTAATGAAGCCTAGAAAGATGTTTCAGATAATGGACAGAAAATACCTGCCTTTTAAAAAATTTTACCTCCCAAAGTTATTGCAAGACTTCCTATTATGCTTAATAAAGTATTTTTTTGTCCTTTCAGCTTTCAGAGGAGAAAATGCCCTTGGAAAGCAGATGTCAGAGTTGAATTGAATGCTTTTTCCCTTAACATTTGCGTTGAAAGTGTTCCCTAGAAACCAGTCGCTGGCTCTGCAGGAGATGCCAATGAAAGGCTGCAGGTCAAAGAAGTGGAGAGAACTTATGAAATTTGACTTTGCTTTTCAAATTTTGGTTGTCAGCCTCTCTAACCCAAGACCTGGGGAGTGAGTGTGTGTGTGTGTGCGCGTGTGTGTATGGGAAGCTGGTTGCTATGATGGGATTCTTAAATTCTTCTTCTAGAAGTCACCCTTGTCACAAAACTCTCAGTTGCAGCAGTGGATTTTTGGAGAACAGCTTCCCTGGCAGGTCTGTTGCTCCTGAATTTGGGTGGTGGGTGTGATGCAGGAATAGTTTATAATAAAACTGCCTGTTGGTAACTGGGGGTGGGGGGTGGGTGGAGGAGGGTGATCTCATGGCTGCGAACCCCATGACCTAAGACCAAATGTGAGCAGACAAGATTTTTTTTTTTTTAAAGGTGAGTGGTTTTGTTGCTGCCTTGATGTGGAGGGCATCAAACTCGGGACTACCAGAGCTCCTTCCTCCTCTTGCCTGGTTCCTCATGTCTCGAAGTGTGTGAAACACCACGGGCAGCTGGATGGATGTCCCCGGTTGAAGAAAAAATAAAAGTGAAATTAGGCAAAGGGCACAGGAAAGCAGTCCTCTTGGTCCTCAGCCCTGGCTGGCTGCCATGCTGTGTTTGCTCTGGCCAAGATATGGGGTGAAATGGGGGATTATCTAGGACCTAGGAGAAGGTGGTAATGTGGCTGATAGCTGGCTGAAGGAATAAGAAGACCAAAAGGGAATATAATTGTTTCGTAGCAGGCTTTTGCACTTCCAGTTTTGGGCTGAAAGCTTGGAGAAGTAGAAAAAAAGCCAAGAGGAAGGATTTTATCCTTATTTGGTGATAAGGTGGCTTAGGTTTAATCGCAGGACATCTCTCCCTTGGTGGTGTTGTGCTGGGGTATGGCCGTGGGGCCTCAACACTCCAGGTCTGGAGACAAGCCTTGTGCATGACCGACAAATTAAGCCCTTATGCAGAGGTGGGCATCAGGTTGGATCATACCTCAAGGCTCTCCCCAGCACTGTGCTTCAGACACTTCCTTCTCCTTGATGCTGCCAAGACAGCCTAGATAAGACCACTCAGCTGGTTCCTGCTGGTGTCCTCTCCTCTGCTTGGTGGAAAGCTCATTTCCAGACCATCTAGATGAACTTGTGAGAAGATATCATGCAGGAAGGAGCGGTGTTTGACCTCATATTGCTGCTGTAGCATTGAAGCACACAGATATATTTGTAGGAAAAAGCTTAAAGGTAATGGGGCGTGTGAATGATAAGCAGATGTGTGTCCAGTTTCCTTTGGGAAGAGGTGCAAAGACGTGATGTTTCTAGCACTAAAAAAGCAGGTGGGGAAGAGGCTCTTGCAGCATTTGAGATCAATTAGAGTCTGAGCGTGCAAGTGCTTTGCCTCTGCCAGTCATCACAGGGAGGTGATTTCTTTAACAATCAGTTAAAGTTTCCCTCAACCTGTCCTTTGAGGGACCAGGAATGGTCCCGTGTAGTGAAGCTGCACTCCTGGATGCTGGGGGTGGGACAGGGCAGAGAGCTGAGATCGGACAGTGGGTTGTTACTGCTGTTAGCAGTGAAGGGCTCGGTAGCTCTGGTGGGATTAGCACTAAATGCTGTGCACAGAACGGTGGTTTGAGGCTTCAGATGTTTTGAACTTCTCATATTTGAAGGAGAAGGTACAGTAAGGTCATTGAGACAGTGTCAGTTTAAAAAAAAGAAAAACCACCACCCAAATGTTACATTTATTGCGTGGTTGTTATGTGCTAATAGGATTTAATTTCTGCAAAGCTTTTGATGAGAGGAAAAAAAAGTACCTCAAAGGACCACAGGTATTTTGGGAAAGGCTTAAGTGGAATAAAATTCGGCTGCGATCATGTTACAGCAGGGAGGCTTGGAGTTAACTAAGCTGGAGCAATGAGTTTTACCATTGCTAATTAGGATGTGCACAAGCCCCACTTCTCCTGCCTGTGTAGATGATCCTGGGGTCTTCCCTGTTGGGAAAGAGGGAGATCTTCTCAATGGGAGGGGGAAAAGGCAAGGGGTGTGTTGGTCTGCAGGCTTTCCCATGAAAGCTCCCGAAAAGCTTGTAGGTGTCCTGCTGCCCTGGGTTGGATTTGAATTTGTGACCCAGTGCTGAGCTGCTGCATTTTGCTCCTATTTCCTCGCGCCGTTCAGGGCTCTTGGGAGTGATCGAGCGGCATGGTGGGAACATGGTCCCCATTGTCCTATGGCCCGTTTTGCTGGGGGAGGTGGAACAAGGAGCCAGGTTCGGCCTTTGCGAAGTGGAGGGGAAGGGGAGCGTGGAAGGTTTCCTTCCTGGGGAAAAGGGCTGGTAATGCAGCTCGGGGAAAAAAAAAAATCAAACAAAGCAGCTTATCTTCCCTTCTGGCTCAGAGCGGGTATGTGATGTCAAGGTAGCCCTGAGCCTTCCCAAAGGCTATGGGATTTTTCTTCTTTTTCCCCTTTATTTTTTTTTTAATTTTTTGGGGGTGGGGGATTGGTTTACATGCTTTATTGTTACATCTCTCAAAACAATGCTGCTTCCCCTTCCTTGGAGCGATTGTTCTCTGTGCGGCTGACTCTTCCTTCCCCTTCCTCTCCATCGTGGGAAGCACTCTCCTGATGATGTATGGGCTCAACTTTAGTCTCTGGTTTACTTGCCTTTGTCCTGCTCAGGTCCCTCTTATCCTTGTGTAATTTCTGCCAGGATCCTCGTCACAGGGTACACAAAACCAGCTGTTGTAGCCCCGAGGGAGAGAATTAACTATCAGAGCAGTTTTTACCTACCAGAGGCATGGGACTGCAAGGACTTACAGGCTTCATAGTACCATGAGATTTCCCTCAAGTTGATGTAGCCTCCTCTTGGGAAGGCTGCTTTCTTCCTTAAGGAAAAGCTGGTCTCTTTGTGATCAGCCTATCCTCAAAGCTTGTCAAATGCATCCATTTTGGGGGACAAGACTTGATATTTTTTTTTTTAAATTTTTGAGTCTACAATGCCCAAGAATCCCATGCTCCCTCCTGTCAGGCCTTGCATCTTCTCTTCCTGGACCGGACTCAGAGGAGAAAAGGTGAAGCCAAACTACACAGTGGGTCTGAACAGCTATCAGCCACATGGCTAAATGGAGAGGGGCACTCACCTGTTCATTTAGGGAAGGGGAAGAAAATAGCGGAGATAATATCCATCTCAGACCAGCCAGTATTTTGCATATAACTTGATGAAATGCTAAAGCCATGCAAATCTCTACTTCTGAAGTATATAAATCCCATGTATCATCAGCTATACCAAAAACTAATAGACTTGCCTTGAATAATACTGATAAGAAGGACGTGGACCTGCTGGAGCAGGTCCAGAGGAGGCCATGAAGATGACCAGAGGGCTGGAGTCCCTCTGCTGGGAGGACAGGCTGAGAGAGTTGGGGGTGTTCAGCCTGGAGAAGAGAAGGCTCCGGGGAGACCTTATTGTGGCCTTCCAGTACCAAAAGGGGGCCGACAGGAAAGATAAGGACAAATTTTTTAGCAGGGCCTGTTGTGATAGGACAAGGGGTAATGGCTTTGAACTGAAAGAGGGAAGATTTACACTAGGTATAAGGAAGAATTTTTTTTACACTGAGAGTGGTGGGACACTGGCCCAGGGTGCCCAGAGAGATGGGAGATGCCCATCCCTGGAAACATTCCAGGCCAGGTTGGATGGGGCTCTGAGCAACCTGATCTGGTTGGAGATGTCCCTGCTCATGGCATGGGGGTTGGACTAGGTGACCTTCAAAGGTCCCCTCCAACCCAAACCATTCTATGATAAGATTGTATTTATTCTCCAGGAGCATTTCCAAGGCAATGCTGTCATAAATCAGGCCTCGACGGAGCAGCATGAGAAAGAAGCTCATCTGTTCACTAAGCCTTCACTGTGGGCGCATGGATTGATTTGGACCTGGGCAATTCATGGTGTGCCATATGAAGAAATAATAAGCCCTTGGATATTACAGGCTTAAGGATATAAGTAACCTCCTGATCATGCAGTTATTTTGCTATGACCTACTTCTTTTTCAGAATATCCCCTAGGCTCCATGGCACAGCAGATAAGAACTTCCAGGTCCTTTCAGCATTTGTCAGAACAGTTTCCTGCAGGGAGCTGTCATGATTTATGCCAGGGAGGAAGAGGAAAGGCGGCTAGCGTGAATGTTTCATGATAGGCTTTGGATTGCTTAGTTCATGGAATGAGCTAGGAAAGGCAGCAGCAAACTGGTGGGTTTTGCCCTCTCCTGTTAGGTGGAAATCACATGGACTAATTAAGCAACAGCAGTCCTTGATAATATGTTTTAAGGGATTATATCATGCTTCAGCAGAATGAGGCACGCAGCCAGAACACATTCATCCTGTTGATAAGGCCAACGCCTACTGTAAACACAGTTATTAACAGCCTGAGCCTGTGTGAGATGCTCTAATGCAAAGCCCTGAGAATAAGCAAGAAGCTCAGAGAAGTCCACGGTGGGTATTTAAACCCTTGTTCCCTTGGGCAGGGGTAAACTACCTTCATGTGTAGGGTACGTGATGAATTTTTATGGAGAGAAGTGAACCTAAATTCTTCCAGCTGCAACTTATATGTGATGGAATGATATAGTTGGGTTTCACAGACTGTCCTGGTGTCCAGGGTCTGTCCTGGGGCATTGGGATGGTGTTGATCTGTCCTTTTGTGTGTAGATTTTGAAGCAGGATCCTTTGACCTTGTGCATCTCATACTTCTCTTTGTGTTCTCATTTGTCTGTTTGCAGAGCAGCAATAAAATGCTGCAACTACAGGACCTGTTCTAGCAAGTTGGTGCAAAACCACTTTTTTCTTTCTAGCAAATGAGAGCCTTGGGGTTGGAATTTAGGAGGAAGAAGCTGAAAAGTGAGAGCACATCTTTGCTTCCCTGCTAAAAATTACTAGTGTAGAGGAGGAGAGGGTGTTGTCTCCCTGGAGTACAAAGCTGATAAGCGTCTGAAAACTTTCCACTTGGCAGAGCTGAAGTTATCTGGTGGGGTGGGTGACTATTCCAGTCCCCAGAGCAGGGAAGGTGTATATGGGTGATTTAGTCCACCTCTGCTGCAGAAACTCATCTTCATGGGACTGGTTACTGCCATAGTTATGGTTTTGGATAGGAGCTTCTCTTGGAAAGCTGGGACTTAAGTGTTGACTTGAGCTGGGGGCATTGTGTGGTGGAGGCTTTGCATAGCTGCATGCTCTGCAGGAGTGTGGTCCTCTAAGGAAAACATCTTGTGCAGTAATGTGGAGGATGAGGCCAATTTTTCTTGAGATTATGTTAGTATCTGTCTTGGATCCTTCAATATATTTAAATTCTGGGACATGTGGCGAGAACTGTGATAGAGCTGTAACTAACAATCCGCCAACTCTGAGGATTTAACACCACCTTCTGCTTCCAGTACAGTCCAGAGGGTGTAAGTCTGGGATCCAGTTGTCACTGGAAGGCTCCAACTTTGCCCAGGAAAGTGAAATTCAAGTTTTCTGGCTTCACTGGCATTACTAATGGTTTAGTTGAAGTGTTTCTAGTTTGCTTTGACCTCCTGGTTGCCCTTACAAAGCCAATGCAGCTAATGAAAAATGAGGATGAGGGGAGTGACTTTTCTATTGTTAATGCAAAAATCCTTCAAAAAAACCAAATATGGCAGAGTGTGGTCTAGTGCATACATTAACTCTGTATTTGTGGCATCATCAGTTCTAATATTTCTGAAGGAATTTCTTTGGGCTTAATTTAAAATGATTCTCTTTAACCTTCTTCCACACATAACAAGGGGGCACCAGAAATGTCAAGGCATTGGGTAGTCCGGGTAAGGTGTAACCTGACCTAAACGCGACTAGTTTAGTTTCTTTAGAGAAGTAAATTGAAAGGTTACAGAGGTGTGAATATGTTGCTTGGCCTTAATGTGACTTTCTGTCTGAATGGAAGACAACACACTGGAGTTCTCCAGGCTGCAGAGATGAGCGTTGAGACTCTTGTACAAACTGCAGTAGCTTCCTACCTCTGATTAGGTTTCTTTCTCATGTCCCAGGTTGTGGCCAAGCTCAGTATGAAGCACTCTGGATTTTGGAAATGGTGAGGAGCTTGTGCTTGCAGGAGAGGTTGATGGATGGATGCTACATGGGTCAGGCTGTGGGGAGGCTGAGAGCACCTCTAAGTCCACCTGGGTTCACAGGAATGGAAATTACCTCCCAGCAGATGTTTTGACCACAAAAATATTGGGCTAAATCTGTATTGTAGAAGTACTACACAGCAAGTCTAACACTTGCTCTGGCCAAGGTGGCTTTTTTCTTTTCTTTTTTTTTTGTATGCTTGATTGACTGGTCATGGGTACTACTAGGTGCCAGCTGACTGCCTTCCTACGTGTGCAGGAATGGAGGCTGTTTGGTGTCTTAAAGAATTGAAACCAATGCAAATTCTCACTCTGGCTTCTCCTGTGAGCTGTTAGTTAGGCATCCATTGTTGTTCCTATTTATTTAAAAAAAAAATGAAGAAAAAATTCCTTTTGTGCTCTTCTCAAAGCACGTGGAGATTAAGAATTGCAAGTAATCCTTTGAAATGATTATTGACTGAGAATTGCTTGGAAATGATATTGTTTGCTGACTTGACAGATAAGACCCTGAAAGAGCGTGGCCTAAGCTGTACCTAAAGCATCTGTCCTTGCAATATCACAGTCACTGCGAGGCTTTACCTGCATCTGCAGTGGTCAAAAGCCAGGTGTATTTTTAGACAATGTTTAAATAGACACAATCCAGACTGTTTAATGCTGTCTCATGGGGACAAGCGTGGTTGCACAGAGGACTTTTCTCTTGTACTGAGAGCTCATTTGGGCATTGTGGGAAGCACGGGGGGGGGGATGCTGATGCAGTAGGAACTGGGACTGTGGTGGCTGCAGCACCTAAA
Source organism: Pluvialis apricaria (assembly GCA_017639485.1). NCBI lineage: Eukaryota > Metazoa > Chordata > Aves > Charadriiformes > Charadriidae > Pluvialis > Pluvialis apricaria. The sequence goes on from CM030007.1 coordinate 3,074,002, forward strand.
ATGCTACCCCTGATGCTGCTGAGCAAAACTGTTGGGTTGTTCTCTCTGTTTCCTTATCACTGCTTTTAATTAAAAAAGAAAAATAATGAAGTGAGGAGCTATTAGGAGATATGCAGGAAACAGTGGGCCTTTCTAGCAGGGGTCCAAACACTGAAGTGTTGCCCTGGTGCTGGCCAGGCTAGAGGGTCTGGGGGTCAAGACACCTCATGATTGACTTATTCTGGGAGGTGGGCTGAGATTCCCCCTTCCCTTTTCTTGTGAGGTGATAACATGTTCTCCAGGTCCTCCCTCCCTCCCTGGAGGAGGATGGCAGAAGTCTGGGGAGAAGTCCTGTAGAGACCATCTTGGGTAGTCTTCTAAATACTGCGCTTACAGCTCTGCTTTTGTGCAAGGAATAACTTCGCTGGCTCATCCAGAAATGTCAAATAAGTCTCCAAGACAAGCTCCTGTGTAACCTGCAGCAGCCCTTAGATTGCTGGAGGCTGTTTTGAATCAGAAATGCTCCATGGATACAGCTGTAGTAGTGTTATTTTTCTGAAGTGCTGATCCACTTCCTTCCTTTCCAGTTCCTCAAAAGAAAACAAGTCAGTTGATTTAGGTGCCAGAATATGCTGCTGACTCCGCACAAGTTGTTTGCTCTTCTCTCGTGTCCTTTTCTTTTTCTTAGCTTAATTGCCCCAGAGTTTGGGCCTCAGGGACGGTACTTCTGGAAAGTCTTCAATGCAGAGCTGATCCAGAGGCACAGAAAAGAGCAGAGGAACAGAGCTGATGTTTAAAGATATACTGTCATCAGATATACATTTTTCAGCCTCCACGCTTGTTGCTTGGAGACCTCTTGTATTAGCTGTGTGAAATTTATATCCCTGTTTAAATACAACTGTGTGGTTTTTTTTACAATAGGGATTGGAGGAATTTGGTCTTAAAAGCATATTCCCCCTTGAAAATCTACAACTTGGTCTTCCCAGTGTCATATCATAGAATCATTTAGGTTGGGAAAGACCCTTCAGATCATTAAGAGGAAGTCCCATCTAAACGTGAGGAGGAACTTCTTTCCTGTGAGGGTAGCAGAGCAGTGGCACAGCTGCCCAGAGAGGTGGGGGAGTCTCCCACTCTGGAGCCATCCCAAACCCACCTAGATGCTGTCCTGTGCTACTGCTGGAGGTGACCCTGCTCTGGCAGAGGGGTTGGACTAGATGATCTCCAGAGGTCCATTCCAACCCTGACCAGTCTGCGATTAAGGTCTATGCTGAGGAGTTTGGCAGGTGAGCTACCTGGTCACCATCACTTTGAGTGTTGGACCTGCCACTCTTGGTGGAACCACATTGCGAAGAGCCCAGGAGGCTCTTTTCCTCCTGGGGTGAGTTTTGGGCTCCTGTATGTTGCCATGTCTCTGTGGTTTGGTACCCAGATAGACCATGCACAAAGGCACCAGCCTTAGCTTGGTGCTACAGAAAGCTGTGGAGGACCTTTGTGTCCTGCCCCTTGGGACAGGGACCATGAATGGGGCAGGTCCATGCTGCTGCTGGGAAGGGTGGCTGCAGTTTCCGTTCAGCCTGACCTTGGTTGTCTCAATCACTCTGTTTAATCCCTGTACTTATTCAAAATTGGTGTCGATAGAGAGCGTCTGAGCAGAGATTAACTGCGGATGAAGGAGGCTGCCCGCAAAAGCGTGGAGAGAAAACTGAAGTTTTCCTACAGCTGAAAATTACTCCCAAATTCTTGTTTTTGTTTGGTTTTTTTTAGCTTTGTGTTCTCAACCAGTTACTGGAGAGCTGCCCCAAGGGCCATAGTGCAAAGGGATACCCAATGCAAGGGACTCCTTCATCCCTGAGTAAACCCATCCCAGTTCTCCACTGGCCTCCTGCAGCACGCTGGTGTGAGCCGGGTGCCTTTGAGGTGACAGCTGTGGGGTGGCCTGGCTGCCTGTGTTGCTCTGGCTGATCTGTGCTAATGCACTGTTTGTAGAGTCGAGCCTGTTTTGCTAATAATAGGCAGCTTTGTGGGAGATAAGCACCAGACTGACCTTATCTGTGCCCATCACGTTTGGCCTGAGGGGAGCTTATTAGCTTGTGTTTCATACTGTGGTGTGTGCATGTAGGGGGAGGGAAATGAGGAAAAAATACAGTTTTTAAACTGTTGGAGGAGCCTTTGGAAGGGAAGGGCTGCTTAAAGAAACCCCCATGTGTGCGTGATGTAGCTGGAAGCACCTCCGTAATGTTTTGGTGGCACAAGTCCTGTCCCCCTGGGACTTTCCCACCCCTTCAGGATGAGTGACAGTGATATCGCACATGCCTTGTTCCAGCCAGATTCCCTGCCTCTCCTGGGACCTCAAGGAAGAAATGAATCTCTGCTTCTGGGGCTGAGTTGGCCCAAATGGAGGATAACCAAACCCCTTGTCTTTTAGGCTGTTCTGCATCAGGGGCTGCACCGTAGGGTGCAGGAGCCCCGTTCATTTTAAGCAGAAATGGGCTTGTCTTTTCTGCGTCGATCCCTGCGGGATGAGCAGGAATCCCTGTGGTGCACAGGTGGGATGGGTGGAGGGGCAGAAGCTCAGGATTTGGCCTCTGTGCTTGTGTGTGACCACCCACTAAAACCTGGTGCTTGGGAATGCTGTGCACGGGCAGTTCTTTGACCCCTTTATGGGGAAGGGCTGATGTTCAGCCGTCCAAAGGGAGTACCCAAAACTAGAGGCTGGTGTGGAATTCTCGTGAATGCCAGCTAACTTCACCTACGGTCATCTGCTCTTCTAAGTGCTTGCAGTTCAAAAATAGGTCTAGAAATCCTGACTCTGCTTCGCGTGCTCTTTCAGTGTCTGTGCCTTCTGGCTATGAAGTTAGCATGAAGCAGTGCTTTTCAGATAGTTCAAAAGCTGCCTACAGAAATACTGAGAAGGAAGCTAATGCGAAGGCAAGCTTTCTGGGAGATGGGAGAGAGTTTGTTTCTGCCTTTCCTTTGGTGGAGAGGCTCAGAGTGTGTTTGCAAAGCTGGGCGTTGGTTTTATTAACTAGCAGAGTCAGACATCTCCTGAGCTGGTGGGATTTACTCTTCTCTCCTAAACATTTGGATTAAAAAATGCTCAAGAAGATTACAGCAGGGAAAGGTGCTAATGAATATTCATCAGGAATAACTGCTTTATTCCTTGGTGTACTTGCGTTTCTGTTATCTTGTTATGCCTCTGTTTATTCCCGGAGCAGCAGAAGGTCACGGTGACATGCATTAAGATGCCAGTCATTGTCTGTCTTGGTCATGCAGTGGCAGTCCTTGTAGGTTGTTGCCTGAGGAGTCCTTCATTGCCAAATACCGCTGTGACAGCAGTGGTGCCTTTGTGACAGCGGAAATTTTGGAAGTGTTTAAGGATCATCTTGTGGTGGCTCACTCTCAGGTGAAGCACCACCTTCTGTGGATGCTGTGGGCTGGTGTTGGTCCAAGGGTGCCTTGGAAAGCATTGCTGTGCGCTCCTCAAGGTGTTTCTTGGATGCTTGGACTGACATGATGCTTTAATCCTTGTCTGTTATTTGCGGTAGAAGCTCTGTGAGCTCTTAGTGTTGAGGAGCTTTTTTTTTTTCACCTTGGTGAATGGAAAAGGTGGGGGTAAAAATAGAGTGCAAAGTACAGGTGGTGTCACCCTTGATGTCGTCTGCTGCCCCAGACTGGGAGGACAGTGGGAAGGGGCTGCAATGGCTTGACAAGAGGTGGCACGCATGCAACCACGTTGTACGGCCGACTGGCTCCCCAGAGCAGTGGCTGAGCTGTAAATGCCTGACGTCAAGTTATGGGTCAGGCGAGGGCACTGTTTACATCCTGTAATTAACATCTGTGCAGTTAATCACCGGGGCTGGCAGACCCGGAGGCGCTGGATCGGAGTCCTGCTCTCCGTTGTGGTTGGATCCCTGTCCCAGAGATGACAGGAGGCTAATAACAAAGATGTGTCAACTTGGACTGTCTGTGCTAATTTATCCTCCTCCCCCTTCCAGCATATGTTTGCAGTGTATAAATCAACATCTTTATAAATCAGTGCCTTGACTTTAATTTCTTCCTCTTTTTTGGCCTCTTGGAAAACAAGGTTTGTGCAACTGTGCAGTTTTTTTTTTCTTTAACACATGAACCTGTGGGGCAGATTAAAGAAAACGTAGCCAAGGCAGAGCCTTGAACACAGCATTTCTGTGCAAGCTGGTGCTTGGTGGGGCAACGGAGCTGCTCAGGGGAAGCCAAGCTGAGACCTTGTAGGCTGCGCAACCATTTCTGTGACTCTTGGAGACTTGGGTGTCTTACTATTCTGTGCAACTGAAGATCTAGTATGTTGGCAGATAACTGTTCGGAAATACGTTAATAGCTAGCTGGAGTGATTAACCTTGCAAGGCAGGAAATGTTTGTGATGTATTGATTTCCACCACAATCACTCTCTAACGCTGCAGAAAAAAGATCATTGTTGCTCCCTGGTTTAGTGCAAACTGCAGAGGCAGCATTTATTGTCTCTTTTGGAAGAATGGAGAAAACAGTAGGAAACTTGGAAATGGGAATGATGACTTGAGAACTCCCCTTCCATCATGTCCACTGCAGCACATGGACCCGAGATGTCCCTGGGCTCCCTCAGTCCCCTGTGAATCCCAGCCACTATTAAATGCAACCGGCTGCTCTCCTAGCAGCCCGTCTGTCTTTTCTGCTGTAAAAATGACTTTGCTGCTATGAAGGTTTAAACCCTACTTCATGTGACTTGCTTTCTCCCAGTTTGATTGATCGGTATTAACTCGCCTTGGAGGTGAAGAGGAATCCGTATGCTGTCTTGCGTCTCACTCTAAGCTGTGTTTAAAGACATTAATTCTTAATCTAAAAAGGCTCGAGGTGGTGAGGAATAAAATACAGCTTTCCTGGCAGATAGTGAAGTGACCTTCTTATTAAAACCTGAGGTGGTTAAGACTCCTAAAAGAGTTTGTAAGAGTAGAGACACAGTTAATTAACATTTATCTAGAGCTAGTTTACATCCTTATCTTCCTAAAAACATTAGGGAAGGGTTCATGTGCCTTCATCTCCCAAAGTGGTGAAGAAGCAGTAAATTCTGGCCCAGAAGCTGTGTGATAGGACGGTGCTGAAGCCACTCATGAGTCATGCTTGAAGAGCGAGCTCCAGGGAAACAGGGGATGTGACTCTCACCACTGAAGATGGTACAGATCCAGAACAGGTAGCTGCTAACTTGGGATATGTGTTGTTTTGGGATGATGCCCCAAAGGCGGCCCCTGTGCATTAGTGTGTGAGCCCATATATTCAGTGCACTAATACAAGTTGTCTGGAAGAGGCCAGGAGAGGATCCCAGCTCTGGGATATGGAGAAGCATAAGAAAGAGGAAGGATGGCTGAGAATCTACTTATTTGCCAGCTAACGAGTTACATTACTAGCATGGGATTGCTGGAAGAGAGGCCAGGGGTGCTATGGAAGAAGGGACAAGCGTCCAGCCCTTTGGGGCAGATGGAGATGAGCTCGTAGCTGATTTCCACCTACCCTTCCCTTTTTCAATCTGGTGTGTGGCTGTTGGGATTTTCTGAAATTCCCAGTCTGGAGTCCACGGCAGCCTGAGAATTTGTCATCAGTAAAAGCTTTGCCTTCAGCTCTGGAGAAGAGCTTGAGGACAAAAGAATAGAACAGAGTGACCCAAGCTACCGGCAGTGCTCTGTTCAGCAGGCAGCACAGTTTGTATGTCAGATTTCCTGCACAAAAATTGCTGTGCCTTTCCTAGAGGAACAGTTGCCTTGTTCCTCAAAGGATGAAGAACAGAGAGCAGAATCAGCATGAACTCGGGTTTGTCTGCCTCCCTGGTTGCTTTGGGTGGATGTGCTGTCGTGTTCCTGCAGTAGCTATTAACTGTTATGAGAAAACCCTTTAAGTTACTAAGGTGCGCTTCTACCACTCTGCAGCAAATAAAACTAAACTGATTGTCCCTCTGCAAACCCATGGGCAAAGGCCATTCCTCCTCGCAAAGAGCACAGAGCCTATGAGTGACCTGACAAAGACTGGGAGTGGGTGCACAGGTGGGTCCAGAAGCTGATGTGGAGCTGTGCTTGAGGGATGATAAAGGTAGAAAGTGGTGCAGGAAGAAATCCTGCCTAGTTTTTGTGCTGCCAGGCATGTGTTTCACAAACACAATGCAGTGACAGAGGCAAGAATCAGGTTCCTTGACCAGTTCCAGTTGACATGAACTCATGAATGTCTCTACTTCTTCTCTCAAGGGATCTCCCACCATGTCCTTGGAAGTGAAGGCAACAGTACGTATTTATTTCTTTCAAATGTCTGCTTTGTGACTGGCCACACAAAGACTCAGACCATCTGCTTCATTTGTCAAGCTACAGGTGCTCTTCGATACCCCCTGTGGTGTTTGCTGTGTCCAAAGCACTTAACTGCTTATGTGACGCTCTTTCCCCTTCTGTTCTTCTTTATACACAAGTTGGGTGTCTTAAATTCCTCCAAAGCAAAGAATATCAATGTAGAGTTAAATGCCTTCATTGCCCAATACCCGACGGGGACAGGTCTCCATGGGAGCACCATGCTGAACATCTCAAACAGGTGTCCATGTGGTGGTGCTTGATTCCTTGCAGGGGGAACTACCTGGACCCCGATTAGAGCATCTCAGCAGCAGCTCATGAGCTGCAATGCCTTGCCTTGCTCAGAGCTGGCTTGAGAGGGTGGTGCACCAGCAGAGGTGTGTGCGAAAGCAGAGGCAGCAGTGTCCTGCCAGCAGCCTTTAAGGAACTGCTAAACCCATGTATCCTTGCGAAGAGCAGCCAGCAGCTGCCAACCAATCTGGTGGGAGTTGGCTGGTTAAGTTATGTGGCTAAATAGGTTTGGCAAGGGGCTGGCAGGGCAGCAAGGCTGCTGAGGATGAATATTTTTTGAGTGATAAAGTATTCCCAAGCTCCCTGTCCCTGTGCTATTCCAGCAGCAGTGGTTCAGATGTGGGCAGACCTTGGGAGCTCTTCTAAACATCTGCTCGCTAGCTAAAACCAAAGCAATGGAGGCGTAATGTGCTTGGTGATTCTCCATCCTGGAGCCGAGAGCTCTCTTCCTCTTGGCTTGAGTAGAAATGCTGTTGATGGACAAGGCAGGCAGCTCACCTGGGATGTGGGAGGAAGACAACCCAGGATTGAGTGTCTCGCACATCCCAGGTACCTGTCTAAACCCTTGGGCTGTTTACAGACTGGTTTTGGTGGGAAGGATGAAGTGCTGTATTTACCATCCCAGTTAATTCTTTTGGAGGGTGGGAGAGGGAGACTTTTCTAAGCTGCATCCTATGAAGCTTAAACTCATGATTGCTTAACTGCAATGCAGGCACATTTCCCTGCCTGCCCATGTTTCTGCCCTACAGAAAAGACATGGGCAAGTGAATGATCCAGGTGGTGTTTGAATGCTGCAGGAGAGGCCGGGGAGAAGCAAGTGCTCCTCTGGCACGTTGTGCTTTAGGTGTCTGCATAGGTGGTGATGAACAGGGTACCAAATCCCCTCTCTGCTGGAGGGTTACTTGGATGCTTAGGAGCCTGGAAGAACCCCAAATGCCATGTTTCTAATTCTTGTTTATTTAAACATCAAAATTATGCTAGAGATGCCTCCAGAGTCTGTGGTAGTGGCATCTGTTAATGAGGGATGAGAGTTTTAAGGACTTGTGGTGATTCACCTGCTGTCCTTTAGGAAGAAACCAATCTTGCCTTAATCAATGCTGATAACACCAATTTAAAGAGTCTCTTTATCTGATTCCTGGTAAATTGTGGGTTTTTTTTTTCCCTCTGTTTTCTTGCAACACAATGCCTGAACAGTCTTTAAATCTGAACTACATCTTTCAGCCCAACATTCCTGTGATGCTGATAATCCTTCTCTACTTTACATCCCTTCACCCCCAAATATTTATGTGCGGATAAACAGAGGAGCAACAAATTTGACTTGCTACCACAGGGCTTTGTGACCATTTCAAACATAAACTCCGCTTCGTTCTCAGTTCTCTCTTACTCTGCATGACTGTCTTTCCACGTAATAAATTACCAGCATTTATTGGTCTTTTGACATATAGGTTTCCCAAGGGAAAGGAAGGAGACTGGCTGAACAAAGGCTTCTCTATAATCAGAGTTTGCAGTAGGCTTTGGACAGAAATTGCGATTGCTGGGCCAGTACAGGGAGGATTTTATGGCTCTATAGCTGCATTTATGCCAACCAGGAGGCTTGGGAGATGCTGAATAATATACCTTAGACTGTATCGTTAAGAGATTAATGTGTACAATAAATGATAGTGTTTGCATGTCTAGAACTGATGAGAAACCAGTGCGTTTCTGGAAATGCATCACTGGACACAGTTTGAGCCGCTTGTTTATTGCTGGGATGTGGGACTGTCCATGTCACTCGTGTTCCCATCGCTTGAAACTTGGCAGGTAACTTCTACACCGTGTGGGCACCGTGTGCCTTTCTGCCAGAGCTGGAAAAGTGCTGAGACTTGGACCCGTTTCAAAACTGCCAGGCTCAGTGCTTCTCTGCTTCTCCCAATTTCTTTTCAGCTGGCTGCAATAAGCCAGGAACATCCAATAACCTCCACCCAAGCACTGCTCAAGCAGCTCCAGGTGGGAGCTCATGGGTAAAAGCCAGCTGCATTGTGTGTCCTGGGTGAAGTAAGATGAGACTGTATAAAATGAGCTGGATCTTTGGTTGATGCAGGACCACTAGCTTTTGGCTCTTGGTTGCATTTAATCTAGATCACCTTGTGCTGACACAGCTTGGTGCATTAATGAGAATATTTTGCAATAACACATCTCCAGGACTCGCCTAACCGAAGCTGATGGTTAACCCAAACATATCAAGTTTGTGTGAGATCAGATGATTTCCCCACCCCACCCCCCAAATGGCTTTCTCCTGTAGAAAGGTGTGTGGAATAGCTTGGGAAGACTTCTCATGACTCCTGTTAAAGATAGCTCTCAGTTTTTGCAAAGTGTGTAGAAAATGTGAACCTTCTGAGACAGGAAGTACTGCAGGGTGAGTCTTGCATGAATGCCACTGGTTCCACTTCACCTCTGGTTGCAGTAACTGGGCTGACTGGACTCCACCTTGCTGGGGCAAGAGGTGGCTGAAGCCTAGTGACCTTTCTGCAGACTGACCTTGCAGAAAGTCAGTGGCTCTTGGGTAGGTAGTCCAGCACGAAGATCTGGTTTGAGAGCCTCAGCTTGCATTAAAAGAGTGAGAAACTTTCTCCAGTGGAGGAGTTGCTGGGTGAAACTCTTCCTGTTCTGGCTCCCTGTTCCTCTCCTCTGGTGTTTTTCTTGCACCTTTTGGCTTGTTGCACCTGGAGAGTGGATGGCTTTCACGTGGATCGTGGTCAGAGAAGACACTGCTGTCCATGGGTGTTCGGTTGGCGTTGTAGTCAAACCAGTGTGTCCATCACCTCAGTGACTTTGTCCCTGTCCTCCTTCCCATCTTAGAGGCCGGTTTTGGGAGAGGCTTTCTGAAGGCATCTCACCTCCCACCTATCTGGAGGACGCTGCTGTTTCCCCATCCTACCTGTAGCAGAGTTGAGGCAGGTGCTGGCAGAGGAGTCCAGTGGGAAGTACCTAGAATCATAGAATTGTTTGGGTTGGAAGGGACCTTAAAGATCACCTAGTTCCAACCCCCCTGCCCTGGGCAGGGACACCTCCCACTAGACCAGGTTGCTCCAAGCCCCATCCAGCCTGGCTTTGAACTTCTGGTATAAGACCTGAATCCAGGCTCTTGGGAGATCCCTGCCCATCCTGACTTCATCTGCTGCTGGACTGGCTGGCTGTGATCTTGTTTCCTTGGGCGGAAGGAGGATTGCCCATGCCTTGCAAGCAGCCTACACGGAGCAGCCTGCGTCTGGAAGAGGCATCGCTGCAGAAATTTTGGCAGGGCTCCTGCTCATCTCTTGTGCTCGCGGAGCAGCAATAGCAGCTGCCTCGTGCCCTCTCCCAGCCAGGAGGGAGAAGTAGGTCAGAATTTGCATTCTGTGCCCGGCTTCTCTGCATAACTTGCACGCTTTTTTTTCTCAGGTCTTCTTTTTAAACGAGCTGTTCCTGTGCGTGCGTGTTCCTCGGGCTCCCCTGAATTAGAGGGTGAAGACTTAAATTCAGATGTATAATTGGGCTTTAATGTCTGTCTTCCCTCCAAGAGCACTTCTGAGAGACTCCTCAGGCTCTGAAGGGCTGATCTCAGCATGTAAAAATCTGAAATAAATGCTTGGGGCAGTGTCTTCATTTTTGGCTGTTGTATTGTCTGGCTCAGGATTTAAATTTTCTCCTGTAGCTCTTTTTTGCATGACAAGAGCAAGTAATTGGGATGAAATCATCCGTACTGCAAATGTGATGGTGAGATTTCTTTTTCGGAGCTTCTCTGAGTGTTTTCTTGCTGCTTTGCAATGTCCTGATGGGGAGGAGGCGGAGGGGAAAAGAGAGATGGAGCGCAGCAGGCTCGTGGCAACTGGAGAAGCATCCGAGCGTTGCTGAAGTGCTGTAGGGCAGTCAAAGGATCGTTTCGTCGCAGTTGTGTGCACGGTGAGAAAGAGTTTCGTTGCGACCTGAAGTAACTGGCGTGCCAGATGAGGTCTGGTGCGATGGGGCACCTGGTGTGGAGGCTGGGAGAGGAGAGCGGGGTTAGCTGATGGGCTGCGCGGTGGGGAGCATCCTTATGTGGATCTATAGGTTTTAAGGTGCGAAATGGCACCTTCCATTGGCATATCTCCTTGTTTGTTTGTTTTTTTCCCCAAGTTTGTGGAAACCAGGGTCAGTCTGTGCTACCCCTCATAGCATGATGGCAATTTGTCTTGTCGTTTTGGGAGTGGAGGGGGAAATCTCTTTAGGATTTCTAGCTCTCACTGCTGTTTCTTGTCCCTGGTTGAAAACAAGGTTCACTTTTCTGTGTGATTCAGCATCTCTAGCAGACTTTTTTCAGTAATCTGGTGAAAAGGGGAATGTAACATCCTGAAACTGGGTGATTTTTTTTTTTCATAGGAGAGAGTTTCAACCTATGATGGAAAGAAGAACTTGCTGCATGATTCTGGTCTGTCTTCATCTGTGTGGATGATTTTTATTTTATTTTTACTGTGGGCTTTTGTGGTTATATTCTCTAGAGGCCTATTTGCTTTTTTTGTCGGTCTGAAATATAAAGCAAATTGTGTGGTCTGAAGACATGTATATGGGTACAAGTGAAAATACAGTGATGCGACATGGTCATTGTTTTAATGCATTTTTCACTTTTTTTTTCAAGTAGGGATAATATTTCACTCAGAATTTTGCTTTGCATTTTTGTAGTGTGTACACAGGTTTAGGTAAAAAAAGCTTGCTTTTTTTTTCCTAGGAAGTTTTGGGGTGGCTCACCTGGTGTATCTGCTCTATGCAAGTGAAACTGCAACCTGAATCTGTCTAAGGCTTGTGCAAACAGCAGGCAATGTCATGTCTGTTCCCATTTGTGCCTTCTTTGCTAAGGTTTAGCTGCCAAAAAGTGTCAGCAGCTTTGAGACGTCTCTGCACAGGGAATGACCTTTTGGGAGCTGAACATTTTCCCCCATCCTGCCCCGCTGTTTGATCTCTCTCCTTGGGGCTTTCGCATGTTCAACCATTGATAGTGGCAAGGCTGCTTAAAAGTAAATATAAGATAGAGTCTGAGGCTTTTTAGAGTTGGAAAAACTTAATTTGAGGGTAGGCTTGGGAATTGCCATGAAAGCACCTTTGATTTCTTTTTGTTCCCTCTCATACCTGCTGTTTGCAGTAATCCATGTGGACGGTCTATTGTTCCCTTCGGGTATTAGGTTTTCAGTTGTGCTTTTGTGTTTTAAGAGCAGTGTGTCTACATGCCGAGAACCGCTTTTCAGAGTTGCGTGGCACGTGGGTGTACAAAAGATCATCTGGGGAGGTGTTGCAATAAGGGTCTATTGTCTTTCTGCTTGGAATACCCTTGGAGATGAAACACATCCTGCACGTGTGTGTACATGAACATAGCTAATCCTCCCCACCCAGGGCACTTAACCGTCATGATTTATATGGACTTTTAAGGTTTTGTGGCTGTAATATACCTCCTCCATCATGTATTCCCTTTTCCAGCAAACAGGGGGAAATCGGGTGTTGTTTTTCATAGAATTGTTTAGGTTGGAAAGGACCTTTAAGATCGAGTCCAATAATCAACCTAAAACTGCCAAAAACACCACTAAACCATGTCCCTCAGCACCATGTCTACCTATCTTTTAAATACCTCCGGGGATGGGGACTCCACCACCTCCCTGGGCAGCCTGCTCCAACGTTTGATAACCCTTTTAGTGAAGAAATTTTTCCTAATATCCAATCTAAACCTCCCCTGGTGCAACTTGAGGCCATTTCCTCTTGTCCTATCACTTCTTACTAGCAAGAAGAGGTTGACCTCCATCTCTCTACACCCTTCTTTCAGGGAGCTGTAAAGAGCGATAAGGTCTCCCCTCAGCCTTTTGTTCTCCAGGCTGAACACCCCCAGTTCGCTCAGCCGCTGCTCATGGACTTGTGCTCCAGACTCCTCACCAGCTCAGTTGTTCTTCTCTGGACACGCTCCAGCACCTCAATGTCTGTTGTGTTGTGAGGGGTGCAAAACTGGGCATAGCGCTTGAGGTGGGGCCTCACCAGCGTTGAGTACAGAGGGACGATCACTGCCCCAGTCCTGCTGGCCACACTATTCCTGATACAGGTCAGGATGCCACGGTGCAAGGGTGGGATGTGGCTCTAGCCCCTGGATGATGCTGCAGTCACACAAGAGTGCTGCAAAGGTATTGTTTATCCTTTGCTCAATACCCCTGTCTCTATAAAGGGCTTTTCTCTCTGTGTTGTGTTGCATCTGACCTTCCCTTCATCTCCAGGTGTGGTTCAAATAAACCAGTATTATTCTGAACTCTTAAACTTCTCACTTCTCTCTGTTCAGCTGCCGATGTCCAAGTGATATTTGTACTTTGGGCCAAGGGTCTCGGTGAATAGCCTGCCCTACGTGCACTCATAGCACATGGATTGCTGCAAAGAATAGCTGACTGGTTGCTGAACAGAGGCATAAATCTGCCATCCTTTGCCTAGATCTGCAATCTCTTCTCTGTGTTGCACAGATAGCAACAGGCAAAACATTTGAGCTGTTGCGCAGGTGAAGCCTTGGCCACCTCCTGTCTCCAATTTTGCTGCAAGTTTCCAAATTGTGTTAGTTAAACCATCTCATGAGGAGAATTTCAAAGCCCAACAAGATTAAAATATATAATGAGTTTCTTCTGCCTCTAGGACCTGATTTTAGCAGGAAACTGATAATAAGCTTTGGATTTCTTGTGCAATCTTGTCTTGTAAGTAGGGGGACGATGAATGGATATTGGTTCAGTTCCTACTAGGCAATAACTGCAGCTGGAAATTCTTTCAGCTAATAAACTGCATTGTAACTTAAAGCAAAGATTCAGGGCTGTCATAAAGGTGGAGGCGATCTTGAATACAACTTATGGCTGCTGAGCTAAAAATAAAGAACTCGGTAGTGAGAAATTGTTCTGGAGAGTATTTGCTCCGTAAAGGAGGAGAAAAGCTGCTGACAGCTCCTGTCTTTGGGAGTCTGGAGGGTGGTTGTTACAAAGCATGAATGTGCAGCTAAAAAAATATGTACATCTTGAACTTCTTGCCAAGAATAGTGTCTGTCCCCTTAAAAGCGCTCTCTTTTTTCTTTCTTGTTTTGTTTCTGATGAGCCTTGTGCTGGAGATGTGGCAGGAGAATTACCTGTCACGGTGGTGACAGAGGTTAATGCAGTAGAGCTGGTAGTGGGGAGAGAGGACATTTTTCTCCTGAAATTAAATGCAAGCATGTTTGCTTAAATGGCATTGTTGACGCTGGGATTGCCTGGTGTTAGCTCTGGATCTGCTGGAGCTGATCCTGTACCTGCTTTTCTCCCCTTTAGTGAAGTGGTCAGCTCTAACAGATTGTTCAGGTTTTATTTTGGGGCAAAACAGATGATCCAGTTGGCTCTGCAGTCTTCAATATGGTACGGGAGAGGCTTGAAATCTGTGTGCCACTTGCTGAACTCTCATGAAAAAAAAAAAACCAACCCAGGCTTATTCTGATGTCTAAAAAGGTCATCTTGTCATGTTTGGTTGGTTTCTAGGGTATGTAGGGAAAGGTGAGGGCTACCAAGCAACCAAGAAACGTACCACAGAACATGGCAGACCCAACATGTTAATAGTTGGGGGGAAAAAGTTACTTGTAAGTATAATAACTGTAATAACGTCCTTTTTTGAGTGGGCTGTAGAGGAAGTTTCTAAACCTGCTTGTGTCTCTCTGCTACATTTTAGGTGCTTGTGAGCATGTTAGACCCTCTACCTTGGGCTATCACTTCCACTTGATAGCTTGGGTGGGAGGAGAAAAGGGAAAATCCTATATACTGGTAAGTTCAAGCTGTTTCTGTAAGAGCAAAGACAATAGCAAGGATGAGATTACTCTTAAATGCACTCTGGCTGTAATGAAAGACTCAGTGATTTGTTGTCTCGTTTGTGCTCTGATCCGCTCTGTGTGCTCTGCTCCTTCCTCCAGTGATACCTGTGGATTCTGGTAGGGGGCTGGAGCTGATGCTCTGAGGATGCCACTGTGTGTGTGTTTTGCTCATCCTAAAGTAATGTTGGTAAAGGGAGGAAGCTTTGAAGGTTAAGGATGTTGGCCCTTACATGGTGCATAAGTGCATTTAGCTCAGTCGCTTTATATTTTTTATTATTATTTATTATTTTAAATAAAATCCCCAAATCTCTATTCTGCTCCCCCTATGTTGACAACAAAGAATTAAGATGCCGCCATCTGTGCGTAAAACCCTCAACGTTTTCTGTGAGAACCTCACTGTGCTGCCACGGGACGGATGTGTCTTGATGTCATTTGCTCTGTAGAAAGGGTCTCTTGGGACAGGCAACACAAGCTGCAGGGAGTTCAGTTGTGATGATGATAACATAACAAATGAAGCCTTTACATCCTTTCCAAGCAAGCCTGGGAGATCCCATTACTCCGCATCTTGTCTAATTCCTGAAGTCTCTGAACAAGGGACCAGGAACTGGGGAAGGTGGTGGGGAAGCTGGTGGTATAGGGTTGGGGTTTACTAGCTGAGGGTCATCTCAACTCTTTCAATCTCACTACAGGAGAAAGCAAAACCATTTCCACATATGAAAGGGTGTCTGAAATATGGTATGTTCCCCTCCGTGCTATTTTTCCTTAACAGGTGGTGTGACCTTAGTGGCACAACTGCTGAGTCTGTTCCTATCTGAAAGCCAAGCAGCCTTCTATTTTGGAAACTTTTCCATAGATTAATGTGGAGGCAATGGTTCATGGTGGGGAGAGATTAAACTAGTTTTGTGGGCTCTAAGTGCATCCTGTGACATCCAGCTGTGTTTTGACCTCTGCTGCAATAGTGGGATGGTTGGACCGGTTGGCCTTCTTCCAGCGTGCGACAGGGAACTGCCTGTGCAGGGACTTTGTACTGGGGCCTCAAGCCCTGCCTGTTTTGTGTTGGCCGGACAGAAGGCTGGCTTTACCCTGGGTCTGGTCTGCAGACAGCAGCGTAGTGTTGAGTTGTACTCATTATCTTGAAGTTGGGTGCAATCTAGCTATGTGCGCTGGCTGTGGACTGCGTGGAGCTCTTTGCAGCTGTGACCAAACTGCTAGCAGGATTATCTCCTGCCACGTGGTTGAAGTGTTTTGGGCGAGACTGTTATGACTTTCTATGAAGCTTAAGAACTTGAGAAGAAACTTTCCTTGAACCCTATTGGGAAGGATCCCATGCTAGGGAAAAGTGCTGCTTACTGAGCAGCCCTGTTACTAAAGAACAGCTGGCTCTACCCCTCTCTAGTATTTCAAAAACACTTGGCTGTACCTGTGATTATTTCTTTGTGTCTGGTGGCCAGCCACCAAGGTTGGGCTTGTCAAATTTGCAGGTCTGTTACAGTAAATAGCCTGGGTTTTCATGTGCAGGTTTGAAAAACAGCTTTGACGTGTCAGTTTCGTTAATGAGAAAACCCAAGGGCTTTTAAGAGTCTGTTTAAAATGTTTACTTTGAGTGCAAGGAGATATTTAAGAGAAATCACACTTATGTCCCCATAAAAAAAACACCTCAGCCACCTGTTGCAGAGAGGGCTCTTGAGCTTGTGTGTGCAGAGCAAGCTGCATATGCTGGGTTCAAACTTGTGGGTTGAACAAGTGCTGGGTGGCAAAGACGCTTCTACAGCTTGGGGAACAAAACCTTATTAAGCTGTGAAAAGAAACAGGAACAGCCCGTTGAAAGACGGAGCTAGACGAGACATGGAGCTGCCTCCGTGTTTTCACTCCAGAGGGATGCTGTGAAGCCAAACAGATTGAGGACCGAAGTGTAGGTGGTGTGTGAAGAAGGCACTTGCGTAACATCACCGGAATAGAAATGGGTGTGATGCTCTTGCTCTCATCCCTGTGGCTGGAAGCAGGTGGTATGAGCTGCTTGTGGAAAAAAAGGGGAGGTTTTAACAGGTTTCAGTCAATACTAAATGGAACAAAAAAGGAGAAAAAGTGAAGTTCTCGAGGGCTTGGCGGAAGATTGAACAGCTCTGTTTGAAAATGCCTAGAATCCGAGTTGATTTTACGTGGTGTTAGTAATACTGGCATGGTGTGTTTTCTAGCCCAGTGCAAATGTTATCACCCTTTTTTAAATACCACTGAGGAAGATCCAAGCTAAGGGATGAAGACTTTATTACCTAAAGTCTCACAGGCGTACTCAATAGCTTGCAATTCCTGTGCTGCTAAAGAAAGAAAAGGGCATTCTTGGAAAGCAGCATGATCCAAAACCCCAACTTGCTGGAATACGTAGAATTGCTTAGAAAGCTAAAAGTTAATAGCCAGGATTAAAGAGAAGATGGTGATTTACAGCAGTTTGGCCAACGTTGCTAGCTTGAGGGGTTTATGCTGGAAAAGATGTTTCCATCCCGACCAGCCACACTCTTTTGGAGTTTATATGTTGGCTGTAAACCTTAGGCTGTTTTAAAAGTGATTAATTTCTCTAATGGAAACATCCATTTAGAAAGGGATGAAAAAGGGATGATACTAAATTCTCCTGAGTCCTCTTTCCAAGTTGCTTCTGAACACAGTGCGAGTGGTGGTCACTTTTTTCCCAGGTCTCTGGGTTGTGCTTTCCCTGACCAGGAGGCAGAGACACCTCTGTAAAAACTCTTCCTTTATGGAAGCTGCCTGAGCACTTCCTTGCCTTTCTACAGTGCCTTGATGCATAGGAGAAAAACTGGCATGGGTCTGTGAAGGAAATGCAACACCTCCAAGCTTTCAAGTTCCTGAAAAGCATTTTTTTTCCATGTTGGCTAGTAAGCAATACCTTTATTCCGTTTGCTTCCTGTGTTTTCATAGAATCATAGAGTACTTTGTGTTGGAAGGGACCTTAAAGACCATCTAGTCCAATGCCCCTGCCATGGGCAGGGACACCTCCCACTAGACCAGGTTGCTCAAAGCCCCATCCAACCTGGCCTTGAACACCTCCAGGGATGGGGCATCAACCACCTCTCTGGGCAACCTGGCCAGTGCCTCACCACCCTCATACTTAAGACTTTGAGATGGCATCACTCAGCGCATGGGCATGCATTGCTCATCAATGTTCTTGCACAATGTGGTTGCCACTAGTGTGTGTCAGTGGCAGCTCTGGGCAGGAGGCAGCCTAGGACTGGTCACACTGGTCCTACTGGTGCAATGGGCAACAGAGTTCAGCTGTATTTTCTGCAGAACAGGACCATGTTTTCCCTTGACTGATGAGATAAGGAAAGAAAGGCTCACAAGCATGTATCCAGAGCTATAGGGCACTGGTGTTCCCAATTCGTGCTCTAAAGGAGTTAAATGCTTTTGACTCACTTTTCTGTGTGAGTGCTCTTCCTCTAAGGACTTGACTTAGAGAACATGGATTCTGGCTACCTTGTAAGAGCAGATTTTGGGTGCTGAGAGCTAGATGCTCCTCTGAGCTCAAGTGGGTTTTTAAGCCTGGCTCTGATCAAGTGGTCTGCAGAACAAAGTGTTCCTCTGTAATTTGCCATCAAGCAATTTCTGAGAACTTACTGGAAAGCTAAGCCTGGGTTTTGGGTTGGAGTCTTATGTTCCTTGAAGAAAGTGATTTCTGTACATAAACATAAAATTATAGAATAAATAGTCCAGCTTGGGAGGGAACTCAGGAGGTCATCTAGACCAACCACTTGCTCAGGTCAGCTATGAAATCATCTGAAGAGCAAGTTGATTAAATACCCCTGGCAGCTGAATCTTCTGGGTTGCCAGAGCCTGGTGTGATGTTGCAGGATGTGTAGACTGGCTCCAAAAGCACTGCTGGATGAGCAGGAACCACTGCAACCCCACCCTGTATTACACAGAAAAGTGTGAGCCAAGGGGTCTGTGTTTGACTGATGTGCAATTCACAACAGAATTAAAAAAAAAAAACCAAAACAAAACCAAACCAAAACACCAATAAATCAAGCGTTCTTTGGATTGGCTAAAAAGATATTTTCTAGCAGTTGCTTAGATTTCTTTTGGCCTGCTTTGAAATAAAAGCAGTAAAATCAGTGGTTCACCTGGAGAGGGCAAGAAGTTTGATTCATGTCTCTCACTTGACGCCTATGGAATTAGAAGAGCCAAGGAAGATAACTAGTTTAACTCAACTAGCTTTAGTGGGTGCAGAGATCAGAATGACTTTTTCATAAATTAGGCATGTTTGTCTCGTCCACCATTGTGATTTCTTGATTAGCTTCTTGCTGACTTGAAGATGCACGTATTTTTTTTTTCTCCTCAGCTTGCTTGGCTTAAGAGCTTCTGAAACTAGCTTGACACAATAGCTGAGCTGTAGTTTGACCATGTTGGAAAAAGCAAAGACACCACTTCAGGTGTTTTACAGTCATTCCATTCAGTGCCTTATCAGGAGAAACAGTCACTGTTGGGTTAGGAGAGTGCTAGTGTGGTCTAATACCTAAAACACTTAAATTTGGGGTGATCTTCAAGGTTTTTTCCAGCCATAATGGTTCTATGACTATATGATTCTGCGAAGCAGTCCAAGCATTTATGCCAGGTTCCCTGTTTTCAGTTGAAAATAGTTCTTAAGGCATGCAGAAACAGCTAGATTGCCAGATTTGGGAACAAAGACATGAAGCACACTTCACCCCCCTGCCCCCCCCCCATTTGTCTTTCTTATTGTTGATAGATTAACCTGCTAACTCGTTATGCCACTGCAGATCCTTCTGCGTTGTGCTTTCAGTGAGCCCTGGAGGACTAGCAGGATCCTGGCTATTTTTATAAATGGAGGGATTGTGTTAGGTCCCCTAAACACCTTGTAAAGGCTGGGACAGTGATCGATCTCAGGAGTTTTTTACCCTGCAATACTTTGAGAGGAAGGTTTGTTGGCTTGGGGGGTGCTTGAGGGGGCATTTTCTGAACTTGGTACAAACAGTGGTCTGTAAAAATTATTGTTCTTGTTGACTATTTTTTTTTGGCTCCTCAAGTAGCTCCTTACCCTGCTCATAATGGGCATTTTATGTTGCAGCCTTGTGTAAATCTGAATAAATTAATTCCTGCTAAATGCCATCTTTGTGTTTTCCTGCTGCACATCTTCCCACTAGTGGCCTGAAGCCTGAGTGGAGAGTTGGGATTCTTCCTCCTCCTCTTCCTCACTGTGTAAACAGATGCTTCTTTCTCTGTCGGTCTGTACTTGCACCATCAGGCACAGTTTCCCTGGTGTTTATGCCTCTGTCTGACTTCTAATTCCATGTTCCTCTCCTCTTCTCCAGTCTGACCAGTTACCAAGCTGAGAAATGTTTTCTGCAGCCTTCACTACAGTCTTCTACTCCCATAAGTACTTTTCTAGTCTGGAAGCTACTATTTTTTTCAAGGAAAAAAGCCTCCCATTCTATAGTTTTCATTTTATTTGCTTCTTGGCCAGCTCTTTTCCTTTGGAATTAAGAGTCTTCTGGTTTATCCAATCTGGACACTGGTGGCTTTGAACTCAGGTGTGCTCATCCAGGGTACAGCAATTTTTATATTGATTTCCCCTTGAGTGTCAGTGAGATGTGATAACCATTCCAACAAAAGAAAGGTATTGCTGATGGTCTCTTTTGCTTTGTTTGGGTGGTTCATTTTTTTTGTTCGCTTCTAGTGCTTATAAAGCCTAATCCTGAAATTTCTTCCTGAATTCACACTTGCGTAGGTGCTGGTTTTGGGTACTTGGTGCTTTCTCTTAATTTGATGACTACACCAGTATTTTTTTTCAAGACCTTTTTGGGATGTTGAAGAGGGTGGCAGAAACCAGCTTGGCCATCTATCCAGCAAGTTATTTAGTGTGAAGTGCTCTCAATGTTTTCCTTCTTAACCAAAACAAAATTGACCCAAAAGCAAAGGAGGTCTAGTTTCTCTGGGAATTATTTCAAATCTTCAGTCTTCCCACTTCCATCCTTTCGTGTCTCCAGCTCTACGTGCTGACAAGTCTTTGACAGTGGGCTGGACTAGAATGGCTCTTCTCTTGGGGTGGAGGTTCATTTGATCCTTTCCCACCCTGCAGTGACTCCTCTTGGAGAGCTCTCCAGTGTGTAACTGCTTTGTGGGCTGGAAGAGGCTGATGCTCCAGGGCATTGCTGCTTGGGGAGGGAAGGAAGAGTAGGGGAGAAGAGGAACAGACACTTATGCAATCGCACTGTTTTCTTAAGAAAATAAGCTGCAAATAAAGATATTTTTAGCTCTTGGCTAGTGTTAAGGAAATCTGCCTGTTTTCTGCAGACAGTAACTTCCCTCAATGTTCCTAGCAAGACAGACTCTTCATCTGAATTGACTGAAGATGAAAACCCGAAGTGGCTTACTGAAAGTGAAGTGAAGTAGGCTGAATTGAAATCCATTTAATCCTGGAAATGCTGTGTTTGTGTGCAGTTGGCTTGCCCTTTCAAGTCACATCAGCTGATTTCCCTGGGAACTTCTTAATAAATAAAACCTGGGGGAGGCATGTGTGTGTGAGAATAATTTAAAAAAAGTTTTCTGTGGGAGTTCTGTGCACTGCAAGGTCCTTCTCTGCTTTCCTGGGATGTGGCTGCTTTTTTGGGCTGTATTCCAGATGTGTGAGGTGCCTGACCCAACTGGGTAGGTGCTTCTGTCTTCAGAGCATGTGTAGCCTTGAAGACTAACATGTGTTTCTCCTGTATCCTTGATGCTTGCGTAAGGATGGCTCATCAAAAGATGTGCAGGAAGCCTTTTTATATTTTTTTTTTCTTGTCTGGTGCTGAAAGGTCTGCCTTGAGTAGTGCCCTTGTCTTTGTGGTGACATCTGTGTCTTTCTAGGTAGGAAAGGAAAGGTCATCTTGTTGAATGAACGCATGTCTGCCGTGGTCAGTCTTATTAGCACTGACTGAATGTTTGCATAACTGATCTTTAGTCTGTGATGCTGAGCACTCTGCCCTGCTAAAAATCTACTGAGTATTCTTCATTTTCTTTTCACTACTGCAATGTCACAGAGCTACTTAAGGAAAAAATGAACTTTCAGCCTCTCCTTTTTCTGAGGCCTTTTCCTAGAAAGCTTAGTGTTTTACAGGGAAGGGAAGAGACATACTGGTGCTTTTGCATCCTGGCCTCTGGGCTCCTGTGGGACTTGCTGTTTAGCTGCTCCAGATGTTCGGATAAGCTGCTCCGGGCTGGAAGCAATTCCCACCAAACTACATAGCTACATATTAATGGACCACTTGGGGTCTTGCCTCCAAACCATGTTCTCTGTAGCATGAGGCTGAGGATCATGAGCAATGACCTAAATGGGCATTGGTGCTTTGAAGCATGCCAGATGGGGAGCTTCACGCCAGCATCCCAGACCCCATGGCTCGTCATATCCAGAGCAAACCGTGGCCAGGTTATCTTTGACTGACATCAGTTGTGAATGAGGAGAGGGAAGGATGTAGAAATGGCTGTAAGGATGGGCAGCAACGCTGAGCATTTCACAAGTTACAGGGTTACTCCTGTTGTTCATGATTTACTGACTACTCAAATAACTCCTGTTTTAGCTTTGTGCAGAGTTTCACTGGAGGTGGGGTGGACAGAAGATGGCTGCCTTCCTGTGAAGGCAGTTTGCTGCGGATGTCATTGTTTCACTCTACTGATGATTATCTTGAATATGCCAGTTTGCACATCACTGATAATATGCTGAGTAGTGGTGCCATTGGTAGCTGTCAGGAAGAGCGTCACTGATGCTGGGGAGGGTGCTGGAATGGACTGGGTTAATTCTTGTTGTTTTAAAAGTCCTCAAAAATGATTGAAAGCACTTTGACTAATAGGTCTTGGATTTGCATCAGTAAATGGGTTTGTGAATCCCCCATGACTGGTCCTTTCCATAATGAAAACAAGATAGTAGCTGATGTAACTGGCAGATGGAGTTTTGTTTTTATTAGAACAGGACTCTCCAGGCATGGGTTGGAAATGTCTGTGAATCTCCTCTGTTAACTCTGGGAGTCACCCTGTGGATGGAGGGACGATTTCCTTCCTGACTTCACCCCTGCTCCTCTTCCCTTGATGTGTCATTTCTAATGTCAGAGTCAGAATGACCTTGACCAGCATTTTGAGATGCTCTGTGGAAAGCGAGGAACGTTTGAGAATGTCACAACCGCTTGCCAAGTCAATTGAGAAAATTCCCTTCTGAAAGATTTATGCTGCTGCTGCGAACAGTAAAATCACTTCGTCCTTATTCACGTCTTCCTAAAGATCAGCTCCCAGGTTTCGAAAGAATACACACATCAGCAGTCAAGAAAATATTTACCTGACGTTGAGTAACTGTGTGGTGGTGCGGTTGAAACCTGTCTCTTGTTACCCATTTGTTTCTTTAGATGCAATTTTCACTCACCGTGGAGTGTCTAGGTTGAGCTTGTAAATCCTCTGGGAGGGAAACTGTCACATCTGTCTCCTTGCAACGAGCAGACTGATTTACACAGAACTGGAAAGAATTCAATAATAACTGGAAAGAAGCTTTAGGGGAACGCAAGGCAAACCTGTGCTTTATTGAGCATCTTTGAAGCAGAAGAGGGGTAAACTGGATGTTAGCTCTTGCTCTGCCAGCAGCCAAAATACCAAAACAGGGATGGAAGGAGGGAATGGGGTGTGTGAATACCTCATTTTTCTGATATTGTTTTAGTTTCCATGTTTTTCAAGTGAAGAGAAAGCTGTAGTGGAGGTGATGAAATGGAAACAGTCAACTGGGTGAGTCTGCCCTGACAATTCGTCAGAAAGGGATTATCTTATCACAGACTGGAATAGCTGTGGGGAGCAATAGGTTAAATTTGGAGTCACTTTGAGAAAGGCTTCCAGGATGTGCTGTGACTGCTCGCTTGAAAAACCTGCATGTCATTCTGGAAGTTGAGGCTCCTGTGGGGACTGGCGTTTGGTATTTCATTTAATCGTGGATCCATTGGCCCCCTTGGATGGGAGGGGACCTCAGAAGGGCTCTGCTGCATCTCACCCCCTCAAAGCAGGGTCAAAGCTGAGCTCAGGCTAGGTTGCTCAGAGCTTTATCCAGACAGGTCTTGAAAAACTCCAAGAATGGAGCTTGTGCAACTCTTCAGAGATACCTCTAGCACTGAGACCCTTCCGGAGTCAGAAGTGGTATCTTCAGGTTCGAGAGACGTGGTGCATGTGTCTGCCATGGACCTTTCAAACTGCTTTCTGAGCTCACATCACACCTGGCATTCCCAGGCACGAGGCAGCAGCTCCCATAGTTTCTTTATATCACATGCATGCATGCTCTTGTTTTTGCTGAGAACTCTGGCATTTCCCACCCCATGCCTATGTTATAAAGATCAGTCAACAATCCTTCTGTATTCATGTTCTAATCCAGGCCGTCTTTGCTTGTTGAACTTTCCTGGGCTTCATCAGTTAGGTCGTGGCTTTTTAGAGTGCTCTACCCAAAAGTGAATACCTATAAGGCCTTTCCAGTGCCAGACGGTCTGTCTTGATTGCTCCAAATGAGTCCAGTTGCAATGAGAAAGTAACAAAAAGTGCTAGAGCCAGAAGCTCTCCAAAACCAGGGAGACAGAGTTGACATCTTGTGAGTCTTTCATGTCACCAGATCCTGCTGACTGTCTTCTCTTTTGATTACTTTGGCCACAGCACACGCAGTGTGTTTGTAGTGGGAAGGAGTTTGCTGTGCAATTAGAGTCTTATCAAATTAATTTACGTGCTCTTGCTGTAGGAAGCCAAAACAGTATCTGGCTTGTGGAACAAGGGAGCTACAGAGGAGCAGCTAACTGCTATGGAGCAGTGAATGTTTGCTTTGGAAATGGAAGCAGAAATGACATCTTGGAAGACGTGGAGGGAATAGGTCTTGTGCGTGCAGGTCGTCTTGGCGATGTGACTGGTGAGGGTATTTTGGTGCTGTGCTACACGTGTTGGTTGCGTGCAGAATGGGAGGCAGGGAGCAGCAAGTATGTGAAAACAGGTTTGCTCCTTCACTGATTTAGCTTCTAAATGCTGCTTAAGAACATATTTTTTTTTTTTGAAGAATGTTTCTCGCAGCCGTATGGAAGGAATCAATCATAGGAAATAAAGAGCTTGTAATCCATTTAACTAGGACTTTCCACCTCTCATTAAGCCAGAGACATTCATGCTTAATTCTCTGGATAGCAGTTGCACAGCAGACGTGCAGAGTATTGATTGTAAAATGAATCTTTCTGGGTGTTTTTTTTCCCCCTTACTGTTTCAATTAATGTGCGTGCAGTGGGTGTGGAGGCATTTTGCTCATTCTTAGATGAGTTCTGTTGGTGTGGTTCATGCAGTTCTCTTCTTTTCCTGCTGGCATGAACCAAATTTTCAGCAGTGCAGCAGGGAACGTGTCGTAGGGAAAGCAGACGACAAGCCCTCTACAGCAACATGTTGGACAGGCTTCTGCTTTAGCTGCTAACACCTTCCAGAGAAGATTAAACTGCTCCTTGGAGGGCCAGCTAATGCAATTCATGTGTGATTATGGCAAAGTCTTCAGGGGTGTGTGTAGGAAAGGGTAATCGGGGAGGGGGGAGAAAAGCCTGTCTGTAAAGGAAACTGCTTGTCAGGGTGTGCATGTTTAAGACTAGTTCTGTTTCCACTTAATTCCTCAGCAAAAACACATGCTGAAAATGGATAAGGCTTGATGTAAACTTTTGATTCGCAGCTTAGTGAAAATAGCAAAACTCTTGAGTCTGTGGAAAGGAAAAAAAATCATAGAATGGTTTAAGTTGGAAGGGACCTTAAAGATCATCTCATGACAACCCCCCTGCCACGGGCAGGGATACCTCCCACTAGCCCAGGTTGCTCCAAGCCCCATATTATGCCATATTTTTAATTTCTTCAGTATACTTTAATTCCTTGTCTGTGCTTGAGCCCCTTCAGAGTTTTCTTCAACATCTAGATGTGCTTTCCTAGGTCTTGTTGTCTTCTTCCACTAATGGCTTTTCCTTTCTTCTCTCGCTTTGGCTGTCTGTGTGCTCAGGTTGAACATGGGTTGTCCTAGTCAAGACACAGCCTCCCTCCCCTTCCAACTTCTCCCAGGCCTATTCAGTGCTTTCTTGCCATGTCTCTTTGGTTTTGTGGCTCTTCTATGTCTTCTGCCAAGATCAACAGCCACTCCTGGTGCTGTCTGGGTCCTTGTGTTGTCTCACCCCAGCTTAACTGTTGAGCTGTTATTTTGTTGGTTTTTTTTTTTAACTGTTGAACTGCTGTGTTCTTGTGCTGGTCTGAATATTTCTGGCCTGCTGTCCCAAGGTGACCCCACCAGGTGTAGTGCCAAGGCAGTGCTCACCACTGCTCCAAAGCAATGTGCTGCGATGACTTTTAGTGTGATCTGCATATCTTCCTCCCTGGCAGAGCTGATGGTCCCAGACCAGACATGTAATGGAGTTGCCGTGCCAGTACATGTCTGGGGAAGTCAGAGGTACTTGTGTGTATTTAGGACTGTGCCTAGCAAAAGCCCTCTGCACCCAACCTCTTCCTGTGGTTGGTGCTGGCTGTAACCCAGAGGTTCCTCCCTGTGGTCCCTCCACCATTTACCAGCAGTGGCATAAACAGTTGGCTGTTGTACCGTGGAAACTCCTGACTACCTCCTGGATGCTCCCTCCCTCTCCCCAAACACCACCGTCCCCGCTAGCTGGAATACTACTTGAATGCAGGAAAATTTTAGCAAGGTGACTGGCATCTCTTCTGGTTGATCTGGCTAAGGGTTTCAGAGCCCTCGTTATGAGCAGAACTATGGTGTTGTCATCACTCTTACGATTTAACCCATCATCACCTCCTGGTGCCAGACTGAACTTTTCCATGTGCCAAGCCCATCTTTCTGAAGGACAAAAAAGAGCATGCTGTGACCTCTTTTTTATTTGGTCCTCCTGAATGCCACTAAGCAGCTCCTTCAAAGCAGTACTGGCAAGGCCCTCTTGGAAAGTCTTGCTGGCTTGGTTTTGGACAGTAAAACAAATCTGGTGTCTGCTAAAGTCCACTGGTTTCCTGGCAATTTCTAACTTGGAAGTTAGCAGAGCGTTGGCTCCATAGGGTTGGGGTATATTCTCTTACGGTGTAAAGATTGTGCAGAGGTTGGGCTGTACATAAAATGGTTTGCATTTCTAACTGTGGTCAGTGATCCTGATGCAAGGCTGAGACTCTTAGCTTTTCTCAGCTAGAAAGCACTATATAAAGGAAATGTGCTTATAGGGCATGGGAATTCAGGGTGTTGCTGTTACTGCCTTTTTCAATCTTTCTTCTACTCTCTCTCTGGTTGTTTTTTTTTGTTTTGGAACTCCTTTTCGCCTTTGCTTACAACAGAGTTCATCATTATCCCATTACTGTAACATAAATCTTTCTGTGCGTGCTGAGCACTAGTCTGTCTTGCCTGACTTGTCAAACACAGGAGATGGCCTCCTATGGGCACCCCAACTTGGGCTTTCCCTATGACATAGTCTCAGTGAGATGGAAGCAGAGTTTTGACAGATCCGCCAGCTACACTGAGGTGGTATCAGTCATTTAATGCATTTTTCTGGCTTGTTTGCGTACTTTTGACTCCTCAGCTGTCTCTAGAGTGGCTGACTGTTGCCTTTCTCTGCTAGGAAGAATAGGGTTTTACACCTCTTGGGTTGCTTAAAACTTCTCTTTGTTACTTCTAAAAGCCAAGAACCTCATTAGACTTGCAGATGTGAGCAATTCAGGAGTTGTTGCCCCTCTCTCCACCAGCACCCAGAAGAACAAACTCTTTTCATACTTGGGGTGCCAGGAGGTCTTCGGCAGAGGGGACCATGAGTATCCTGTGTTTCCTCTTAATGAAAAGTCCTCATGTTCCAGCTGTGTTTTGCCTGCTTCTTCCAGTAACTTCAGAACCTGCTTGTGGTTTCACCTGAATTTTTTTAGATTTATTTATTTCTAAGAATAGTGGAGGTGTGGCAGATAGGGCTCATAGGGCTTGTTAAAAATGAGTAGCATAGATGAGCCAAAGAAGGAAAAAAGGAAGCTGTGTTTTGAGGTCTCTCTTGGAGAGCCATGGAGGTTTATTGTGCAGGAATTATCCCCACGGCAGGAAAAGCTTTCTGCTGGGTTCATGTTCAAGGCCAGGCTGGACATGGCCTTGGACAACCTGGTCTGGTGGGAGGTGTCCCTGCATATGGCAGGGTGGTTGGAACTTGATGATCTTCAAGGTCCCTTCCAACCTAAACCATTCTACGATTCTATGTTTTGGCCACTCAGATCTCACCATGAAGCAGAGGCTCAGGAAGATGGTCTCTGCTGCATTAGCCTGCTTTCGGAGCTGTTGTGCTTTAGACAATCAACTGTTAAACTCCAAAGAAAGCAACATGACGTCCTCAGATTTTTCCAACTAGGGAAGCTTGGGAGATGTTGGATGTCTTATCACCTGTTTATTTTGTAGTCTGAAGTGACTTTAGTCTCCTTTGTGCAGAAATCTTTGGTCCGCATTACTACTTGCTTCTCTGATTCTGGAGATGTGTCTAGGCAAGACCCCATCCCAGGTAAATGTGTCAAGCGTCCTCACCACTTTTCTGTTTATGTCCAGCTTTTTGTTGGCTTTCTAATTTCTGAGCTTGAAGGAGAACTCATGAACTTGCTGGACTGGTTTCCAGTGAAAAGTCACTTAAAAAATCAAGCGGGCACAGCTCTTGGGGCTCCTTGGATATTTGTCAACTCTCATCTGTTATCACTAGGTCTCCATTTCTGCATGTCTGTCGAAGAAGAATCTGAACAGACCATGAACTGCATTGTTTGTGCCTGGTCCATCCCTAGTGGTATTTGCCAAAACAAAGTAGCTTCATCTTTGTCTTGGACTTCATAGCTGGCGCCTGGGGTTATTGCAGAACCTTATTCCTGCTGTCTTTTGAGGCTGTACAGATGCAAACTGCTATTTAGGTAGAAATTGACCTAATTGGGGAATTCTCTTACTGAGACTAAGTTTGCTATGTGCTGTGATCCATCTCCTTGAGGCATGCTTGTAGGGCAGGACTCTGCTGTGTTGTGCCAGTGCAGGTACAACCTGAAGTCAGGCAATGCATGACCACCACCACCATTGCCATCATAGAAAAAAATAATGCAGCACAGTCTTAGTAATATTAAAAAGATCTGAATGACTGTTACTGGTTGCATCTCAATTTGGGGGGAGGAGAGAACCTGGCTCTTAACGGCTTTATAGCATACACTGAATTTTCAGAGCTGTCCCGAGGCCTTAACTTGCAAAGTTTTATTGCAAAGGCTTTTGCAGAAAGCAGAGACTGCATTTGGTTACTGCTCTACATGAAGTTTGTACAGGTTTTTCCGGTGTCCTGTTCCGCTTCTTCAATCCTTTTTAAAATGCTAGGCACCCGATGTGCCCTTAGTTTGTGGAAAACGTTAAGAAGTTAGATTGCAGAGGGCGTTAGTACGTACTGTGCTTATTTATTTAGTGAGATTAAAGTCTAAGTTTTTCTTTTGTAATCCCTTTGAAGTGTTTATCTTTTGAAGTCTGGATTCTCATTAACTGGAAGTGTACAACCCCCAAACTACATGCTGCCCTAGTTTCAAAGTGTTAATTTTTTAAAAAATTTAAGAACAATAAACAGGTCAAACCCATAGGGGCTACACGTCAGCCAGATCCTGACTATTTGGATCATCATTTGCCACTTTGTGCATCAAAGTGGCTCTGCAGGCTCTCTCCCTGGATTGGAATGTAGTCATAGGGTTTTGGCATCACCAGGCATCAAGGAGACAGGGATGTACAGATGCGTGGGTCAGGACAATCCCAAGCACAAATCCAGGCTGGGCAGAGAATTGATGGAGGGCAGCCCTGAGGAGAAGGACTTGGGGGTGATGGTGGATGAGAAGGTCAACATGAGCCGGCAATGTGCGCTGGCAGCCCAGCGAGCCCCCGGCACCCCGGGCTGCGTGGCCAGCAGGGCGAGGGAGGGGATTGTGCCCCTCTGCTCTGTCCTAGGGAGAACCCACCTGGAGTGCTGTGTCCAGCTCTGGAGACCGCCAACATAAGAAGGTCATGGACCTGGTGGAGCAGGGCCAGAGGAGGCCCCAGAGATGCTGCGAGGGCTGGAGCCCCTCTGCTGGGAGGACAGGCTGAGAGAGTTGGGGTTGTCCAGCATAGAGAGGAGAAGGGTCTGGGGAGACCTTCTAGCGGCCTTCCAGTGCCTAAAGGGGCTCCAGGAGAGCTGGGAGGGACTCTGGATCAGGGAGGGGAGCGATGGGATGAGGGGGAACGGTTTTACACTGAAGAGGGCAGATTTATATTAGATATTAGGAAGACTTTTTTTTACTCTGAAGGTAATGAGCCCTTGGCCCAGGTTGCCCAGAGAAGCCGTGGCTGCCCCATCCCTGGAGGTGTTCAAGGCCAGGTTGGATGGGGCTTGGAGCAACCTGGGCTGGTGGGAGGTGTACCCCCCCATGGCAGGGGGGGTGGAACTGGATGATCTTTAAGGTCCCTTCCAACCCGAAACATTCTATGACTCTGTGTTGCTCTTCAGAGGTGTAAGAATTTTCTGCCACATCAAGACATGGCCTGTAGATCTTTCTCTCATTTTTTAAAATTTTTTTTCCCCCTCTTATTTTCTGTTACGGGGCAGCAGCACTTGGCTTTTAGGACAAGGGTGTTTTGCCATTGTGTGCTTTCCTGCCTCAATTCTCGTCCAAAACACTGCTTATATATACATGTGCATATGGCAAGGAGCACTTTGCACATTATCTGTTTTGCTGTTGTTTGTCAGGGAAAAATTTTAGATGGCAACTGGCATTTTAATGTATCTGCTGCTTTTATTTGTGCAGGGACTTTTCAGTGTTATCTGTATAAAACTGAATGTTTTTAGCCTGGGAAAAGTGGGTGGGAGACCTCTAACCCAACCCAATTTCCAGAGCAGGGCATAAACAGTGTGTTTGTTGGAAAGAGTAACCCCACTGGGTCATCAAGAGGTCTTCATCTATGAGGCGGGTCATCACAGCTGTTGCTTGGGTATCTCACACCACCAAAATGCATCATCTCAGTAGCCGAGGCTGTTTACGGCTTTGGGGTGTTCTCTTACGATTCCGGCCTTGAAATGAAATCCTGATCTTGCGAGTTGAGATGTCTTGGGTCTGGGCCAACAATATGTGGAAAGTACTGCTCAGTGTGTGCATATAGATTTCCTCCTGTGGGAACGGCTGTAGCAAACATCCCTCTAAGAGTTGTTTTGTTATTAAACAGATGGGGATATTGTCCCTCTTCCACTTCCATCTTCCAAGTCGAGGAAAGTGAAATTGTATTACTCTGGTTTGGATGAGTTCATTATATTAAAGAAGAGATTGCTACGAAAACCATGAATCTATGAAAGTCACAAGAATTTAGATTAGTTCCTTCTAACGCTTTAAATCATTTCAGTCCTGGCTGGACAATAGAAGGGATTTCTTTTTTTGTGTATTGAACTGGAGGGTTTACTCTGGAAAAGCTTAACTTCTATTGTATAGAAAGTATTTAAGGAAAATCAGGATTTTCCAGTATAATTAAGGAAACAATTGACAAGAAGGCTTACAAGAATATCAATAGGGATAACTGGTTATCAGTGATGTTCTCACCTAATCAGTATAGGTAATTATTTGCTTAACAAGGTTTTAAGTGTAACTAGCTTGATAGCAATTTTAATAAGAGATGAAGATGTTGAAGTTATACAGAGATTCTTGATAAACAGTGATCCCATGAGTCACCAATGAGAGGAAAAACACTTCTTTTAATGTGGAAATTGGAAGAATCTGTCAAAGCTCTTCTAAATGGGTTAGCTAAAAAATAAATCTCTAACAGCCTTGGAGTCTGTTTTCTGCATTTATTTGCATCGCAAGTGGAGCAAGTTTCCTTGGGCCTGATTTTGGAGAGACTGCACCTTGTGTGCTTGGGGCTTTTGTGTGTCCCACTGCTGCAATGGCCTGTTGGTCTCTCTAGATACAGAGGGCGCACATGGAGGTATGGCTGTGACAGGGACGGCATTTCTCAGCTGTCCTCTGCACTCTCCAAACAAATCTGCCTCTCTGAAACCATGGGAGTCTCCTCATGGAAAGCCTAGACTTTCCCTTTGCTGGGTCTTTCCAGCCACATCTTGACAGATGGAGATGTTGAAGACCACGGGTGTCCTCTTCCACTTGTGGAAGAGGACATCTCCTCGGAGTTCCACCTCCTTGGACTTCAGGATTCATAAGCATGCATCAAAGCACCCTTGGCTATGTTTTGGTTCGTTCTTGGATGTGCTGATCAAATTTAGGAGCCCTTGGCAGGCTAAAGCAAGAAGTTGTGTGCAGGTATTCAGAACAGCGGTGTCGGTAGTGTCGCTGCATGTGCGATAAGCTGCTTGTCTCTGGGCTATTAAAAGATTTGTCTCAAGATGCTGAATGAGATCAGTGTGACCTGTGTGAAACTGGGTTGATAGGAAAAAAAATTCTCGAAGGGGATTAGAGGGGAGAGCTTGGACTGTACCAAGTCTTGTGGAAGGGTTAGATGCTTCCATGGCTTCATTCACATTATTTACTCAGTGTATTTCAGGACTCGTGCTGTTGCTCTTCCCTCTTCTAAAATGATCATGTTGAGATGGTTTAACCGTTTGTTCAGATTGCTCCGTCCCCTCTCCACTCCAGGTATTGCTCTAAGGCTACAGGGGTGGAGGAGTTAACTCAGGGAGACAAAAATCCAAATTTTTAGGCCAGATCTCCCCAGAGAACTTCCCTTTTAAATTTGCAACTTGAATTCTCTCTTGTCCCCCTTTTCTTTTTTTTTTTTTTCCCCTCTCCGAAGCTGTTTGGAAAGGAATAATGTGTCACAGGCTGTAACGGATACCCACAGTCCAGTATCTCAGGAATGCGATGTGTGCTAATTAGGCATCCTGGAGCCTTCAGAAAATGCTCCTGCTGTATCTGCAGATGGAGTCTACCCTGCTCCCCCTTTTTGGGCAAGTTGGCTGGCAAACTCAGTTATTCAGCTCGAAGAAGTTTGTAGCCATTGGCAGATGATGCATCCTTAAAGTCAAGGTTGATATCTTGTGTGGGTTTGTGTTTTCTTTTCCCTTCCCCCCTCTGATGTGTGTTGCTGAATTTGAATAATTAATGTATGTTGTCTTACTTCCTGTTTTCATTTCTGTATGTAATGCTAACCAGCAGAGGTTTGAATCATTCATAGCCTGCTTTCTCCACCTCAAAGCTGTAGATGTCATGGGAACAGTGATTGTAAGGTACGGACTTTCTGCTTCTCTCCGTTAAATCCATTTCTGGAAGCAGGAGAAGTAAGTATTCAGTCCGTGATCTTGGCCAAGCGAGGCTCTCTGGGCAGATGGTATCAGTGGGGTTTCTCTCGAGCAGCCTCTTGCTGTGCTTCAGTCTCTTCCTGCATCTCCTGTTACTGCTCAGGTGTCCGCGTGGTGGTGGGGAGGATGGGGGCTGCGCTTAGCGTTTTCCTTTCTGTTGTGAGCTTCTCTGCATCTGCTCGTGACCATTCATGGGGAAGAGGGAATGATTTTTTTCGGCTTGTAGGTTGTGCCTCATGCAATTCAACTGCATTTAGGAATGTTGTTGTGTTTGTGTTGTTTTTTAAAAACTCCTGTTGGACTTCTCTTTGTGCTTCTCCTGGCTGCTTTTACGGAGAGCAGCCTGAATCTGTGGGCTCCTGCAGCATCTGCCGGTGCTGGGGGTCAGTGAGAGGAATCAGGCTGGGAGCTTCACTCAGTGCCTTACGGAGCCTTTTTAGCTGTATTTTTCCCTTGCTTGTAATATTTATCCTCTTAGTTGTTTTTAGGGGTTCTGCTGCTTTTAAAACTTTCCAGTCGTGCCTTCTGGTGATGGTGTTGGTGGGCAGGTGTGCTTTTGGGCTGCCCTTTTGTACTGAAAACTCTTGTGTCCCTCCTGAACTCTGCCAGGAGATTGGGAGGTGCTGGGTTAGATGCTGCTGCGGGAG
Source organism: Pluvialis apricaria (assembly GCA_017639485.1). Lineage (NCBI taxonomy): Eukaryota > Metazoa > Chordata > Aves > Charadriiformes > Charadriidae > Pluvialis > Pluvialis apricaria. The sequence goes on from CM030007.1 coordinate 3,107,408, forward strand.
GTTGGTAGATGTTCTTCAGAACTGGACAATAAACTCAAAGCTTTTGCATCTACCCTGGCTGTTGGTGTTCCTGGTAGGGTTTTTCTTCAGGGAGAAGGGTTGATTGCTCGTTCATCTCCATCTCTGAAGCGCATACATACCTTACAAAAGCAATCCTGTTTGAAAAGGCTTTGGTGCTTCCACTCTTACTGGTTGTGCATGCTTTAACCGATAGCTTCGGATGTGTAGTCACGAGAGGAATGTTTGTATCTTGAACGGGTTGAATTGGGGATCCTGGTGATAGCCCTGAGATGAGAACTCTTCGTGTACCTGCTAACTTGTGGTGCTTACCCAAACTCACCCTATTCCCTTCCCAGCCTTATCAGTTGCCTCCTGTGAGTTGTGCTGTGAAGTTTCAGCTCGGGACTTAATGACAAGTGCTTGAGCTTCAACTAGCATTAATGGAATGATGGATCCATAACATGAGTTATACAGTTTCCGAAGGGCAGCCTCTGCTCCCAGGCTCCTGCCACTTCAGATGAATTGGATTTCTATTTGAAAAGTCAGGGGTTGCTAGCTTTGACACTCTGTATGCATGTGGCTGGTGTACAGCACCACTTCTCCAGGTGTCTGGGCTGGAGAACAGCTAGGGGCTTCCCAGAAGAGTGGAGGGATGAAATGCTTGAGTGTGATGCTTGTGTTTGAGTTTGCAATACAATTCTTGTAAGCTAGCAAATAAAAGATGCGGTCAAAGTTTTTAAAGATGCGGTCAAATTTTTTAAAGGTGCAGATGGTCTCTCTGCCCTTTTGCCTTGTGTAACTAAAGTGGGAAGAGGACCTGGACATGGACCTGGTGGAGTGAGTCCAGAGGAGGCCACAGAGATGCTGTGAGGGCTGGAGCCCCTCTGCTGGGAGGACAGGCAGAGTGAGTTGGGGTTGCTTAGCCTGAAGAAGAGAAGGCTCCAGGGAGACCTTAGAACCCCTTCTAGTATCTAAAAGGGGCCTACAAGAAAGCTGGGGAGGGACTCTGGGTCAGGGAGGGGAGTGATGGGATGAGGGGGAACGGTTTTACACTGACAGAGGGGAGACTGAGATGAGATATCAGGAAGGAATTTTTCACTGTGAGGGTGGTGAGACCCTGCCCCATGTTGCCCAGAAAAGCTATGGTTGCTCCATCCCTGGAGGTGTTCAAGGCCAGGTTGGATGGGGCTTGGAGCACCCTGGGCTGGTGGGAGGTGTCCCTGCCCATGGCACAGGGGTTGGAACTCGATCTTTAAGGTCCCTTCCAACTCTAACCATTCTATGATTCTAGGAGTGTAAATTGGGAGAGGTGCTGTCCTTTGGAGGTTAATTTATGAAGGATTTCTTGTAATGACTGCAGCCTGCTAGGTTTTGAGGATGGCAACATATGGGGCTTGGCAGTGGCGTTGTTAATAGGCTGCGCATAATTTTTACATCCTGCCTATGTCCCACAACACTTGCTGCTTAGGATCTTCAGGACAGAGATTATGGCTTTGTCCAAGGCCCTTAAATAACATCTAACTTTGCACGTCCTCAGCGTTTCTGTCCTATTCCAACTGACAGTTGTTTCTGCCTGCAATGTGCCGCCAGTGCATGGGGAAGGCAAACTGGGAAACTCTTTTTGTAGGGACAATATTGAAGCAGAAAAAAGCTGAAGATAGGAGGCAACTTACGCAGTGACTAATGCTGAGCTTTATAAATAGCACGAGAAGAGACAAAATGGAGGCAGGGAGGTGACCTCAAGCATGAGGCCATGGAGGTGGTACAGCAGTGCTTAGGGGCAGATGAGCTGGGAGAGCGCAGGGTGACACTATTGGCAAACGGCTCTCGTTTCAGACTGGATGTGTTGGATGTGTTTTGTGCCTCTGTCCTGCGTGTCCTCCCGGAGGGGATGAGCAAAACCACATGGGGATCCTGGCCAGCTACGAACTGATATGCAAGTCCTGCATGTCTCATGTCCTCTGCCTGGGTCAATGCCTCGAGCACTGCCCAGAGCATTAGAGGGGTTTGCTGAAAGGACAAAGCTATGTTTTTTTTTCTGTGTCTGTATAAGAGGAAGGCAGAGGACCTATGGGTTTGGGGGTCTGGAGACAGCATGGTAATGGTTTGGTGGGCTTTGAAACCACAGCAACCAACTAGCAGGATCTGTTTGCCTCCAGGATGCTGAGTCCTGATGAGAAAAAGTCAGGACAGGGCTGTCCTAGGCTGTCAACATGAAGCACAGAGTGTAAATGGACACAGAGGAGGACAGAAGCTGGAAGGGTTGAGCTGTCTGTGTCCTCGTTGACATTTCTAGACTCTGCCACAGTGTTTGCAACACCTGCAGCATCCCCTTGTGCATTGGCTAGAATGAAAAATATGGTCAACCACATGCTTGGAGGTTTCCTTCCATGGGACGTGATAATGAAAGGCTTTTAGGTGGCTAGGTTATCTCCTTAAGCCCTGTCACACTTTGCTCATGCCAGTGAGGATGTTGCTACTCGTAGCTGTCATAGCGTTTTGCGAGACCTGAGTGCTGAGGATCCTGTGTATAAGGAAACGAAGTGTTTCCCCTAGAGAGGGTGCAATTTCCTTACTGCCCACGTGCTACAGACACACAACTGCGCACACGCTGGAAAGGGAAGGAGTTAGCAAACTCGGCTGCTGTTGAGCATCGCTCATAGCGTGCTGACTGTCCACGCAAGAGCAATGTGTGGGGCTGTGGGTGTACACTCGTGCACCAGGAACCCGTGGGGGGGAAAAAAAAAACCCTGGTGGGAGTTAAGTACAAGCTGAGAGCAGCATGACGCCACCCGACTGGCAAACATTTGCTTTAAGGTTCCCATCCCCAAGCGCTGACTCTAGGAATTAGTAAGAGCATATGATTACTTGGTCTGTTCTTGATACGGATCTCACCAGAGACAAAAGCAAGCATCTAAATATATATATATATATAAAAATCCCTATGACGCACAAAGTGTGCAATCGATGGAGCGGAGTACTTTCCCTCGAAACGGTGAAGTTCCCATGCATGGCAAATAGAGCAGTTGCATTAGTCAAGGTCAGGTTGGATGGGGCCCTGAGCAACCTGAACTAGTTGAAGATATCCCTGCTCAATGCAGGGGCTTTGGACTAGATGGTCTTTAAAGGTCCCTTCCCATCCAAACCATTCTGTGATTCTACAAATCTCTATGATTGGAGTCAGTCTGGTCCTTTGGGAGGGAATGCTGTTTGGTGGAGAGGGGACCTTTCTCCTGTGCGAAACCAGCTCTGCATCCCTGTGAGTGCTTTTTTAAGATGCATATAAAGGGAGAGGGTAATATCTGCCTTTTCCATTGTGCACAGAAGTTTTAGCTCTTCGTCTGGGACTGGTTTGCAGGCTCCATAGGATGCTCAAGATAAACTGATTTTGTTTGGCTGGGTTTCAGCTTTGCAGGGGTCTCTGAATCAATTTTAAGGTTGTGCTTGCAGAGGCTCTTGTTCTTTACATTTCAATCATTCATAAAAATCTAATCATCTGGGCTCCAAATAATCTGTCTACTGCTCTTGTCCTTGTGTGGCTTTTCTTACTGATAACTCCTGTGAATACATTTGCTTTTAGTGGTGTGGGAGAAACTGCACAAGGAAATAAAACTTGCAAACTAATTAAACTTCTCAGTCTTGTTGAGTAACAAGCCGGAGATGTTGGCAGGGCTGGGAATAGATCTGATTATCATTCCTCCTCTCAATAGCCAGAGGACATGGTTAATTATTAAATTGCTTGTTAATGTATTGAAATATTGCTTGGCATTTTTAATTTCTTTCTTTTTTTTTTTCCTCCCCTCTCTTTTCTCCTCTTGCTGAAGGGCGCTCCCAGGACCTGATGGATTTCTGATACCTCGCTCCTAAGGGGCTGGAAGGAGCATGGTTAAACACCAACCGCTGCAGTACTACGAGCCGCAGCTATGTTTGTCCTGTCTGACGGGGATCTACGGCTGCCGCTGGAAACGGTACCAGCGGTCACATGATGACACCACCAAGGTGGGTATTTGGCCGCGTCATCTCTTCCCTGTGACTTTGGATTGCAGACGAGTGTGGGTGTCGGTTGAAAGTGCTGGATATTTGATTTTTTTGTTGTTGTTGGCTTGGATAGACCATGGAAACCACTGCCCCCATGGCTTGAAGGTCTGTGAAGTTCTCACCATGTGGTTGATGTAGCAGATGGGCATGTTTAGCTGGTCACAGCGCTCAAAGGGATTGAGTGGTATGGGTTTGGCCAAATCTGTCTGTAATTTCCTTCTGGTACTGGGGGAGACTTCTGTTTTGCTTCTTGCTCTGTGACTTACTGGTGTGCTTGTGTTTCTTTGGCCAAATATATAGGAACTGCATTTTTGTGTAGTCTTCTGTGCATGTGAAAATAAGTTTGGTAGGGAAAGGCAGCAGGAGGTGAGAACTAGCTGGGGATAGACTGGGGAGCTGTTAGAGGTTTCTTTTCCCTCCCCTGAAAAAATGCAGTTTAAGAGCTCTGGCAGAGGGTATCCAGGCAGCAGGGCTGGACTCACGCCTTCCATTTGAGGCTGCGAGACGGCGGTCTTGGGAGACCTGATGTGTTTATAGGAAGAAATGTGAAAAAAAACCTGTCAAAGCTGCCCTATTGCATCTTCCGGGTAATGATTGTTCTTCTGTGCTCTCAAGTCGTCTGTTTTTTATTTTTCTAATGTGCTTACTACTTAAAGAAATAAAAAAAAAAAAAGCCACAAAACTTAAATCTCATTTCTCCTGGCAATGGTCCCAGGAGATGCATTCACTGCTTCTTCGAGGGCTTAGTTTTGCTCCGGTGACAGTTAGCTGCTCTGTTTTGTTTTTAAGTCTATAACCAGGGATCTTCCTGGCTGTGGAGTGCTTCTCCTCTGGAAAAGAGGCTGTTAAGGAGAAAACACTTCTGGGCGGTAGATCCTGTGCCAAAAATGCTCCTGGTTCTGAATTGCATCGATTGTTGGTGGTGCAGCTTGGCCAGCAGCTCCCATGCGAATTGAAAAGTCATGGCTTGCGTTTGTGCAGCGTAAAACAAATTTCCTTTTGCAAAGTAGAAATGTTTGTGCTGGTTTTTGCTCCTCTTTCAGTCTAGCCAGCTTAGTCTGAGTGACCGCTTCTGAGCCAGCAGAATTTGAGCAAATACCCGGGCACATCCGTAGCGGAGTGTTTACTTGGGTTTTTAAGACTTTGTCAGGAAAACAGTGGGATGTAATGTCTTGGCATGAGTGAGTGTTTTAAATACTCAAAATGCCTTATTCTGTATGCCTTATGAACCAGAGCATTATGCTGCTTGCTAAAAATCCATAGAAAAATTGCCATTGACTTAATTTTTTTTTTTTAGTGAAACCTGGCTGTGCTTGCGCTGATTTATTTTACCAAAAAGTATCAGTGGCAGCCTTCCACTTCTACTTGGAATTTCAATTGTTTTTTTTGTGCTGGTAAGGAATTTGTTGTGTTTAAAGTAACTGAGCTAGGCTTTAAAATATGTCCAGTCTCTGAGTTGGTCTTATTAAAGTCTGCGTGAGGCCTCAACTTCCACTGTGAATAGAGAAACGGAGATAACTTTGCTCTTGCAGGAGCAAAAGAAAATCTAAAATTAGCTACAGGCTATGCAAAACCAAGGTATGAAGAATCTGTTCCCATCTTGCTGTCAAAGTGCCTTGCAGGTGTTAGGGGTGGAATGAGCAATTGTAGCATTTTATTTGGAGGGGAAAATGTAAATGAAGGCTAATTGTCTTCTGTTGGACAAGTCTATTTGCATGTGCTTGAATACTGCAGAGAACGGGTGGGAACGCTAGGATATACGTGAGAGATGAATGAGAAGCGAAGCCTCTCTAGTTGCAAAATAGCACTTGGCTGTTTGAGCAAGCAGGTAACTTCTACAGGCTGCAAACCCTCTACCTCTCTGGATTGGGTGGGAGAGCATTTAATGGTATCATTCAAATCAGGACTGCTTGTACTGCAGCCTCCAGTGTTTGCAGTTGGGTGAAGTTCTGAAGCAGGGATGGACTCATACCAACATACAGGGTACTCCCAGCCACCAGGGTTTAGTGATCTTTGGTCTGCATGAGAGGGCTTTCATGATGAGTGGGAAAACTTGCCAAGATCCCAAAGTATTGGATAAGGATAGGAAGTTTTACATATGCTAATGGTCTCCAGCTGATGTATTCCAGCCGCAGTCATAGAATCACAGGACGGTTTGTGTTGGAAGAGACATTGAAGATCATCTAGTTTTAACCCTCCTGCCGTGGGCAGGGACACCTCCCACCAGACCAGGGTGCTCCAAGCCCCGTCCAACCCGGCCTTGAACACCTCCAGGGATGGGGCAGCCACAGCTTCTCTGGGCAACATGGGCCAGGGGCTCACCACCCTCACAGGCAAGAATTTCTTCCTGATATCTCATCTAAGTCTCCCCTCTTTCAGTTTAAAATCATTCCCCCTTGTCCTATGGCTCCCCTCCCTGAACCAGAGTCCCCCCCAGCTCTCCTGGAGCCCCTTTAGGCACTGGAAGGGGCTCTGAGGTCTCCGCGGAGCCTTCTCTTCTCCAGGCTGAACCCCCCCTCTCCCCGCCTGTCCTCCCCGCAGAGGGGCTCAGCCCTCGCAGCATCTCCGGGCCCTCCTCTGGCCCCGCTCCCCCAGGGCCGTGTCTCTGCTGTGCTGAGCCCCCGAGCTGGAGGCAGCGCTGCAGGGGGGGGGCTCCCCAGAGCGCAGCAGAGGGGCACAGGCCCCCCTCGCCCCGCTGGCCACGCTGCTGGGGATGCAGCCCGGGGTGCCGGGGGCTCGCTGGGCTGCCAGCGCATATTGCTGGATCAGTATTGTGGTTCTCATCCACCCATGCCCCCAAGTTCTTCTCCTCAGGGCTTCTCTCCATCTGTTCTCTGCCCAGCCTGGGTTTGTGCTTGGGATTGCCCTGACCCAGGTGCAGGACCCTGCATTTGGCCTTGTTAAACCTCATTGAGGTTCACATGGGCCCACCTCTTAAGCCTGTCCAGGTCCCTCTGGGTGGCATCCCGTCCCTCCAGCGTATTGACCACTCCACAATATTTAGGTGTATCTATAAGGGATTATCCAAGAAAGTACCATACTGTAACTTGGGTGCCTGTTTGCTTTAGACAAAGGCAATGGCATATTGATGATAATATCTATTGTGTTGCCCTGTACCTGACCCTATGGTAACTCAGCCACTGCAAGCCCAGAGTAGAGCCAACTGTAGTATAGCACGTGTTTTTCTGAGCGTGGTTCCTATAAAAAGTATGGTATACTTGAGAGGTCTTAAGTCTTGTAAAAATCTAGAGCTATCTGGGAAGGAAGGAATAGAGTATGTAAGTGTTATGTTTATACTCTACAGTTATCAGAAAACAAAGCACGTATTTGAAGAGCAACTTTTTTTTTTGGTGTAGGCTACAGCATAGTTGTCTGCTTTTTTTAAAAAAGATCAAACTTTCTAGAATAAAAGGCCTTCACCTAAATTTGCGTTAGGACCCAACCTTGCCTCCTTGAAATCTTCCGCTGATGACTGCGAATATTTATTTTCTGAATTGTGCTGCAGCTCAGCAGCCAGAGTTTTAATGATTCCTCTCCCTTTCCCCTAAATGTATGCAAATCAGGCTTTCTACTACACATTAAAAATTTACATGAAAATGAGAATTTTAATTGTAAGCGTGAGTTCTAAGTTTTTTTTGGGAGACTGCTTGCTGGAATTGTAATTATCTCTTTCCTCTGACCTTTTGAGAATGGAGAAAGGGGGACCAGAAGGTACCCAACCTGCACACTTGGTCTCCTGTTTAAATTTTGAACAGCTGAAAAATCCCTTTCTGTTGTGTGCCTTCAGCTTTCATGGCAAGATCTCCTTTCACATTTTGTAATGTTTTTTTAAAGGCAAGGCATAAAAGAGAAAAAATGATCTTGCTGAGATTCAGACTTATAATCCTTGTAGCGGGTGTGGGGAAGCAATTTCTGATCTAACTACACGTTGTTCATCAGGTATTCAACTAAGGAAGTTCTTATGAAGGCAGTGCATCATCTTAATGGGGCTCTGTCACCCTGAACACAGAAACTGTGGGTAAATAAGCTTTGTGTTGTAGTTGCCATGTGTGCTTTTAAGGGTCTGAAAGTCAGATGGCTTCCAAGGCAGGTCCCTGATACCACGAGCCTGTTGATGGATTGCCAGCAATTAAACAGAGAGAGAGAGTGGCACTGCTAATTGCAGTGTGTAAACACAATGCTCTGCGCACAGCTTGTGTGCTTCACCTGAAATGAACTGCTGCTGGGTATTATAACACCAGAATAGCTCTTGCTCCGGGGGTAGAGTCCGGGCTGCAGCATCGTTTAAAACCCATCCAGAGAAATTGCAGGATCAGCATCCACATGGAAGATGTTGATGGATTCAACTTCATGTTTTTGCAATGCAACCTATCAGCTGGCTTTGTTCAGGTTTTTCTTTATTGCTTCCAAGCCTATGTTGTCTGTATAGAGTAAATATCACACCTGGGAAATCATCCTAGGTGGGAGCGGGGAAAGAGATATTCTGCAGAAGAAAACTGCAATGATAATTTTTTTTATCTATCCAACAAACAGAAGCAGCCACTTTTATCAGCTGGCTTTTTTTTTTTTGCAGTTACTGTGTATTGAAAAAATCTTGGGATCTTTATTTTTTTTATCTTGTTTTAGTTCTCTGTCAAATAGGATAAAATACTATCACTATTTGCAAAGGGCTTTGGCTTCTCTGCTTAGCAGCAGGCACGGCTGATACTGTACTTCCCAACCATGAACCATTTGGAGATACAAGTTGAAGAAGACAAAAATGTAACTGGGAAGCCTTCTTGTCTCCCCCATTTCCCTTGGAAGCTTCCCATGTTTACCAAACTATCTTTTCCTCCAGAAAATTGCTAAGAATAGGTGCCTGGCTTGGTTACATACAATAGGAAGGGCCATCACCTGGGAATGAACATAAAATTGGCAGCTTTGGATCTCACGTGACTGAAATGGCAAGATCCGTGTGATTTTTCTGCTCTTCAGTGCCATCTACAACATTTAAATGGAGGTCTCTTCACAAGCTTTCTGTGAATGGTGCATTTCAGGGTACTCATACAATCTCTTTTCCTCCTATTTCTCTTGTGAACTCCCCCGAGATGATGTGAGTGAAAGGAGCAGTATTAGTGATGAAACCTCGTATGTACAGAAATCCCCCTGCTTTCTGAATCATCTAATCCCACAGGTGCTAACCTGAGCATCTAATAAACCACATCCTTATTAAGAACCTGGAAAGAGGGTGAAACTGGAGCTAATGAGATGCACATCCAAGCTGAGGACTGGATTTCTTCAAAAGCTTTGGAGGGGATCAGGACTGATGGTCAATGAAACATGGGTTTGCAGGGTTGGACTTTGGGTACAACAACGCTTTGTTGGCCTTAAAAACACAACTTGTTCAGAATCCAGCTTAAAACAAACAAACAAAAAATCCCTCTTATCTTTCAGTGTGGCTTTGTAGGGCTGATGCGTATATGAACATAGACTGTTTACAGCCCCTGTGCCTCCCAGAAACCTCATATAAGAGCCATGAAGATGCTGCAAGAGCTGGAGCACCTCTGCTGTGAGGACAGGCTGAGAGAGGTGGGGGTGTTCAGCCTGGAAAAGAGAAGGCTCCAGCAAGACTATGGCAGCCTTCCAGTGTCTGAAGAGGGCCTACAAGAAAGCTGGAGAGGGACTTTTTACAAGTGTATGTAGGGATAGGACGAGAGAGAATGGTGTCAAACTGGAAGAGGGAAGATTTAGATTAGATATCAGGAAGAAATTTTTCACTGTGAAGGGTGATGAGCCCCTGGCCCAGGTTTCCCCGAGAAGCTGTGGGTGCTCAAAGCCCCGTCCAGCCTGGCCTTGAACAACTTGGTCTAGTGGGAGGTGTCCCTGCTCATTGCAGAGGGGTTGGAACTAGATGATCTTCAAGGTCCTTTCCAACCTAAACCATTCTCTGATTCTTTGATATTTTTAAAGTTCATTTTTGCACATCCAAGGCATTGCCCTCTTTCTTTCTTGAGATCCCCATTAGTTGCTGATGGGAGCAGTATAGGGACCTGGTCCAAGTGCTGGAAATGTGATTGGTTGTACCCACCACCTTCTGGTGTTGGAAGAGCTACTCCTGCAGCCCTTGTTTCCAGCACTGCTGTTGGGTGGCATTTCCCCACTACTGTGTTTAGATTCCATTTCTATGTGCCAGCAAGTGTCCTTGCTTTTTTGTTGTCCCCTCCTTAAACATGTGTCCTTGCAGGTCTTGTTTTCCCCACATGGTACATGGCTCCTCTCGTCCTATCAGTATCTGCTGCAACCTTTCGCTTTCTGCCTTCATCTTCTGACAGTAACATTCAGTAATTGTATAGCAGAGGTTTTTTTTTTCCTCGTTGCTGTTGGTTTGTGGGCTTGCTGCTCTCATCATTGAAGAGCTGTCAAGCCCGGAGCAATGCCTTGTAGTTCATCAACTCTTCTCAACCCAGCAGCAGATGCTCCATGGTTCATGGAGTTCAGGAGCTGCCGTGTTATGCGCTGATGGATCACAGTTTGAGGCTCTTTGGTACCTGCTCAATAAAAGGGCAGCACTAGCTACATGTTACAGGCTCCTTGGAAGCACCTTGGGCCAGGAGCGTTGCTTCGTTCACCATCCCTCTTGACAAACAGGCTTTTATACCTTTGCTGGGGAAAACAGCAAGAAGTGTTATGAACACCTTCCCGAGGCTGCTCTGATTTAGTGCAATAAAAGCTTAATAGGGCTTGGCAGTGTGCTTCCACCTCCCTGACCTGAGGCCTCTGCAGCAGATGGGCATGCTGAAGTGGAAGGAAACTGAGAATTTCCCAAGCCAACCAGTTCTTGCTCAGCGCTCTCCAGGTACCTCGTTTCCCTCCCCAGTATAATGTTCCAGTGTTAATAAATGAAATTGCTAATATTCAGGCAAAATGCCAAAGCCTGTAATCAGCACAACCCCCTTATATTTAGTGTATGAAGTGGCATAAATCCCCCTTGTTTTTTTTCCCCTCTGTAACTGGGTAAACTGAAGCATGGAAGCCAAGCTGCTGTTAGATGACTTGGTGGTGACCACCACTGATGGATTTTGAATCCCAGGAATCATCCTAATGTGGATGCTTCTGCCCACTACCTGTGAATGCCCTCAGGGGCTTCCTGATGGCACCGGCTGTTGCCTGTAGGTTTGGAGGTGAGGAGGGACAGGATCTTGTGTGATGCTGTAGCTGATGCCACCAGGAATCGCAGTTAACTTGGTGGGATGCAGTGATGTGGCTTTAACTTGTCTGCCTGCAAATTCAGCCTCTGGGTAACATTATAAGTGGCCCCTGAGCAGAGCTGACCTTTTTATAGGTGATTGATTAGCTCATATAGCAATGGCTTACAGAATTTCGAATACTTTGTCATCACTACTTTATTCAGAAACTTTGAAGTGATCCATGTGCGAGCTCCCTGTGATAAATGGCCAGGCCAGCCCCCCTCAGGTACACAAAAGTGCCTTGTGACTTTTCCAACATTACAGGCCTCCGGGGTTTTATTCAGTTTGTGGCATTTCCTTGTTATAGCTGCCAGATGTGCTCCCTCCAACTGTTTTTTTTTGTCTTTGTGTTGTACTAATTATCTGGGTGAAAAATTACATTGCTGGAGCCCATCACCCCTCCTTCCCCTGTTTGCTCTTGGACCTTTTCAGATGTAGCAGATGCTGCTTCTCCTGTCTTCCTTGAAGCCATTGTGTGCATCGTTTTGCCTTAAAGTGTAACTGGGGAAGGTGACCTCAATATTACTATATGTCAGCAGGTTGTTTGCGGAAAGAAACCCACTTAAGATACACCGGAAAGTCCCTAAGAGGCTGGTGAAACTCCAAAACCCACAGAATAGCAAACCAAAAGAAGATTGTTGGGATGGACCTTTACCACCCCCGGTTTTCATCATGGGTTGCAGTGGAAACCAACCTTGAATTAACAGCTTAAAACAGGGCTGAATAATTAGTGTGTCTGTATTCAGTGTAGGCAGGTAGGCCTGAGGACTGATGGCCAAGCGGTGTCTGTGCAGGAAAAAGAGGCTCTGGGCTTTTGAGAAGGGGATGAGGGAAGAAAGATGGGAACACCACCTTAAAGTTAGGGAAGGATATAGGGATAAAAGGGACCTTCAAACCCTTTAAAGATCCCCAGACAAGCCAGGACAAAGCTGGACTTCTGTTTCTGATATTTAAGAAATCTCCATGTTTCTCCTTCTGACTCCAGCAGCAGCCAGAGGAGATGGCTCTTGTATTTATTCCTCCCCCCCTCCCCGCCCCCTTATCTCTGGTTTCCAGACAGAAGACTGGGCTGCCTGCGCTTCCCAGGAAATCCATTACATGTTATCAGGGGGTTTAGCGAAGCCTTTCCTAGAAAGTATTTGGAAAGCGATGACTTCAAACTTGCCGTGTTCAGCTTAGGGAAGAAGAAAGGCGGACAGCAGACACAGTTGATGCCTTGAAGCTCTTGAAGATAAGCACCGCTGAAGGAGGAAACTTGAGAGGCTCAGATAGTTGGCTGTGAGGGCACTGGTTTCTGACCTGTTACTGGAGTGAGCTTTTTCCCGAGAGAGAGAGATGGGGCCAAAGTTTGAGGGTTTCCAGGGTGGCTGATGGAAGAGATGGGAGGAAGCTGCAGCCCATTGTGTTGTGACCTGTGCTGGGAAAGCTGATCTGAGACTTGGATGTTGTGGCTGTTGCCAAAAGAGCAGCCAAAAATGACCTCAGGTGCTCTGCTTTAGATCGAGAGGTATTCACCCTTATTGTCCTTGAGGTTTCTCTCTGTCTCTCTCTGAATTCATCCTGGGATGTTTATGACTATGCCAGTATTTCCATTACAATCATCCAGATTTTGGTATTTGGAGAAGAAAAGGCTTGCTGGATCTATTGCCTCTTGATGCAGCGTGTCCCATCTGGGATACTGCAGTGTAAGACTTACTGAACACGTGTGCTTTCTTTGTAGCTTTTTTTTTTAAATCTGATTAATACAAATTCCTCTTAGTCCATTGACCAGCTACAGAGGTGTTTAAGGCAGAAGATACTTTAGCTGATGCATCCCTCTGCCTGTTCCTACCACCTGACAAGTGGTGGCACAGAGCAGTTAAAGCAACCCAGCGAGGAGCAGAGGTACCCCCAATTTCCGCTCGCGATACTGCTGTTGTGTTATAGAGGATGAAACCACCAGCATAATGGGTACTGTATGCATGCTGTGTGTTTTTTGGCATGCGTTGGCTGCTGCTGGGCTGTCAAAACGTGCCCTCGTAGGACCACGGTCACAGCAAAGAGATGGGGACTGCTGAGGCATGTCAAGAGTGGTAGAGAAACACAGAAACGCCCAGAGCCAGATGCATCTCCCTGTCCTTTCTGAAAGCAGCATCATTTAAACATCAGCGCTGCTTGCTTAGGAGGGAAAAAAACCTGGAGAGATGCTGTAATGGAGATGAGAAACCAAATTGCCCTTTATGATTTAAATAAATGCTTCATGCAGATGCCCTGGTTGGCATGTGGTGTGAGAGGTGAAGGTGATGGGTTTGTTGTGGCCTATGGGGCAGCTGAAGACGCTTGCGAGAACTGCAGCATCGTTGGAGGAGCTGCACTGCTGCTCTTCTTTTGGAGACAGTATTTTTATGTTGCGAAACTCCTAATCGTCTGCTTAAATAAATGCAAAGTGTCTGAATTGTGTCGATATGGGAGGAGAAATGGGGGGAATATCTAACACTTGTAATGCCTCTCCCTTCCTTTAAAGTATCTTCTTGCTCATGTATCTGCAAGCCGGTACAAATGAGATATCAAACTCTTCCTAATGAATTGGGTGTTCGCTATTAAAATTTATTCCCTTAAAGTGAAATGTGAATGATTCAAGACGGTCCATCTGGTTAAAAACATCACATGGCCTTGAACTGAGGCTTCTGATGGCTCTCTCTGTGTCCTTTTGTGAAAAGACAAATGAGGAGCTGTGATCCATCGACATAATGGATTGCTGTGCTGTGTCTGTGATATGTGTGTTAATTCACTTTACAGTGAAATACTCTTGTAATTCCCACGTGGCAAGAGCTGTTAAATGACCTGAACAGATGATCTAAGCCACATTGGCGTGATATATCTGGGTGACTACAGGCTTTGGAGCTGGGACTTTGCTGGGTCTTCAGTGCTAATCCCCAGACGGCCAAAGGTCACTGGTCACAGAAATTGCTTGCTTTGCTGAAAACCACTATGAGGGGATGGGTAAACTTGCCCTTTTCCGTGCAGTTTCAATTTGTTAATGTTCACGACCATAGGCCTGAGGACACGGGTGTTTTTGATGGAAAGAGGGTCTTTCAAGCCTGTTTGATTTTGAGGTTGGCACTAAGGCATTGGATGCTGTATGGTGGACATGAGCAGTGATTCAGAGTTGAATCCCCCTGAAGGGATGTGTCCAGTTACGTTGGAGTGATGGACTAAATGCAGGAAAATCCAATCGCTGGATTAAATATTGATTGTTTTTTTCTTTTAATTTTTCCCAATGCTTGGAATTGAAGGCAAAACTACCTGGTTTTCAGGGCTTTATACATCACTTAAACATCCTTTCAACTCATCTTTGAGCCCTTCATTTTACAGGGAAGCTGTGAGGTGACACAGGGTGGATGATTGTGCCAGGGAAGGGAGTTGAGATGCTCGTAGCTGCATGTGGACACGTCACCCTGCCCAGCCTCCAGCTCCTGCTGACGGTTTTGCTGAGGTCCCTCTGGTTTGTCATCACTGCGGTTGCACTGCCTTGCTGGAGTTGTGCTGTCTGTGTTTGCAGTTCTTGCTGCCTCATGAAATCTGTTTTTCTTGGGCTCTGGGAGATACCTGGGAGTCAGGGAGAAGTGCAGACCTCTCCTTGTGTCTGGGGTTGCAGGTGGTTCTCCTGGGAGCGTGGTGCCATTCAAGTGTTGTCTTGCTCAGTGAGGTTTGGATGCTGAAACTCATTCAAAGCTTCAGCAGTAGGGGAAACTTCCTTCCACGGTGGGGAAGATGAAAAAGCAGGATCTGTCCCAATTTTTCCCAAGGCCATCTGCCAAAGAAGATCTCGTCTGAAGTGTGACTGCAGCCAGCCTTCAAGGCTGAACGGAATCTACACAGGGCATTGTGCTGTCATATTATTAATGTGTTTTTTTCTCTCTAGCTCATTCTCTTCACTGTGTATTCCCTAAAGCAGGTTTGTGGTTGTTTGAGCCAGTCAGGAGTTGCATTTGCTATGTGTGGTTGCCATCAGACCAAATTCTGCAAGGAGTGTTACTGGGTTTATCTGGGAATGGCATGCTTTGGCCTTCATGAAGGAGCAAGACCTCTCTTAGGCTGGGCAGGAGTCCCATGGTAGATTGACGAGGAACAGAGAGGTGTGCTAGCCTCAGAAACCGGGCTCAACCTGCTGATCGTTGAGACCCACATCCTCAGAGAGCTCCTAGAAAGGCTAGGATGAACCTGCCACCAGGTAAGGCTTAGACAGGTGAGCATGCAGAAGACTATTGCTGGTCACCTGTAGATCCTACCATGGAGGTAGAAGCCCAGAAAGCTCATGTATTCATGACTGCTTGACTCAAGGGCCAGCATTATAAATTACGGTCTATTCAATCAATACCTTTTCAGCCTTAACGGGTTTGGGTTGTATTTTTCCTCCAAAGACATTCTTCAATATAAATAGTTGACCATTGACTGCAGATACTGTGGCCTCTGTAAATTCCTGGTTGCTCCATGTGAATGATGTTTCCTAGTTCAGTAATGCTTGTTTGAAGGAAGGGAAATCCCAAGTCGTTAAAACCCCAGGCAAGCCACGGTGTTTGATAACTTGCCTGCCTGGTGCTGCCTAACACTGTCAGGGTGAGGATGTTTGACTGATGCTAAATCTCTGGCTTAGTCCTGATGGAGGCAAAACGCCTGTGGGAGGGAGTCTGCAAAACCCATTGACTGTTGTGCCTGAGTTAGGATTATGGGCTCAGACTGGGTGATTAACGTGCCCTATGATTTATAATGCTTTATAGGTGTCAAAGGTTTTTACTGCAGAGCATCTGCAAAATGTGTTTTTGGGCTATAAACAGCCAGCACTGCACTGGAGCTGCATCTGGAGAAAGGGGGGAGACAGGCAGGCAGGTGGGAGATATGGAAAAAGAGGTCTTTCAGTACTTAAAGGGGACCTACAGGAAATATAGGGACAAACTTTTTAGCAGGGTCTCTCGTGATAGGACAAGGAGTAATGGTGTTAAACTAATAGATCTAGAGTAGACCTAAGGAAGAAATGTCTTACAGTGAGAGTGGTGAGACACTGGCCCAGGTTGCCCACAGAGGTGGGAGATGCCCCATCCCTGGAAACATTCCAGGCCAGGTTGGACGGAGCTCTGAGCAACCTGATCTAGTTGGAGATGTCCCCCCCATGGCAGGGGGGATTGGACTGGATGGCCTTTAAAGGTTCCCTCCCACCCAAACCATTCTATGATTCTAAGGTAGGGGGGAAAGGGGGATTTTTGGGTCATGGTCCCTTGGAGCCAACCCTGTGCTTTGCTAACAAGAACTGGAAGCTCTGTCAGTTGGGTTTTGCCAGGGCTTTTCCCTGAGCACTTGGGTAGGGCGATGTCCTTCCAGTCTAAAGACAGTGGTGTGCAACCGCTCTTACAAAATCCTTACCAGTTTGAAAGATGCTGGGTGAGAGATGAGACTTAGATGCTCAATCAACTCGTGGTTTAACCTATCACCCCATATGGGAGAGCTTTTCCAGGCTGCCCACATGAGTCCCCTGTACTGGTTTTGCTTGGGATAGAGTTAATTTTCTGCGTAGTAGCTGGTATGGTGCTATGTTTTGAATTTGTGACCAAAAGAGTGTTGATAGTGTAGGGATGTTTTAGCTATTGCTGAAGAGGGCTTACACAGCATGATATTTACTGAATTCCTTCTAAAATGGGGGGGAAAAGAGCCTGTTTTTCTGCTTGCTTTCCAAAACAAATATGTTTTTTCTTTTTGGCTGTGTAATTGCTGTTAGCACTACAGTTAGACTTTTTAAATTGAGTTGGATAACCTCTTTTTCAAAAGAGGTGATAAGAACCTGTACTCCTGCCAGCGCGAACTTCACTGTTGGTAGCTGCACGGTTAGTGCATGTTAACTCAGTGTATCGCTGTTTCCTTAGATATTTAGTCCTTTCCCATATTTAGAGCCATAAGTGTGTGAATTTTGAAGAAAGCAAATGACAGAAGCGAAATGATATTAATATCATGGAAGTTTGACTTGTTGGTCTGTTTTGGTGTCTGAAGCCTTCTCTTTAATCTCAACAAGGATGGTGAAAATTGGTGTCCTTTTCCAGGGGAGACTTTATTTTTCTCACCCGGGGGAAGCGAGTGTGACCTTGCTGCCCATCAGTTGGACTAGAGTGATTTACTTTACTTTTGAGTTTGACTTAGCCAATCTCCTGAGTCCCCTTTCCTGGTGCCTTTCCCCAATTCCCAGGTGTCTTGGAAGAGATGCAAGGACAGTTGCGCTGTGACAGAGCATAAAGCATTGGAGAATAACTTTGCAGCGTGTCCTTGCTAAGTGGCTGGATGCCCTGGGAGGGTGTATTGGTCAATGGAGAAGGCTTTTTTTTCCCCGCTTTTCTTTTCTATTTGGTGGGTAAAAAAAGAAATTTCCCTTCCTCTTATTAAAGTAGTCTTTGTGGAAGTTGATCAAGGATGCTGGTGGGTCCAAAATGACCACAAAAATTAGCTAGATGAGAAGGAAACCTGGCACCAGTGGGAGTAAATGGATGAAATGGAGGAAATAAAAAGGAGCAGGATTACCTTGTGATGATGTTCCCTTGCTAAGCCTGGATGGTGGGCCAGAGGGTGGTGGTCATGCAGGCAACAGTCTGAGAATAGTTGGGGTCTCCTGCCTTTCCCCAGCATGTGTCCTGTTACCTGGGACACAGTTTCCTTCTCCTTGTCACTACTGCTTGGCCCCATCCCAGCTCACAGCCAGCTGTTCCCACCAAAGCTGTGAATGGCTGAAAACAATCGTGCAAGATACTGATGGAAGCTAAGAGCCTGTGTTCCCACAGGGCCCTACTTGGGGACCGCTGATGAGCTGTGCTTTGCAAACAGCCTCCTGTTGGTGTCCTCTCTTTATTTTCAGCAGTGGATTAGATATTTATAAGAACAATTTAAACTTGGCACCACTCTTGTCATTAATTTTAAATGGCTGTGAATAGCAGCTTTCAGGGAAGGGATAAAAGAAAGTGGAGAGGTCTCTGCTGGAGAGGTTGAACTTCCTGCGAAGCCACAGGTAGAGCACAGATGGTCCAAGAGGGTGGTGTCCCACAGCTATAGCCCTTCTCAGAGATGTGTATCAGTTTCCAGGGGAGGTGTGTGAGTGGGTTTGAGTGCTCCATGAGGGTGCTGGTACTTCACCAGCAGGAGGAAAGATGTGGTGATGGAAAGCCCAGCTCTTGCCAGAGGTGATGGGTGGGAGACGCTGCTGGGCAGATGGTGGGGCACAAGCTGATATAAAGGTTGCTGCTGTGGGGAGATGGAACAAGCTTAGGATGAGAAGGTGTCAAAATAGTGATGGGCTGCCCAAACATTGGGCATGTTTCGGGGTGTGAAAAGGGAGAATTGCAGGGAGAAGCTGAGGCCTGAGCTGGGAGAGATGCTCCCATGTCCTGCATGATCTGGGAGAAACCTGTCTAGATGTCTGCTGTGCTAAAGGGCTTTTTGGAAGCTCTGCACAACTCAGTACAGGGGTGCTCGAGTGAGGGACTGAAATATTTGCTGTAGGCTTCAGCCAGGAACAGACCTGAGCCTGCCCAGTGTTTCTTTATTTCTACTAACTCTTCTGCCCAAAGACACATGTTGTCCTTCAACCTCATCCCTTTGTTATTGGATTAATGCAGAATTGAGAAGAAAAGGCTTGGGAAGAGTAAATTTTCAGTGCAATACAGTTAAATAGGTGGTTGCTTTTAACAGCTGCTGCCACTCTGTGTTTATGAAAGGGGAGAAATGTCAATATAACTGGAAACAGAAGGCCTACCCCAATACTGTCTTCTCTCCTATCCCTTTCATAAAAGTCCTGCCTCTGTGCTGCTGATAACTGATTTGGAGGTCGGGAGGAGGGCAAGGTAGGCTGGGGAATGGGGTGCTCTTGTGCACTTTTTTCCACTACTGATGTAACTTTTGGTGCATGTGTATAATCTGCTTTTATATTCCTTGGGTGACACATAACACTGCTTTGTTGAAAGCCACAAAGAGATAGCACTGCATGAAAGAGCAAGTGTTTGTGTCATGCTGTGGTTCCCCCTGGCCCCATTGCACGCGACTGTACTGCGACAGCTTCATGCTCCTTTGAAGAATGCCGTTTGCATGTGGGGAAGGTCCTTCAGCTAAAAACCGCGGGGAAAACCCAAGTCCTTCTGCAGGACTCTAAAGTTACGATTAATGGAGCCATGCAACAAGCCTTGCTCAGAAATCTTGGTGGAGGCGCCAGATTTTGGAGCTCCTAAGTTCCTACAGATGCTGAAAATGAACATCTGGGGAGAGGGCAATGTATTGTACCCAGATGGCAAAGCCTGCAGCCCAGAATTCTCTTCTGTCTGGCTTACCACCTGGGCCCTGAGCATAAACCCAGCTAGCACAGGGTAGATACGCACCCATCCAATTCAAATGCTGTACCCAAACAGTCATTGGCTTTTCCTCCCCTTTTCCAGCATACGGACGGGTCTATCTCAGTGGTCTCTGGCTTAGACCAGAAGTTGCCTCCTGGATTTCAGCAATCTCCTGATGGAAGATCTTGTGGTTCCCTGGAAAAACTTCCCATAACTGGCACTTCTTGGGAAGGTTACCCTGAAAAATCCTGATGTGCTGCTTGCTTTTAAGCTGATTTTAATTTGTAGTTAAACTGAATTACTTGGCAGCTGCATATGCAGGCTCTTCTCTTTGTGGGATGTAGCTCTGAGGCACTTCTTACCATGCCTAGAGATGATGGAGCGTGTCCAGAGGAGAGCCACGAGGATGATCCGAGGGCTGGAGCACCTCTCCTATGAGGAGAGGCTGAGAGAGTTGGGGCTGTTCAGCCTGGAAAAGAGAAGGCTCCGGGGAGATCTTATTGCGGCCTTCCAGTCCCTAAAGGGGCTCCAGGAGAGCTGGGAAAGGACTTTTTACTAGGGCATGTAGTGATAGGATGAGGGGGAATGGCTTTAAGCTGGAAGAGGGCAGGTTTAGATTAAACATTAGGAAGAAGTTTTTCACTTTAAGGGTGGTGAGGCACTGGAACAGGTTGCCCAGAGAAGTTGTTGAAGCCCCATCCCTGGAGGTGTTCAAGGCCAGGCTGGACGTGGCCTTGGGCAACCTGGGCTGGTGGGAGGTGTCCCTGCCTATGGCAGGAGGGTTGGAACTCGATGATCTTCAAGGTCCCTTCCAATCTAAACCATTCTATGATGAGTGGTAACTGCATTGTGCTACAGACATGTGGATGTACGAAGGATTAACCTGGAGGTTCTAGTGCTATGTTCTGGGTGCTTTTCGATGTTTTTGATGCTATTTTGCAAAGCAGCATCACCTTACGCTGTTTTCTCTGCTGTTTTGGAGTAGTGGGTTGCACTGTTCTGAACTGTCACTCTGCAGCCTTAGGAAATACTGCAGGGATGCTTTAAAGCCTGCAGCAATCCTCTTCATTTGCATCGATGGACATAACTTTGCTTGAACAGGCTCTAACAATTCTTCACAAAAGTGGATTGCTTGGATCTGTTTCTCCCTGTTTTCCTGCAGGCAGTGTTTAGGATATTCAGTCTCTGAAAGCCATCAGGTGCCTTTTCAGAAAGTGTGCCTAGAAACCACGTTTAGCTGTAGCACAATATTCAAGAAAGTGGGTGACGCTCAGTGGCCTTTCTTGTACAGAAGTCAAGCTAGATGATTTAATGGTCCCTTTGGCTTTTAAAATGTATGTGTTTTATTTTGTGATGTAAAAAGCTTCTAAATTGAGGGCAGAGGTTACTTTGCCAAATACGTCACAGCTGTTCATCCTAATTTGGAAGGAGAGGCTGCTAGAAGTCCTGGAACAGAAAGGCTTGGAAGCTGAAATGCTTTTGCATAATAATATTTTTCTGCCTTTTAATACAGATGTTCACATTCATGGCCCTAATTCCGGGAGTCTGGCCAAGTTTCTGCATAGAGGAACTGCGCTCAGTTCCTGGTCCTGTCCTTCACCCCAACATCATCCCGGAACAGGTACAGCCTGAGATTAATTTCCTTGCTGGAGTTTCCAATCCATTTATTAATAAATCAAACAATGCGCTGCTTCAGCCATATGGTTGGTTTTTGCAGTAAATGGGTAGGTAGAGCACGTTTCCCTCTGGGGCAATTGCTCTTTGTAGTTTGCAAGCTAGTCCCATTAAATTAAAAAAGCCACTGCAAACTGAAACTCTGCAGCTTTCTTGCAGTGCGTGGGTTATCGCAGTGATGCTGGTTCAGGGGATTGAATCTGACGGTTGTGGCTGTGCTGTTCTCCCCCTTTCCCAAGAAAAGGCTGTAGCAGTTCAGCAGGTTTTTTCTTAATTTTTTTTTCCTCCAAGCGTGCTTATTGCAAGCATTTTTGGGAAGCATATCTTGGCATCAGAAGACTCTTCCATTCCCCACGTAGCTTACTGCTCAAGGAAACAGCTTCAGCATCTAGAAAGGTGTTGTGATTAATGCGCTCTTTTGATCGTGGCTGTATTGTTTTGGGCCAGAGCAGACACCTTCTCCTCT
This sequence comes from Pluvialis apricaria, assembly GCA_017639485.1. Lineage (NCBI taxonomy): Eukaryota > Metazoa > Chordata > Aves > Charadriiformes > Charadriidae > Pluvialis > Pluvialis apricaria. The sequence goes on from CM030007.1 coordinate 3,129,151, forward strand.
TCCAGGCTGGGTATTCTGCCCCAGGCTTTCAGGAACCTGCAGTTTAGGTCTGGTGAAACATGGAGATGACTGCAAAATTTCCTTACTCTGGGGGTTCAGTGATGCTTACCATAGGATTTTTCTAAACCTCCAGGACGCATCATCCGAATTGCATTTCTGATCACTTTCCCGCTCTTCTGTGCACACAAGGGCAGGTCCCAGATGAACACCACAGCAGCGGGAGCTGGGCGTCTCCTCTGAAGTCTGGCTCTTCAGCAGCTGAAGCTCAAAAGCATCGCCAAAGATTGTGAGACATTTAATAACTAGGAGTAGTTGGCAGCAAAATCTCTTCTGTCCTCTTAGCGTATGTGAATAAGCAGTTAGGCCAAACACTGCACACTTAATTCTCCTGAACTTTGCTCGTAATTCCTGCTCTGAATCCCCTTCAGGTCTCAGCAGTGATGCGGTCATAGCCGGCCCCACTGGACATCTCGCAATGCTTTCCCTTGTGCTGCTTGCATGGTAGAGCCAAGGGAAAAGCCCTCCATGAATGTGCATGCAGGTGGCCAGATCCTGACTGTCAGTGAAGGCCAGACTCCTCCTCTTTGAGTGAAGACTGGTTGAAGGAGGAAAGCTCATAGCAGAGACTAAGCAGCGCAGATAGGTTATGTTGATGTTTTTTTTGGGGGGGGTGGTCTTTCAAGCTACTCTTGATGGACGTTGAGCAAACGCCCAGAGTGGCTGCCAGACCAGCTCTGCCTCCTGACATAAAGGCCTGTGTACCTGGGGGAGTGCGTGTCTGAAATCTTGATATTAGATGTTACTAACATCAGAACTTGGCTGTAGTTGCTGCTACCTCATTCCTGCTGGACTCTGCTAGTAAACAGTGCTGCCACAATGCTGTGCGGTGGTGTTGGTTGGCCCGTTCCCTGAGGTGCCATCTGCAATTCAATTCTCACAGTATCATCAGTGTTGGAAGGGACCTCTGGAGATCATCTAAGTCCGACCCCCCTGCCACAGCAGGGACACCTACAGCATGTTGCACAGGATGGCGTCCAGGCGGGTTTTGAATGTCTCCAGTGTGGGAGACTCCCCCACCTCTCTGGGCAGCCTGTGCCAGTGCTCTGCCACCCTCAAAGTAAAGAAGTTCCTCCTCACGTTAAGATGGAACTTCCTGTGTCCTTCTCAGCCCAATAAAGGCATTAGTGGGGTGAGGAAGGGAACTGTTGCTGTGCAAATGGGACTAAACTGACTAATGAAGTTAAATCCTTGGCCTGTGGTAAGGTCCTTTGCATAATCCTGCAAACAAGTTTTGAGCTGGCTACACCATGGTAGCAGTCTTGGCTTCCCAATGTGGTGGAAACACCTGAGAGCCCATGGTTGTCTGAATTACACCTTGTTTGGGTGCTTGGGTGTCCTGCAGTGCATGCAGGTTTCCGATACTTTCTAAAGTGGTGTTGGGGTGTGGGCAAAATGAGGCCATGCACTGTGACCACGTGCACATGGGTGTGTTGGTTTCTGGTAGGTAGCGCTACAGGGCTGTGTGGTTAGTGGAGGATAAATTTAAGATATGTGGAGATGTGGATTTCCTGGCATCTGTCACAAGACATTTCAGTAATCTGCCAGTTTGTTGCTTTAGAGATGGCTTGGCTGCCTGTGGGGCATCTGGGTGGGCACCCAGACTGCCTACCCACTGAGGTGCTCAGCTTGGATTCCAGAAATGCCTGTGTTTTTATGAGTTGGGAACCTCTGTGCTGCTAATGTGTTGTCTTACTAACAAAATCGATTATCAAAGCTGAAAAATGCAACTACTATTCTTCATTGTTGGCTGTGAAGTTGATCTGTGATTTTGATCCACGACACTGGCCCAGGTTGCCCTGAGAAGCTGTGGCTGCCCCATCCCTGGAGAGGTGTTCAAGGCCAGGTTGGATGGGGCTCTGAGCAACCTGGTGTGGTGGGAGGTGCCCCTGCCCAGGGCACAGGGGTTGGAACTCGATGATCTTTAAGGTCCCTCCCAACCCAACCCATTCTTTGAAAAGGGGCCTTGAATTTAAGGGTGTTTGATTTGGACTCAACCTCTTTCTCCACATTGTTTCTAGTAGAACTATGGCTGAGCTTCAAAATGTGATTTCCAGGGTATAAGCGGCAGCTGGAGATGTGCAAAGAAGAGCTGTGCTTGTCTGTGACTGGAGGTTTTAATGGTTTGGGGTTTTTTGGTGACTAGTATTTGTAGCTCATTTCAACCTTGAAAATTATTCTTTTCCTTTGTGCCATCTCTACAGTGAGCTGTTAAAGGAGAAGAGCTGATGAACTGGTCTGGGCCCATCGTTTGTCATGTTGACCTTGACGTGTGGTTTTGAGCCTTCATTTGGCAGCACGCTTATTTGCAGATGATGTCAGCCAGCACTTGAGAATCAATTGACTTTGGTGCAGTCAAGAGGCCCTTTTTCAGTGACAATTATGGAAAAAAAAAAAAATGAAACAACTAAGGCCCTGTTTGAAGTCTCCTAAACTTGGAGCATTCTGACTCTTAAAAATAGAGTTAACTCACTTAGCTTTCCTGAAGCCTCACTTGCTAGTTGTGAAGTTGAAGTTTACTTTTGGGTGATGAAAAGCAGCACCTATTACCATCAAATAAAGCTTTGGATGGTTGTTCAAATCACTTTGCAGTTGCCAAAGATGGCCCCTGCTCTGAGAGCAGCTCTTACCTCCTTACCTAGCAGTTGGGTGTCTGGAACTGCTAGGCAGGGGTCATAGAATTATAGAATGGTTTAGGTTGGAAGGGACCTTGAAGATCATCTTGTTCCAACCCCTCTGCCATGGGCAGGGACACCTCCCACCAGCCCAGGGTGCTCCCAGCCCCGTCCAACCCGGCCTTGGACACCTCCAGGCATGGGGCAGCCTGCGCCAGGGGCTCACCACCCACACAGTCAAGAATTTCTTCCTCATAGTTCATCTAAATCTCCCCTCTTCCAGTGTGAAGCCATTCCCCCTCATCCTATCACTCCATGCTCATGTAAAAAGTCCTTCCCCAGCTCTCCTGTAGGCCCCCCTTTAGGTATCATGCTCTTGACTTGAGGGTGATGTGACTGGCCTGGTGCCTTTAACCTCACTTTGTGCCAAAGTCTCCTTGCTGGGCTGAAATTCCTGAAGTGATTAAACTCAACCATCTCAATGGGATCAAGTCACTTGGATGCTTAGCAAAAAGAGAAGAGAGAGACCCAGCTTCTCTTTTCATCCCTTCCAGGAGAAACCAACCTTTGTCTTCATTGTGATGGCTGGGGTGATGCTTTTTGGTTTGGTTTTTTTTTGTGGTGGGTTTTTTTTTTGGTATTGGTGCTGTGCAAGTCTCCGGTGACGTCAGCCCTGTTGCCAGGCTAAGGACCGCAGGTTAACATACGCTCCCCTCCTCTGAGGTTGGCTTTTCTGCTCTGCCGGACTGGTTTCACAGCAAGGCTGCTCTTCCGTTCTTGCTAGCTGCTGCCTCTTCATGTTTTACATTTTCTTTGACGCAGCTATGCTGGCCTTCCTGGAAAAAAAACAAACCACCTCCTGGTTCCTCTAATTCGGAACACGCTGCTATGCCTTACTTTAGGGTTGTGCTTAACAAGCCTGATTTGTAACCACCTAAACCACCACAGATCTCGAGCAAACCACACCGCTCTGAGCTGCGCATTTTTGTCTTGGTGTTTTCCTTCCCCAGTAAGGTTGGGAGCCTGAAGTTGAGTTGGGTGGGGTGGTGTAGCTTTTAGCTGAGTGATATCTGTAAAGGGGATCTCGTTTCATTGCTTTTATTCTTGAGGTCGATGTGAATTAGTGCGCGTGTGTGTTTGCAAGAGTTACTAGCAACGCGCCTGAGTCTGAACAAGATATTTTACGGTCTGCAGCCATGCGGGGTTCCTGCTGCTTCAGCGAGAAGTGAATGATGAATGGCACAATGTGAAGTGAAACCTGCCTCGATGCTGCTCTGTTCTGCTCCAGTGTATTTTCTCTGTGCTGCGCAAGTGTGGCATTACTGCGGATATAAGGCCTGTTGTGTGATGAGCAAACTCAGCACTTAAATTATTCCCATGATGGCTGATTTCTTTTTTTTTCTTTTTTTCGCCTAATATTTAGACCTTGAGAGGTTAGAAAAAAAAACTAAAAAATCCTGCAAGCAAAGCTTCTGCCTTCTTTCCAGACAGATGCTGGCTTTGGATACTCAGCTGCTGCTGAAGCTTGTGACTTCATTTGGTTTCCCTCTGGCAGTGCACTGAACCCATTTAAATCTCTTACAGGGAAAATAAGTAAATCCCTTCCATATGTCAAGTATTAGAAAAATACATGATTTCTTTGACTTGCACAAAGCGTCCTGTTGTTTGGCAGACACAGAAACAAGTGCACCCTTGTTTCTGGGAAGCCGAGCTCTAACCTCACGCTGGTAAATCTGACATGTCACTGTCCGCTATTTCAGATATTCTCTGTTCACATTAGCTGGGCATGCGGAGGCTGGGGAGGACCCTGATCTTACCAATTTTTCCCCTTAAAAGAGAGGGACTTCAGTTTTCCCTGCTCTAAATCTTTCTTATTATAGTCCTTCAGGTCACTGGCTTGCCCCCAAAGACACGGGAGAAAGCATTTTGCATATTAGCCTTTTTAATGGCTTTTGTGAGCAGATGTCTTTGCCCTCTGGATCTCATCACGTGGGATAAATAAGTCTGTGCATTGATGGGGCGATGTATTGATGGAGCAAAGTGCAAGCGCATAGGACTTGCCAACCGGGTCAGACAAAAGGTCGTCTTGCCCGGCATCCTGTCTGTGCGAGGGTCCAGCAAACGGGTGCTTGAGAGGAGCAATGGGTGTTTTTTTTGTGCTATGTGCTCCCTTCTTCTCTCTCCTGGCTTCCAGAAAGCAATGGTTGAATGCAAAACGTAGCATTGCTCCGTGAAGCTGCCTGTGCTCATCTGGAGTGACCATGTGCCAACAGCTTGCTCCAGAAATGCCGTAAAATAGGAAATGGCTTGTGATCTGAAAAATGATCCTTGAATCACTTTGAGGAATTCCTGGGAAATTGGAAGCTGGCTTGTGTCTGAATTGGGATCTTTGTTGGAGGATGTGTTTTTGCTCATAGGGCTTGCAATGGACTGGGACATTGCTTTCTAGCCAGGTATCTCTGTCCAGAGAAATGTTTCCTCAAGGGCAAGCAGTAAAAGTGGAGGTCAGGCAGGTGAGGGGGAACCTGGGCCTCCTGTAACAGGGCAGTGAGAGCTTGCTGTCTCTTCTCCTGCTGGTGAACAACCTGTAACTGCTTTCAGGATAACTAGAAAAGGACGCAAGTGAATCATAGAATGGTTAGAGTTGGAATGGACCTTAAAGATAAACTGGTTCCACACCCCTGCCATAGGCAGGGACCCCTCCCACCAGCCCAGGTTGCTCCAAGCCCCGTCCAACCTGGCCTTGAACACCTCCGGGGATGGGGCCTCCACAACTTCCCCAGGCAACCTGGGCCAGTGTCTCAGCACCCTCAGAATGAAAAATTTCTTTCTGATATCTATTCTAAATCTCCTCTCTTCCAGTTTGAAGTCATTTCCCCTCATTTTATCACTACGTGCCCTTGTAAGAAATCCCTCTCCAACTAGTGAAGCATTTGTCACTGCTGACTGCTCCCTTTAGGTACACCAAGAGCTAGGGATGCCACCCTGTGATGAATACATGGGTTGAAACATGAACCTTGGGTATCTTCCTCTTCCTGGTGCAGTGGATGGTCAATTTGGCCAAGCAGAAGATGACAGCAAGATAGTCAGGGCCTTGGGTGGGAAGGGGAGTGATAAATGGGGGTGGGACAGTTCACACAGAGCCTCAGCAAGAACTTTTGGAGGCACTAGAAGAGGTGATGCTGACTGTGCACCCATGTGCTGAGCTCTTCATTGTGGCAGAGGAGGTACGCGTGCTGGGGGACCCCTTGATTTTTCCCTACAGATGGTTGTCTAGCATTAAATCCTCAGAAATGGTGGAAACAGGTCAGTTTATCTGGCAGTAGGAGGTCTCTACTTTGGGGGGTTATGACAGCGGAGAGGTCGTGTGGAACGAGATGGTGGAGCAAGCTTTTGGTCTGTTCCAGAATGGGCTGGGGAAAAGTGCTCTTCTACCATAAAAGTTGTCATTGTTCTTTCTTCCCCGTTCCGTTTCAAAGAGGAGGATTAAAAAGGGGCTGCAACTGGCCTGGCATCTTCGTTTTAAGGGGATTATGAGCATCCCAAGGGATAGCCTTCAAGAAAAATTCTGATTAAAATACACCTGGAGATCCATTGACCTGAAAAACTAAACCAACCAAAAAAAACTAAAAAAAAAAACCCCAACAGAATACAGCAAGAGAGTGTTTTAAATTTGGGTGCAGGTGATCAGAAATTTGCTTGGCTAATATGTGTCCTTAGCAAGATAGTCAGAGTAGTGGTGTGAAGTGTCTACTCCTTCCTTTCCTTTCCTGCTCTCATCCCATCTTGCCCTTTTTTTACCTTTATAACAATTTTTACCTATATGGATGGGATGAATTTTTCATCCTTTTTCTTGTGCTTATGAGATTGAGTTTCTTTTATTATGCGCTTGCTGTCCTGATGCACTGAGACTTGTAAGACAAAGCCAGGGGAAGAGGAAGGGGGGGGGGAATGAAGGGCAAGGAAGTAGAGCAGCAGTGTGGAGGAATGTGACTCTGATCCAATAGATGGCTGCACTTTTTAATTATCTGATGTCCATCAACTTGCCTGGAAAGTGAATGGAAAAACCTTTCCAGCTTAATAGATATTGCTTGACAGTATCGTACAACTGAAAAAAAAATAAATTCATTTTCTAGTGAGATTGCTTTGGGTGGGCACACTGCCTTCTTAGAGTAATAAAAATGGCATTTGGGTGATTTTTGAGCACTCTCCCTCTGAAGACTGGAGAATTGGACGAGTGGCTGGAGATGGTCCCGGGGACCTCCTTCCATATATTGTGTTTTCATATACTTCTTAATCTTGGATATTGTTCTGCTGCTCAGAGCTGTTCCTGTACCGTAGGACTCGGGCAGAACCTACCATGTGGGAGTAGAAATAAATTCAGGATCATCAACCTCTTGGCTATATTTTTCCTGGGTTTATGCTGTTTGAAGATATTATTTTCTTTTTTTCCTTCCCCAAGGTAGTTTTTAGCTTTGCTCAGGGGTGCCACGCTAAAATATCATCTTCAGAATGCTTCCAGGGAGCAGGTGTCTTATTGGGTCTGAACTTGTGAATAAAGTGCTTTTTCTTCCAACTTCTTGTTCACCTATGGCTCAGTCTGATATTTGTGCCTTCGTTGTTCAGAAGCACGAACTGGGGACTGAAGTGCAGTTGACCTCCTCTAATTCGGTGTGGTTTGTTTGCATCTGACCTAGACCCAAGTTTTGAGCTGCTCTTGGACGATTGGCCTTCATGTTCTGAGAGAGATGGTGTAGGTAAAAAGGTTGTGGGTGCTGTAACATGCAAGTCATGTGAAATAAACCCAAAATGTTTATTTCATGATGAACTTGCCCAGCTGGTTCAGATTTTGGGTCTGGACCACTTCTCCTTTTGACCTGTACTCTGCAGTAGCAAACTCACATCTGTCCGTACCCAAAGGACATAATGCTCTGATGTCCTGGGACTATATAGAGAGATTTTTCCCAGATTGTACAAGTGTCAGGGAAAGCTGTTTTGCGTTCATCCTGATTCCTTAGGGATGCCATGGCAAGTCTGGTGCAAGGCAGTTGTCTTGAGGGAAAGTGTCGTAACATTTTTGCTCCAGTGAGGTCGATGCCAGGGCATGACCAATGCAGAAGCACCAATGAGGTTCTGAGTATTTATAGGTCTGTTTTCCATGGAAATGCTGGTTAATAACAGCAACAGCTTGGATCACACTGGAGAATTTGGTAGCTGAATAGCTCCCAAGAGGCTGATAGCGTAAACACTTTTAGAAGGAGAGAGATGAGTGGTGTCTGCCAGCCTGGGTCGTCTTTGTAATGCTTGGCATGAAAAACATCACAGGGCACTACTTATCCACCATCAAATGTGTGATGTGTGGAGCTTGGCTCCTCTGAGAGCCACCAGCCCATTTCTTTCTTGTAGTAAAAACTCCCCAAAAAAGTAACAGACTTGATTATCCCCCCCTCCCTTTTTTTTTTTTCCTTTTTAAAATCTCTGTTGCTGATTCTGGAATACAACTCTAAGTCTCAGCAATATCCCTTTAAAACTTCTAGCCAACCTGGGAAAAAGTCATTATTTTTTCCTTTCCTATCTTCCCTGGCTGGCTGGAACAGGGTTTTGAGCAACTCCCTGCTCTATAATTCAGTGGATATCCTCGCTGGGTTTAATTTCATCAGGTCTAGCATCAGTTCCTCACTGAGAGCCTGTCACTGTTTCCATAATAAACCACAATATTTATGGGCAGCAGATAAATCTGTGAAAGGTTTTCTCTGCGTATGTATGAGCCTTCAAGCAAAGATCCCGGAGGAATTTTGCATATTCAGTTATTTAAGTTACAGCTGGAGGAAAAAGTTATCCGTTTCATATGTGGTTGTTTTTTATTATTATTTCAATAAAAGTAAAAAATTGCTTGCCCGGTTTTCTTTGAGTTAGACTGCTTATGATGTGGAATATGGAAATTCATTTGAAAGAAAGTATTTCTGAAGTTACAGTTAGTTTTCACCGGCAGTTGTTGAAAACTTCAGTTGCCAGTACTTCAAACCTTATTACTGGTCTTGCCATGGGAGGTTTTTGTGATGGGGCCAGCCTGCCCTCTGCAAATATATTAAGCCAAATGGGAGGTGGCCTGATGTTTCCTATAAAAGGCAACTGAGAAAAATCAAATAAAAATAGTTCTACTGCCCACCCTGGGCTGAAACAACAGCAAATACCATTAAAGCAACCTGTGCTTTTATGTCAGCATCCTATTGTGGTTTCATTGGGATGAACCTGAAGGGTTGTCAAAGGGATAGCTGGAAAATTAATGTCTTTGGGATTGATTACAAACTCTCCTCAGAGTTGTCTCTTAAATAGTTACTCAGTGCCTAGGTAGGGAGCCACTAGCCGCACTTAAGGGTTTTAATTGTGCTTTGGTGAGTACAGCTAGTGAATAGATTGATGTGTAGGTCTGGTACTTGCTTTCACAAGTTTTAGGTTTGCAGCAGTTCTTAATTAAAAAGAAAACAGTAATCTCAAGGTGTTCTTTTTTTTTTCTTCAGATTTTCCCCTCTTTCTCATTTTTTCCTCTTCATCTCCTTTCCTCCTGGTTTGGTGTAGGATCCTGCTCCAATCTCAGACTTGCTGATAGGTGTTGTACAGCAGAGCAACAAAAAACTGGGGGGAAACGGAAGGTGGGTTCTGGCCCCAGCTCTGTGAAAAAGTCCCTTCCTAAATGGAGGATGTGCAGTCATGGGGCTGCAGATCGTTACCTGATTTAACAAAGCTGGTTCATTTGGGGGCAGAGAAACTAGAGAAGGGGTTATTTCCCTTAGGACTTGGTAGAAGCACTCCAACCTTGGAGACAAATGTGTGCTAGGAAAAAAGGGTTTGTAATTCAGCACGGCGTGACATGTCAGTCTGGAAGCCTATTGATAGGATTATAATTCAGAGACTTTTACTGCCTGGATTTACAGCCTAAAGTGTGTCCATATGGGGCATATCCCAGGCAGATGCACCCTCTCTTATGGGAGGTAGATGGTGGGTGTGCAGCAGGGACTGTTGCAGGAGATACAGGACCATACTGTAGGACATGGTATGAAGTTCAACAAGGCCAAGTGCTGGGTCCTGCACTTGGGTCACAACAACCGCATGCAGTGCTACAGGCTTGGGGAGGAGTGGCTGGAAAGCTGCCCGATGGAGGAAGGCCCTGGGGGTGTTGGTGGACAGCCGGCTGAACATGAGCCAGCAGTGTGCCCAGGTGGCCAAAAAGGCCAACAGCATCCTGGCCTGTATCAGGAACAGTGTGGCCAGCAGGACTGGGGCAGTGATGGTCCCCCTGTACTTGGCACTGGTGAGGCCCCACCTCGAGTGCTGTGTTCAGTTTTGGGCCCTTCATGACAAGAAAGACATTGAGGTGCTGGAGCGTGTCCAGAGAAGGGCAATGGAGCTGGTGAGGGGTCTGGAGCACAAGTCGTATGAGGAACGGCTGAGGGCACTGGGATTGTTCAGCCTGGAGAAGAGGAGGCTGAGGGGAGACCTTCTCACTCTCTACAGCTCCCTGAAAGGAGGGGGTAGCGAGGGGGGGTCGGTCTCTTCTCCCAAGGAACAGGCGATGGGACAAGAGGAAACAGCCTCAAGTTGCACCAGGGGAGGTTTAGATTGGATATTAGGGAAAATTTCTTCACAGAAAGGGTTATCAAACATTGGAAGAGGCTGCCCAGGGAGGTGGTGGAGTCGCCATCCCTGGAGGTATTTAAAAGATGTGTAGACGTGGTGCTGAGGGCCATGGCTTAGTGGAGGTTTTGGCAGTGTTGGTTTAATGGTTGGACTCGATCTTCCAACCAAAACGATTCTATGATTCTCTGACATGCCAGCTGAGCCCTTCATCTCCGAGACTGTCCAAGCCTCTCTTGCAAGTAGGATCATGGATGTGAAAGGGATGCTAACTGCTGCGAATGCATGCATGAATGCTTTGCCTTTACTCTCCTTACTTCTAGGCTGTGGGTAGAGGTGATAGAATGGATTTATTCTGATTTTAACCCACAAAGGTCTGATTTGGGTGTAGGAGAATACTCTTATAATCAATAGCCCACACGCTGGACTGTCGCTGCTTGCTGGGTAACGTTAAGCCAAGCATTTGCATTTGGGGGTTCCTTTCCACCTAAGTTTCTTATTTGTCTTTCTGGTTGGGTTTGGGATGTCTTTGTGCCCTGCTTTATGCAGTGTTTATTATCCAGGCTATTGCGTGATTGGGAGCTTGTTTTTGCTGGGGACTTTGGTGGTATCTCAGTACCACTTGAATAACAAGTCCATCACTCCTTCCTCTCCCCGGAGCATTACTGATGGGCAGAAATAAAATTATCATCAAAGTAATTTGCCTTACATAGCTTGGTTTTTCTGATGGAGCCTGAGGTGAGGAACTCATTGACTTTACAGTGGATTTATTAATGTGAAATACAAACACATCTGGCTCACCAGTTTTCCAAAATCAATTTGTCCTTCAAGGTTTGATCAGGTTCCTTTACACCAGCAGAACGGTGGTGATGTTGAGCTAATTATTGAGCTAGAGAGGTGCCATTCGTCTCGGAAACATCTCTCCTCTGCCTGGATGTGTCTAATTCATGTGGGTACATTTCAGAAAGTAAATGGATTGATATGAAACAAAACCACCCAGGAGTTTTTGCTAACGAGCTTACTCCTGCTTGGGGAAGCTGGAGCTCTATGAAGACCTGCTGCTCTTTATTGCTGCTTCTGATCTGTCTTTCTGAATAAAATAAGATAAATAATGGTGTGTTTTCTTTGAAGTTTATCAAAAACCTTTCCAACTCTTCCCTTGGTTTTCCCAAAAGGTCCCCAGCCCAGACTGCAAGGTGTTTCCTTAGGTGCTATTGCTGAATCTTCAGCCTCCTCTGTAAACTGCGAATTCTTCAGGGCACAGGGAGCTGCTTGGTTTGTTTTCCGACCTGAGACGTGCAGTATCGACAGTGGAGCTGTGTGTTATGCTAATAAACCGTGATTCAGTGCATTTCATTGTGTTTTATGGTGTGAGATGACTAGAATTCATTGAGCGATAAAAATTGTGCTTGGTCCTAAGGTTGGGTATTTTCTTTTTTAATCTTATCTTTCTAAGCAGCCCGGGCTGTGTTTGTGCTTTTTGCCTTAATATTCTGTCTTTCCCCTGGGTGTTTGGTGTGGGTTTTTTTTTTTTATTGTAATAAAAAGCCGTGAATGAGGGATATGATGGGGGCTGGTCCTTGTCTTACCAGTCTTTAGTTTTCAAGGTGTCATTTCAATCTCTTTTCTTGATCTGCTGGTGGGGAACGCTGGCCCAATATCAATGAAGTGGCATTTACCCCTGTCGGTGCTCTGAAAACATGTGTGAAAGTGCTGAAGTGGTGGTGAGCTGGTTAATGTGTGCATGTGCCATTACTTGGGGACCAAGTGTTTCCATGGCCAAAAAGATGTGCTTTTGGCTTGTATTGAGGCGATGAGAGTTGAAGTTGTAATTGCCTGTGGGCTATGTCACCCATGGTGAGGTTGGAAAATAAGTTAGGGATGCATGTAACCTGTCTAACCCTTGGTAGGCAATACATATTCATTTCTCTCTGCTTTTTCTTTTTAGCATTTTAAGTGGAATCTGTCTCATTGGATATTTGCATACATACAAGTTTATTAGGATTCTTTCTGTCTCCTCCTGTAGTGTGTGGCCAAATAACTGGTATAAACTTCTTCCTCCTGGGATCTTGTAATGAAAGTGTTGAATACCCTCCTGGCATACACAAAGTGGGTAGAGGTGGATACAGAGTGGGAAGAAAAGGGGATATTTTCTGTCTCTGAACATGATAGCAACGCAATGATGCTGCAAAGGCTCTTCAAAGACTGTTGGAGAGTGGAGTGGCTGCAAGGAAGATGCTGGTGTATACAGGCACTTGTGTGTGACACGTGGGATACAGCTGCAATTATGTCCTGGAGTAATATGTCCTGGATCTGTTGGAGTAGGTCCAGAGGAGGCCATGAAGATATTCTGAGGGCTGGAGCCCCTCTGCTGGGAGGACAGGCTGGGAGGACAGAGTTGGGGGTCTTCAGCCTGGGGAAGAGAAGGCTCCGGGGAGACCTTATTGTGGCCTTCCAGTAAAAGGGGGCTTGTAAGAAAGATCGGTATAAACTTTTTGGTAGGGCCTGTTACATAGTGTAAGGGCTTTAAACTCGGAGAGGGGAGATTTAGACCAGATATAAGGAAGAAATTCTTAACTGTGAGGCTGGTGAGACACTGGCCCAGGTTGCCCTGAGAGGTGGGAGATGCCCCATCCCTGGAAACATTCCAGGTCAGGTTGGATGGGGCTCTGAGCAACCTGATCTTCAGATGTCCCTGCTCATGGCAGGGGGTTGGACTAGATGGCCTTTACAGGTCCGTTCCCACCCAAACCATCCTGTGAATTCTTCAGGCCTGATATCTTCACACTGAGACCAAATGCTCCCTGGAGAGGTGCTGTGGTTGAACATGCATTGCTGTCCTCAAATATAGGGATCAGCGGATAAACATATCTGTGGAGCAGCCAGGCTAAATGATTCAAAGTTATTCCTTTCTCACTTTCCTAGAAACTTTTGCAGAATTAAAGAAAGGACTTTTTCCTGCTCTGGGAAACAAAATTTTCCCATGTTCCTTAAAAGCAGACCTGTGTGAGAGCATCTCAGCAGTTACAGCTGGGGCAGTGATGACAAAGTGACTCTCTCTCTCTCCCTTTTCTCTCTATCTTTCACATAGGTCTTGTGAAATCCAATCTGTAGGAGTTTGACTGGAAACTCTGGTTGGGAGCAAGGTGGAAGGGTGCATGGGCTGCACCAAACTCAAGGCTTGGTCTGAGGCTCTGGGAGGCAGATGTTCCCTGGAGGAAAAGGCATCTTGTGACTCCACTTGCAAATCCACACCAGTCTTGAGGAACGGGATGCTCTAGTTACATTTCTTGTCTCTGGCAAAACACAAGCGCTCGGGTCTAAATTACAGAGTCCCTGATTGCGAGAGCCTGTCCTCATTAACATTTCAATTGCAAATCTCTGGCAGTTTTCTGCCTGCTAGAGCAGGGTCTGGGAGGGAAGCTCTGGCTGAGGCTCCCTGCAGTTGTCCTGGATCAAACCTTCCTTTTGCTGAGTTCTGCATCCAGTTAGCAAGTTAGCATGTTTCTTTTTCAGTTTTGCTCCTAGTGTTGCATCCTCCTGGTGTTTCAGCAATTTCAGTGTGAAACAAGTTGGGAGGATATTTTTTTATTATTATTTTTTTTTATCTTGGACTGTTGCTAAAGTGATCTGTGTGTAGGATCATGGCAAGAGGGAACGCTCGTCTGTGCTGATCCTAGACATGTTTTGGTCCCTGGCTGCATTGATCTGCCAGGCTGTTTTAAGGTATTAAGTCAGCTGACAGCTGGAGCTAAACAATTATATTTTGCAATAGGGCTAAGGTTTAGCAGAGTTCTCCGCCCTCCCTGTCTAGGTGCGATTCATGAGATAATTCACTCCTGGTGCTGCTGAACTATTTTCCTTATCAATTATCACTTGTTCTCCAGCCTGTCATTACAGCGGTTGGAAGCGCTGCTGTCAGCGTGGATGATGGGAGCTGGGCACATCGGCTTCCCCAGGGGAATGTGTTTGCCTCCAAGGCTGCCAGCAGTGATGGATGGGTTCACCTCGAGTCGGGTGTAGGCTAGAAATGCTCCTGCCACTTCCATCAAAATGATGCTGGGCAAGTGTATAAAAGCTGATGGATGGTGGCAATCTGTCACTGCAGGTGTCGGGGTGGTGTGGTTTGCAGCAGCCCACAATGGATGCTGGAGCAAATTGCTTGGTTGCTTTTCTGTGACCTTTCAGGGCTCATGAGATGTTCTCGGGGTTACCCAACTCGCCACCTCTTCTGCTTCTTGAGGGCTATCTTGTAAAGCACTATAGGACATCTTTGGAGATGAAGACCTGTCTTCCTCTCCTCCCTTCACTCCCTCTGACTTGTCTGCAAATGAAGAATTGTCATCTTACTGTTAAGATGCTGCTTTTAAGGGTGTTGCTCTACCTTTGCTTTAATAGATGACTCCCATCAGCAACCCTGGATATCATACCTGAGGGGGAATTTTGGAAACATCTGCTGGTGTTTGCACATTAACTGGTTTATGAGCATTTAGCGCTAACACTGCTTTATGAGAGGCCAGCACTCGACTTCTTATTAGTCCAGTGCCTCTGTGGCTTGAAAACAAATTAAATTGGAGATTTTCAACACTTGCAACCAATGTTTAAAGCTATTAGAGAGTTAGAAGAGGCTGAAATAACTGCTAAAGCCCCTGTTATAATCGTTACCACTGATTGAAGTGTTTTTCAGAGGTGCCTTGTAATGCTGGGTGTAAGTGCTTAGTAAAGCAAACGAAAAGCAATGATGTGCTGTAATGGTTTTTGAAGCAGTTTCTGGACTTTCCTCCTTCAGAAGGCTGCAGCGAAGCTGGGAGGATGATTGTGGTGCAGGGAAAAAGGTCTCCCAGCCCTGATGCAGATGCTCGGTGTCTTCTGGAGGGATGGCCATGGATGAGGGGACAGTGTCCCTGCTGGGAACAATTCCTTTTGAAGCCTCCAGAGGATTTGAGGTCAGATAAAGCACTAGGGAGAGAAGAAAGGCTTCAGCTTCTCCACTTCTGCAGCGCTTCCAGCAAAACAGGGTTGGTGAACATCCAATATTGTCCTGAATGAACTTTTTTTTTTCCCTTTCTTGGCAGTAAAATTACACATGTTGCTTTGGTTTTTATTTAATTAGTGCATACTACTTCTTCCCTGCTCTGTTTGTCTCCCTCTTTCTGCAATCTCTTTTTTCTTTTTTTTTTTTTTGCTTGCAAGGAGAGAAATAGCCAAAAATCTCTCTCCTGAGAGCTGCAATACAAGTAACATCAGGCTGTTCAAATGAAAACTCCTTTTAACTCAGATATCTCATTTGCACTAGAGCTCGCTGGGGACAATGAGTTCTTGTACTCTTGTTCCTGATGATGCTGATTTTAAGACACCGCCAGACTAAGAAAGAGATTGTTTTTCCTTTGCTTTGAGATCTATAAAGAAAATAGCTAGGTGACATTCATGGCACTTCTCAGAAACAGGCAGAGTGTGTTCCTTTCTGCTGGGCAGTGCTATTCATATTTTTCTACCTTTTTTCTTTCTTTTTTTTTTTTTTTAAAGTGTCTGAGCAACTTTTTCAGGCCCGGCTTGCTCAGATGCTGCTGGGCAGTAGGTGTTAAAATTGAGTGGGATCTCCTGGAGAATAATAGAGGAAAAAAAAATTACGTGCTGTCGTTGTTTCTTTTCTGTATGTTTGTGTCTTCCTTGGAGCAAGTTAAAACCTACCTGAGCTCTGTGGCTCCAGTCCCGTCCCATCCCCCACTGATCTGCAGTGCTGAAGGGAGATGCTGATAACAGCATAAAAAAAACAAACAAGCAAACAAAAAAAACAACCAAACAAAAAAAAAAAAACAAAACAGAGGAAAGCCAAGGATTAGCAAATACACCTCGAGGGGTACAAGTGAACTGAAGTCATTAATACGCCATTAGACTTCTATTGATATTAGATGTCCTGAGCTCTGGCACAAATGAATCCGGAGGGCACAGAGGTTGGGGGGCTCCTGGTGAGGACTATGCTGTTGCAGAAAGTGTAGCGGGGGCTGGCTTTGGCCAGCTGGACGTTTGGCAAGGAGTTAGGGTCAGATGTAGCTGTGCCAAATTGGGGCTCTTTTGTGACCCTGGGGCAGCGATGAGTCCAGCTGTTGTATTATGGAGTGAATATTGCCACCCTCATCACTTTCAGGCTTGTCTGTGCAGCTGCTGTTTGTGCCCAAATTGAATTATAGCAGCGATATCGAAGGATGAGTGCGTCCCTCCTTGTGACACCACCCCCAAACCAGCACCCACAGAGGGGAATTCCCCTTTTTCCTCCTGCTAAACATTTGACTGTCAGTTGAGAAGTGCTCTTGCTTCCCACGCAGGTGACCTGTGAGAGTGAACCGATCTATCGCTGGGTGCAGAGAGGTCAAGGGCACGGGGTGTCCCATGTCACCTGCGATCTGATCTGGCATGTTTGGAAGGCTGCACTTGCCAAAAGAGCCTTGGAGGTTTCAAAAGGGATGGGGGAGTGAGGTCTGTGTGCTGAAACGCTTGTATGGGGAATAAAAAACTTGTAAAAACAAGGTTGACCATCCGACAGAGTGGAGTATCAAGTTCATTTTACAAGTATCAGTTGGACCTTTTAAAATCGCTTCTTCTCTGTGCTGAAATGGATGAGACTATAAAGAGTGGTGACAAGACAGCACACTTAAGGAAATCTTTGAAAAGGAAAGGTGTTTGGGATCGGGAGAGGACTCTAGGCATGGAGCTGAAAGGAAAAATTTGCAAGTGATGGTCTTCAAAATCATGTCTCTCGTGTAGATGGAGGAGGCCTTTGAGATGCAACATCAGCAGATGCATTAAATGTCATCCAGTTATCTCTGCTAAGTTGGTTCCTGGGGGAGAAGCCGGTATCTTTTGACGGATGGGAGTGATGACGCCTTTGTAATGAAGGCCTTGATCTTGGCAGGTTCCTCTACCTTCTTCTACCCAACCCCATAGTTCAAGCTGGTTTACAGCCTGATGGGACTGTTTGGAGGGTTATGAGAGGTATGATTGGTTTGGGACTGCCTGCAGTACCTATAGTCCTTGGTGTTATATGGCTGCTCATGAACATATATCGAGGAATTGTAGTGTGTTGCCTATTTCTTGGGTGTCTGAGGTGTGTTCCCCTGTCCAGGGAGGAGGCTGGGGCCACATGCATGGACGGAGAGCCCAGGGTCTAGCCCGGCATGAGAAAATGGGAGCATTGCACAATGTCCCCTGCCCCTCGAGCTAGCTGGGAATCTTTTGTCTCCTTTATAAAGGAAGAAGGTTGTTTTTTGGAGAGCTTTGGAGCCCCAAGGAGTTCAGGGATGGATGGGGTTGCAAAACCAGCTCTGAAAATGTACCAGTTTACTTAACTGAAAGCTGGTGCTTTTTGCTGTGATGATGATAACTCTGCAACCACATGCGCAAGAGGAAAACTGAATTTCTTCATTTGCCTGTCAGATACAGTGGCCTTTACTTCACATGTCAGACATGGGGCTGGATGGGCAATACTAGAGTTTTTGTCCCATTCTGTTCTTAGGATAATGTGGTCTTGGCATACAGCTGTGCAAAATGCATCTCCTGGTCTGGTGCACGATAACATCTGGGTAAAAGCTGTGCTCTTTTCCAGCCTTCACGTGAACAGGGACCCAGTGTTGTCCCAGCCCGTGACGGCTGGGTTCAAAAATCCCAGGCTTAAATAAGCTCTATTCTGGGCTGTTCTCTACATCCTGGCCCTGCCTATCCCATGTCTTCTGCCAAATAGGCTTATGCTCAGCAACGTGTTGACTGACATATGTTTTGGTAGCTTAAAGCTCTGGCTTTTCTGGAGAAGGGCCAACGAGCGTCACGAAAACACTGCTGTTAGCTGCGCTGTGCTGGCAGCTGGGGTCCTGTCCTTAGCTCCTGGTTTTGCCACCAATCTTGTCTTCAAAGGGGATGCACCTGCTGCTTTTCTGCAACATCTTGATGATGTGCCTCAATGCACACTTACGCCGGTGCCATCCAGCCTGTCCTTATTTTAGTTGTAAGGGGATGGGTCTAGAGTCTGCTTTTTTTCTTTTCCCCTCCTTCCTTTGTCTGTCTTTTACCAAACTTCTTTTCTGGAGTCTCTATGCTCTGGAGGAAAGCATGAATGAGACAAGAAGTCCTGAAGCCTTTACAGATCTGTTGCTCCAGGGTTACTTATCTGGTGGGAGGCCAAGGCTCTTGGAAGTGCAACTTTCATACCCTTTGGTGTTAGTTCTCAGGATTCCTGCTTTTCCCGTGGCTCCAAGGTCAATGTATCCAGTGTCACCGTTTGAGTGCACAGGAGCTGATTTGCCAGGCCTGTGAGAAACCCTTGAAGGAAGAATATTCAAGATAAAAGGCTCCCAATCAACGCTTTTTACCCTTAAGGATTTATTGAAGGTGAAAATCTAAAAAAGAACATACTGAATTTGCTGCTGCTTGGGTACTGTCTCATTCTGCAAAAGCACTTCTGTGCTCTGCCTAGGTGATTCGCTTTGCAGTGTTTTAGCTTAGCAGGGTGGTTTGGGGTTAGCAAAGAGCAGTCTCTAGCAAGGTGCACGCTGGCCTATGTGCTGTATGTGAAGAAGGCATGGCGCAAAGGGTCCTGGTGCTCTTTTTGGCATTTTTTGGCTTTTTACTATGTAGATACTTCTCCCTCTCCCAATGTTGTAAGACTTCTAGGTCGTCTCAGTTGAGGAACTCCTAAGTAGCTCATTGCTCCATACAGACCGTGCCTTGCTGTCCTTTGTTAGATATCAGCCATGTATGCCACAAAGGCTATTGGGGGCAAGTTTTTGGATCATGCACGGGCTGTCTTCTCTATTAACCTCTCAAAAGACAAGACAGTAATAAGTTATTTTTCAGATGAGTTGAGCAGTGGTGAATGAATCAATTCTTCAAAGTCCAACCCTAGGATAATTTGGCTGAAGAGAAGTGTAGGAGGAACCCATGGTAGGTTATGCTCCTGGGTTGTCTGGGTGTAGACTTGGTTGGCCATGCCAACAGCCTCTGCTGTAACACATGAGATGTACTCTGGATACCAGATTGGAGACTGGGGAACAAGTTTCTCACTGTAGTGTGGCACAAGATGATGCTGTTTTCAAGGATTGGTGCTAAAATTAGATCCTCGTGCTGGAAGGACACTGGGGTGATTCCCAAAAGTCTCAAATTACATCCTAATTTAAGGTAACCCACGGCTCCTGTCGGCTTCAGGAACTTGTTAGGATGCCTGCTTGCTTCTGAAAAGTAGGTTGCTGCTTCTGTGGGTTTGGATGATGGTTTCGCTTCTATATGCGAAAACAGCTCCCACTGTTCCCACTTCTGTGCTATGGGGTAAAACTTCCCTTGGAGGAGATGCCAAGTGAAAGTTGCGTTAATACACAGCTTTAAAGAAGAATCCCAGCCCTTCTTTGTGTCTTCCCCTGCCCCTCTGTCTCCTAGTTGTCTAGGGAGAAAGATGTAGTCTTTGAGCCTAACCTTATTAAACAATGTGTTTTGCAATTTCTTGGCTAGATGTGAGTAAATGGGTTCCTAGTGTTAGGGGAAAAAGTCAGAAGTCCTGATCTCGGTAACAGGAACAAACGTAAGAGGCAAGTAGCCTGAACTTACCGGGATTTTCATTCTATATTGGGCAAATCATGGTTGCAGAACTGCTGCTTTTTGTATATGGCTTATCTTAATGGTATACCAGTTACTCATCAGCTGGAGAGCCCTGTGTCAGATGGGGCTGGGCAAATGACTTGTTGCAGACTGAGGCTAGATGTCTGGAAGATAAAAAGATAATTAGAGGTGTGCCAATGTCTTTGTTTAAAACCACAAGTGCAAATGCACCTGCCTGCAGTTGGTGCCATGTATTCACTGGAAACACTTGTCCACAGCCCGCCTTGATGCTGGGCCAACTTGAGGTGGTCCAAATATGCAGAGAGATGCAAAGGCACCTAAGAAAACAGAGGTGAGCCCGAATAAAAGCAGTGCCCTTGACTTGTCATCATGCACCCAGTGCTGCAGCTGCTGGGTGGATTGGGATGCGACCTGCTGGAGCACCTGGGTGAAGGTGCACTTAAAATAATTGGGCAGCCTTCTGAGTCGGGGCACTAAAGAGTTGAAAAGAATAATTTAATCAATTCCCATCTGACAAAGACCAAAAATCCTTTCCATTTTGATGTAGGGGTCATGGTAGTTTAACAAATGCATTAAGGCAGCTGTAGTAAGTGCACCTATAATGGCAAATCACTGCGGTGCATTTTAGACTCCAATAGTGCTGCTTTATTCTGTGATGGATCAAAATTGAGCACATTAGGTAAAGTCCAGAAACGGCTTGCGAGCCTCTTAACTTCAGATGTAGCTGTTCAAAATGCAAAGTGCTGGTGTGGTTTTTACCTTCTAATTGGAAATGAATTCTTGTGTAACATCCTGCATTCTGTCTGCTCCCTCCCTGGGTCTTGGGTAGAGTGGGAAAATGCAGCTAAATATCCAGAGATATTTTGATTTTGAGAGTTGGTGGAGAGAAATGTTTAGACAAGAACTCATTGTGATAAAGTAGCTATCTATTCTTCTTGCCTTTTGAATATTTTGTGCAATAGCAGTCACACTGTCAACTCTGGAAAAGTTAAATAAGTGCACCCCAAGTTCAGAGAAAAGAAAATAATGTGTGAAAAATACTTTATTGTGGGTCTGTAGGAAATACCAGCTTTGAAAATGGGGCTTGGGAACTTGGAGTTTTATTGTCCAACCCTACCAGTGAGTTTGTTGCCTTTTTTTTTAATAATTACTATTCCTAGAAACAGAATTTTGCCTTTGTATAGTGTTGAGAGGATGAGCCGATGCCCATCCTCCTGGAGAGCACTGTATAGGGAAGAAGTAAACCCATCCCAAAATGGAGGGCTTACACTCTCTTACCTGGGTGGTCAGAGACAGAAGATAAGCAGGAAGGAATTAGCGAGTGGAGAAAAAATAAATATGTGGATGTTCTTTGGGGAAAAGATTATTGAACAAACATACTGGCAGATTTTTGGACTGTTGGCTGGCTTGTGGGGTTGTGATGAAATGCTTTTTGCGTGTCTTCTGAATGGGTGAAAAAGAGGCTTTGAGCTTAGTTATTCATGTATCAACATCTTGAGCTTTGTTTAAACACTTTTGTCTATGATCATAGCGCTGGCTTGAAATAGGATTATGGTTTGTTTTTCTTGGCGTCCCGAAATTTTGCTTAAGGAGGACTTTAGCTCTATTATTAAGCCATATTTACTATGTAAGGACACTAACACCGATGATGAAAGCTTGTGAAATAATTCATGTGCTCCTTGTGTGTTTGGCTACTGCTTTCTATTTGTTACAGCTTTCTACAGCAGATTTGCTTTCATATAATTGGGTGGGAGGAGGGTTATATACACATGAATCTAATTATTTTAAATACTAGGGAAGGAGTCCTCCATAGCAGTGTGCTCTGTCATTCCTGTCTGCAAAATTGCAGCTATTTATCCTCCTCGGGGTCCTGTTGCAGTCAAATTCCAGATGTCAGAGTTTGCTGGGTTTTAAAAATGATTTTAATTTTCTCAGAGGTCTAGAGAGGGTGTCGGGATTGATTTGCTGTCAGTGAATAGAGACTCTACTTTTGCGGGCTCCAAGCTTGAAAGGCAACTTTGGGCCCACTGTGTATCTTTTTGTAGGCTTTAGGAATATTGAAAACCGAATTATCCAGATCAGTCTCTCCTTGAAAATATTACTTTTCCTGTAGACACATCGAGAAGGCTTGCAGGGAAAATGCAATAGGTTGAGTTATCTTGATGCAACTGCTTGTGCCTACAAATTGTACCTACTGCTGTCATCTCGGAGCCAAACACGCGTGGGCATCCTGCGATGGGCTTGATGTGAGAAGCAAATATTTTTAATTTTTTTCAGGGCTCACAAACAGCATTGTGCCTTTTACGAGCAAAGAGATGTCCAAGTTGTGGACTCCTGAAAAATTAAAGATTTAACCTCTTGTTTCCCTGTTTCCCTGTCCCAGTTCAGACTGCAGGTGGGGGCAAAAGGAAAAAAAAAGGATGCAGCAGAGATCTGCTTGGATGTTGAGTGAAGTTGTTGATTGTTATGATTCCTCTGGAAGAGCTTTCCTGGCATTGGTTTTTAGGGAAAATGGGGCATATTTCTATGAATCGGTTGTACTATTTTATCCCTGCTGCCTTCATCTCATGTAGTTCTTCCTTTCCACTCGGTCCTAAAGCTGGGCTTGCTCTTCTGACTGCACTTATTGGAGAAAAAGTAATTTTTTTGGCTGGGAATGAATTCTGGCAGTATGTGGTCCTTCCCATTTGTGGATGAGGAGAAGAAACGCAGAACAAAGGGGTCAGGTTGCATTTTTGGGAGGTTTGCTGGACTTTGGTGCCTGCAGCAAGACCTTTTTCTTGGCTGTTGAGCAGCATTTCTTCTTCGTGGTTGGAGGCAGGCGTGATCTCCTTTCACAAACCCATGAAATGGGGAAAGAAAAGATAAGATCTTCTGCAGAAAGCAAGGCGAGTTCACACGTCTAAGACTTGCGCATGGTCCAAGCAAAACATCATCAAGGTATTGCTCTAGGCCAGTCTTGGAAGAGATCACCGTTCAGTGTTTTACTGGCACGCTGGTTTTCCCTTGCCTTGCTCAGTGTACAGGGATGTTCAATACAGTTGTTTTCAAGATGCTCTTGTTACTTATTGGCTGCTATTTGAACCTTGATATAGATCTATCGATTTCCTTTGGCCTTTCTGTGACTTTCCCTCTGGAGCATCTGATGACGGTTCATCCTTGGAAAAGGCTGAATTGTTTTCTTTGAATACGTTACACTAAAAAAACCTATGGTTGAAGAGTACAAAACTGGGCTAGAGCAGACACCCAGGGTGGTGGGAAATTAGATAAACTGAATTCTTGGGGGGGGAGGAGGGAGGGGCTTGTAAAAAGTGGAAAGCTGGCCGGGTTATGGACTAAGCAAGCAGTAAATCTCCTTCCAGTGTCTGCCATGTGTTCAAACACTGTTGTATGTCCTCAGAAGACAAATAAAGCTGTGTCTCTGCCCCAGTGGACAACTTTTGGGGGGAATTTCTAGATTCAGGGGAGTCCTTCTGGCTGTTATTGCTTCTTTTTATTATTATTTATTTTTATTTTCTACCATGGGTACTTTCAAGACTAAAAAGCAGCTTTGCTTGTGTATTTGCCATGTTCTGGTCAGCAAACTAGGGCCATAATGAAAAGCCTCCAAACGCATATCTTCAGGCCTGTGGTTTTCACATCTGTCTGTCCCTGGCGGCGGTGGCTGTACAGACCTCAGCTGAGGAGCAAGGCTGGTGCAACTTTCCAAAGTTTGGAAGCTGCGAAGCCTTGCAGTGTGCTCTGGCTGGTGAAATAGTCCCAATGTCTGGGTAACACGAACCACAGTCAGGATTGTGGGAAGCTCTAGACGCTGCAATTGGGTTTACGAGAGATGTGGAAAGGGAAATGGAAACCCTACATCCTGCATGAACACCTGAGTCTTGACAGGTGCTGGTGCAACCCTGGGGAAGAAGAGGGTGGAAACTACAGTAAGTTTGCCCCTCCTTGCTTGCCTTTCCTTTCTGCATAATTTTTTGAATCATTAGACATCTTGCTGTAATCAAACAACATGTCTATGCAACTTTGAGCACCTATTCGTGCTGGTCTAGCCCATTGAGACAGGTTTGCTCCTTCAAAGAGCCCAATAAAAGCAGGATTTGCTAAGGCAAAATCTTTTTTTTTTTTTTTGCCTGATTTAACTAGATCAGCTTGGGCCATGTTGTAGCAAGGAAAGTTGGTGTGTTTCAGTGAAATTTGGCTACGCTCCTGAGTTGCTGTTAGGAGAAGTTTCTCCCCTTGCTCTCCTGTCTTCTCCATCAACCAGCTGAATGGGTTGGTGGAGATACATCCCTGGATCTCAATCTGAGCTGTCATCGCTTCCCTATTTATCATCACGCAGGGTGGATCTTTTGCTTCTTGCTTCTGTATATCCCCCTGCATAGATGAGTAAATATTCTGGTTTGTGGGGTATTTTCTTAACCAAAGCATCTTCCTCTACTGGCTAAAAAGATGCTGTTGGAGAGAGATGTTCATGCTACGGAATTTTATTGTAAAATTAAAGTGAATCCTAAATGCAATAAAGAATAAAAGCAGGGAGGTGCTGCGTATTACTATGTATGACATTATGGTAACTATGCTTCCAAAGCAGGTTTTTAATTTGTACCCTGCTAGAGTTGTTGACTGTAATTTATAATCCAATAAACCTATAGGTTGTTGCTCAAGGCAGGCAGGCATGTTAGAGCAGGCCAAACCTAATAATTTAGGAGCACTTTAGTAAGCTCAATAGCATCCATGGTGCAGTAGTTTTTATGGGCTGGTTTATCCCATTTGGCACTAGCTTGTCTTGTTTCTAGTGTGCTGCTGTATTCCAAATTTATTGCTGCAACCCAAGAATAGCTTGTGTAATTTCGCTTGATGGGGGGAAATCACGTGGTGGTACGATGTGCTTTCCAACATCTCTGTGCTGGAGAGAGGTGACTCTGAGGGGAGGCTCTTGGGAATAGGTGTGAGATGACAGCGATGAAAGGGATGCTTGTTGCACCTTTCTGAGTGGGCTTATTTCTGCCCCGACTTACAGCTTTTGTAGATCCTTTTGCTCTGTAAATTTGTTGGCTGACAGAGCAGAACTTCCTTCGTTGCTTTTGAACGCTTTCTGGGAAGCAGCGTGGTGGAAGAAGCTCCTGGGAATTTTTATGTTAAAGTGAGAGAAAAGTAAGACAGAAGTCCTTGTGCGCACGGCCGAAGCTTTTAGTCACGCAGAGTGCATAGCTCTGATGTCAGTTGAGAGTCTGGAGATGGTCAAGGTGCTTGTGTTATTCACAATCCGGTGCAGTGAAGATGTCTGCATTATGTTTGAGGAATTACAGCCCTTGAATGATCTGAAATCCAGAGAATTATAGGACTAGTTTGGCTGAGCCTGGATGAACGAAGGCATGAACCTCGCTCTAAAATCACATCTTGTTGCTTTCAAAGCTGGTTGGGGCTGTTTAGCCCTTGCAAACACGCTTACTGCAGAGTGTCTGTGCGAGTCCTGCAGATCCCAAGCCGATAGCTGGTGCAGGGTTGGTGGGTTTTTTAGAGGTTGCTTTGCCCCAAATAAGATCTGGCAAGTATTTAGTTACTCTAATGTAGGAAACCTCCTGAGCGATGGTTGTTTGTAGTATATACATAGTAGTGTCTGAAAGGGTGACGCCAAAATACTTGGAAGAAAGATCATCATGCGGAGCCCTTCCTAATCCATCTAAGGGATGCTCCATCTCAGTTGGAAGATTTCGCATTTAACTGTGTGCCTTGACCTCCCTGCATATGAGGGTGGAGTAGTGGGGTGCTCAACTCTTTACTCCACCAGTGCAAGCAACGGGTTAAAGAACAAATCCCCTTTTTTGCTGTGTCAAGCCCTGTGAAAAAGCAGAGGAGATGCGATTTAATTCAGTACTGACTTGTATACTCCATTTATTGCCCAAGTACATGCATAAAGCTTTTTTTTGTGTACCACAGAAATTAGTTTCGAAAACGTGGAGTTTGGGTTTTTTTAAATACCTGCCAGCAGAAAGCTGAGTTCAACCTTATTCTCCAAACTATTGTGTGATTCTGACATGTTTATTTTATAGTCTTTCTTGCATGACCCCAGGCAGCTACCGCATCTGTCCTGCGGTTTCCTACATGTACATCTGCTGTGTGAAACAGCAATCACTGGGGAACACTGTGTGCTAATAACTCAGTTTTGCCGACAGCATTAAGCATATCAAGAATAAAAAGATTTGGCCATAAGAATAAATCTGCCAGTTCCTCTGAAGTCCAGATTGCTCTCTGGAGACCTTCTAATGCAGGCAATGTGCAAGGAGAGAGCTTCAGTCTGCCTAATGAGCACAACCCAAACTCCAGGAGAAGAGTTGCATGACCACCACCTGCGAGGAGAAAGCACTGGGGCACCGTCCTCCCAGCCGTGCAAACGACTGCTGAATCAATACTTTCGAACAGTCAGTTGGCACTGAGCAGAACTGAGTGTGAAATTGGTCTGGGCTAGGTCTGTTCTTAAAACTGAATTAACCCATGGGTTTTGGCTGAGAGGTGAGTGAATTTGGCTCATAGTTCCTCATTCATAGAATCGTTATTGTTGGAAGAGACCTTTAAGATCACCAAGTCCAACCATCAACTCAACACTACCCAAACCACCACTAAACCCTCAGCACCATGTCTACATGTCTTTTAAATCCCTCTAGGGATGGTGACTCCACCACTTCCCTGGGCAGCCTCTTCCAATGTTTGATAACCCTTTTGGTGGACAACTTTTTCCTAACATCCAATCTAAACCTCCCCTGGCGCAACTTGAGGCCGTTTCCTCTTGTCCATTCATGCAACCTATGCCTTTGGGTATTTCCAAATGGAGAGATACCTTTCCATTCCATTGGTGGATTTTTCAGGCATGGACGTATCAAGCCAAAGGGAGGTGGTGTACTCCAAGACGAACCCAAGAACATGATATGAATCATGTAAGGGACCAGCAAGCTTGATCTGCTCATTTAAAGGGTCCAGCATCTGTTATATTGGAGGCTTGGCTAAACTGGATGTTTTAGTGCCCGTCTCTGGCAACAGTTCTCTTGCTGGAAATACCACCA
The DNA here is from genome assembly GCA_017639485.1 of Pluvialis apricaria. Classification (NCBI taxonomy): domain Eukaryota; kingdom Metazoa; phylum Chordata; class Aves; order Charadriiformes; family Charadriidae; genus Pluvialis; species Pluvialis apricaria. Next base: position 3,156,119 of record CM030007.1, read on the forward strand.
TACGTACACAGTTCTCCCTGTGGCTTCCTAATTTGAGGTTGGGGGTGTCATGTTCCACCTTTTTCCTGTCTCTCACCTCCTGCAAGCTCAACTGTAAATTAGGTTGGGCTGTTTTCCCGGCCTGATTCCAGGCTGCTGCCATGTGATTTATTAACACTATTTATATTTTTTTTTTTTTGTCCGGCATAGCACAATTGCATTAGGCCTTTTGTGGGGATCCTGGGCTGGAGAAATCAGTTCTGACGTTGTTTCCTTAATGGATTAACAATTGGCAGAAAAACTTTGCTCATCAAAGATTCATGCCCTTTTGCTGGTGGAAAAAATGTTTCTAATGCCAGGCAGGAACTGGCTCCATCTTTTTATCCTCTCAATGCTTTGTGTTACTCCCAGGGCTACTGGCCACAGCCAGCAAATGCTTTGGGAAATGTCCCCTGTGATATGAGACAGGTAATTGAAAATTCAGCTGTCTTTCAGGCATGAGCTGACCGTGCTAGCAGACCTTGAACTTTCAGCATCTAATGGAGATCATTTGGATCTACAATTTCGAGGGGAGATGATGGAAGAGCCTTTGCTTGAATAATTCAGGCAGAGTCTGAATGAAGAGACGGGTGGGGAATAATCCTGTGTTCCTGGCAATCGCAGTCCACGTGTGTGTGACAGCTGTGCCCATCAAGGAGATGGGGCTTGGGACCACCTTGCTTCAAGTGACCAAAGCTCACAGTTCAGTCCGTCTTTCTTTTCTTTGTCATGAGTTTCCTAGCAAAACATAACCAGTTTGGTATTAAATGTGACAAGAAAATTCAACAGATTGTATCCCTTAAGGAGTTGGGAGCTACTGCTTGTACTTAACTTTAGAGCTGTTGCTGCTTCTTCTAATAGCTGCAGCATGTTTGGTACTGGAGTAGGTCCAAGGTGAGTCTCCTCTTGAGCTTGTAGACTTAAACAGCAGATGCACCTCCTACCTCTGAACTTCCTTGCCTGTTTTTGGGTAGGAAGGAACAAAGAGTCTTTATGCAGCTCTGCAAAATACCCGTGATATTCTCTTAGCGGATTTGAAGCCTAAATAACCTGAAAGCTGATGAGGGATTTTTATCACGTCTATAAAAAATCGGAAACACGGCTTTGCATGTCCTATATTTAGAAGCTCCATCAGTCCCACTGAAATGGGAGCTGAGGTGCCGTAGATAATTTGGATATTTCCTGTGACAAGGAAACCTGGATTGGCTGGGCAGGCGTCGTGCAGGCAGACAGTTGACAGCCTGGCATTTGGCTGTGGGTTTGTAAGTCGGGCTTTACTTTTCCATTGCCCCACGCTTTGTGTAGTCAGTTTAACATGTTGCCAATATGAACAATAAGCAGGTGTCTTATACCTAACATGCCTTGGTAGAATTAGTTGTAATTATGAACCATGACTGCCATAGCTATTAATTGAAATATTAGGCATCCTTTCCTCACCAGCTGTTTCTTGCTGGAAAAACGTAGATGCTTTGAGATGCACTGAAGAACTCAGGGCCACAAAAAGCCCAGCTGACAAGTAAAACCAGAGCTATGGCCCATTGAAGACCATCCATCTCCCAAAACACCTACAACACAATCTTCTACTTAGGGATTTTGACGTCAAAGCCCACAGAAATGGCATATGCCTCTTCAGTGACTGTGCAGATAACTTTCCTGCTGTGGGTTTTGTTTTTTCTTTTTTTTTGCATAAGCAATTCTATTCCTGCAGGGAGAGGGAAAGCTTTTGGTTTAGAAAGCTTTTTTATTGGGGGGGGTGGGGTGGGGGTGGGGGTGTAAAAATTAAATTAATGTAAAACCCTATTTTTTTTTTTCTCTCGACCATGCATTTCTCTTCCCTTGTTATTCCTTGAAGTCCAAGATATTTATCATGGTCTGACCACAATAGGAGAAGAAAAATGTCGCTTCTTATAGCAATGTGGTCAGCAGCCCTTAGAGCATCTTGACTGTCTGCCAAGGGTCCCCTTCATAGTGTAGCCAGGAAATAAAGATTGAAGAGCTGCTCTTAAACTTCTGAAGGGAAGAAAATTCCTGTGCCAAGCTGTGTGCCCAATCTGGCTGCTCAGCCTCTCCACAAGGGCTCTTTCACTTGAGGAAAGCACCTTGAAGGGTGTCCACTTATTGAGCTGTGAATACCTGGATGGGTTTCACCTCCCTGCTTCTGTCCTGCCACTTCCACTGAAGTTTCTGTTGAGGACAAGATACCCAATAAGGGCTTCTTTTGAGTGTCTTAATGCCTGCCTGGGAAGGGTTGCTGGATGCAAGGGCTTGAGTTGATCTCTGGGAACTCTAGATACTGAGTCCTGCTATCCCTTGCCCTCGTACTTCAGCTTCTGCACTTGTATGTTGAGGATACTACTGACCTGTCTGCTGGGTTACCTTGTGCCTTAAGGAGCTTCATTCAGACCATAATTTACCATGGATGAATTGGGATGGAAAGGGAGCAGTACCCTCCAACAATGGATGGGGCAGCCCCTGGCCATTACACGAGGCTGTGCAGGGACAGCTGGGCTGATAGCCCCACTGTTCAGATCATGGCCCTGTCTCTCTTGATGTCTGATAAGATATGAGAATAAATCAATGCCATAAGAGAAACAGAGACTGCAACTTGGTCAGCCCATGGGGGAAACAGCTTCATTCCCATGAATCATCATGGGGAGCATTAATGAAAGACCAGCTGGAGAAATTACCTGGTGCAGCAGTTTTAAAAGATAAGAAAGATGATGGTATACCAGGATCTGAGCTGCAGGGGTGGGATGTTGGCTGTGATCTCCTTCCCCCCCCCTCCCTCCGGCGATGTTTGCATAGCTTCATGGGTTGAGTTCTTCTCCTGCATCTCTGATTCACAGCAAGGGGCTAAACTGTCGGGAAAGCGCCGTTGCCTGCCTGTCTGGATCATCTGTGAATTGCAGGCGGGTTTTATGGATTGTGGCACAGTGCCTAGCAGATGAAAACCAGCCTAAAGTGGAAATAATCGATCTCCTTTCCCACCCTGCTCTGTGCAGGGAGGAGGCGGCGACACATCCACGGAAGGTGGCTGGTGCACGCAGAGCCCTGCAGCTGTCTGCCCCTGCAATCGCACCCTTTTTCCCTTAGCTGCAAAACCCCAACATTTACACCCAAGGAGGTCAGCCCTGCTCTTGCCGAGCTGTTTGCCATGCTCTGATGCTCACGGCATTTTTGGCTTCTCTTGGAGCTTGGTTTTGCCAATAAAAGCAACTTTGTGAGCAGTTAAATTTTTTAAAAATTGTGGACAGTTGAGGAAGTGAGTAATGAATATATATATATATATATTAGTCTTCTGGACATGTTAAATCTGTGGTAGTGTGGGGGAGAGTTCAAACTCTGCTGTTACTCATCACGGAGGGTGGATTGTGACTGGACCCATGTTAAGGAAAGACATTCCTTTACTCCATGAGAATGTTGGTGAAGGATCACCGAACGCAGGCTTTATACCTTGGTACGATGCAGGTTGTGCCTGATTTTGGGCTGAAGCAAACGACTGCCTTAGTCCCTTCCACAGCAGGAGAGAGGTGGTGTGTGGTTTCGATAAGAGTATCTGTAGGGATGCTGTTGTTGATGCTGTGGGCAGTGCCCGTGTCATGATCTATTCTTGTGCTTGGAAATACTTTTTTTTTAACTAGTGTGTATCCTAGATGTGAAGCCAAATGCCACGTTGTTTGTTTGTCGGTAAAATTCCAGGCTGCAAAACAGTGGTGCTTTGGGAATTCTTTCCCTACATACTTCCCCAAGCTGTTTTTCCTGTGCGTGGTTTCTGTCTGGCCCATCTGTCTCCTGGCCAGAGCAGTGGCTTTATCTCCAACTTGCTGAATACCTATGCTGGGTTGTGCAAAGAGATTGTGTTGAAAGCAAGTTGCTCCTGCAAAATGTCCAGTGTCACGGAGGAGAGCTGCAAGATTTGCACTTTTGCAACCAATGAACGGTGAACTAGGTAAAATCTTGGACTTTGACTTTTTGGCTTATTTTCAGTGCAAGCTCTTCTGAACTTCCAGGAAACTTCATCTTCAGGAGTGGAAAGTCAGGCTGGCTGTGATGCTGCTTTGAAAAAACTCTTGAGTATGGCAAGGTACAGAAACAGCGGTGTCACGGACATGCTATTTCTGGAACACCTTCCATTGGAGAAATTGAAGTGTTTTAATCAATGTGCAGCTCTTGATGAGAGGGATAATTATTCCCATTTTTACGGAGTGAGAATATAAGAGAGATTAAAATGTCTTTTCAGAAATTGCAAGCAATTTTATGGCAAGGAAATGAGCTGAGCTTTCCCTCTAAAGAACATCCTCCCAGTGTGCTTTGGTTGTCTCCAGGGGCACCCACTGGGCATCCCAGCAGAAATGTTAAATTTTCTCTGATTCTGGAAAGGTGAATGTCCCTCCCTTGGGGGCCCAGTACCTCATCTCACTTGCCATGTCCCCTGGTTGCTGCGTGTCTTTATGCTTTTGCTGTGCATGATCATATGGTAATAAATGAAGAAAAGAAAAACAAAGTTATTTGGACAGTGCCATTATTCTGGGATTTGAAGAGTTCACATGCCGGCGTGCCGTTGGAAAGCACCAGGAGATAAAGCAATTGTAGTGCCTTTTTCAACACATGCATACAGCAACCGGGCTCTCACTCCTGCTTAAAACAGGGTGGAAACAGCTTATTTCTCTTGTCTGCACGTTGGCTGCTTGCATTTTAGTCATGGCGACGGGAACTGAAAGGAAATAGCTGCAAGGGAATCTCATGGCTTCCCTCTAGACAAGCGTAGTAGAGTTGTTATATAGCTTGACTTTGCTATGCCAGAATTATAAACATCACAGAAAATGCCCAATTGCAACAACAGTGATGTGTGATTTGTCAGAGCTGCTGGAAAGTGGGAAGGGGACCTTGCATAAGTCCAATCTTCAGCTGCTTTGCTGCAGCTTTTATTAGCCCATAATTTTTTTGCTTATTGTCACCGTCATTTTTGTGCCTTCCGGCCAGCGATCTCTGAATAACGCAAGCATTTAGATATCTCCTGCTTTATAGCTTTCCTTGCTGCTGTCCTCAGCTGGGCTCCAGCTGACTCATCAGGCAGGACAGCTGGATAGTCAGCCCTTGCAAATGCCTTTTTAAGCTGTCATTGCCTGTCACTTGCGACCCTGATGGAAAGAGAAGATAGAGCCTATGTGGATTTCCTGTCCAACCTCTCTAGGTGACCCTGGTTTGGCAGGGTGACTGGACTAAGTGATCTCCAACGGTCCCTTCCAACCCTGACCATTCTGTGATTCCACATGGGGAAATGTTCCAGTTTGGCTTTTGGCCCCACTTTTGTTGATGCTCCTGGTTTAGCTTTTTCCTTCTGCACCTGCTGGTATGGACATGGTCCTCTCTGCAGGAGGACCAAAATGACTGATGTGAGACAAGCTTGGCTTTGGGGATGGCATATTTCACGTTCACAGCCTGTCACCTTGCCTGGAGGTCCAACATATTGGTATCTGTTGTTAATATGAAGCAGGGAGCTAAGCAGGGTTTTCCTGGACCCAAATGGAGTCTCCTCTGGGGTGTGACACCGGAATCCTTTGATTGCCACTGTCAGGGTGAGCTTTCTGGTCATTCTGTGAACACCTGGTCCTGCTCTCTGTGCATATCTTCTTTGACTCCTTCTCCTTTCAAGTGAAAAGCTATTTGTCTTTCCTATTGAGGGAAGGTGGAGGAGCTCATCTTGATTATCAAGAATGGCACCCATTGCCTCTTTCACTGTCAGGTTTGTGTCTTCCAGCACTGTATGGTGATGCTCTCACCCTTTTAACCAGCAAAGAAATCCTTGGGGTTTTTTTTTTGTGCCAAGAATCATGACAAAATAGCATATTTAGCATTTGGTTTGCAGACATTTACTGCCAAGTAAGGGAAAGAAATTGTCCAAGGAATCGGCTTACTGACTTCTTCTCCCAGTCCAGTCCTTTGCCCTTGAATCCATTTTTACATCTTTATCAGGCTATTTGGGGTAGGACTTTTTGCTCTGAACCAGAGTGTTTTATGACAGAATTCCTGTAAACGCTCCTGCAATACAGTAATTCTCTTTAAATAGGGATAAATACTCACTATTTATCCTATCTGCCATTCTTCCTAATGAAAGCCATGCTTATTAAACTCGTAAACGCCAAAGAGGAAAGAGCCGGAGGCACGTCAGAGCCTGGGATTAGACTGAGCTGGACAAGCTGCAAAAGCAGTCTGGGGCCAGGACAGAAATAGGATCAGCAACAGCAAATGCGGAGCTTTTTCCTCTGGTGTTGAGTGATCTGTTGAGATGCGGGGCAGTTGGGCCACAGCTCTGCTGAAGGTGTCTGGGGGTTTTAATGACTACAACCTTTTCTAGGCCTGGCAGAGGACCCATCTAACCAAATGTCTTATTTCGAACTGGGGCCAGAAGCAGACAGCTAGCAAAAGACCTTCCAACCCCCCCCCCAGGATGTGCACAAAATGATCCTTCTTCTCGCAATCAGTTTTTCTGAGATTTCTTGTGTAAGAGGTGGTACGGAGGCCATTACATTTAATAGTCTTCTTTGGCTCTATTCTTAATTAACTTACATAGTCCTTTTGTTATTAAACCTGCTTTTATTAAACCTATTTTTAATCTTAAAACCCATTGCCCTGCGATGTTGGTACTTTAATTAAAGCTGAACCATAAGCTGAATGCAAGTCAACAACATCACATGCCTGCGAAAAGGACGGTCAGGAGACAGGGATCAGGGATGTATTAGGAGGAATAACACCCTCAGGAGGCATCGGGGATGCAGTCCTCCTGCTGCTTGATGCTGATGAGAGCTCAGCTGGGATGCTGTGCCCAGCAAGGTGCTCCACTTCAGGCAAGGCTTGGACTTCATCCAGTTGGTCTGTGCAAAAGCGATGGGCTGTATTATTTTTTTTAATTTTTTTTTTTCCTATATGGGCCTCATCAGTAGAGACTGAAAGAGCTGGACCTGTTTAGACTAGAAAAGATAGCTGCCTCCAAATATGCAAAGTGTTTGGTAAAGAGAAAGGGGATAGTGCATCATTAGCATCAGTAATAGGTTTGTAATACTCAAATCGTTCCATTAGTATGGCCAGAAGCACTGGGTATCACTGCTTACGTTGTTTGGGAAAGATACGGTAGATTAAAAACACATTGTCAGGCGCTGTGAAAGTGGAGTAAATCATGCTGCGGGGGGTAGATTGGGGAACCCCTATCGTTCTTTGTCCTGTTTTCTCATGAATCGGAGGCTCCCTAAGGGATTTTTGTTTACCTCTGTGCTGAATGAGAGAGGGAGGATGTAATTGCAGGAGGCAGAGCTGGTCCAGGACGTTACTATTGCTGCAGAAAGTCCCCTGGGGCCACTAATAGCCAGAAACAGCCCTGGCTCCAGCTGTGCATCGTCTCTGGAATGGCATGGGAATTCCCGTTGCAGCGCCGTCGAGAGTTGCCAGCATTTTTTGTGATGGTTATAGCTGCTGGGATACAGTTAGATGTTGCAACGAAATACACCGAGAGAGAAACCAGTCTTCTGTGATGGCAGAGTGTGGGGGGAAGGAGGGGCAGGCAAGTAGAGGTTATCCCTTCGTTCAGGTACCTTTATCCCCTTTCCTTGTGACCTGGGCAAGCAAAACCGCCCGGTTGCTCCTCAGCTTTGCAAGGCTGCAAGCCCTGAAGCCTGGGGGGAATTAGTTGTCCTGCCTGACTACCCTTTTCGGTTGTGTTTTCAGAGGCTGTGAGCCGAGGTGTTTTACAAAGTGTAATAATGTTATTTTTAGAGATTTGGCTCTCTTTTTGTTGCATCTGTTGATCTACAGTTCAATTACGGCAGCCCCAGCAGGAACACATATTTCAATAATATGTTCTCTGCCACTTTCTTTGACCTGCTAAATTGAATTGTAAATGGAGCATGTCACAGCTCAGAAATCTCATTCATGGCCTTCTCTAACAAGGTGTGCAGAGAGCTATTAGCCTAGTCTTCGCAATAATCAAATAAGATATGTCTGAGATGTGCGATGACTGACTTTAGGAAGCACCTGGTTAGCTATCGAAACCTCAGCAGCCAGAACGGCAGGAATATGTTTTTCCTCCTTACTTCAGATGGGTTGTCTGTTAGACCCAGTTTCTTCCTTTTTCTTCCCATTTATTTATTTATTGGCAGGCATCTCTTATGCAAGACCACGGCGTGTTACCTAGGGTTAGGGAGTCAGCCAAAACCTTTGCAGTGTTTGCGAAGTGGCCAGACTGGCTCAAATTGGTTGCGTTGACAGATGTATCCTTCCAATCAGTCCATCTCCTGCCTGGGGAGAGCTGTAGCAAACACAAAAAGTCTCATACCTTATGAGATCTGAAGCACTAAGCAAAGGTGGGGAGAAGAAAGAAAGCTGAGGTTGAAGAGTAAAAAGCAGGAGCTGGAGAATGTGTTCAAGTGGAGTTTTGTACCAGATGTTCATGGTCTTGGTTGTTAGATGGAGAGATGATGACGCCTTTGGACAGGTTACAAAGTACTACAAGAACTGAGTGATGTGCTGTGGAGTCCTGCAGACTGCCGCCTGCTCTCTCTTGGTTTCGTGGGTCTTAAAATCCAATGGAGGGATGAAAGCCTGATCCCTCTGCAGCCTCTTTAAAGTGAGGGAGTCGAAACCTAGGCGCCTTGATTCTGTTCCCAATGTACGTAAGGTCTGGTAGGTTAACATCTGCTAGTCAAGTCTATTGATTTGCTCGCTTTAAAGGCTTCAGATCCTTGGAGTGCGAGATACTTCCACTTTGTTATATCCCTCTGCAATGTGAGATTCAGCTATTGGATGTACTTTTGGCAATGAAGGCTGATTTCATCCTGGGCCATAATAGTGACTGTGCAGCCAGAAGGATGTGGATTTTCCTCTCTACTGATGCTTGAGAGACCACATCTGAGCATTGGGTCTGGTTTGGGTCTCCCTTAAAACCAAGGCAGGTTTTAGGCAGCCCCAGACAGCCTCCAAAGCAGTTGGACCTGGAGCCTGGGATGTATGAGGAGAGGCTGAGAGCTGGGGTTGTGCAGCAAAAGGGAAGGGGGGATCTTACTGCTCTCTGCAACTACCTAAGGAGCAGCTGTAGAGAAGGTGGCGGCTCTTGGCAAGAGACAACGGACACAAGCTGCATCAAGGGAAATTCCAGTTAGACACTAGGAAGGTTTCGCCCCATGAGGGTGGTCAAATTGTGGAGCGGGACCCTGAGGAAGGTAGGAATTCCCATCCTTGGAGACATTCAGCCCCTTCTGGGACATTGCCCTGAGCAGCCTGACCTGAGTTGGCCTTGCTTTGATTGGGACTTTGGAGCAGAGCCTGCCAAAGGCCCCTTGCTGCCTCAGTTATTTTTTCTTTAAATGTTTATTGCGGTCTGCATTCGATCTTTGACACTGTGACTAGAGCTAATGAGCTCAGAATCAACTGGGATGGAAAACTGTTCACATTTATAGTACTCAAGTCACTTGTTTTAAGGACTATGTATTCATATATCATGAGTTATTAATGAAGTTTTGTAACTTTGCTGTAGGAACTGAAGTACTGTGCACATTGACAAAATGCTCCAGCTGATATTTGTTCGTGTTTATCCTTAGTTCTAGTTCTAATGGGCGCAGCTGGGAGATGTAGTCATCTTTCATCTTCAGAGATGATTTAATAACTTGCTTGAAGAAGATTTTCTTTTGTTTATTTGAATGAGGTCCAATTGGGTAATCCGGAAATGGAGAATCACGTTGTCAATTTTTCTTTTGTATTCACTGGATAAATGTTAGCTTGCCTCCTTTCCGCTCTGAGCTAATACTGATAAATGCCGACAGGAAATTGATTCTTGAAAATGTCAGAAAATAGTATAGTGAAGACTCATTAGTAAACTCTTCATTGTATCCAGGAGTGAATTTCAACGACCTGAAAACACGCTTGAGTAATGGTGGTGCTCCAATTTCAGTCCAGCTCTTGAGGTAGAGAGCAGTTATTTAGGACTGCATGGCCTTGATCCTTCAACAAAATCCATTCATTTGCTACAGGCAGGTGCCTGGGCTGGTGGATATTTAGGGACACAAGGATGGTGTGTACTGCAGGAAGATAAAATACCTTTTCTTGTCTTGCTGCATTTGCAAGTTTGAAGCCCTACTTGTATTGGATGGCTTTGTGAATGTCTGAATGTAAAGCCTTCAGCACGAAGATTTACAGTGCCTTGTGGGAAAATGATAAATATCTTGTGGGAGGGAGATGGAGATGAGATTTGTCCACAGGTTGCTTAGCTGCTCTGGTTTATATAGCTTAGCTCTTCCTAAAGCTCAGCATTTAAACCGGTAGGTGCTTTCTTCTGGGGTGAAGCCTTGAACTTAAAAGGAATGATGGGAACAGGAGTGTTTAGATGTATAATAGTGGGGCCAAAAAGAGAGGAGCGGTTTAGGAAGACCTCACCATAGCCCAAGGAAAAGCAGTGGGCATCTGGACATCCGCTATATGTGGCGTTAGAGAGACACTAATATAACTTGTTTGAAGTTGTTGAGGAATTGGATGGATGGTCACATCTAGAGAATAGTAGTCAATGTCTCAATGTCCAGATGTAGATCGGTGACAAGTAGTGTCCCTCAGCGGTCTGCACTGGGACCAGTACTGGCCAATATCTTCATCAATGACGCAGATAGCGGGATCAAGTTCACCCTCAGCAAGTTTGCAGATGACATCAAGATGAATGATGTGACTGACATGCCTGAGGGACAGGATGCCATCCAGAGGGACGTGGGCAGACTCAAGAAGTGGGCCCGTGTGAACCTCATAAGGTTCAACAAGGCCAAGTGCAGGGTCCTGCACCTGGGTTGGGGCAAACCTCAGCATCAATGCAGGTTGGGGGATGAAGGGATGGAGAGTAGTCCTGAGGAGAAGGACTTGGGGGTACTGGTGGGCAAAAAGCTGGACATGAGCCAGCAATGTGCACTGGCAGCCCAGCGAGCCCCCGGTATCCCAGGCTGCATCCCCAGCAGCGTGGCCAGCAGGGTGAGGGGGGGATTGTGCCCCTCTGCTGCGCTCTGGGGAGCCCCCCCTGCAGCACTGCCTCCAGCTCGGGGGCTCAGCACAGCAGAGACACGGACCTGGTGGAGCGGGGCCAGAGGAGGGCCCGGAGATGCTGCGAGGGCTGAGCCCCTCTGCTGGGAGGACAGGCTGGGAGAGGGGGGGTTCAGCCTGGAGAAGAGAAGGCTCCGCAGAGACCTTATTGTGGCCATCCAGTGCCTAAAAGGGCTCCAGGAGAGCTGCGGAGGGACTCTGGATCAGGGAGGGGGAGCAGTAGGACAAAGGCTGATGGTTTTAAACTGAAAGAGGAGAGATTCAGACTAGATACAAGGAAGACATTTTTTACACTGAGGGTGGTGAGCCCCTGGCCCAGGTTTCCCAGAGTGGTGGGAGAGGCCCCATCCCTGGAAACATTCCAAGCCAGGTTGGACGGGGCTCTGAGCAACCTGATCTAGTTGAAGAAGTCCCTGCCTGTGGCAGGAGCGTCGGACTAGATGACCTTTAAAGGTCCTTTCCAACCCAAAGAATTCCATGATTCTAAGTTACTGCATTCTCTAGTGGTTTTGATGTACTTCTAACAAAACTGAGTAACCCTAGTTTGCTCCTGCATCATGTACTTAGAATTGTAAGCAAGCCTGACCAGGGTGTATTAAACTTAACCAAGCAGTCTAAAATAGCTGCTGTCTAGAGATCCTGGTGCTGGCTGGGCAGAACTCATGTAGGATGGTTTTCACCAGCTATGGATGGTGACCTGTGATGGGGAGAAGACTGAAGCCAACAGAGCGTTGACCCACGGTTGAGTTGTGTGCAAATAAAAAGCAAATGAGATGGGTGGCTATCATTATGATAGCAAGCTGGGATGCAGGAGGCTGAGGTCTCTCCCTGTCACTTGCCCCTATTCTCAGCATGTCATGTCACCCCTCCAGACTTCTGAGTTTCCCCCTTTGACTTTTCCATATTGCCCAGTTTGCAGCTGCAGTTGTTCCAGTAGCATGGCTGGATGGGTGGAACTGGAGAAAGATGCCCACGTTTGATTTTTTTTTTGTGTGTGTGTATGTGTGGTCAGATCCACATGTTGTTGTTCTCCATCTGCTTGCGCATGTGCCAAATGATGCACTACCAGGTCTTGGGAGGGCTCAGTCTCTCTCCAGTTTCCTCTGACCAGAAGTTCCAGCCTCAAGCTGAGATGCCCTTCAGCAAGAAGTCACTTTAAAATATTATATTTCCTATAAAAGGCTTCCATTTTTCACAACTTGGAGCTTTTCTGACAAAAAAAAAGGAGGGAGGGGGAAGACACTGTCAAAAAAAAAAACTTATTCTTGCTCTAGTTTGATTTTTATTTACTCCATTTAATTATTTTTACTGAACGAACAGGTTTACTGTGTTCAGGAGGCAGAGAATGGGTAAGGTCTGCCGTGAAGACTAAAAGCCATGAGTTCCTAGAGGCGCTTTGACTTGAACAAGAGCCCTCGTCATGTCAGATGACTGGCAATTCCAGAAACCAGTCTGTCCCTCCAATCAATCCTTTGTTTCTAGCTGGGGAGCGCAAGCTATGTTGGGAGAAGCTCTCCAGCAGGCACATCTGCCACCTCGCATGGCATGCTGGGGTCCTGGCTCGGATGGTGGTATTTGCAGAGATGCTGGAGGGAGCAGACTGAAAGTTGAGACTGTTTAGCAGCCCTTGTACACAAAGTTATTGTGAAAATCCTCTCTGGTCATGGGGACTGGAGGTAGAACATGTTTCTATTAATGTTGGCGGAAGGAGACCCATGGGTTGGATGGTGGGGAGATATTCACACTACCTGGTTGTAGGTGTTGAAAGTGAGAAGATGGTTTCAGAGGCTCTTTATATAGCTGACAAAGAGGGCCAGCTTCCTCCAGAGCAAATTTAGATCATTTAATTGAAACCTTTGTTTGGAACAAGCCTCTGGTTGACTGTACATGGAGACGACTGCAGCCTTATGTATGCATAGGTAATAATTCTTGCCCAGGGTAGCTATAGATAAATACACTTGCTATTTTTTCAGTGTGGAGTGACTTCCTCCCACATTTTTTCAGTAGCTGGTAATATTTATTAGAAACAGGCTTAATGTCTCTAATGACAGAAACCTCTTGACCAGAACACAGATCCTATGAGCGGGGAAAATGGAAAAATAATTTTAACTAACTTGTTAGGTTGGATTACTCTGCATGATGGTTATTATAACTCAGTGTTAATGTAGAGAAGTGAGTCAGGTTTTTTTATGGCTCTGGTTTGCACTGACTTTTTCCAAACATGGGACTGTAGAGCACTCAGGTTTTGGATTTGGAAGGTTGAAAAAATATGTATTTAAAAGAAGGAATGGGATCTCTGAAGAGTTTTGGCAGAATAAACCTCAGTTCTGCTCGAAGTAGCAATGAGAACAAGGAAGGAGTCTGCTCTGCCAATAACATTTAATGACGAGTGATTTCCTGGTGCAGCGTGAAATATAAATTAGCACCCAAGAGGAATGCAGAATTGAAAGGGAACTTGGTTTATCCACTTTCCTGAAATAATGAATCTAGCAATAAAAGATTTTTGGTTCCAAGCCAGAGTGCAGGGAAGTGAGTCGGAGTTTTTCTATTGATTTTACTGGGCTCGTCTTTGATCTTTTTGCTGCCCTTCAGCCTCCCCACCATCACGCTGCCTTTCCGGTCGGCACCAAATGCTACCTGTTTTTCCTCTTCAAATGAAGGTTGGGTCTTTACAGTGGTCTGTGGTGAAGGGCTTAATTATCATTTGTTTGGTTTTTTTTTTTTTTCTTGCTCTGTGGTTTAGGATTTTTGGCTTCTCTTTTGCAAGTGTTAGTGATCATCTTTCTTGATTTGAGGCCCTCCTGGTTAAGGGAGATTTAAGTCTGAAGGGAATAGATAGCTGTTTGTTTGGGTTTTTTTTAATTTTTTTTTATTTCTTTTGCTTTTTGTGCCCCTCTTTCAAAGAACTGTCTTCTGTTTTATTGAATACTGTTAAAAGACCAATGCACCTGTAGAGCCGACTCAACTGAGTTGTTAATGCAGGTTTATTCTTGCTGCCTCTTAAGCCCCCTTGTGCTGTCTGTGAAGGGCTTTCATGGGGTGTGGTGAAAAAGAAAATTATGGTACCCCACTTGCTGCACTCATCTGAGCTCAACTTATTCCACACAACAGTATGTTGTTTCCTCTGACTAGTCTCAGTGGTGGCTCAGTGTAAAGTTGTTAATGTTTTCTGGCTTTTTAGTTTTTTAAAGAAAATATCTTTTAATCAGGAACATAAACCTGCTTTGTTGTGCATCTCCTCACTTCCAAGCAACCACAACCTCACCTCTATATGTAAGGCCCTTTAGGTGAAATCCAGCTGACTGCGGTTTCAGCTGCTCTGGGAGAGCTTTGAGGATGACCTACTGCCACAGAGGGTCTGATGTGAGCGTCAGTGCAGTCCTCACAGTTGGATGTGAATCAAAAGGGGGACAAAAAGAAAAAAAGTAAATAAAGAAAAAATGCCTGTTTCCATCTGTGAGCTGCCATGATTAGCTATCCTGGTATAAATGGGGGCAAGCTCCCTGCAGCATTACAGCAGTAGCATTTGACTTCCTTCACCGGAAGGCTTCCAGAGATGCGCAAGTTGGAAGGGACCCAACTTCGCCCACGCTGATGGCTGGACTGTTGTTTGCTATGAGCTAATCAGTGCAGGAATAGAGCCCTTAATCCATCCAGCACAGGCGTTTCCTCTTACCCATTCACAGTTCAAAGCAGGCTTCTCTCTTTCCAGTTCATTTGGAAAATCTACGTTGCTTCTGGATGCCAGAGAGGATGCTGGAGGTGGTGGATTTGCTTTAGAAGGGGGCTTCTGGAGCTTTATTCCAAGGCCAGGAGATGTAGGCCAATCTCAAGGGTGCAAGTCCTGCTGCTCACTTCGGAGCTGACAGAGGTGTCCAGCAACCACCGCAGGTGGAGAACAACATTTCAGGACTAGTGTTGTTTGGGGTGACTCACAACTTCACTGAAGTGAAATGTTTATGCTCTGTTTCACCCGTAGGCTGCCAGCAAGGCAGCTGGCTCTAATCTTGGCTTTTCATGGCTTTAATGGAGCAGACCTTCATAGAATGGCTTGGGTTGGAAGGGACCTTGAAGATCATCGAGTTCCAACCCCCCTGCCATGGGCAGGGACCCCTCCCACCAGCCCAGGGTGCTCCAAGCCCCATACAACCTGGCCTTGAACACCTCCAGGGATGGGGCAGTCACAGCTTCTCTGGGCAACCTGGGCCAGGGGCTCACCACCCTCATGGTAAAGAATTTCTTTCTCATACCTAATCTTGAGCAGATGGTGTACTGTCCCTTCTGAAAAATGTAACCCCTTCCTCCAGCTGGGTGCAAAGGAGGAGCGAGGGGGCCAGCTTAGCTCATCGCACAGCATTTCACTGACCTTTGGGAATATACTTGGTAGTAAATAAGCCATTTAATGTGATCTCACAACATGTTGTACCTCTCTGTTTTGCCTGCATGCCCCAGACAAGGCTTGGGACATAGCTTCTGATATCCTCAGCTTAATTATAAAAAATATTTAAGCCTCAAGAAGAGGGGAATGTGTAAATGCAATGGTAGTTGCTTCAGAACAATGGAGTCTTGCCCTGGGCGATCTCTATTTTAAGATCTTGAATGTTCTTTCTCTCTTCTAAGTTCAAATCACACTCTAATCAGATCCTGATGCTGTGCTCATCTGCTTTTTAGGGAGATAATGGCCAATTTGGTGATCTAAAGGCTTGTTAAAGCGTTTATCGAATGAATAAGAGAGGCTGAGAGAGTTGGGGGTGTTCAGCCTGGAGAAGAGAAGGCTCCGGGGAGACCTCAGAGCCCCTTCCAATATCTAAAAGGGGCCTACAAGAAAGCTGGAGAGGGACTCTTGATCAGGGAGGGGAGCAGTAGGAGGAGGGGGAATGGTTTTAAACTGAAAGAGGGGAGATTTAGATGAGATATCAGGAAGAAATTCTTGACTGTGAGGGTGGTGAGGCACTGCCCCATGTTGCCCAGAGAAGCTGTGGCTGCCCCATCCCTGGAGGTGTTCAAGGCCAGGTTGGACAGGGCTGGGAGCACTCTGGGCTGGTGGGAGGTGTCCCTGCCCATGGCAGGGGGGTTGGAACTCGGTGATCTTTAAGGTCCCTTCCAACCCAAACCATTCTGTGATTCTATGAATTATCAAATGGGCATGGCTCTGGCATCTCTAGAACAGCACAGCATTGAGTTGGGTCCACCCCACAATTCAGCAGAGAATAGTTGTGGCAAACAACTGCCCATTAGCTCCATGTGTGGCTAGTTTTGGCAGAGGATCCTTTTCTAGTGACAGCCAGGTAACCTCCTCTAAAGAAACTTTTTAAAAAATATGGATTTGTTGGTTGATGAATTTCTGTGGTTTACAAATGGTATTGCACTGAGATGTCTTCTACCATATGTGCAATCAGCTAGAATGTAGAAATGGCTGAGAAATCTCATAGCTTCTAATATAGCAAGCTTAACTAAATTGAAATAGTCCCTGTAGGAGGAGTAGGTGGGAGTGTGTATGTAGATGAACTTCATAATATCTCCTACAGATCTGACAGGGAAGAAAATAATCTTCCTGAGCGTCTCTGCTGTCCTGTGCCACCGGTGTCAGGTGGTAAATAATGCTGTGATCTTCATCTGTCTTGGGGAGTTGCAGCAAAAGAGGCTGGCGCAGACTTCAGTTAACCAAAACTAATCTCCCAAATTGGAAAAACCTCTTCTGTGCTCTCTGATATGAAGTTCAGGGCTGTTTTTAACAAGTTAGATTAAAAGTTGCAGCACAAGAGCTGGTAAATTGCATGAGACAACTCCACAGTTGAATCACAAACTGTTTCTTTCTGTGGCAATTTAATTTTTTTATTTGTCTCATTTTTATTTATTTTGCTATCACACCTTTGGAGGTGGTTATGCTCCCACCTGACACAGGGTGGGGATTGGAGATGCACGAAAGTGGTGGACAACGTGGATGAAACACTTGGTTTTTTTGGTTTTTTTTTTAGGAGTTCTGCGATTGAAAAAAATTTTAAAATCACTGACAAACTGCAGCTTGGTAATATGTCTCAGTCTTCATTTGTTTACTTTTGGGGCTGTTCTGACTTTGTAGATACTCTCGGAGTAAGAAATCTTACTTCTGTTGCTAGAAGTGGCCTGACAATAGAGCGGAGATCACAAGCACAGTGGGATGTGCAAGATGCCTGTTTGTGAAAGTGCTTCTGCAGTGCAAAATCTTCAGCCTGTGCCTGACCCTTTTAAATATTCTCATTTCAAAATCACTTCTCTGATTTTAGTTGATACTCCCTCTATCCTTCTTTGAGCCGTGGCTATCTCAGTGGGTGTGCTCTCCTAAGACATGGTCCATGGCTGTTGTCTTTTTTGGGGGTTAACTGAGTGCATGATATGTGTCCTCTCGGACCATTTAGCTGGAGGAAAAAGGTGACTCTTCATTTATTGCTTTCCTTTAAAATTAATTTTTGCTGTAAGTCTCATGAGGAGCGGCTGAGGGAACTGGGGTTCTTCAGCCTGGAGAAAAGGAGGCTGAGGGGAGACCTTATCGCTCTCTACAACTACCTGAAAAAGGAGGGTGTAGAGAGGTGGGGGTCGACCTCTTCTCGCTTGTAACAAGCTGTAGGACAAGAGGAAATGGCCTCAAGTTACAGCAGGGTAGGTTTAGGATGGATATTAGGAAAAAGTTCTTCACAGAAAGGGTGGTTAAGCATTGGAAGAGGCTACCCAGGGAGGTGGTGGAATCGCCATCCCTGGAGGTATTTAAAAGATGTGTAGACATGGTGCCGAGGGACATGGTTTAGTGGTGGTTTTGGCAGTGTTAGGTTGATGGTTGGACTTGATGATCCTAAAGGTCCCTTCCAACTGTAACAATTCTATGATTCTATAATGAGGTTAACACTGTTTTGTACCATTCTGCAAGACATCATGGCTACATCTGTATTAGGAGTAGTGTGGCGCAAGAGAAGAGGTTTGTGGAAGGAAATAGTTGATGCTGAGATCTTGACAGCCGTGGTAGAACCATCTTGGAGGTGGTGGTGTGGTCACTTAGGACTAGCTCTAATCTGGTCCTGTGGACTGAGTGCTCACTGGTGGTTGAGGTGTATTGGGTTCACTCCTGGAGCACATCTTCTGGTTTACCTTCGACCAAAGCCCTTTAGCGATGTGAACCAGAACACAGAAAGCAGGAAAAAAAAAAGGTGAGCTACTTCCAAAATGCATCCTGACAGGGAAGGCACTAATGCGGATGTGCTTGGTGGAGTTCATTTGCAGGACAATAGTGAATGCTGTAACCTGTGCGTGGTGAAGCTCTGTGCGAGCAATTGGTAACTAGTGAGGATGTCAGTCTTATTCCCGGGGGAAGAGGGAGAAACCAAAAGGGAAGGGTGATGAAGGGAAGTTTTTTCTAGAACCACTCCCAAAAATATCAATGCTGACATTCTTATAAAATCTCACGGAGCTGAAAATGTGGACCTTTTTTCAAGCACCTTCAGATTTTGTAGTGGTTCCGCCTGAGTTTATGCAGACGAA
The DNA here is from genome assembly GCA_017639485.1 of Pluvialis apricaria. Lineage (NCBI taxonomy): Eukaryota > Metazoa > Chordata > Aves > Charadriiformes > Charadriidae > Pluvialis > Pluvialis apricaria. Next base: position 3,174,716 of record CM030007.1, read on the forward strand.
GCGGCACCGTTTCCTCCACCTACTTGTGGCTGTGATTGAGCGATTGGAATGACGTGATTTTAAGTCTTTATTTTTGGCAGTAGAGGCTTGAAGCTGTTGCACGTTGCAGATTTCACCTTGCTTTAAAACATGTGGGGAGTTTGCAAAGTAGTGGCCTCTAAAGCTGATGAGGGGCTGTTGGCGAGGAGTTATACAGGACCTGGGCTAAATACAATATATTGTGCACGTAGGTTTGATTCACATAGGCTCAGATTCTGGTTCAGTTTGTGCTGAATAGCATCAGCGGTGCTGGAAAGATGTTCCCTGTTCTTCAGAAAGCCCACTTGGAGTTGTGCTTGAACTCACTGAAGTATGTCAGCCCTTGAAGAATTTGACTGGGTTTTCACAAAATCAGCCAGGCAAACATATCTGGCAAGCGCACCATCAAGGACAGACCAAAAATAGCTTCTGGAGAGCTTGACACAAGCTATGCTACTTGCATGGAAATGAGGAAAAAAACCATATATATGGAAAAAGAAAAAAGCCCAAACATGTTCTGAAATGTTTTTCTTGGCTTGTTTATCAAATCAGTGTCATCCAGTGCATGAATACTGACCAAGCTTATCCCATAATGACCTTTGAAGAGCTGGAGGAATTTTTTTTTGTAGCAATGTTGGTCCTCAGCACTCGAGATGCTTTAAACCTCACTCGCCTTGCAAAAATCTGTCTGGTTAACCGATTCAGCAGTGTGGCTGATAGTGCAAGGAGGCGTTAGACCCAAATGGAGAGGGGGAAAAAAACAGTAAACAATAGGGAAAGTGAGGTTTGAAAGCTTGGACATCTGCAGGCTGGAAGGCATCCAGGAGAAAATAGTCATAGTCTGCTGAAAGGGTTAGCAATCACTTTCTCCTGGGGAGTTTTGGTGGGATGGAGTGAAGTTGTGAGTGGGTTTTGGTTTGGGTGTTCATATAATCCAGATGTCGCATGGGTGGATTTTCATCTGAAGCTTCTTGGTTGGAAAGGGTTGGCTTGGCTGTGCAGGGGTGGTTGGTGTGGAGAAGGCTCATCGTGGAGAGATGTTGCAGCCTTGCTGCGGCTTTTGGGGCTGGGGAAGGCTGGTGTTGGCTATGGGGCTGACGTAGATGCTACAGGTGGCATCCTGCTACCAAAGGTGGGGTGTTTTGGGGGAAAACTGCCATTTCAGCCTCAGTGCTTTCCCTCCAGGAGCTCACCTGTGCATGTAGGTGCAGATCTGTGCATGAGGTGGGGAGATGATAGTCTCTAAGCTCATGGCAGAGGAGTTTGGCCATGTGGTTTTGAATGTACTCAGTAGGTGTGCTGTAGAAGTCCTTTTGTACCACCTTCTGCTTCCTTTTTCCCCCATTTATCCGGAACACAAAGCCCCGCATAGGAATTAGGCACCTGGTGCTATTGAGGTTTGATTGAATTTGGATAATAAACATGAGCTGAGTTGAAGAAAAGTTTTAACCATAACGCCTGGCCGAGAATTGGGAATTTCTGGCAGAAAGCATAATCTTTGGCGCAGCAAAAAAAATAAATAATTCCACCCCTTTTTATTGCTTTCTTTTTCTTTTTGGCACTTTTTATGAGACGGAGCATACAAGGAAGAGCCGTATCACAAGATTGGTATCCAGGGTGATGCATGATGAAACATAGTCAATACGCAGTTAAGTAAATAGCTTCACCCCTTAGGATGGAAAGGGAAGGCAAAGACTGGTAGTGTTTCTTATGTCACTAAAGCAGTGTTTATATTGGTTACATCGTTTTGCATAAATGAAAAGCCCTGCAACAGTTCACTGAAGAAAAGGGCATTTTTCAAAAGAGATTAATGGTGTGCTCAGGGTCTATAAAGAAATTATAGTAGTAGAGTTGCTCGTACGCTTTTTCAATTTTCATCCCTTCTTGCTCATTCTGGGAAGAGAGGATTCCTTGGAATATTTACCATAACAAATTTGTGTTGGTGTTTTTTTCCAAACAGATTGGATGCTAGTTGAAATGGAAACATATGTGGACTATTTAATGCCTGCAGAGTAAAACCAACAAGGAGCACATGGAAATGGTGCTGGTTAGGGACAGTTTTCTTGCAACACTGTTCTCTTCATAGACATCCTTGTGGTTTAGGATGTTACCCATTCTATTGGAGTGGGACACTGAACAGATATTTTAGGGATTTTCTTAAAAATTTTTCTTTGGGGGGTGGAGCATTAATTGAAACATTCATGAAAACTGAACATTGGTACAAATATCTTTCATCCAGTGCTGGTGTGGTCTCTCCTCCTGCTGTGTTATTTGCAAAACACTTACATGTGTGGTGGTGGTGGGAATAAATGTTGTGGATGGGTGGTTTGGCTCTGCAGGATCCAAGTGCCCTGGGGGAAGGAGTTCATATGTCTGCAGTTGTAGCATCCCTAAACTGCTGCGTAGCCTTTGCCATGTGGTAACTACTCAATCGTTTAGACTGAACCCATGAGAGATTAAGATGTCGAGTTGCATCTTTCACATGTGAATGGAAAAGTTAATTAAACAACTGCCTCACCCCCCCGCCCCAAACCAAAAAAACCCAACCCCAAAACCTCAACTATGCAGAAATGCTCCCTTGTTCCACATGCCCTGAGAGCTGGAGAAATGCTGTCCCAGCCCTGCATAAGATGGATCTGCATCAGTGACCCCTCTGTCCAAATCTGGGGACCAGGGTTGCATCTCCTGCCTCCTCCAGGGAAGAAAAGTCTGAAATCTACCCTTGGAAATCATAGAATGGTTTGTATTGGAAGGGACCTCCAAGATCATCTAGTTCTAACCCCCCCCTGCCACAGGCAGGGACACCAAATTCTTCCATCCAATCTCAACAGCTTCTAGATGAGATGTAGGACAGGATGGGGCACTGACCCTGAAATGGGATAGTATTAACACTGGCTTCTCTTTTCATCTGCAGTGGGAGCGCCTCTGGTTCCTCATCCTCACCTCATCCTTCTTCCTGACCTTGGTCTGGTTTTACTTTTGGTGGGAAGTTCACAATGACTACAATGAAATCAACTGGTGAGTAGAATTTCCCTGTTGTGGAGGGGCAAACTTGGCTCAAATTTGACTGCCGTCATACGCCGCTAAGAGCAGTTTGACACTGGGTTGGATTCATTGGGGTCCTTCAGATGGACTTCTTAGTGACAGTAAAGGGAAAGCGAGGTGGGAAGTGAGATGAAGCAGAGTTTCTTCTGCCTGTCTTCACTGATAGATGTAAAGTGTCCTCACATCTCCATTGCATGGCTGTAATGGAGCTTGGGGAAGGGTGTGCTCCCTGGTGAACAGCATGTGGAACCAAAGATGGTGCTGAAATCATGTAGAAGCTTTTTGGTTGTTGTGTGTTTGTTTGTTTCTATGGCTGGCTGTTTTTGGAAGTGGCTGAGCAATTTGGCTGCAACTTCCCGCAAAATATAAATGACAAAAATTCAGCCTGAAGCAGACATGGGTGTGGAAAATGTTGCAAAGTTGGAAGGAGCTGAAAACAAGCTTTCCAGTGGGATGTGCTGGGGAGTTTAGGGTGTTGCCAGCTCCCCCCAGTGCTGGAAATTATTCTCCTTTTTACTATCTCAGCAGCATCTTAAAACATTTTGACAGTACCTTGGCCTCTCTTCTAACCAAACTGCTTTGACATCATCTTGTTGTCAAAGATAATATGTAAGCTGCATTTTAAAACCCAGTGGGTAGTTGATCCCTTATATAAATCACCTGCTTTAAATGCTGAAGTTGTGTGAGGGAGAGTGTTTACTAACTTAATGATGCGAGCTGTCTCCCCCCAGGAGCGTGGTTTTTCTTTTTGCTCAGATCCACACTCTGAGAACTGAAACCCATCACTGTTGGTCTTGATTATTTATAATACTAGCATGAAAAAATGCCCTTTTTAAAGGGTATTTTGGAACTCCTTTTTCTTTCAGTTCATACCTTCAGTAAAGGACATGAACATCCTAGTCCACTTCAGTGAAATGTCAAATCTGTCTTAGCTTAAAATCGAGAAAGGGCTGAAAAAAAACCCAAAAAACATAGAGTTGAAGCAAAGCCCTGGGGACGCTGTGAATGGGCATTGCAGCCACGGCACTGCAAAGTTTTGGGTTCCCAAATATTCCTGCAGGAATGGGAGGAGATGTGCAGGTCTGCTCTGGATGCAAGAGGTATTTGGGCTTTAAAATCATAGCATTGTACAATGACTTAGGTTGGAAGGGACCTTGAAGATCATCCAGTTTCCACCTCCTGCCCTGGGCAGGGACCCCTCCCACCAGCCCAGGGTGCTCCAAGCCCCGTCCAACCTGGCCTTGGACACCTCCAGGGATGGGGCAGCCTGGGCCAGGGGCTCACCACCCTCACAGTCAAGAATTTCTTCCTAATAGCTCATCTAAACCTGCCCTCTTCCAGTTTGAAGCCATTTCCCCTCATCCTATTGCTACATGCCCTTGTAAAAAGTCCTCCCCCAGCTCTCCTGTAGGCCCCTTTTAAAATACCCACACATGTCACCTGTAAACCAAAGCCCCTTCCCCTGCTGTGCAACCCAGTGTGCACAGGGTGCTAGAAGCACTTCTGGATTGACAGTGCCGGAAGAGCAAGCCCTCTTGTGCACAAGACCCTCATGGAGGAGGGTCTCTGGATGCCAGATAGCAGGGCTACGTCTGTTCAAGCGTTGCCATTCAGCACTGAAAATCGGTCACTGTTTTGTATGTGCTGTAACCCCAATTAGATCCTGGCTCCATGCACCGGCCCCAGAGGTTGAGGAGAACAGCAGGGTTTCTGAAAAACAGCCTGAAATGCTGCGGAAAGGCTGGGAGGGAGGATGATAACATGGGGTGAGGTTTTAATTACAGCCACGCCGGTTCCAGGCAGAGAGGAAACAATTCCCACTGGGTCCGTTCAGGCTGAGCCTGGCCCTCTTCCCTCCCAGCACAGATGAGTGGGCTCTGTTAAAACAGAACAGTTTTCAGCCAGATGGGGTGTAAAGGAGATGAAAGCATCGTTTTGGTCTTAACAGGGCTATGAGCCTGTTGCTGGTGAGATACGGTGGGGTCCTGGCTCTTAGAAACCCCATCTTTGCTGTTCCTCAGCGGCTATCACTTGTGGGCCAGATTTGTGGACAAGGTTTCTTTGATGCTTGTTCCTGTTGCCCTCCTCTCTGCCCCACTGATTTATTTGCAAGCCATGACCTCTCTCAGACTAGAGGAAGGGCTCTTTGGGACAAACCCCATCTCTGCACAGGACCTAGCACACCGAGCTACTGGCAGGTGCTCCCTGGAGGAACTAGGACAAAGAATTGCTATCACATTGGTGTGATGAGCTGCTTGAACTTGTTCCTGCCCTCTGAAGCTCATCCTTGTGAACTCTCCTTCCTCACACCATATGCAGGCAACTATGCTGAAATTCTTTGACCTGTCCCACCACAGCAGCTGAAGAAGGAGCGGAGGCATCTGTCCAACCAGCCCCTCAAAGGAGCACTGTTGCCAGCAGTAGACCAGGTTGACCAAAGTCTTGAAACCCCAAGGGCGACGATTTTTTCCTGCTCTTTGACTTCTTCCAGCACTGCACAGCACTCTGTGAGGAGAAGATTTTCCAACCTAAACTTTTACATGCCATTTCCCCTTCTGACAATGTCTGTCACTTCAAGAGTTTGATTTCATCGTCTTCATAACTGTCTGTCAGACAGTGTGGGCAGCAATTAGGTCATCTCATAGCCTCATCTCCGTGAGACTAAACGAGCCCAGCTTCCTCAAACTTTGCTAGTAAGCTGTATTCCCCAGGTCCCTCACCATCTTGGTTTGGTAGTTTTGCCTTGGACCCCTACGCACCCTCCTTGAATTGGGAAGCCCAAACCAGGGCACTTCGGTGCTGGTTCCATCTCACCAGTGCTGAGCAGAAGGGAGAGCAACTTCTCTTGGTCTGCTGGCAACGCTTCTTTTAATGCCACCCACTCGTTTGACTTATTCACAGTGGAGATACCCTGTTGGCTCATTCAGCTTCATGTCCTCCATAACCCCAGGTCCTTCTTGGCAAGATTATTATCATGCTAATGGAAAGCCTCGTTATTCTTGTTGAAACTACACTGTGTTGCAATCCCTCTCTTCTGTGTTCTTTTGGCTAAAATGGTACTTGGAACCTGAATTCATTAGGATGTTCTTCATTTCTTAACCCAGATGTGCAGAGCTCTGCTAAATGCTACTGAACATCTGCCAGAGGTGACTTAGGTACCAGAAACCTACAGACGAACATAACAAACCATGCCTACGGTTCAGACAGCACGTTTGGGCTCCAGCAGTGGGTGCACGTATCTATGTAAAACCAAACTGACCTAATTAAATTGTGGCAGCGGTAGGGTTTACCTACATCAGTGTGGTGATTTGGCCTTTAAACTTGCAAAGGATTAAGGGACTATTCTGGGATTGAAATGGGCTTTAGAAAGACAAGGCAAAATTATAGCCCAGCATGTATTGCTGCAGGCTTTTTACCTTTTTCTACGAGGCTGAATATGCAATGAGGTCCTTGTCAGTGAAAGGGCTTTGTGCCTCTTAAATTTAAGTAATTTTTTTTTTTTTTTAATTTATTGCTTTGGGCATTTCTTTGTGGTGTCTACACTTAATTGCATTATACTATAGATTCCCCAGTGTGCAAGCGATGTACTGCAACAGAAAGCTCAATGTTGGTTAATGAAGGATGTGGGAGACACTGTAATTTGTGAACCTGGCTGTGTTCCCTCTGGAGCAGGAGTATAAATGCAAGTCTGCATAGCAAATTTTTTTCTTCCTTGGCTGTGGGGAAGGCTCATCTGGTTCATAACTACCATGGAAACAGCATTTTAAAACAGTCATTTGCACATCAAGTAAAGACCTGACACTACCAGAGGGCCACTTGAAGGGACATCAGAGCAAAAACTTCAATGTACTGAAGTTGAGCTAAGGAAGCTCTTGGTGATGGCATGAGCAAAGACTTCAGAGGAGCCCTCTCTTCTCTCTTCCCTCTTTTTTGCTAACAGCATGCCTGAATCCCTCCAGATCCTTTCTGTGATGGTTCTTGGAATCCCTAAGCAGAACCCGGACATGAGACGTGTTTGAGCCCAAGGATTTGCTTTCCAGATCCTACATGGGAGCTTTACTCCTGGAGAGAATAGATGGGGCAGTTGCCAGACCAGAGTTTGTGGTTGATGAGTGATGCTGGATTTGAGTGGTGGGGAGGAGGTTGAGTCTTTGACCTGCTTGCATGCAGCCTTTATGTCTGTTGTAACCAAAAAAAGGGAGAGAGGAAAAAAAAAAAACTAAACCAAGCCAAACCCAACCCCTGGGTGCTGGCCTTGGCCATTTCATTGAATGAGCTGATGAGTAGGGCTGAGGAAGGCTAGTGGGAGCATTTGACCTGAGCCCCACATTGTCAGATGTTGAAGCCCAATATCTACTGTGTTATGGAATCCTCTAATACAGTGAAGTCAGTCTCAACTCAGCCTTTCTGGAGTCTCTGCTTGGGCGTGTTCTGAACCTGGTTGCTGCTCTTCAGCAGGAGTCAGTCCCGGGATTGGCAACTCAGGACGGGCTTCACGCAGTCCCTGTGTTCAGGGGTGCACAGGGGATCGCAGCAGCCAGGCTCTGCTCTAGGACTTGTTTCTGCTGGGCACGTGTGAGCAGTCCTGCTGCATCACCCACCCCATAACCATCTTGTGCTTGCTGTACCAGAGGATTTGCATGGGGATAATGTTAGTCCCAATCTAAGTCAACCTAGTGACATTTTTTTTTTCCCTAAAAATCCACTGGAAAAAGTTTGAATCCAGGTCAGGCTTGTACTCTCAGAAGTTGCAAGAAGGGTTGTGGGATTTGGCTGCCTCTCTCCTGGTGTGGTGGGGCCCGGGTGCCCTTCTGCATTTCTGGCCAGGGAAGGTAGTGGGCTGAGTCTATCTTGTGCCTTGCTGTAGTTTTGCTGCAATGTGCTTTAATGACTCCAAAATTCAACTCCAGGACAGTTTTACTGGTGAGAGTATTGCTATTTAAATGCAAATTTGACATTTGAAACCCACTGCTAGGCACAAGGGACAGTGTCTCTTACCATGCTGCTGCTGTGAATAATGGTCTGCTTCACCTGGTGCTCCTGTTCATAAAGCTTTTGTTGCCCATTGGCTTTATGAAAGTGATGAGGAGAGGCAGGATGCTGAGCTGAATCTGCCTTCTGAAATACAGGGTTAGAAAACCAAACAACTGAGAGTGGGGAGGATACCTGGAAAAATAGAGGAGAGGAGGGAAGAAAATCATCTTCAGCAGGAGGATGAAGCCTGTTGGTTGGAGAGATGGTAGGGGAAGAGCATTGCAATCCCAAAAGCTAAGGCAGAGGACAAACATGGGTTTCTTTTTTTCCTAGAGCAGTGCAGTGATCGCTAGGCTATAGGAGGGACATTTGGCTTCTGTGCTGCTAAGCCTTGAAGTGGTGGCAACTGTTCTGCATGTATGCAGGGCAACTGGAGAGTTCAGTGGTGAGCAATGGCCTAGAGGAACCAAAGAAGCTGGGCTGGAGGTACATGCTTTGGATATATACCTGTGGGATGTCCTCTATACCTCAGTACTGCTCTAACCTTGCTCTGATCATCTGGTGCATCAGGACGTTGTTGCTGCCTCTTGTCGAGGTTGGATAACAGAGCCATTGAATGGCCCATCTCTTACTTAGGGCTTTAAGGTAAATGGAAGGACCAGTACAAGAGAACCCACTGAGTTAAAAAAAACGCACAGGCATCCTTCAGGCTGGACAGATGAACCCTTCAGTCAGTTGAAGATGAGAAGGTCAGAAGGATGCGGTTCCTCTAGCCAGCCCCGTTTTGGGAAGTCCTGAGCACAACTCCTGACAGTCTCCACTCAGGATTGGACCTTCTCTACAGTCCATTGGAATAAGAGACAGTCTCAAATAGGTAGAGGAGAGCCAATTTCCTCCATCAGCTTGTCCCTCTGCAAAGAGTTTGTGCTTAAATATACAGCAAAGCTATGCACAGCAACATTGATTTTCTTCCCCTGTCCTTGATACTACCTCTATATTATATTTATTAGTCTATGAGCACATGGGACAGCACTGGATCTATTGTTTAGGCAAACACCACCACGTGTGGGGATACTTTTGCCTTGTTTGTATAAAATATTTTTCTGAAAACTCTAGTTCTGGTCCTGTATGTTGTGTTTTTTTTCTCTGCCCAAAGTAACGTTGTTTCTGTGTTTGACATAATTGTCTGATTCCTCTTTGCAGAGTTAATTTCCCATGAGGGATCAAAGCACAAACACTGGATTTTGTTTCAGAGTGACTTGTTCTTTTTGCTGCCTCTCTCTTGTCTGTACGGTGCAAATTGAAAGGTCCATTTTCTAAAGTTTTGCCTAATCCTAGTGAAGTTGCTATGGTGTTGAATCTCTTCTTAATCTGTCCTTCATGCTTATCTTTCAGGTTTTTATATAACCGAATGGGATATTGGAGTGACTGGTCCATTCCAATACTTGTAACAACTGCTGCTGGCTTTACATACATTACAGTGTTACTGGTGAGTAGAATAAAATGCTGTTTCCTAGAGGTTTGTGCGTTTGTTTTAAAAAGGATACGAAATTTTCAGTCCACCTATGACCTAAGCAATTTTCCTTTCAGAAGTGATTTCTCTCTTCCTCTCTCTCTTAGCCTTAAGTTGCCTAAAATAAATGGAAAGTGAAAAACGCATGGTCTTTGACCTCAGACGATCAAGAGCGAAGACAGAGACCCTGATACTGGTGGTGCAGCTGGCCTGAGGAGAAATACAGCTTTTATTTTGCTTAGTATGGCCCCAGCCCCACTTTGGTGTATCTGCCAATCACAAGTACAAGTTGTTTCCCCTCATCCCAGGGTGCTGGGACCTTCAAGGTGGGCGCACCATCAAGGTAGCATGCAAGTACCTGGCCCCATGTAGTCAGTGCTTCCTGACGTCCCGGGAGCTGTGCACCCATGGACCAGGTTCTCCAACTCCCTGCCTCTTGGAGGCCGGCCGTTCCCTCCACGGCCTTGGCTTTGGAGAGGATCTGTCTGTACAGATGAGCTAGGTGTTGTCTGTTGGATCCAGCCCTGCTTTCTGCTCTGGCCTGTTGGGTTAGAGCATTTGAGAATTGCGATTCTGTGTGGCCAAGGCATAGAGAATTGTGATTCTGTGTAGCCAAGAAGGCCAACGGCATCCTGGCCTATATCAGGACTGGTGTAGCCAGTAGGACCAGGGAGGTGACTTTGCCCCTGTACTCGGCACTGGTGAGGCCGTATCTTGAGTACTGTGTTCAGTTTTGGGCCCCTCGCCACAAGAAGGACATTGAAGTGCTGGAGTGTGTCCAGAGAAGGGTAATGAAACTGGTGAGGGGTCTGGAGTACATGTCTTATGAGGAGCGGCTGAGGGAACTGGGGGTGTTTAGCCTGGAGAAAAGGAGGTTGAGGGAAGACCTTCTTGCCCTCTACAACTATCTGAAAGGAGGTTGCAGACAGGTGGTGGTCGACCTGTTCTGTCAAGTCACAGGTGATAGAACAAGAGGAAATGGCTTCAAGTTGTGCCAAGGGAAGTTTAGATTGGGTATTAGGAAGAATTTCTTTACTGAAAGGGTCATCAGGCATTGGAACGCGTTCCCCAGGGCAGTGGTGGAGTCCCCATCCCTGGAGGTATTTAAGGGTCGTGTAGATATAGTGCTGAGGGACATGGTTTAGTGGTGGGCTGTCAGTGTTAGGTTAATGATTGAACTAGATGATCTTACAGGTCTTCTCCAATCTAGGAGATTCTGTGATTCTGTTATCTTTTGGGGTGGTGGTGTGTTGCTGCCTGTGCAAACACTTGATGGTTGCAGTGTGCTGTTGTCTGACTCTTGATCTCTTCTTTCCCAGATACTCGCACTATGTCACATAGCTGTGGGACAGCAAATGAACCTGCACTGGCTTCACAAGGTAAATGGCTCTTCTTAGCTTGGAAAGGAGCAAGGTCTCAATAAAACAGGAGTCTAAGGAGAGGATGGTGTATGTGGTACTTGCCTTCATGGTGTTTTTGGGAAGAGCATAAACTTTAGACGTCTGTGGTGCCTATGTTCTCCTCTCAGAGGACTGAGAAAATTGGACAGTAGGGGCAGTCAAAGCCTGGGGACACACAGAATTGTCCCTGCACAATTCTGTTCCGTGGTTGGTGAAATGCTTTGGGGTACCTGCTGACAAGGGGCCCACTTTCGGAGACTGAGAAACACCGTGTCATCAGAGCAGCCTGACTTTGGTCTCAGCTCAGTATGGTACTCCATTGCGAACGTCTCCAGTGCTCCTTTCTGTGCTGAACCCAGCCCTGGAGGAGGGGCTGAGCAGATGTGAAGCTTTTCAGGATGTGCTTGGAGGAACCGAATGTAGAGAAGCCTTGGGAGAAGATGGAGGTATTAAAACTGAGGGGTGCAATGTGGAGGTTGTGGTTTGATATAACGCACAGAGGTCCTGATTTGTATGTAAAGCAGTTTGAAAAATTAAAAATTGCTATGGAATGTAAGAGAAAAATGGAGATCTGGTGTTTGGAGCACAGAAGGGGAGAGGAAGGGTATGTAGCAAGCTATGGGGAGAGACAGTGCCAAAGAAAACGGCTTGGCAGGACTCAATTATAATTGGCAATCTGCTAATAGGTAATTAAGGGACCAGTGTTGAATCTGCCAATACACAGCTCCTCCTCAAATCGTTTTTTCTGCACGTGACAAGGTCTTGCAGGATCAGAGCCTGAACAGATGTACCACCCCTCCAGGACAGGGAGAGCACAGACCTTCCCCACCCTCTCTTTTATTTTTTCCTAGAAACTGTAGAAATTGTGCTTCCCTGGGAGGAGGGGATGCAATGCAAAGAGGGGGTAGGGGCTGTCTGACTGCTGCTGGAAAAGAAATTGTTGATTTTTGAGTCTAACATATGTTTCTTCATCGGGGGAAATGGTATTTTTCAGACACGCTCCAGGTGGCTGGTGGGTTTGGATGAGTAAGTCCAGAAGAGGAATGTGTTGGTGGAGATCAGTTAGTTCTTGCCTACAGAAACCCACTCTTCCTTCCCTTCTTCCCAAAAAGTCCACCTTTCATCACAACTCAGATGTGTTGCTCTGTCTCTCTTCACTTCCCCACACCTCCCTCAGCTTTCTAAGGAGGTTTAGATAAGAGACTGGATGAATGTAATATTCTCTGCAACTGTGCTGAATTACCATCAAATATAGATTAAAGCATGTGTGAATGTGCAAATAGCACGATTCCTTCCAATTTTCTCCTGTAATCCTGCAAAAAGAGCTGAGGATCGTAAGCCGAGTGGGAGATGCATGGGGGGAGGGTAAGAAGCGATAAATCGGAGTTGATGGGAGGAGAAAATTATGAAATGGAGACGCATTTGACACCTCTGTGCTGCACGGGGCAGGGACATCAAGGGGAATTAGGGCTGTACTGGAAAAATCTAGTTGACGGAGTCTTCTGTGACTGCTGAGTTCAGGTTTGGGGGCTATAAAACGGATGAAAAGTAGATTCAATCTGGGTTGTGTGCTGGTGTTATGCTCTGGCAGGTGGCCCAGAGGTCTGACCACAGGATGGGATGACTACTGCCTGCAAGGCCCCATGGCAAAGTGCAGTTGTCCACATGCATTGCTTTGTGCTTTATTAATTCAGAGTCCTTAATGAGGAAATATCTTGAAATAGCATGGCTTGCCACATGCTCATGAGTTGGAGGCTCAGGGTAAGCCACTGCTGTCCTATGGACACCTCTTGTGCTGTTGACAGGGTCTGTCTGTGGGCAACTAGGAGAGGAACAGCAGGTGGGAGCAGTGAGCTGAACTAGAACGAGAAATCATGTCATAGAATCATAGAATGGTTTATGTTGGAAGGGACCTTGAAGATCATCGAGTTCCAACCCCCCTGCCATGGGCAGGGACATCTCCCACCAGCCCAGGGTGCTCCCAGCCCCGTCCAACCCGGCCTTGGACACCTCCAGGGATGGGGCAGCCACAGCTTCTCGGGGCAGCCTACGCCAGCGGCTCACCACCCTCAGAGTGAAAAATGTCTTCCTAATATCTAATATAAATCTCCCCTCTTCCAGTTTAAAGCCATATGTCCTTATGTACAAAAGTAATTTCTGTAAACATTGGGAATGTGGAGGGGTTTGTTTGCTTGTCTAAGTTATCAAGTCAATCTGAAATCAGTCTAGAGATGTCCTATGCATCCTAGAGGATTAGTTCACTGTTACGTATCATTTGGCCTTTCCTGCCCAAGTCTCCCACACAGATTTCAGATCTAGACAGTACATGAAATCGAGATGCAGAGCAGCATCCTCCTTTTAATCCAGCAGGCATCCGGTACAGCAGAGACTGAGGTACCAGACGGGGAGGCGGAGGATGGTGAAATATTGTTTTGACAGACATCCCAGATTTTAGGTCTTTACAGCTGGGGTTATTTCTGTGGCAGTTTTTGATGGTTTGAACTTTCTACCTTCAAAGTAGAGGTGACATTTTCTTTTTGACTGCTCTGCTCAGACTTCTGGGTGCTTCCACATGCAGGGAGAGGGAGGCTTGGGGAAGTGGCTGATGGACTGGGTCTTGTTTTGCCATCTCAGTTCAGCCACTGTCATCCAGAGCCTCTCCTCAAGCTTCAATTTCTGTTCTAACTGCTCTGTCAACATGGCTCAGATGCTGACTGCACAGTTGTTGCCATTTCAGACCCAGATGAAGTCACGTCCCTGCACAACATTGTGCTGCATCATCTCAGAGATGATTGCTTAGTGATGGGGATGCACAGCCTTGCTTGCACACATGTTCACCCTTTACTGAGAAATGTGATGTTCGTTGTCTTGGGTGTGTTCAAGCTTTATCCCTGAACAGAAGCTTTGGAGCATAAAGTTGAGCGAAGTCCGCCAACCTTCCATAACACTGGTGCGTCACAGGCTGTTGCAGCAGGGCCAGGAGAATCCAGCATCACCTCCTGAAGTTGCCTGGCAGAACCCAGTCTGTATCTAAGCTGCTTCTGATCCAGTTTGATGGCAGGGCAAATCACTCGATCTTTCCATACCGTTGGCCACTGTGTGAAGAAAGTGAGGGATCATCCATGAGATGTACCCCACTGGGACTGTTTAGCCCAGTGTTGTATCTTCAGTGGTGGAAAGAGGAGGTTATTCTGGGACAGCACGCAAGCCCAACCTCTTTCCTTGTGTGTTTTAGGAAGTTTCCTAGTTGTTTTAGGCTGTTTATTACATACAAAAGTTTTCTTTCTCCATTTCCCAATCTGTAGAACTTCTATGATAATGATTGGATCTGGTATGTAAATGCTCTCATATTTGTTGCAGATTGGCCTGATGACAACCTTGATAACTACCGTGGTGACCATGTCATCGATAGCACAGCTTTGGGATGACGAATGGGAGATGGTATTTATTTCACTGCAAGTAAGTTGTCTGTAAGCATGCTTGTCTGGGTGGGGAAAAGGGCCAGTGCAGCTACATGTCATGCACTTTCCGTCTTTCTACTGTATAAAACCCTGCCTTGACGTTTATCACTCGCAAAATGGAAATCTTGGCAATGAGAAAATTTGCAGAAAAACTCCTGTGGAGTCCTCAAGGCCACCATATCACTTCATCTCCATCTCCTGAGCTCTTTCCTTTAATCTCAAACCAAGGCTTGGCTGTGGAGTTAGAGGTGGAAAATACTGAGGCCGGGTGTGACTCTGAGTTGCTGGAGGGAGAGGCCAATTCCTCCGCTTGGTTTGGCTAGCAGTGCTCTGTACGTTGGTGTCCAGGCCTGGAGCATCATGCTCTTCCCAGTCTTATGGGAGGAGTACTCTGGGTTTGATTTTACATTGCACATAAATTTATGTCTATCTAAAAAAGAATGCAATTTCTGGGCTCTAGTCCTGTTTTAAGAAAGACTTGTGGAATGCTGCAGGGCTATATAAGTGTTAGAAGAAAACAGTTACAAACTGTTAATTTCTTGATAGACCTCCTCTCAATTCCTTTTTTTCCTCTTCCTAAAAAGGGGATCAAAAAATATTTTGCCCATGAAAGGTTTGAGAGGTTTTACTGCTGATCATTGCTGTGTATTTGAGAGTACACAAATATATGGAAATACAGGAGGGAAAAAGTAGCATTCACACAAGTGAGTAACATTTCTCAGAAGTGCTTCCCTTTTCTGTGCTTTTTTTTTTTTAAAGATTTAGGCAAACATTTGGAGAACAGAAGTGTGACTCAGGATATATAACAAACTTTTGTGGTGATAAACCATGGTGATACACAATCCAGTGTGTTCATAGAATGGTTTGGGTTGGAATGAACCTTTAAAGGCCATCCAGTCCAACCCCACTGCCATGAGCACGGACATCTTCAACTAGATCAGGTTGCTCAGAGCCCCATCCAACCTGGCCTTGAACACCTCCAGGGATGAGGCATCTCCCACCTATATGGGCAACTTGGACCAGTGTCCCATTACCCTCAGTGTAAAAAAAAATTCTTCCTTATATCTAGTCTAAATCTCCCCTCCTTCCTCCTTTAGTTTAAAGTCATTCCCCCTCATCCCTTCACTCCCCTCCCTGATCAAAAGTCCCTCCCCAGCTCTCCTGGAGCCCCTTTAGGCACTGGAAGGGGCTCTGAGGTCTCCGCGGAGCCTTCTCTTTTCCAGGCTGAACACCCCCCCCCTCCCAGCCTGTCCTCCCCGCAATGGGGCTCAGCCCCCACAGCATCTCCGGGCCCTCCTCTGGCCCCGTTCCAACAGCTCCGTGTCCTTCTGCTGTTGGGACCCCCCCGAGCTGGAGGCAGCACTGCAGGGGGGGCTCCCCAGAGCGCAGCAGAGGGGCACAATCCCCCCTCGCCCCGCTGGCCACGCTGCTGGGGATGCAGCACGGGATGCCAGGGGCTCGCTGGGCTGCCAGCGCACATTGCTGGTTCATGTCCAGATTTTTGCTCACCAACACCCCCAAGTCCTTCTCCTCAGGACTACTCTCCATCCCTTCATCCCCCACCCTGTATTGATGCTGGGGGTTGCCCCAACCCAGGTGTAGGACCCTGCACTTGTCCTTGTTGAACCTCATGAGGTTCACATGGGCCCACTTCTTGAGTCTGTCCAGGTCCCTCTGGATGGCATCCCATCCCTCAGGCATGTCAGTCACACACAGGTGTCATCTGCAAACTTGCTAAGAGTGCGCTTGATTGCACTGTTTATGTCATTGATGAAGATATTGAACAGTACTGGTCCCAGTACGGACCTCTACGGGACACCACTTCTCGCTGATCTCCATCCAGTCATTGAGCAGTTGACCAGTATTCAACCAAACTATAAGAAATTTAAAACGTGGTGGCACCAAGAGCCCTACTTGAATTTGCATGGTGTCTAAGGAGGCTTTTTCCAGAAATCTGTGGGTTTGGGTGTGCTCTTCCCCAAGAAGGTGTTTAGAGCTTTCCTGCTTTGCTTTCATAGTGGCCTGAGTTCCAAAGGCAGCAGTTAAGGTTTGGAAGAAAAGATGGCCAAAACAGATGCAGGAGTATCATGTAGGAATGGTGTGAAATTCACTGGAAACAGAGTGGCCTGACGCATTTTGGAGCCTGCAAGATGAATGAATTTTCGAGGTGCTGGCATGTTTATCATCGTTTCTTCTTTTCTCTTCTTGTGTCCTGCAGGCTACAGCTCCTTTCTTGCACATAGGAGCACTTGCAGCGGTCACAGCCCTGTCGTGGTTGATAGCGGGGCAGTTTGCACGAACGGAGAAAGCCAGTGAGTACTGCTTGTGTCCTTGCGTGGTGGTCAGGGGCTGGTGGGTGGCTGGTGGGCTCTCCTGTTGGGAACCAGCTGGCAGGAGGCAGTGCTGGTTCCTTCCCTGGGCTCAGCAGCCTCCAGCTTAGCCACGTTGGGGAGGTGGATGCTCTCCTAGAGTAACCTGGCTAAAACTGGAGTGGTTGAATCTGGTCTGGGGATGCATCCAGATCCCATATCTGCTGCTTTGTGGTCGGAAGTGCACCAGGGTTTGAGATGAAAGGGCTCTTTTCAATGATGCAATGAATAAAAGCATCCAGATTTCCATCAATCTGCTTTAGAAAACATAAATGCGCCCTCTGCAGCCAACGTGCAGTGTTCTTCTCTGGGTCTTATAAGCACTTCTCTCTTCCCCCATCTCTTTGACTCTTGTTCACCTGCACTTCTGGGTGGATCTGGCTTTTGAAATCTTCGTGGACTTGTTGCTTGTGATGCAGTAGAGATCTGGTCCCCCGATGTTTAGGTGCTTCCTTAAATACACATTGAGACATGGTCAAAAGTCTAAGGAGCAGGGTAGTGAAAGACAGACTAAACGCAGGTCTTGTTGATGGTCCCATCCACTGAAATAAGCTCTTCTGTGCATATCCCCTGTCCCACCTCGTTACCAGGGGCTCTCCCAAGCCTGAGCTGTTCCTCTAGGTTTTCACATGAAATAATTTGATCCTTCTGTGCCCTCAGAAGTGTTTTTCTTCAGGGCGTCCATGGATGTTCTCAGGCATTTGTGCCAGCTCCAGGAAAATTATTTTAATTGGTATTTAACCTGCAGCAAAATACAAGCCCTGGAAGTATTTGGCAGCGCTTGCGAAAGACTTCCAAGAAGTAGGAGTTAAGAATGAGGAAAGATGTCTGAAGATGGAAAGATTTTGATATCCAGAGAGACCTTGCAAAGAAAGAATTGCTCTGCCTTAATTTATAAATATGCCAATAAAGCTGTACCTGGTGGTTCTTAAATATGTCCTAGCATGTAATTAGGCTGCCAGTTGAGGGAGGATTTGTGGTTACGCCTAAAGCAGAGACTGCATGTGTTCCTTCTGAATTCCTCATACCTTTTTTTCTTGCAGCTGAGTTCCCTGAAAAGGGCTTTTTTGTTTGTTTTTAATAAGCCAGGAAGTTGTTTTCCTTCTATCTTTTTTTTTCCTTTTTTTTTTTTTTTTTTGCTCTTGGGTTGGTTTTTTTGTTTGTTTTTGAAGAAAAGCATTCATCTCTTCTGTACCATTGGATCTTAAAGTTATTTCAGGGTCGTTTTACTTGTGAAAGGTACCTTACCTGGAGGAGTTTACAGACTTTTTGGTACAGATATGCTTGGCATGGTGGTATTAAAAACGAAAGAGAAGAACTGAAATCTCTGTGAGAAGCTACACTCGCTTATAATGGGAAAATAAGATTTCACTCACTAATAATAATCTTTTGGAAATAACTGGTGCAGCTGCAGTCATTGGTGCAACAATCTGTTCATGTCGTTTTTGAGGCATGTGACAATCTTCAGCAACTGGCTTTTTTTACTGAGCTAATTTACACCTTTTTTTTTTTTGTTCTGCCTATGCTACTTTTTCTGAACCCAGTGACGAGAAGTTTCTTGAATACCTACAGTGTTTTAAAAGGTAGTAGCTTGTTTTCAAAGCTTGCTTCTGAGGTCAAATAGAGAACACTGGATTTAAAGCAGCCCTGGAAGCCTTGAGTAACAAATGACAGCATGAGAAACATGGTCTGCTGGAGTGGTCTCTAAGAGCAGGAGGAACGGAGAAGGAAGGCTTGCAATCTAAACTGTTGGTGTTGTCATGTTGTAGAAAGTGGGAGATTTATCTGTCCTGCTTGCTTGGCTTGGGTGGTCACCAGGAGAGCTTCTTCCATACAGACCATCCAACCTCAAATTGAACAGTATGTACTCTGCTTGTATGTCATCCATGTGTTTCATTGTAGGTCTTTTTTTTTCTTTTGGTATGTAGTCTCAGGTCCCACATATGCATGGCTGAGTGAGGGCTTAAGCTGCATTTTATAGAATCATAGACTCACAGAATGGGTTGGGTTAGAAGGGACCTTAAAGATCATCCAGTTCCAACCCCCCTGCCATGGGCAGGGACACCTACCAGCCCAGGTTGCTCCAAGCCCTGTCCAACCTGGCCTTGAACACCTCCAGGGATGGGGCAGCCACAGCATGGTCTGTGACCCATGCTGGGGCAGCTTTTCCTTGTGGGTACAGTCCAATGATAAAAATATCTGGAAGCCCATGCATTTCATGTGGTGCTTGCCTCTAGCCTCAATCTGAGGTGTTTAATCCCTAAACTGCAGGACCTGGAAGGAAGGGACCAGATTCTTTGCACAGCCCGAGACTTTGCTGACAATTAGGCTGATTTTTCAAAGCACGGATGGTGCGTGGCATTCTTGGGGTGAGGAAGAATTGGATCAGGATCACGTCCTGTGTCTGTCTGGAGGTTTTGGTGCTGGTAACGCTCAACTCCAGGGCACCGTACCTTTATGGTGCAGGACACAGCATGGGCTCGTTTAGCAAGATGCCATTCAGTTCCTTGAATGCTCTGTGGGTGATTTACATCTCTTTCAGAGAGGAGGCAAAATTAGCTGGCAAAGTTACTAGTGTTACTTTCTGGCTTATTGGAACATGTTTGAATGAGGCTATTAGATGCTGGGAGCAAAAAGCAGTTTATTTATGAGTGAAACCAGATCAGTTGTGGTCAGGACCAGAGCTGGGCTGTTCTGTCCTTCCCCTGAAAAAAAGAACCAAACCAAAAACATCCCCTGCCTTCTCCATCTTGCGTCCATGGCAAATATTTGTTTTAAAGGGGTTTTTTGGAGGTTCTCCCTTGAGTTCCAAAGCTATAATGAGTTCGAAAAATAAATAATAATAATAATGAAAGTAGTCTTATGCTTTAATATCTGTGGTTTCAAGTGATTCCAAATAGCTCAGGAGTTCAAAGATGCCTGTTGTTCTTTATAAGGAACATGCGTCTGTTGGCAAAAAGGGGTGTTTCTGTTGCGCTGTCAGCACCTTTGAAAGATTTCCAGATACTCCTGGACTTTGTGAGAATTTGCTGGTAGTTGGTGGCTGAGGCATGGCATGGGGGTCAGGACTGCTCATCTGGCCAAGTGCTGCAGCCAGCTCCCCCATTGGCTGCATTCACTGATCCTGTAATATTGCTGCTTGCAGAGACCCTGGGGAGTGCAGCACCATCCCAACCCAAGGACTTATTTAAACATGTCCACCTTAATCATAGAACCATGGAATGGTTTAGGTTGGAAGGGACCTTGAAGGTCATCTAGTCAGAAACCCCTGCTCTGGGCAGGGACCCCTCCCCCCAGCCCAGGGTGCTCCAAGCCCCGTCCAACCCGGCCTTGAACACCTCCAGGAATGGGGCAGCCACAGCTTCTCGGGGCAGCCTGCGCCAGGGGCTCACCACCCTCACAGTGAAAAATTTCTTCCTAATATTTAATCTAAATCTCCTCTCTTTTAGTTTAAAGCCATTCCCCCTCGTCCTATCACTCCATGCCCTTGTAAAGAGTCCCTCTCCAGCTTTCTTGTGGGTCCCTTTCAAGTGCTGAAAGGCTGCAATAAGGTCTCCCTGGAGCCTTCTCTTCTCCAGGCTGAACAGCCCCAACTCTCCCAGCTTGTCCTCACAGGAGAGGTCCTCCAGCTGTTGGAGCACCTCCGTGGCCTCCTCTGGCCCCACTCCCCCAGGGCTGTGTCTCTGCTGTGCTGAGCCCCCGAGCTGGAGGCAGCGCTGCAGGGGGGGCTCCCCAGAGCGCAGCAGAGGGGCACAGTCCCCCCTCGCCCCGCTGGCCACGCTGCTGGGGATGCAGCCCGGGGTGCCAGGGGCTCGCTGGGCTGCCAACACCCATTACCGGCTCATGGGGAACTTCTCATCCACCAACACCCCCAAGTCAGTCTCCTCAGGGCTGCTCTCAATCAGTAAATCACTACATTGGTAAAACATTATTGCAAATTAACTGACTTCTGCCTGGCACAAATTCTTATGCAGGAACAGCTGAAGTGGCTTTACCACCCTGCCTGAAATGGGTAGTGTTGGTGAACCACTAATATAAACACAAGTGATGTAAACCCAAGTGGTATTAAATGCACCCACATGGTGCCATGATTTATTTGTAGATATGTTTAGTTGGTGATGTGTTTCTGCTGTCAAGCAGGGCAAAATTTGGTGCTGTCCCAGCCAAAGGGCTGGAAGTCAGCAGTGCTTTGGGCTATGTTGCTGGGACTTTAAGCAATTTGCTTAACTTTTTGTTTCCCCAATACAAAACGAAGTGAAAACCACCCTCAGGACTTGCTTAGCTCAACGAGATTATTTTAAATAAAATATGTTTTTCCCTAAACACTAGGGGCAGGGGCTGCAGACCAGTCTCTCTTCTGGAGGAAGATGAAGGTGCCTTGACTTTGCTCCTGTGGTGTGAGAAGGTCAGGACCAACATTTTCACCGGCTCTTTCTCTCTCTTTTCCTCTCAGCTTCTCAGATGCTGATGTTCACTGCATACCTTGCAGTTGTAGTTGCACTTTACCTCGTTCCCCTCACCATCTCGTCCCCTTGCATAATGGAGAAGAAGGCTCTGGGACCAAAACCAGCCATTATAGGTCACCGCGGAGCACCAATGGTGAGTAGTCTCATTATTTAGTACTGCGTTGTGTGACTCTTCTGCCCATGTAAAGGATGGTACTGGATCTGATGGTCTCCAGGCTGCTCTCCAGAGAATAGATATGAGAAACATAACTTTGAGGCACCCCTCCTGGCTAGAGTTACTGTGGTGGTAAATCAGTACATGAACCCAGTCAAGTCATGCCCCAGATGTTCCAGATGCTTCACAAACAAAAGGGCAATCCTTGCTTTGCTCAGGGTGGTTTGTGTCATCGCATTTTTCTGACTGCTAGTTCTGCTGGTTATTTTGCTCTCCAGGCTTGGCCCTTGAGCTGCAGCAGTAGAAGTTTGTGATTATTTTATTTTATCTTGTGTTATTTTTTTAGAGCTTGAGGCTCAGTCTTCGTGTCCTTTGCAGGACCTCACCAGCAGGGGTTTAAACTCAGCTCACAGCAAGATGCCTTGAGTATGTGGCAATCTGCAAAAACAAACAAACAAACAAGCTGTGCTGACCCTACATGACTGCGCAGTACTCTTGCATTGCACATCATCATGCGACTGGGTGAGGTGATGAAACATTCTTGTCATCTGCCTCCGGGTAGACCTTGAAATCGTAATCATATAGTCCTTTCTTCTCCAAGGTTTCTGGACATGTCCAGGCTAAAGATAGAGCATGTTGGCTTTAGCACAACCCTGGGCTTGGATAAAGCTGTTCGGCGGTGTTTGGTCATACTGGTCTGGGTTTCTCGTTTGGGTGCTTCTTTACTTAGGTCTGTTGTATTGTTGTACCTCCATCTCTCTCTGCTGGTTGATTGACTTCAGACAAGACAGCATACTGCAATGTAGGTTTTTAAGGCATTCAGCTAACTTTTTTGCTGACATTCAAAGCAGAAAAAAATATCTGTATAGGCTGTCAGAACGTATTTGGCAGGCTGAAGCGTGCTTGAGCCTCCTCTCCAAGTCCAAGAGTGCGCATTAGGAGTTTGCTAGGTGAGATAAACACCTGTCATGACACAGAAGTATTTTATTTTGGCTCTCTTTATTTTTTAATGATTTCTTTCTTTAAGGATTCCCTTGAAATGCCAGCTTCATTTGCATCACTCTTTTAACTATGTTGCCTCTGTGGGTGGTGGAACGAAGTTCTAGGCATGATAAATGCTTTTTCCTGTCCTACTGAGATTGCACCAACCATGAAGGCCAGAAGAAGCCAAGTGAGAACCTGTGCTCTGGTTGCTTTCTGCATGGCAGGAAATCTTAAAACCTATTAGGAGATTTTCCTCCCGTGGGGTTTCCAGGCCTGTGTACCCCTCGTAGCCTTCTAAAGAAACTAAACAGCAGACAAATTCCTTCTATCTTCCAGATGGTTTACAGAAACCTTATATGGAGCAAGACTCCCAGCAGAGAATTGGCTCTTTGCTTTCCTTCACGTTCGTCCTTGGAGCCAGCAAATGCTCCTTGCAGGATGGAATGAACCTATCTGGGAAGAAGTAGTGTAGATGTGATGCTGAGGGACATAGTTTAGTAGTAACTTGGCAATGCTGGGTTAATGGTTGGACTTGATGATCTTAAAGGTTTCTTCCAACCATAATGATTCTATGATTCTAAGATGCTGCTTCCATGTTAGGGTCCAGAGGATTTCAAAGGTTGATGAAGAGTGGTGGTGGAGGACACTCAGCACTACGTGTGGAGCTATGGCCCAGGTGGTGTTCAGCAGGGTGCATCCCTCCCCTTCACCATTCCCCGATACACAGAGCTGGTTGTCTGTTGACAGCAGATGGTTTTCTCTGAAGCCTGCAAGAAGCAAGATCAGAGACTGGCAAGCCTTGTTCCAACCCCCAGACAATAGTCTGCGTGTCCCATGGTGAGTTGGCAGTAGGCTTATCCAACTGTTGAGTGTCCTCTGACTGTGCCCTTGAATGGCAAAGCTAAGATGGGATAAGAAAGATCATAGAATCATAGAATGGTTTGGGTTGGAAGGGACCTTGAAGATCACCTAGTTCCAACTGCCCTGCCATGGGCAGGGACACCTCCCACTAGACCAGGTTGCTCAAAGCCCCATCCAGCCCTCTGATCATCTTTGTGACCCTCCTCTGGCCCCGCTCCAACAGGTCCATGCCTTTCCTATGTTGGGGGCTCCAGAGCTGGACGCAGTACTCCAGGTGGGGTGTCACAAGAGTAGAGGGGAAGAATCACCTCCCTTGCCCTGTTGGCCACACTTCTTCTGATGCAGCCCAGGATACAGTTGGCCTTCTGGGCTGTGATCGTGCATTGCCGGCTCATGTCGAGCCTCTCATCAATCAGCACCCCCGGGTCCTTCTCCTCAGGGCTGCTCTCCAGCCATTGTCCGCTGAGCTTGTATTTGTTCTTGGGATTGCCCTAACCCTGATGAGGACCACAACCTTGTTCTGTACTTCCATCCATGCCCAGTTTTTCACTATATCAAATGTCACCTTGAGTTTGAAGAGTTACAGTATCACAGTATCGTCAGGGTTGGAAGGGACCTCTGGAGATCATCTAAATCCAACCTCCCTGCCACAGCAGGGACACCTACAGCACTTTGCACAGGATTGCAAGTCCTCAGGTTGTACTAAGTCATATCTGCTTGGAAACTAATGATTTTAAAGCATTGCTGGCAGGCATTTCGGCTGATAGGGTCTTGTGTCACAGGGCTGCTTGCTATGCTTTTGCTGTTGAGCCCAACTGTATGTAGATTTAGTTTGGAGAAATGGCTAAGTGGAGCCGGGGAGGAGGAAATAGCCCAGAGAAGAGTCTGGAGACTGGGCTGTAGGAGACAGGCATCCTCCCTTGGGCAACATCAAGATCAAAAGACTGCAGAGCCTGGGAGTTTGGGACCTGAGGTGAACTAGATCTAGTGGGACTGAAGATGATAAAAAGCGATGCACTATTTGCCTTCAAATCTCCTGAAGCAAGACAAATATGATTTGCTGTGCAGACAAACATGCTCTCTGATAGAGCCTGAGAGCCCGTTGTTTCACCCATCTGGCAGAACTGGATCTGTAATATTGCAGTTGCACGCCCGATGCTCTTATACTAGAAAGACACAAATACAACTGAGCCCTTTTCTGACAAAAGCCAGGAAAGGAGATCCATGAGGTGGCTGAAAACGCTTGTTCTCCTAAAATAAAGGATTTGTTGGGGACATGGCATATGGGGCAAATGATGGTGAAATGGAGAATTTCCCAGGAAAGCTGTAGATGTGTGCACTTCCTGAGGGAGTACTGAGGGATGCTGATCCATCAGTGCATGCAGCCGATTCATCAAACAGGGGCAACGATCTTCCTTTGTGCTCCAGAGCCTGCTTTCCTCCCTGCATGCACTCACCCTGTCTCTCTACTCTTGTCCCTTTAGGACTTTTAAGACCAGCATTCATAGCGTCTTGTGTGAGTGCGACTCAGCAGCTGTCCGTGTTCTGTGGAGGAAAAAAAGTGAGGAACAGAGGCCATATGGCTTGTATAATTTGTCTTGAAACACTGGAGGAGGGGAAAAAAGTTATTGCATTTTAAGTAGCAAGAGAAAATCAGAAACCATCTTGGCATCTGCACCTAGATGAAGTGTGGCTTTTTGCAGTACAGGGTGGCTACTGGTTCCACACTGGCTGACTGTTTCTCTGTAGTGGTAGTGCTCCTCCAAGCAACGTCCCTTTAGTATTATCCTGTTCCTCCATGAGCTTTAATTTACTGCTAAAAGGCTTTTCTGTGTGACTCTTCCCACCTTCACTTGCCTAAATGTCATCCAGCCATGCCTGCCTTTTGCTATACTAAATGTCCATTCCCATCAGGGTGCTATCTGAAAACCCTTTCTCTTAGCAGGCGTTTAGTTAATCAATCAGTTTCTTTTCAAAGGCTCTCTTAAAATGAATTATTCAGCCTCCAGATCTGTTTCTGTCCTCCTGGACTCCCGTCAGGAGAGCATCAGGGTTGTGGCAGCAATGAGCTGGGAAATGAGGGCTCCAGCCCTCACTTGATGTCTGTTGGTTTGAAAGGGTCTGGTCCTAATGGGTACAGGAATCATCTGATGCCCCAAAACATGAGGTGGGGCTCTCTGTAAACTTTGCATGTTAATATGTTAAGCTTTTCAGATGGTTTTATACGTGGATGTCTGTTGTCTTTGGTCTTCCATCTTCTTTATTCTTATGGAAATCTAGTTGTGTTTTGTTTTCAATGGCAATAGACTTGACTGCCTTCTCCCTGTGATGGTAAATATGCCATTTATGCTGAGGATAAGCCAAAAAAAGGGTAGCAGGTAAAAGCTGGGACCAAATCAGACATAGAAATGAGGAACTTCATCCAGTAGGACACAGACTTCTACTGCTGTTTGCACCTTTAAAGTTTTCTCCCCAAAGTCTTTCCTCAGATGGTGCTTCAGGTTGAGGCAGGTTGTCTTTGCTTTTGGGATCTGAAGGTGTTGTCCATAACATTGAATCCTACTTGCCTTTTAGGTTATTAGTCCTAAATATGCTGTTCTTATAATTAGGCTTATTGTGATGATCTTTGATCTCAAATTGTAGGTAAATCACCCAAAGGATTAATAATAGCAAGGATTTATCTGAGCAAGAACTGTATCTGTTTCCTTGGAAATCTTCACGAAGCCTGGAACCTCACCTCCCATTACTGGGACCAGAAAGGTAGTGATTGGTCTAAAAACAATTAGGCTAAACCCATGGAAACCATCCAAGCAAGGCAAGAACAGCTCTTGATTTCAGAGCTGGAGGCTACAAATAGCATCGGAATAAACGCTTTTGGCAAACCACCCGTTACAGCTGGTTTTCGGCATGTCTTAACACCACCGAGAGACTGTGCTCAAACAGCTGCCCATGTGCCGCAAAGCGTGCAGAGCTCATGCTGTCGAGCTCCTTCCTGCACGGCAAGACGATGTCCATCTCCTTGCAAAGCGCAGGCACCATGCCGGAAGGAACGTTTTTTGGCGGTGCTGACTCACTGGCTTTGCACAACTCCGGAGTGGAAAAGTACCCATTGCTGGGACAAAGTACTTTGGTGGGCAGCCAACGTTTAATTGCACTTAGGATTTGCCTGTTGGGTTACTGCAAGGAAATGTTTTGCCCCGACAGGGACTATATTGTCTTGTTGCCGGGAAAATTCCAGCAAATATGGCCATGCACATGTGGAGTTAGTTATTTTTTTTGACACCTGAAGATGAAGCCTCCGATATACGTTGATGTTTGTACAGAGATGCTGTTTTGTCATTTGTTGTGCCTACTATTGATAGAAACAGTAATGAAGACTTCTGATTGGGATTGTGGCTTATCTGAGAGCTTTCAGCTAATGAAGAACTGGTGATTTCTTTCTGTTGTTTTAAGATTTTGTTTTCTTGGTGGTTTTGAGGGCCTTTCATCTTATCTTAGGTACCAAAAACTTTGCCACTGCCTCTTTGGGATGGCTTTGTTTTCAAAGGGCTCTGAAATGCTTTGGTTTGCGCTCCTTGGACTGCTGAAATCAAGAAGCATTGGGTGTGCTGTATGTCTTACGCACAGCCACCTATTAAAAATATGGCCAGTTAACCTGCCTGCTGGGTCAGATTGATAGTAACGAACAATCACACTTAGCGTCTTCTGTCAGACCTGGAGAAAGGCTTGTATTCATCAAAATAAATCTACATAAGGTTAGGTAGTCTTTCATTAAGTCAAGCTTTGGCTTTTCTTTTGTGTTCAGTACATCAATAATGAGGTCTCATCTCCTATACCTAGTTATTAAATTTCTAATGGCTTTTTGCTTATGAGTTTATCCTGTTGTCCAAGGCAATCCTTTATTCTTTTCTCTTTTTGCTTTGTGCTTTTTCCCTTCCTTTCAATCTAGCTGAGCTGTTTCCAGGAGTGCTGGATAGGGAAGCTTTCTAAAAATACCTTGAATTCCTAGGGATTAAAGATACATTTTATTTTATTTTTTAAACAGTATCGTTGTTGCTTCATAGTGAACTGGCATGATGGGACACTGATGCTGAAATCAACGTACTAACAGATCCCACACTAAGCCTCATAAAGGGAACTTCCAAAGGACACCTATTTGCAGGATGGAAAATACCATTTTTCGGCTATCATGCCTTGTGTTTTTAGTTCAATTATTGGCCCATGAGGAGATTGATATTAGAAAGGAGAGACAAGGGAGGGAAAATTAAAAAAAAAAAAAGAAAATTATGCTAATGTCTCCAAAAGGATGAGAAAATATCCTTAAAGCTTTTCAATGAAGCAAAGATCAAATCCTTCAGTGCAGCTCAGGGCATGATGCCAGAGGTGTGCGGGGGCCGCGGTTACACTTTGAAACAAATTTGGTTCTTCTGTGCAACCCTCTTCATTAGCCTTCCCAACATGCAAATGATGCAGTGGTTTTTATTTTTGAAGGCCTGGCAAGGTGACTAATTAGGGGAAAAATACAGGGTAGTGATGTCCAACTGTAGCAAGGCTGTGCTGCTCTAACTAGCACGCTTTCATAATCTTCGTTAAGGAAGGTCCAAAGCTCTTGACTCCACTTGAAAGCATTTGCAATTGACTTCTGAGCACAAAAATAGTCAAAATGAGTTCATTCATGGGTAATTTTCTAGAAATTGCTTGCTGCGTCTCTGTAGCAGGAAGAAATCAATAGCAGCCTGACTTTTGCAAGGGATGAGCCTATCAAACCAAGTGCGAAGAGAAGGAACAGCTTCTGGAAACCCCGCACTTGATCTTTCTGTGGCTTTTTGTGGATGTTGGCATGGTTTATATAGGACAGAGGTTTTGGACTGAAATCATTGATTTGTGCCCCAGGCCTTCCTTCACATCAGCGCTGGTGTCTTAAGAAATCCCTTTACATTGGATCACTGCAAACCTGGATTTGGGTTTTAGACGTAATGTGCTGGAGTGTGTTGTATCAAGGAGGAAAACACATTAAAGAAACTGGAGGGAGACAGAGAAATACAAGCAGAAAGGTTATGCATTTGTTTTGTTCTTGCAGTTTTGCTGTTAAATCTTTTTTAAAAAAATCAGTACTAATCTCAGCAAGTAATTTCTGTGCCGCAGCTGTCCCACTTGGATGCATCTCTGCCCTAAACATGCTGAATCTGGGGCTTCAGCTCCCTCTTTCTTGGAGGCAGAGAGAGACAAGCTGGAATGATGGACATATCTGTTACTCAGATTCTCTATTTTCACAAAAAAAACTTCACAGTGTAAGGTGTATGAACTCCCGGCACAGAGAGATCCTGCCTCCAAAGTGATGCCAGGGGAACCTCCAGGAACTGGCAGCATCTGATTTTAGGGAACAGGTTAAATGTGCTTTCCTGGCTTCCTGGTTGACCTTTACTGGGTTATGTCATTGGTGTGAGTGGCTTATTCAGTCCCCTCAAGGCTAGAATTGACCGAGAGGTTTAGAAACCAGGGGAGGACAGCTTGCTGCATCGATGATGGACTCATTTGGAGATGCAATTATTTATATCAGGGTGACTGGCTCTGGCCAGGTTAGGAGCTTACCCACCACACGCTCATAGGAAGATGACGTCTTTGCCTGGAAGGCTTGTAATCTACTTTTCAAAAGCTTCTGACATAAAGGGAATCGGGCTGTCAAGTAGGAGCATTGTGGTGTTATAGAGACGACTCAGCACGTGCCATGGTGGGGCACGGTGTTACGGAGAGCAGTTCTGCTAAAAGCATGGACATCTGCTGATTCAGAGCAGCCAGAGATGTTCATCCACCTGTGATGCTCTTCAAGTGGATGCTCTTCACTTCTAGTAGTGTTTTGATGAAGATGACATTACAGCTTCTAAGCATGTATTTGGATGGTCGGACCTTAAGTGTCCTTAGAACAGTTTTAAAATGCTGCTTCCTCTGCACAGCTGCAGTTTTCAACACAGTTCTGGCCGGAATTTTGTGAGTTTATTTAACTTGTGTTTGGGATCGGGTTCCTGGGAAAGGAATGGATGTGCTTTGTATCTGAGCAGCCTCATGTAGCCCTGGTGGAGTACAGTTAAGTTTTGCCCTTCTTGGAGGGTGAAGTGTGGTCTGCAGGCTGTGTAGGGGCTAGAGATGAGGCAGGAGTGGGATATTCCAGTCCTGGGGCTGAGATCACTTCTCCATGGGGTTAAGCTCAGTGGCATCTGTCTGAGTGCTGAGGATGGGACAGTCACAGTGCGCTGAGTTTTAAAAATCAGGAAAAATTCAGGTTGTAGTTCACTGCAACACATATTTTAGCACGACCCCTAAGATTCATGAACCTCGCTACCATCTTTACATGGCCAATTTTGTCCCATCTGGCAAACAGAAATCCAATCCCCAAAGGCTGTTTTCCTATTTGGCTCTCATCTATGGCCTCCGCATGCAGTCTCAGCTCTGTCTAAATTTACTTTTCTCTAGTCCAGCTGATGGAAGCTTTTGCACATTGACTTGCCACCTCAGATCTCTTTGACGCTGTGTTTCTTTCGCGTGTTTCCAGCAGTGGTGGCTGGGGCTCCCCTGTCATTTAGGTTAAAGCTTCCCCTGCGTCTCAAACCAACTGCATCTCAGGAGGGCTGGTGTCCAAGCAAGGCTTGACCGTGGCCCTGCAGAAACTGAAATACACTGGGAAGAGGCAAGAAGAGTTTTTAATCTTCATAGACTGCTCTAGGTTGGAAGGCACCTTTAAAATCGAGTCCAACCATTAACCCAACACTACCAAAACCACCACTAAATCATATCCCTCAGCACCACATCTACACATCTTTTAAATACCTCCAGGGATGGTGACTCTACCACTTCCCTGGGAAGCCTCTTCCAATGTTTGACCCTTTCGGTGAAAAATTTTTTCCTAAGATCCAAACTAAACCTCCCCTGGCACAACTTGAGGGCGTTTCCTCTTGTCCTATCACCTCTTCCTTGGGAGAAGAGACCGACCCCCCCCCTCGCTACACCCTCCTTTCAGGGAGCTGTAGAGAGTGAGAATGTTTCCCCTCAGCCTCCTCTTCTCCAGGCTGAACACCCCCAGGTCCCTCAGCCGCTCCCCATCAGCCGTGTGCTCCAGACCCCTCACAGCTCCGCTGCCCTTCTCTGGACACGCTCCAGCCCCTCATTGTCTTTCTTGTGGTGAGGGGCCCAAAACTGGACACAGTACTCAAGGTGGGGCCTCACCAGTGCCAAGTACAGGGGGACGATCACTGCCCTGGTCCTGCTGGCCACACTGTTGCTGATACAGGCCAGGATGCTGTTGGGCTTCTTGGCCACCTGGGCACAAGGTTGTTCTTAAACAGAGCTTGTGACCTCTCTGGGTTAGGATTCTGCTGTGCCAGAGTTTGGTATACAGGTAAGACATGAGAAGACCTTGGTTGTGCTGGTCCATCTGTGCACAGATGGAATACTGTTGTAGCCATGTTTGTTTGCGTTCGTTAGCCCTGGTTCATGCCATATGAGCTCTTCATTGTGTAGGTGGGTAACAGCAGTGTCGCCCTACCTGTGTCCGGTATTACATTGATTGCATAGTGGAGGTAGTCCAACTTGCCCTTTCCAGTCTCCCTTAGCCTGAGAGAAGATTTACAACTCAACGCATTTTGCTTTTCTATTCCTTGCGTGTCCACATCTCTGGCGAGACTGTTTATATGGGTGTGGGGTTCAGTTGTTGCTTGATGTGGTGTCACATCTTGAGCTTGGACTCTCATGGCATCCACCCAGCAACCCTTCCTGACTCAGGCTGGTGGTCCTACACTGCCCTTCAGTTTCTCTAGCTCAGCTATCTCCACTTTATTTCTTTGTGATTGCTGCGGTCTCTGAAAGCAAGTATTGAGCATTACTCTGTATGGAGAGGATCACCTTGCAGTGTTATCCTGAAGAAACCTGAGCTACTTGCAGGGGGAAAAGCCAAGATGCTAAAAGCAACCCAAGGAGGTGGAGCAGGCCTGCCTGGATGGGATCTCTAGATCTTTATGTGGCTGCTGCTCCCTGCTGACAGCTCCGGGCATCGTGAATATATTGCAAAAATCTCTTTCAGCTCAACCTTGCGTGACCCAGTGCTGGGCCGTGCAAGAGGCTGTGATGGGGGCGTTGCTGCTGTCTTCTCCTAGACAAGTCGGGCTTTGATTGGGAGCTTTTTTAGGAAGATAACATACCTCTGTGTTGAACAAACAGGAAAATGAACTAGTATTGATGCCTGGCTCGAGACAGAGGAATTCAGAAGAGAGATACTGGAGCTATGTGAAGGTTGTTGCTGTCATCTGGTCTGATTATTTTACCCAAAAGCTTTGCTGACCTGAGCATGTAAGGTGATAAACTAATAAGAAAACAAATGATTCTTGGAGACACCTTACTCTTGAGCAGTTTCTTTGTATTTATCGGGCACGCTGCTTGCATGGTGCATTTAGGCCTTTGCTTTTAATTATTCCTTTTTCCAAACCCTGAGTAATTCTTGAAAATCATGGGCTGTGAATGTTCATTGTGTCTTGATGGAAACTTACTCCTCCCAGTGGTGGCAGAGATGAGTGGAAAAACAGGATGATACAGGTACTCTAAACCTGAAAGCAAAATTGGAAAAAAAAATAAATTTAAAAATAGATTTATTTTGACGCATTCATGTTTCAGTGCAGAAAACCTGCCAGGTTTTCTCTCCACAGTTGTCTATGGTTTTTTTTTGGCCTGCCTGTTGTTGGTTTATGGACATTTTGGGACTTGCTATACTGTACAGGTTGCGTAGAAAAACTAAGTGTTTGGTTTCACACCCCACTGTTTTTAAAGAAACCCCAATTCTGTTACCACCTGCTCCATTCAACAGGAAGGAATATGTAATAAAATTTGAGTCCTTATCTGTGGTAGCCATAGGGATAAATTTTCTAGGCTTAAGGCTATTTTTTAATTGTTGTTAAAACTAACTGGAAGATTTGTTATTAGAGAAATCAACTGATTTTTAGATTAATAGATGACTTTATTGAAGGAGTAGATGTGGAAATAAAATGTGTGCTACAAAGCCTGTGGTGTAGTTGTTCTCCATGGTATGGATAATAGCCTGGTTTATGGACTTTCTTCTTTCTATAATGGTGGTGTAATCACTTTGCATAGAAAAGTAGGAGAATGAAGAGCTGTTAAGGTGGTTTAGAGAGCTCTAGATACAACCTGTGGATAGAGAATTGGCATCACATTAACAATTGCTTTCTGGGGTTCTCCAGCAAAGCCACTGTTTGGGGGACCACGCTGCTGAGCAAATCTCTTGTACTCTAATTTTTCACCAGACCTCGAGCTAGCATGGTTTCTGGTATTGTGGATCACGGTAACTCTGCATTGAACTCTGTCCTGTGTGTGAAAGACCATCAGCAGAGTCAAATGTAGTGGTCATCTTTCAGTAAGATGCAATTCTGCCTGGGGGACGCTGGTACTGCAGTGTAACTGGACACTATGTAATCTGGAAAATAAGATTGTTTTCGCTCCTTAATACGTCTAAACCTTCCTCCCAGCACCCTTGCTGACACTATTTTGTAAACATTTCCACTTACTACTAATCTCTCATTGCTTGTTTTTATCCCCATAGTTGGCACCAGAAAACACGCTCATGTCCTTCCAGAAGGCAGTGGAGCAGAAGATGTATGGAGTCCAAGCTGACGTCGTACTGAGGTAAGCCAATGTGCTGGTTGGTCTGAGACTTTCTCTGTGGATGGCCCAAACCATGCTGGTGGGTCTTTCCTGTCTGGTGTGTGTCTGGTTGCTACCGCTCTTTCCCGTTGTAAAGGGCTCTCGTGGTGAATGCATGTGATAACTTCTAGCTGTCTCCATTTGAAATGCACAGATGCTACTATTTGGTAGACAGCCAGCTGAATATGAGCCAGCAGTGTGCCCAAGTGGCCAAGAAGGCCACAACAGCATCCTGACCTGTATCAGCAATAGTGTGGCCAGCAGGACTGGGGCAGTGATGGTCCCCCTGTACTTGGCACTGGTGAGGCCCCACCTCGAGTACTGTGTCCAGTTTTGGGCCCCTCACAACAAGAAAGAGACAATGAGGGGCTGGAGCGTGTCCAGAGAAGGGCAACAGAGCTGGTGAGGGGTCTGGAGCACACGTCTCATGAGGAGCAGCTGAGGGACCTGGGGTTGTTCAGCCTGGAGAAGAGGAGGCTGAGGGGAGACCTTCTCGCTCTCTACAGCTCCCTGAAAGGAGGGTGTAGCGAGGGGGGGTCGGTCTCTTCTCCCAAGGAAGAGGTGATAGGACAAGAGGAAACGGCCTCAAGTTGTGCCAGGGGAGGTCTAGGATGGATATGAGGAAAAATTTTTTCACTGAAAGGGTTATCGAACATTGGAAGAGGCTTCCCAGGGAAGTGGTGGAGTCCCCATCCCTGGAGGTATTTAAAAGACGTGTAGACGTGGTGCTGAGGGACATGGTTTAGTGGTGGTTTTGGCAGTGTTAGGCTGATATTGTTGGAGTCATTGATCTTCAAGGTTCCTTCCAACCTAGACGGTTCTATGATTCTAGTTGTTTCACTGAGATGATGATTAAAGGTGAAGTTGTCCAGGTGGGGGAACCTGGATACCTTTGCCATGAAACTAATCTTCAATTGCAGGAAGACTGTCATTTATCCTAGAGCTTACTTTATTGCAGTAAATCATGGCACCTGGCTTCTAGCCTGGCTTGAAGTCAGCTGGCCTTGGGAAGAGACAGAACTGCTTAAATGTGACTTTTGCTCGGATGCCTGAGGTGCAGGGAGAGCGGAGGTCCTGAATTGACTTCATTGCACTGCAAGTCTTCAGGAGGGTTTTTACCAGCCTTGCAAAACTGCAAGAACTTAGCAGCCCAGGAGTAATCCCTCCCTCCTCCTTCTTCCTTCCCTCACATATCACTACTGCTGGGGGGAGGAGGAACCTGGTGATACTGCTGTCAAAAAGTCATTCCTTGCAACATTGAGCTGAATTGACAAGGCAGATTTAGAGAGGGTTATTTCAAGAAACCATGCTTTGTTCCAGGAGCGTGATCAGTCTTTAATATTCTTGTTCCTTTTCTGAACTGTGGTTTTTGCATCAGGTACATAGATGTGCAAGAGGGCAGAATTGGCATGAAGGGAACAGTAATGCCTTATCTTGGTGATCCCTCAGTTTGTCTCAGTTCCAGTTGTAAACATGGGAAAGACTCAAAGTTGATATTTTCTTTTTCCCTGACCGCTTTGGAGGTTGGTGTTGATGGAAAGATATTTTTGCTGGGTGGAAGATGGGCTTCTGGAGTTGAATTGTTAGGGTCCTGCTGCTGCTTCTTCCCATAATTGTTTGAGAACAAACACTATAAAAACTAAAGCAATTTCTTCCCCCTAGGGAGTGGAAGGATGAAGTATGAGTTGGGATGTACGTGATACAATTCTTTCAAAAGTTAGTTCATTAACTGTTGTGACAGGATAACAAAATGCCCGTCCAAACTCACAAATGAGCACCCAGGTCGTGTGGTGGCTGAATCAGTTGCTTCCCTCAGCAAGTTTGCCGATGATCCCAAGCTGTTTGGTGAGGTAGACACACTGGAGGGGAGGGATACCATCCAGAGGGACCTGGACAGGCTGGAGAGGTGGGCCCAAGCCAACCTCATGCACAGTATCACAGTATCGTCAGGGTTGGAAGGGACCTCTGGAGATCATCTAAGTCCAACCCCCCTGCCACAGCAGGGACACCTACAGCACGTTGCACAGGATGACGTCCAGGCAGGTTTTGAATGTCTCCAGTGTGGGAGACTCCACAACCTCTCTGGGCAGCCTGTTCCAGTGCTCTGCCACCCTCAGAGTAAAGAAGTTCCTCCTCATGTTAAGATGGAACTTCCTGTGCTCCAGTTTGTGCCCGTTACCTCTTGTCCTATCACTGGGCACAACTGAACTGTAGTTCAACAAGGCCAAGTGCAAGGTCCTACATCTGGGTCAGGGCAATCCCAGGCACAAATATAGGCTCGGCAGGGAATGGCTGGAGAACAGCCCTGTGGAGAAGGACCTGGGGGTGATGATTGATGAGAAGCTCAACATGAGCCAGCAATGTGCGATCGCAGCCCAGAAGGCCAACCGTATCCTGGGCTGCATCAAAAGATGTGTGGCCAGCAGGGCGAGGGAGTTGATTCTGCCCCTCTACTCTGCTCTTGTGAGACCCCACCTGGAGTACTGCATCCAGCTGTGGAGTCCCCAGCATAAGAAGGACATGGACCTGTTGGAGCAGGTCCAGAGGAGAACCACGAGGATGATCCGAGGGCTGGAGCACCTCTCCTATGAGGAGAGGCTGAAAGAGTTGGGGCTGTTCAGCCTGGAGAAGAGAAGGCTCCGGGGAGATCTTATTGCGGCCTTCCAGTCCCTAATGGGGGCCTACAGGAGAGCTGGGGAAGGACTTTTTACACGGGCATGTAGTGATAGGACGAGGGGAACGGCTTTAAACTGGAAAAGGGCAGGTTTAGATTAAACATTAGGAAGAAGTTTTTCACTTTAAGGGTGGTAAGGCACTGGAACAGGTTGCCCAGAGAGGTTGTTGAAGCCCCATCCCTGGAGGTGTTCAAGGCCAGGCTGGATGTGGCCTTGGGCAACCTGGTCTAGTGAGAGGTATCCCTGCCTATGGCAGGGGTGTTGGAACTCGATGATCTTCAAGGTCCCTTCCAACCTAAACCATTCTATGATTCTATTGCATCCTGTTCCCTACCCATTACACACCCCAAACTGGGTGGTCCTGGTTATAAAGCCAACTTTGCTTCAAGCAGCAGGATCATAGCATCGCTGCGTGTTCCTCTCTAATCCTTCTACCTCCTCTCACATCTCTTCTTCTAAAGCTCTGATTTCTGTCTCTGAATTATTATTTTTTTTCAAACCTGTGCCTGCTAATACATTGTGGTTAGGCTTGGCTAGCACTGAGTGACTCCGTAAGGGGAAGGATTAGACAGGAGGGAGCGACTGTTAAGTGCCCCGTAGGATTTCCGCGCTGTGGTTAAGGCTTAGCAGTATCTGATGATGCTCTGCTGTGAGATGTTAAGACTTGAGCTCCTATCTCCCTTAAACACTCCACACTCTTAATTCTGCAGTTGCTTAGCATCTTTTTTTTTTTTTAAACTGTATTTATTAAAAACACTTCTGATTGCAGCAGCGTGGTGTGCTGCTGAGCATGGTATTGCTGTGTCAGCGTGTTCCTTTGGGTTGCGGAGGGGGAAGTAGTTGGCACAGTGTGCGCTAGAACTGACAAATAAAGATGCCAGCGACCTTTGTAAGAAGGGACTTCTGCAGGCAATGGTGAAGCTGAGGCAGCATTTGCTCCATCAAGTTTTTGTTAGGGCGTGCAGTGATAGGACAAGGGGGAATGGCTTTAAACTGGAAGAGGCTAGGTTTAGATTAAATATTAGGAAGAAATTTTTCACTTTAAGGGTGGTGAGGCACTGGCCCAGGTTGCCCGGAGAAGTTGTGGAGGCCCCATCCCTGGAGGTGTTCAAGGCCAGGTTGGATGGGGCTTGGAGCAACCTGGGCTGGTGGGAGGTGTCCCTGCCTATGGCAGGGGGGTTGGAATGAGATGATCTTTGACGTCCTTTCCAACCTAAACCATTCTGTGATTCTATGATCTAATATTATTTTTTGTTTTCCCTCTAGCTCTAGGGGGTGAGTGCTCTGGGTTGTCTCCTAATTCAAACGGGTTTTTTATTTTAACTCCATCTCCTTTCCAGACCTTATTGGAGTCTCCTATTATGAAGATGGGTTCCTTGCTTTGGAAAACATCATTGGAATCGGGCTGGCTGTGCTGGGTTTATCTTGATTTCTGAGTGCAGACAACTCTCCCTCTGCCATTGATAGAAATCCTTGCTGCCCTGTGTGGTGTTACCACTCACCCAATCACAGAAAATTGGGCTGGAACAAAGTTTAAAGAGCTTTTTAGGTTTCCCAGAACCATTATTCTGTAGGGTCTAGGCGGCTTAAAAAACACAGGTTATGCATTTGGCTACTTAGTTTCATGTGAGAGGCGGGTTTTCTTTAAGATGTGTGAACTTAACTCATATGAGCACGGCTGTTTCCCGAAACCAATTTTCAATTGGAAAAGGCAATTTCAGAGCAATTTTGGTTGCCTGCAACCCTTGCATTTTGCTGAAAGCCCGTCAACATTTAAGTTCTCCTATAGTCTGAGAGCCTTTGAAAAATCTTATTCATCATATACTATTAACAATTTGAGAGTAGTTTGTGTGTGTATCTGTCTACACAGGGTATGGAAAGCCTCTGACGTTATTGGGAGCTTACAAACATTGCAGAAAACTTTGGTTAGCATGAGCACTCGGAGTAGGTGTTCTTGTCCAAGCTACCTGAGTTTGGCACTCTAGAAATTTTTGAGGGGGTGAGGAGGAGGGAGGGAGGGGTGGGTAGGTTTTTGAATGACTGCAAACATCTAGCAGGTATCTAAGAGACTTTCTTCTGGGTACATCTCATTTCAACAGGTCTCGGAGATGCTGGGGATGTTTTAAGTGGGTCGAGACCTTCACAGTGGTTTTCATGTGAAGCCATGAGAGACGCTGGAGTGAGAACAGGCATTTCTCTAGTACTGTGTACGTGGTTGTGCACCTCCACTTATAATGGGGCCTATGTCTGTCTTTGCAGCTATGATGGAGTGCCATTTCTGATGCATGACAAGACACTCAGGAGAACAACAAATGTGGAGGAAGTGTTTCCAGAGCGGGCCTACGAGCACTCCTCCATGTTCAACTGGACTGACCTGGAAAAGCTCAATGCTGGAGAGTGGTTCCTACAGGTGCGTACGGCCATGGAGAAGGTGTCCTGGAGCTATGGCTGTGGAATGAAAGCTCATGCCTAAACCCTCTTTGAGGTGTAGATCCATCTCCTTGGTGGAGTGGCCTAAAGTGCAGCTGGACCAAGAATCCATGAACCGCATTTAATTCTGTCCTCTACTAAACTTACAATCAATCTAAAAGACATGTTGTCTGTCTTGTGCCTCTTCCACCACCTGGAAGAAGGGGCCTTAATGCCTGGTTGACACCACAAAGAAATTCAAGACACCCAGGAGGGGAACGTGTCGTTATAAAGAGAGTAGAAAAGACAGTGTGTTATATGCTGTTCTTTTTTTCTTTAATTTACTTTTGGAGACAATTGTCTTTACAAAGAAAAAGCAAGAAATTCTGCCTCCGAAGTCCAGGGGAGGAAGAATTGCTGTAGGATGGGTTTGACCCATCCTTCAATG
This sequence comes from Pluvialis apricaria, assembly GCA_017639485.1. Classification (NCBI taxonomy): domain Eukaryota; kingdom Metazoa; phylum Chordata; class Aves; order Charadriiformes; family Charadriidae; genus Pluvialis; species Pluvialis apricaria. The sequence continues at coordinate 3,213,195 of CM030007.1, forward strand.
TGCAGCCAGGTTGCAGGTGGGATTTTTTTTTTTTTTTTTTTTTTTTTGCCAAGCCCCTCTGGCCAGCGGCTGTTACCTTCTTGGAGAGCAATAGCTGTGGTCTGGAAGGAGGGCTGCAGCACTCTGGTATGCTCACGCAAGCTGGAATGTGGCTTGCTGAGGCATTGTGCACTGATGCGAGCTCAGGTACCACTTTCACATGCCTGCTTGAAGCTCTCTGGGTGCTCGCTTGGTGGAAGCTTGAAATCACAGTAGCTTCACAGCTGTTCTGATCTGAGCCAGTGTGATGGGGATGTCTATGTATTCCAGCTGCACGTGCTGCTGCACAGAAACTTTCTCGGCCCACAGATGTGGGGGTGGGAGTGGGAATGCAGGGAAATGGCTGCTTGCCAGATGAGAAGGGCCAAGATGACATCAGGAAGGCTGCTTTTTGGGATATACTTTGCTGCAGTCATTCCTGAATGTCAAGTCAGGAGCCTGTCTCTTCCAACAGCCTATAGCTCCTGTCTGACCACTTTTCATTAGTTAATCATAGAATCACAGAATAGTTTCAGTTGGAAGGGACCTTTAAAGACCATCTAGTCCAACCTCCGACCTGTGGGTCATTTCCTGAGCTGCCAGCGCACATTGCTGGCTCATGTCCAGCTTTTCACCCCCCAGTATCCCCAATCCCTTCTTGGTAGGGCTTCTCTCCATCCCTTCATCCCACACCCTGTATTGTTGCCAGGGGTTGCCCCAACCCAGGTGCAGGACCCTGCACTTGGCCTTGTTGAACCTCATGAGGTTCACACGGGCCCACTTCTCGAGCTTGTCCAGGTCCCTCTGGATGGCATCCTGTCTATGTCATTGATGAAGATATTGAACAGCACTGGTCCCATTATGGACCCCTGAGGGACACCTCTTGTCACCAATCTATATCTGGTCCTTTTTATTTTTGGATTCTGAAAAATCCTTGGTGATTGTGTACGTAATGTGAGACAGTACTTTTTTTTATCTTACTACCTTGGAAAATTACATTACTGTCCTATAGCTCTGCTGTCCTTCTGGAAATGAGGTGACCTGCCAGGCACACCTTGCTTTCAGTAAGGATCTGTCACCTCCATTTGGGTAGGGAAACGGAGGCACAGAGCTTCAGCAAGCTGCATGATGGTCATCGAGCATGGCTTTCAGCCTCCCCCACTGTTGTTAGGGTGGTACAGAAAAGGGTCTTCACGTATATTGGAGGAGTCTGGGCTTTGTGACACTAATGCTGGCATGTTCTTTGCTTTCAGAATGACCCTTTCTGGACGGCTGGGTCTCTCTCAAGGTCTGACTACTTGGAAGCTGCCAACCAGTCAGTCTGCAAGCTGGAAGATATGCTAGAGGTGATCAAGGACAACACCTCACTCATCCTGAACTTCCAGGACCTGCCACTGGCTCATCCCTACTACAGCACTTACATCAACATCACCTTGGAAACCATCCTGGCATCAGGAATTCGGCAACAGGCTGTGAGTTCTGTGGGGTTGGTGATGTTTCCAAAATCACCCTATTTATTTAAGGTTTCCTGAATCCTTAAGTGTCTCATTTGATCCATTTGACCACTTGATTTGAAATGCCACTTCATGCCAAGAAGTCATGCTGGGAGAGGACTTTGCCTCCAGGCCGGTGCTCCCAGTGGCTTAATAGCGTTTTGGACTGTGGTGATGGTAGTATAGCTAGTAGATGGAGGAAGGTGACTATTCCCCTTACTCAGCGGTCGTGTGTTCAGTGTGGGGCTCACCAGTACAAGACAGATGTTTATAAACTGGACCAAGTCCTGCAGAGGCCACCAAACTGGTCAAGGGGCTGAATATATGAGTATATGAGGGGAAGCAAGTCCCTCGATCCCAGAGAAGAAAAGACTTCGGAGAAACCTAGTAGCAGCCCTCCAGCACTGGCGAGGAGGTTGTTGAGAAGTTGGACCAAAGCTCTTCACTGAGCTGCATGTCAGGAGGATGAGAAAGAATCATCATAAATTGGAACAGGAGAGGTTTTAGCTGGATATAAGGAAACTAGTTTTCCCTGTGAGGGCAGGCAAGTGTGAGGGGCCAGGAGAAACTGAGGGATCCTCCATCCTTGGAGCTTTTCAAGACGCAACTGGACAAAACCCTGAGCACCTTGTTTGAAATCAGTGTTGGCTCTGGTTTGTGTTGGAGTAGAGATCTTCTGAGGTCCCTTCCTACCAAGGAATTTGATAAGAGCCTCAGGCATGAGAGAAAAGGCCGAGACCTGGAGGCCAGTTATGAGCAGCAGAGAGCCGTTCCTCCGTTCCTCTCTGCAGAATCACAGAATAGTTTTGATTGCAAGGGACCTTTAAAGGTCATCTAGTCCAAAGCCCCTTCCAAGGAGTCTCCTTCTGACTCCTTGGTTTCAGAGAATCCTTTTTCCTGGGCTGAGCAACTGTTTCAGCCTAGAGTCAGCTTCTGCTTGGAGGAGAAATGGATGCCCTAGAGATAAGGGGTTTTCAGCAAAAGGAGGTTTATGTATATGCAGACATCTCTTCCAGACTTTCATTTCTGCCCCAGAGTTGTCCTTGCCTGGGCTATGGCAAGCATTATGAGCCAGCAATGTGCCCTGGTGGCCAAGAAGGCCAATGGCATCCTGGGGGGCACCCAGCAGAGTGTGGCCAGCAGGTGGAGGGAGGTCATCCTCCCCCTCTGCTCTGCCCTGGGGAGGCCCCATCTGGAGCACTGTGTGCAGTTCTGGGCTCCCCGGGTCAGGAAGGACAGGGAACTGCTGGAGAGGGTCCAGCAAAGAGCTACGGAGATGATGAGGGGACTGGAGCATCTTTCTGATGAGGAAAGGCTGAGGGCCTTGGGGCTTTTTAGTCTGGAGAAGAGAAGACTGAGGGGGGATCTTATCAATGCTTATAAATACTTAAGGGGAAGGTGCCAGGGGGATGGGAAGAGTCTTTTTTTCAGTGGTGCCCAGTGACAGGACAAGAGGGAACGGGCACAAACTTGACCATAGGCAGTTCCATCTCAACCTGAGGAGGAACTTCTTCCCTGTGCGGGTGGCAGAGCCCTGGCACAGGTTGCCCAGAGAGGTGGGGGAGTCTCCCACTCTGGAGCCATCCCAAACCCGTCTGGATGCCGTCCTGTGCCACTGCTGGGGGTGTCCCTGCTGTGGCAGGGAGTTGGACCGGGGGAGCTCCAGAGGGGTCCCTTCCAAACCTGACCAGTCTGTGATTCTGTGTTGCAATCGTAGAATAGAATCATAGAATCGTTTTGGTTGGAAGAGACCTTTAAGACCATCAAGTTCAACTGTTAACCTAGCACTGCCAAGTTACTAAACCGTGTCCCTCAGCACTACATCTGCATGTCTCTTAAATGTCTCCCAGCCAGCCTTGTTACCTGTGTTATCTCTGACCACAAGGTATAAATCTTTACCCAGCCCATCAGGAGCTCCCTCTCATGCAGTCATCTCTTCTGGAGGGAGAGTACAACTTCCCATGTGTCAGAAGGGCACCCAGACCTGAGGACTCGGTGTGTCTTGGAAAACCTCTTTGTGACCTGTCTTGGGAAGGAAATCTGGTCCTTTCACTCGTTCTGTGCTCTCCCTTGAATAGGGACTGGTTGAAAATAGCGTAGTGAGGCTGACAAGTGGAATGACTGCATCACTCACAGCTCAGATAAATCTGTACCAATTAGGTGCGTCTGCATGCACAGATGAGTTCAGCACTGACTTGTACAGTGATGGACCCAGGAGGAGCTATTTTTAGCTTCCATCTGTCTTTCTAATGACAGGCACTGCCATCCAATTAACTATGTGGCTGCAGTGACAATGTTATCCACGAGCCTCTACCAACTTGGCTAGATCCAAGGGAGGACCATGCTGTTTTCTCCTTGGATATTGGAATGCAAAGCAGGAAAGAAAGTAGTCAAAACAGATATGGGGTCACGAAGTGATATTTCTCGCACAGGTTTTATGGTTTCCTATTAAAAATGCTTATGGCTGCCTCTGTGCTGCCCTGATGCTTTGGTAGGTGAGTGTCATGGTGTTATTAAACGTGGGTTAAAGCAAGGCAATGCCTAGTGGTGCTGCTGAGATTGTCTGCTTGGGCCCAGCCTCTGCGTGGCCCAAGCCATAAAACTGCCCGGCTCAGTTCCTGCATCCACTTTACATCTGGCAGCTGAGTGTGTTTAATGGCGATTCATTTGACACGCTTGCAAAGCGTGGTATGAACTCAGAGAAAACCTTGCCCTGGGTTGGAGTAGATGTAGCCCTGATAAAAGAGGGTGAATAAAACCACCCTTAGCCATGGGATCATGGGAGGCTTCTCTTGTAGCTCCTGTCTGCACTGTCAATTTTAGCCTCATGTCCTTAGTTCTCTCTGTGCCCTGAATTGGGCAGGGAGGACAGGTTTTCAAGGATATATTGTGTCTCTTCTCGTGAGCCCTTGGCCTAATCCCTTTGTATCTCCACCCTTTTCACCCCTAAGATGTTGTGTGTTACAGCCCTCTGGGCCCACGGACAATCCTAAAATGCGTTTGAATAGAGATGTGGGAGACTAAATATCTCCAAGATAATTTTTATGACAAACAAGGCAGTCTTTCATGTGATTTTGCTTCTGGCTTGGTGTAAACTGGCTGTCTTACATCACCAGCTTTGTCAATCGCCTTTGCCATAGCCACCCTCTGTCTCACTCCCTCCGCAGGTGATGTGGCTGCCGGACGCGGAGAGGCAGCTGGTCAGACAGATTGCGCCGGGTTTCCAGCAGACTTCTGGCCTCAAGCTGGACATGGAGCGCATGAGGGAGAAGGGCATCGTGAAACTCAACCTGCGGTACACCAAGGTCACAAACGAGGATGTCAGGTACAGCCCTCGGTTTGGACACTGCGTGATAGCCCATGTACTCCACGGTGGGTGCATACCTGGCCCAACAGCATCTTTTCTGATCGTTCCAGGCTGTCTTATATGCATAGAGGTATCTTTTCAGGTGGATTTGCTCTTGAAAGCGTGAGCTATGCAAGCTTGTCCTTACCCATCACCCAGAATCCAGGCTGTTCCCAGGAGCAAACAGCTGACTCTAATAACATGCTAATTCAGTATATGATGATCCTTTTTGAAATACAAATATATAAATTGTCTGATTCTTATTACACTGTCAGCTCTGGAAGAAGTGAAGGATTTTCACACTGAGTACCTCCAAGTGCTGTTTCATCCTCATTAGCAGCTGCCCTTTGCTTCTCTTTGTCTGCTCCAGAGTTGCTACCACAGAATTTTGATTAGTCCAAAGTCTGGGTATGCTTTCAGAAATTTCTCTTTGCAGAGAATTCCCTCGTTTCGTTACTGTTCTTTGTCAGCTATTTAGACTGGTCAGGTCTCCACTTTAATGAGATTGGCACAGCGTGGGGTTCCTCTCATGCTTGAGCCTGTGTTTGAACTGTGCAGTGTGTTACCTCCCAGCATTGCCACCTTCTCAGAAAGGGCAGATTGTCTCCGGTACAGCTTCTCTATTTTTTTTTGAGTTTGATTCCCCCCCCAAGAAATACTTGAAAATAAAACAGGTTTGCAGAAGAAAAATATCTTCAGAGGATTTGTCTTGCTATACACTTGGGCTTGGGAGTAGGGAAGAGCTGAGCCCGCTGCTCTTTGGGAGCGTGGTCCTATTTAGAGTAATCCAGTGGTGTCTTTCTGTGGCTTCCAGCAATCGGTCTGGTTGCTCACCCTTAAAACCAAGTCTGTGCTTTACCTGCAGGATAATTCCTGCCTGTTTTCCCCTACCTATTTGCTCTATCTCACAGAGAGGACCATATGCCAACTCCCTCATTTATCCCAGCTCATCAGCCCCAATCTCTCAGCAATCCCACCTCAGCTGTCTCCAAAATCAGACTTGCCACCTGAGTGTTTCTTGAACCCCAAAGGCCTTGTGGTGCCCAGTCAAATGGTGCTGCAGTCCTGCAGCATGAACTGGAGCAGGCTCAACAAGCCCTGGTATAACACAGTTCTCTGTCCCCCCCAAATCGGCATCTGGATGTAACATTGCTGCGACCACCTCTGCCCTTGGCAATCCCTTAGCCTTTGGAGCAGCTTGATGATGATGTGAGCTTTGAGATGTCCATATCTTGTACTGCGGCCTTCCACCTCAAAGTGCTTTGCAGATAATAAATTGCGAGGATTATTCTCTGTGCTGGAGATTAGCGATGCTTCTGCTTCATAGATAAGAAAACAGAGCAATTTATGCAAATCGTGTGGGTACAGCGAGTCCACTATCAGTGCTTGGTTTGCTGCTGACAGCTCTTGTACCCCCAGCCTTGCGGTTTTAGCTTCTTGGAGAATGACCTCAGGAGACTGGAAGCTGTAACCCTGCGACTGTCCCCGAAACAAGGGCATGAAGTTGGAAACGCAGTGTGTCAGTTTTTAATTAAGCAAATTGCCTGTGAAGTGTTGCAGGCGTCTGAGCCGGATGTTAATTTTATGTCAACATGATGAGGCAGTTGTTACAAAAACATGCTGTGTCCATCGTTCATAAGGAAGTATCTGAGACGGTCTGTGGCCTGAGCCAGATAGTATCCAAGAGGTGAAGAAAGCTTTCAAGTTCAAACTATTTGATTGCAGTGCCCTTGGGTTGCTCATGAAGTGACTGCCCCTGTTAAAAAGAAAAAAAAAACCAAAACCAAAACAAAACCAAAACAGACCTATTTCACGCAATTCAAACCCAATAAATCTAGCTGTGATTAGAGCTGTCGCTGATGGCAAGAGCTCTCCTCTCGGAGATGAGGGTCTGATGTTTGCTGGGGGGACTCACATCTCACCCTGTCTGTCTCCTGGCAGGGACTACGCCATGGCGAACCTGAGCGTGAATCTCTACACTGTGAACGAGCCCTGGCTGTACTCCATCCTGTGGTGTGCCGGCGTCCAGTCGGTCACCTCCGACAGCTCCCACGTCCTTCGCAAGGTGCCTTTTCCCATCTGGCTAATGGTAAGCATGGTGCCTGGGAAGGTGCTGTGAATCCCTGGGAGGAGGGGGTTGCGGTGGAGGGCTGTAGAAGTGCCCGTTGACCACTGGAACCATAGGGCTAGTGGGTTTCTCCAGGAAGGTTTGGTTGGGTTCGTCGTGTTATAGGGCTTGAGAGTTTTCATCCTCTGCACGTCTGAGTGGTAACAGACCAAGGCTCCTCTTGCACAATCCGTTCCTTCAGATGGCCTTGTCTCTCCCCACCCAGGATTTGGGAGCCTTGGACATGCTTTGCATGCCTGACTTAACCCATATGATTTTTCTATTTTTCTCCAATGGAAAACCACCTTCCCAGACCTGCTGAGCAGCTGGTGAAGTAGGCACACAGGTGAACCAGCAAACCTGGCTTCTGTGTTTCAGCCAGGCTGCAAAACTAGTTTTCTGACTGGTTTTAATACCAAATGAGGAGCAGTTTTACCACTGGCTACCCCATTGCCGGACAAGGAACAACCAGAGACCAAAGATAGCCCCCTTACCCATCATGTAGCCAGTAAACTCTCTGAAAACTTCCCTAGCACTTTGGGTCTCTGAACCAAACAGAAATATTCATATACAATATAGCTGAGTTAGGAAACTTTCATCCCACGAAGCTCTGAGAAAGTCTCAGCACATGAAAAGGAGGGGGAGTTTATAATTGTTCCTGTGTTTGGATTTTCCTGATAACGTCATTTTGGGTGACAGGCTAGAGTTAGAAATGTCATAAACGTTGTGATTTGTATGTGACCCCTGCAGCTCTTGTGCTTTTCTTTCTGCCCTGGGTGATAACTTTAACGATGTGTGGTCTCTCTGTGATTGTACTAACTAGAAAGTTTGTCTGCTTCTGTTTTTTGTCTTCCAGCCTCCAGACGAGTACCACCTAATCTGGATCACGTCTGATCTCATTTCATTTATCGTAATTGTAGGAGTTTTTATATTCCAGAAGTAAGTAGCATTGTTACAGCTCGACTCTCCCGTATTTGTGGTGTGTGTGTTTTGTTCAGTGCGTGGGGTGGAGATGGGACAGAGGAGCACCGTGCTCCTCAGGCACTTGGATTGCAATAGCAGGGGGAAACTATTCATTAAAAATCCCCACAATGACTGCAAACAATAATTCCACTTATGAGATGTGACATTGAATTGGATGAAGTTGCTACTTTTTAAGAAGAATGAGAGATCTCAAAATAGTAGAGGTAGACGCCTTGCACTGCTCATAAATGTGTGTGGGAGAGAAACTGTAAATGCTTTAGGGAAATGGATGTTGAGAAATAGATTAAAATGCTTTAAAGGAAGAAGAGATGTTTTGAGATTCCACCATTATAGTTTTCAAAAAGAACATGCTAGTTTTCTCCAATCAGTTTGTTCCCATTTGGATGAAGAAATAGAAATATTCATAGAATCATAGAATGGTTTGGGTTGGAAGGGACCTTGAAGATCATCTCGTTCCCACCCCCTGCCCCGGGCAGGGACCCCTCCCCCCAGCCCAGGGTGCTCCCAGCCCCGTCCAACCCGGCCTTGGACACCTCCAGGGATGGGGCAGCCACAGCTTCTCTGGGCAGCCTGCGCCAGGGGCTCACCACCCTCAGAGTGAAAAAATTTCTTCCTGATATCTCATCTAAATCTCCTCTCTTCCAGTTTGAAGCCATTCCCCCTCATCCCATCACTCGCCTCCCTGATCCAGAGTCCCCCCCAGCTCTCCTGGAGCCCCTTTAGGCACTGGAAGGGGCTCTGAGGTCTCTGCGGAGCCTTCTCTTCTCCAGGCTGAACCCCCCCTCTCCCAGCCTGTCCTCCCCGCAGAGGGGCTCAGCCCTCGCAGCATCTCCGGGCCCTCCTCTGGCCCCGCTCCCCCAGGGCCGTGTCTCTGCTGTGCTGAGCCCCCAAGCTGGAGGCAGCGCTGCAGGGGGGCTCCCCAGAGCGCAGCAGAGGGGCACAGTCCCCCCTCGCCCCGCTGGCCACGCTGCTGGGGATGCAGCCCGGGGTGCCAGCGCACATTGCCAGCTCATGGTGAGCTTTCCATCCGTCAACACCCCCAAGTCCTTCTCCTCAGGGCTGCTCTCCATCCCTTCATTGCCCAGCCTGGATTTGTGCTTGGGATTGCCCCCACCCATGTACTTGCACATGTATGATGATTTAGCAAATCACATCAGCTGCTTAGTTTGATGCATAGAGAAAGTCTCTCCATTTTCCATAGAAAAGGGAGAGCAAGGATTTGATGAGAGCTTGACAGAAGCCTTTCTTTTAGCCAGGATCCCTGAAAAAAAATGTGGTGCATAAAGCCAGGGAGGCGAGCAAGTTAAGACACTGGTAAATCAGGAGGAGGCAAACCAACTTCCTAATGGCAGACTTGGCCTAGCGACCATCCTCTTGATTACACTGGAGGAAACCACGGTGTCCTCCCAAGTGATGTGCCTTTTCTCCTAGGAGGCATTTTAGCTGTCAGTGATGACAGCGTAATCACCCTCTCTGGGAAAATGCGCGAGCTCAGAGAGATGCGTTCCCTCCAGCGAGAAGCAGCAGCCGTCTCCTGGGAAAATCTGTCATTCTGAAATTGCAGCCCCTCTTCCCCTGGCTCTATAATCTCATCTGCTTTGGTATACACAAATGATTGTCCTAGAGATGTCAAGGGACCTACGCTTTCCTTCCTCCTTAATATCCGAAATGCCTTTATGTTAGGAGCAGCAATTTCATTCACTTCAGCCTCATGAGCCAATGATTTTGCTGTCGCCTTGCCCCACATCACCTGCTTGTAGTAATCTCTTTCCTTCCCCGGGGTGCAGAATTACCCGGGTATTTTTGCCATGTTGCAGTAGGCTATTTCTCCTGCCAGCAGCTGTGATGGATTTGACTTCAGGCCACATGTTGGGTTTGTTTATGATTATGTCTAAGTTAATGAATCGCACAGTCCCACGCTGGCAGACCTGTGACCAGCGTGTTCCCAGTTCCAGCCATGGGATAATGGAGTGAGCAGCAGATTCCAAGCTCTCCTCTCAGATTAAATTTCCCAACAGTTAATGAAACCACTGATGGAGATGAGATTAAATTTTTTCTAAGGAGTCTTGTGATCTGAATTGTGGCTGATTAAACCTTTCCTCCAGAAGGGCTTTGTGGCTTTGTTGCCTGGAAGCTGCCTCCACTCCCTCAAATTTGTCAGTTGACGATAAGAGATGTCCCTGTCCTTTAGACCCTGTATTTCTCTGTCAGAAATGCATGGAGGATTCTGGAGGCAGGGACTGACCTCTCTGAAGAGCAGAATTTGAAGGCCAAGTTGATGAGATAGTTGCAGTCTTTTGCATCATCTCCCACAGACAGTTTTAGAAGGCTTTGCTGAATCAGACCCAGGAGACCACAGCTGAAGAAATTAAACTGATTCAAACTGCTGAATGGGAAGTAAAGGTCCCAGAGCAGAGTGAGATGATGCATGCTTGGAGAAGTCACAGCTACGTGGACTTTGCAATAGTTGGACTCTTCCTCTCTGCCCTGATTGAATTTCTTCCAGTTTGGAAGAGGTTTGGTGGAGTAGGGTAAGGGGAAGCAGGGTAAGGAAGGAAAGCATTATTGCAGGATTACTCTTCCACCTTCTGTGTAAATGTGATACAGATGAGAAGAGCTGGAAACTGCCACCAGCTTTCCCCAGCGTCCATCAACCTGGAGCACAGAGCTCCCTGCCCAGCCTCTGGACCTGATGTAGAAAGGCAGTTGCTCAGTGAGGTCTGGCCACGTGGGGGCCATCATAGCAGGGCCAAATGTCTTCTTTCAGATCTCTCCCTTGGGACAACTCAGCCCTGAGTCAGTAGAAGGAAGAAGGAGAAATTCTAGCATCAGAAGTTGGACTTTCTGCAGCAGAGGGCTTGCTCTTCCAAGAACTTTGTGCAGGAGAGACCCATTTCCCTGCCCTTCCAGTTTCTCTACCACATGAAAGAATTAGTAGCAGCGTTGAGGATAAATCAAAAACAAAACAAATTGCAGCAGAATTGCCCAACTACTACCTGCTGATGCGATTCAGCTCTGGGATATGGGGTTTGACATTTGGCCTTCACTGTCGTGGTTGCTTTTCTGTAGTTTTTTTTTCTTTTTTTTTTCCCCCAAGTCCTTTTTGGGGCAAAACAGAGCTGCTTCCTTCATGCAAGGATGAGGGGGCGGGTGGGAACAGAGCCACCGCTTCGATGTGCTCGTCCTCTCTCCTACGCATGGCTTGTCTCTCCTCCGTAGCCACGGGTAGGGATTGCTCCTGCTGTTCTGCTTCAGCCCTGGTGACAGGATCATGGCAGCCTCTCCGGAGGGGAAATACCAACTGTGATAACTTCTAACCGATCTTTTTTTGCCTCTTTGCCTTGTTTATTTTCTTACTTGCTCTGACTGTTGTGCATGTTCCTCCTCTTTCTCTCTCTGCTGCATTCTGGCATCTCACAGCTATCACATGATCAGGTAATTCTGGTGCTTTCCTCCTCTTTCTCTTTTTCATTCAACCTTCCTTTCTCTCTTTCTTTCTCCCTCTCTGCTATGGCTTCACTGCAGATGGACAGGGCGGGACGCAGTTTTTCGTGATGCTTTCAAACATCTGGCTTCACAGGGGGACCATAAGGGTCTGAACATTGCATGGTCCATAGCCATGAGCATCACGGGAGCCTGATGCTGAAGCAGGTGGATGTTTTGAAGGCAATCTGACCTTCTGGTACAATGATTCAAGTTGTTGCCTTTTAAAAAACACCCTATTCTGAGGTCCTGCAGTGTGTTGTAATTGGGAAATTCCCAGTGGAAGTAACCCTTTCTCCACGAAAATTATCCCATGCAATATATCCCCTTCCTTCCTACATTTACCAGAGGTTTTTGAGACCAACCTCTTCTAAATTGGCCAATTCTAAAGAAAATTATATAACCTGCTCAATTATATAAAGTAGCCCTTTTCCAGCCCTGGGAATGAATTCATAAAGTTAATAGCTGGAAAGGTTTGGATCAACAATTGGTGCACTTGGAGCTTGGCATCTTTCAGGAGTCTGTTCCCAGTTACACCACTGTGAAACTGGAAACGCAGTGTGAAAATATTGCATTTCCCTGGGATATGCCAGATTTCCCCCATTGTACCCTGGGATATGCCAGATTTGAAGTGCCATCAGTTGGAAACCCCAATTTCTCCTTGTACTGGCTGTTTTCTCACCAGTCGTTCTCGTCCCCTTGGAGGGAAGCGCTGTTGCTTTTCTGCAGTAAAGCCTTCACTGCGTCCGTACTCCGACCAAACTCTTCACGTGTTACCTTCTCCATTCCTTCTGCTGTGTGCCACGGGGTTGTATTTCTGAGGACTTGGCTACTCCCTACCTGTGCTTATCTGACCCTCTCCCTCTGCCCACCCACCACCTTGGGGGTCGGAGTTGGCCACCCTCAAGCACTGCCTGCTCCGCGAGGTACCTTGGACTTGTGGTGCTACATCCTCGTGGCACCTCCCCAAAACAGGACCTGGCTGTGGGGCCAGGCTGAGTCCTTCTATGGGTGCAGGGAGGTTGGGTGTTTTCCCCGTCCTGCCTCCCCCTTGCTCCCTGGCTCATGGATAAGGAGAAGAGAGGCACGGATGATCTAGGCAGGCTTTAAGCAAGAGTGGTCACTGGATGGGGACTCTGTAGTTGCAGCTGGCTTGGCTCTTTGCTTGCTCCATCTTATCACCTTGGTACCAATCAACCCCGTTTTCTCCCCGACCTGCCCCTCTCCCATCCCCTTTCCCTGCCATTTAGCATCTCCCCTCCAAACCAAGGGTCCGGTTGTGGCCCTAACACGGTGTATGCTGTCTCTGTGTTGTTGTCACAGTATTTTTTAGTCTGTTCCCACCCCGTGTCCGTCTGGTCTGCTTTGATGCCAACTTCCCAGAACAAGACCTACCTGCTGTCTGTCTGGCCTTTTTGCACACTGCTGTCCTAAACGTGGCTGATCACAACAGAGTCCAAGGGGGTAGGAGAGGTGCTCTTTTCTATTAAACAAGCACTCTGGAGACCCAAAGGCTACCGAGCACAGCAGAGAGTATTTTGTATGGTGTTGGAGTTGCATTGTTGTGATTAAATGTACTGGTGGCTCTTCTAAAGAGGACACTTCGCCCTGAAAAATGGGGTCACCCTCTTCTAGCTTGTTGAATCAGAGCAATGCACCCTTGTGAGAGGAGTCATCAGCCCCTCGTGCATGATTAACCACCCTGGGTCTGGCCGCCGCCACCATGTGAGATGGGGAGCAAAGAGCAGTGGTCATTCCTCCTGAAAGGAGGAGAAAAGCCCTTGGTCCCTGAACCCCTTTGAGGCTGGGCTGTCTGTGCTTCAAAATAGCCCATGCCCTCCATGGGACGTCTAGGACCTATGGGCAAGAGATCATCATGCCTTTTGGCCACGCAACCCAGCCTGATGCTGAAAATGCTGATGATGTGGGCGAAGAAAAAAAAGTCATTGTTGTAGCAACATGTTTTGGTCCTGAACGTAGTTTATGGAGGGTCTTATCCCATGAGATGCTGTGTGCTTCCAACCACACTGACCTTAGTGGGATCTGCCTGCATGGGACACTAAGGGCAAAAATGGTCATCTTCCAGGTCAGAGTGGCTCAGCTTAGGTGATGATGATAGAAGAAAAATGTTTTCTTGTATTTTATTTTTTTTATATACTTTGTCTTTGCCTCCTTGTGCTTCCCCTGTGTTGCTTCTGTCCATGGGTCTGTGAGTTGTGTCGTGTTGCCATCCCACCCCTTCTTTTCTCTGTAGCAGAGCATCCGCCTCCAACCGTACCCCAGTCAAAGCCTGATGGTGCAGTGTCACCCACTGGGATTTGGGAAAGGGATGGAAACCCCACGAAATCAACACCAACTAGATTTTCCTGGAAAAATTACAGAACCTCTTTTGTGGATGTGGCTTTGTCAGGCTGATGCTGTGGACCCAGGCTGGGGGTGCACGGGGGCTCCTCAAATCCTCTGCTACTGGGGCTGGTTGGGGGTTAGAAATTTAAGAGAAGGTGGTTGTCACTTTTTTTTTAAAAAAAAATATAAAAATATTAAAACAAAATCACCTTCTCTTGTGCGGGCGAGCCACTAGATGGTGCCAGAAGATCAGAAGCCCCATAAGCCACCCTAAATCCCTGCTGTTTCTCCATCAAATAGCCTTACAGCATCCCTGGCGCTGTCAGGGAGAATAGGATTTGCTGGAAAGCCTTCCTCTGTGGTCAGGAGGTAGGAGAAATCGGTAGGGTGTGGGCTATGAAAGCCTGGGCTAAACAACATCCCTTTGCAATGGGATATTGGGTACGGCTGCTTTGTCTGAGCCCACCAAGCCCTGTTTTCCCCTGTTGCCGCAGCAGCCCACCTTTCGCTCCGGCTGACAGCAGCTCTGCAGCTGAGGGTCTGCTACAGGGGTGCTCTCAGGCTGGAAAAACAGCTTTAAAAGCAAAATTCCCCCTGGAACACACTGCCGTTGCTTATTACCAACATCAGTAATTTTTTTTTACGTGCACTCAGTAATGAGAATAGAAGTCTGGCTAATTTTAAATCGAGCCAAGTTCCTAGCATCAGCCTCATGTTGTTTATGTGGTGGAAACTTTTGGTGAATGCTGAGTTTCATCAAGGCTTAAAAAGTGTGGGGTTTGGGTAGAAGCATTTAAGCAAAGACCTGGCATTTGGGGATGGAAGTGCTCTGGGGAGAGATCGTGTTCAGGGGAACCGTATGTGACGGGGACAGTGTCTTTGCTGCGTCTCAAGTTTGAGACCTCAATTTCTCTTTGAGCTCTCTTCTCCCACAAGGGTAAGCATGTCATACAGTGAGAAAAGGTTATGGCTTCTTTACTTGGCTTGGTCTCTTGTTTTGTTCCCCCTTTCCAACCCAAAGAGTCAAAGTAGCCCTACCTCCTTAGGGCAGTTGGGTAGCTGATGTGATAGAACGAGATATCTGCAGTCTTTGGTGAAATTAGCAGAATTAGGATGCTCAAGGTGGTTAAAGGTGACCTGCTTGTATGTCTGTACCCCTCGGAGGTAACATGCTCATCTCTGAACATCCTCCTACCATACGGGGTTGCGTAGGTGCAAGGGAGCAAGGCGTGAGGGTCTCTGGGACTTGTTGGTCTCCACATTGTTGGTGGCCACTTGCCTTGAGGATGCTCCCGTGGTTGGGGAGACCAGCTCCTGATATCCCCCTCTTGTCTTGCAGGTGGCGCCTAGGGAGCATCAGGACCTACAACCCGGAGCAGATCATGCTCAGTGCTGCTGTCCGCCGGTCTAGCCGGGATGTCAAGATCATGAAGGAGAAGCTGATCTTCTCGGGTACGGATGGGGCTGGTCGGTCAGAGCCATTTGCTCCATCCCTCAGTTATGACCCTGTTCTCCGCTGATAGAGCGGGTGGTCTTGGTACAGGTGTCATCATTGGTGGGACAGGGTGGCTGGACTGATCCTGCTGCACTGAACCACTCGTGGGGTATGGTCATGGCTCATCCATCCCAAACTGGTGCTCGTCTGAGACACAGGATTTCTCAGCAAATCAGTGCTAACTTCCCAAGTTGTGTCACGCAGCTCTCGTACTGTCCCACGTCACCTCCACTCTGGATTGTCAACAGAGTGTCAAAAGCTATGAAATACTATTGAAATAATTATATAGGTCACCACAAATAGTGGTGATGAGTTTGGGGTAGACCTGGAATTCAATGGCCCTGTGGATTGAGGAGTTTGTAATAATCCTTGTGCTCCTCCCAGCGTTTATTTGTGTTGGAACATCTCACCCCACCTCTAAGAAAGAGCCCAGAAGTGTGTACAAAGAGGGAAACGTTTAGCTTTCAAAGATTAAAGTTGGTGCATGAAGCTGGAAAACTCATGTTTGAAGGAATGTGAATATAATCTCCCCTTGAGCTTTGTTATGGGTTTTCTTTCCTTGTGTTTAGGGGCTAGAGACCTCCAGCAGGGAACAGGGTTTATTGTACTGGGCACATACACAGCAAAACGACAACTCTTGCTTCAAAGAGCTTATTGTGTGAAATGCAGGCCTGATTCTGCCCTCCAGAGATGGTGAAAATTAGGTGTAAATCCAGGGAATCCAGAGAGGGAAAGCAATTGGTCACAGCTGAATTAAGCCTTCCCCACATGTTCTAGATGTAAAATGTTGTAGACATAAAATATCCTTAGAGGTAGGGGATACATATTAAAGTTTGCTGCACCTGAAACAGATGTTCTTGCTTAGGGTGGGTGTTTACAATTAAAACATTGGTGGTTGCATGTTTTCCCCGGTGAAACCAGTGACGATAGCAGCCTGCCCTTTTCCAGAATGGTCATTTGGGTAGAGAATGAAGTTCAGGTATTTTGCACCCTTTCCCCACAGGTGATTAATTCAGCCTGTGGCATAGCATCATGTGTATGGGGAATGTCCAGTTTTGTCTCTGGTGGTGATGGGGCTGTCAAGGTCTGAAATTTAGAGGTGAGCTCCTATTTGGAGGCAGATCCTATTCATAACTGGTTTTAAATGGGTGCAGTGTTACTAACCCCGGGGTCAAATCCCTGTAGGTACAGACAGATCCCGCTTGCTGGAATTGCATGGCTGCCCAGTGCCTCAGTTTCCCCATCCATGGGGGAGCTCCTGGGACCTACATCCCTGTGACGATGTGTTCCCCCCTCCCTTCTCTACCCTCCCCAGAGATCAACAACGGTGTGGAGACCACGGACGAGCTGTCTCTCTGCTCTGAGAACGGCTATGCCAACGAGATGGTCACCCCCACGGATCATCGGGACACCAAGCTGAGGATGAACTGAGGGGCTCCAGTCCAACCCTGGCACGTGGCATCCCCCGTGTTCACTCCGGCAGTGAGAGCCGTGCTCTCCTGCTCGCTGCGGGATGGGAACCTTTGAGGAACTGCTGGTCGGGCAGAGACCCCTTCCCATACCCCATCGCTGGCTGCTCCACCTCCCTGGTTGTGAGGTTGGGGGGCTTATTTTTGTAAATATGTAGAAAATCTGAACTTTTTTGTCTCTTTTGGTTGGTTTTTTTTCCGAGTGTAATTTTTCAGGGCATGAGTGGAAATACTGTGTTCATTAAATCCTCGACCTTATGGCTGAAGTTATTTGGGTTTTGACGTGACAGCCTGTCTCCCCTTTGGAGTTCTGGGAAAAACACGTTGGACGTGTCTCCCCTTTCTCCCCTTTGCCCTGCTCCTCTCCTTCCCTCAGTGCAGCGACTGTGTAGCTGAATGTTGTGATGTTCTCGTGAAGTGTCGTTTTTGTTATGGGTTTGTTTTTGGTTTTTTTTTTTTGTTCCCCCAGTTTTCCCCCTTTCCTGGGCAATGAAGATTTTGCTCTAAAGCAACGGGAGGCTGTTTGGAGGAGAGAAGCTTTCCTAGGAGAGGAGATAGCACTGCTCTTCCCCCCGCCGAAGTTCAGAGCCAGGGAAGGGGTTGCACTGGCTCAGTCACTTGGGCACCTTCTCCTTGTCCCGTCCTCCTTCCCTAAAGCCTGGTTGCTCGCAGGGGGATGGCCTTCTGGAAATATTCTGCCACAGTCTCTTGAAGGCAAATCCTGAGTGTTGGCTGTAGATAGGCCTCTGCTGGCAGCACTGTTTTCCTTTTTTTTTTTTTTTTTTCCCCTTTTTTCTTTCTTTCTGTCTTCTCCCTGAGTTGGGCTCTGTCGGGAGCCCAGGTGGCTTGCAAAAAGCAATGCCGTGGACACCATCACCGCTCAGATCTGGCTAAAGTGCCTGCCACTCCAAGTGGCATTTGGAGTCGCTCCTTGTTTCCCTGTCCTTGCACCCGCGTGGGAAGACAAGGTGGTGGTACAGTGTGAGCTTCCCCTGCTCTGGGCCAAGGAGATGCCCATGGGTGAAGGAGTTGTAAATAGTTTGGAAGGCGAAGCAGCCCCGGAGTGTAATTTATTCCTGCAAGGAGACCTTTCCTCCTTGCTTTATAAGCAGGATCTTTAAAAGCTGCATGTTCACGTCCTCCAAAGGAGTGACTGTCTTGCAGCAGATGCTGACAGGCTCATGAAGGCAAGAGCTCTCATCAGCGTGTTTCCAATGCAAAAGGCTTTAAACCAAAATCCTAGACCAGAGGTTAAAAGAAAAAAAAAAAAACCAAACCAAAAACCTAAACTCAAACTAAGTAGATGACAGTTGTGTTTTATTCCCTCCCTGAAATGGCTTGTGGCCAGCCCAAGGGCGGTCTCAGCTCTTTGCTGGTGACCTTCAAGGCCTCATGGAGAGGAGCCTGGTTTTGGGTCACTCTGCTGTTCGCACGGAGCTGGTTCCCAAGGCAGCTGAGGCCAGCCGGAAGGCTGCCGGAGCTGTGAATGGGGCTTGGCTCGGTCCCCGTGGCCTTCTGGTGTTGAGTTGCTCTCTTCCTTGCTGGATCTTGGTCGACATGACGTGTGATGTGAGAAATCCCATTGAGTGTGAGCTTCCTTTGAAGCTTGCTGTGCACTGCCTTCAAAGAGGTGGGACCATCAAAGGTGTTTACTGTGGAGGGAATGGGAGGGGAGGCTTAGTCTTTGGATGCTGGCCAAGCCGGGCTGTGGAGCCCGTGAGAGGCTGGGAGAACTCACCTTGCAGAGGAGAAGGTGGTCTGGGGGATGCTGATGTGCATCGCATGCAATGCACAAAGCGGGCTTGGAAAGGCCAGAAAGAAGCCACGATAAAAACAGCCTCGAGCAGTTTGTTCTTGGTTTGGCAGCACTGAACTGCTCTATTTCTTTTTTTGTGCTCTACTTTGGTAGTGTTTTGAAACCCTGAAGTTTTGGGCTTAGTGTGTAAAACTCGGGGGCAGAAGTGGCCAAATTATCTGTGTAAGAGAAAAATACACCTGTTAATAATGAAAATGTGAATTGTGATGCTTTAATAACCACCTCCTAAGCAGTACAACACAAGACTCTAATTCATTTGCATCTACCCTGGGTTTTTATGAATGTAAGTGGAATAAGACCCTGGTCCATGCTCCCTCTTACCTTCCCCAAATACTGTCCTTCTATATGGTACTCTCTCAAGTCTGTGAAACACGGTGTGGTTTTTTTTTCTGCAGAATTGCAAGATTTTGGTGGATTTGAAGGCTTTTGAGAACAAAGTTGCTTCTCCCTTTAATGTGGTGCTGTATTGAAACATTCCCAGTGGATTGTCATTGCCAAGTGAGAGATGTTGTTAAATCTCAGCATCTGTTGATAATCACCTGCATGTTCTGTTTTTATCCTTGGAGATGACTTTATTGAAAGGTCAAGTGCTTAAAAGCTTGGAAGTGTTAAAAGCAATCCAACAAAGACTTGTTCTCACAATTAATTTTTTTCTTTCTTTTTTTTATGACGAGACCCAAACTTTATGCGTAATGCACTGACTGTTACCATTGTTGTCCTGAATATTTGCTACCTTTTTTTTTTTTTAAAAAAAGGGATGATACTTTTTTGATGAAAATAGACCTAGACCAAAATAAACTCTGCAATGCTCTGTGAAATAAACTGTCAGTATTCCCCTGCCAGTCTGTGGTGGTGTTATGTCTTCTGGGATCGCTTGCATAACGATGATGTCATGATCTTCTCCCCGTGTTTCTGCTTTTTCTTGCTACATGAGGGAGCTAAAGGTCTGACTAGAGGGGGGTTTGGAGATCCGTTCTTATTGAGGTTGGTACAGTGTTGTTGTTGCATCTCTTCTTGATGACACCAAGCTAAGTGGTGCAGGTGACACACCTGAGGGATGGAATACCATCCAGAGGGACCAGGACAGGCTCAAGAAATGGGCCTGTGTGAACCTCATGAGGCTCAACAAGGTCAAGTGCAGGGTCCTGCACCTGGATTGGCAACCCTCAGCATCCATACAGGGTGGGGGATGAAGGGATGGAGAGCAGCCCTGAGGAGAAGGACTTGGGGGTACTGGTGGATGAGAAGCTGGACATGAGTTGGCAATGTGCCCTAGCAGCCCAGCGAGCCCCCGGCACCCCGGGCTGCATCCCCAGCAGCGTGGCCAGCGGGGCGAGGGGGGACTGTGCCCCTCTGCTGCGCTCTGGGGAGCCCCCCCTGCAGCGCTGCCTCCAGCTCGGGGGCTCAGCACAGCAGAGACACGGCCCTGGGGGAGCGGGGCCAGAGGAGGGCCCGGAGATGCTGCGAGGGCTGAGCCCCTCTGCGGGGAGGACAGGCTGGGAGGGGGGGGTGTTCAGCCTGGAGAAGAGAAGACTCCGTGGAGACCTCAGAGCCCCTTCCAGTGCCTAAAGGGGCTCCAGGAGAGCTGGGGGGGGACTCTGGGTCAGGGAGAGGAGCGATGGGACGAAGGGGAATGGCTTTAAACTAAAAGAGGGGAGACTCAGACTAGATCTAAGGAAGAAATGTTTTACGCTGAGGGTGGTGAGGCACTAGCCCAGGTTGCCCAGAGAAGCTGTGGCTGCCCCATCCCTGGAGGTGTCCAAGGCCAGGTTGGATGGGGCTTAGAGCAACCTGGGCTGGTGGGAGGTGTCCCTGCCCACAGCAGGGGGCTTGGACTAGCTGACTTTTAAAGGAACCTTCCAACCCAACCCAAACCGTTCTATGGT
Source organism: Pluvialis apricaria (assembly GCA_017639485.1). Taxonomy (NCBI): domain Eukaryota; kingdom Metazoa; phylum Chordata; class Aves; order Charadriiformes; family Charadriidae; genus Pluvialis; species Pluvialis apricaria. The sequence goes on from CM030007.1 coordinate 3,233,638, forward strand.
TCTCTCCCATCCAGGTTTTATAAGGCAGTAGCTGAAAAGCAGTCGTGTGAAGAGCAGGCGACTGTGCAGACCTGCGTCTTGAACAGTAACTGTAGAATAATTGTTCAGTGCTCATGGCCACGTGGGGACAATGATATACTCCTAGAACCGATCAGCCAGCAGTTTTAAACCAAACGGGAAGCAATTTATTTTCAACACACATTATGCAAGTCATTGCCCCAGGGTGCTGTGAAGGCTAAAAAACCATAAGCAGGTTCAAAGAGCAATAAATGGCTCATACATCCATTAGCACTTATTAAACACAGCAGCCCAGATGCGAGATCCAGCTTGGGAAGCCCCTGAGCAGTTCTTTGCTAAATAGGTATATTAAGGGAAAGTCTTGCTTGGTGCTTGATCTGGTTTTTTGTTTGTTTTGTTTTTTATTCTTTACCTGAGGATCTGCTCCCAGCTGCAGACAAGAGGGTGGTTTGGGTGAGAAGGGGATCTCGTCTGGGTCAGCATGGGATTGTTCTTTGTTAAGCAGCTGTTTTCTCCAGCCCCTGAATGACTGCATTTAACTGATAGTTGAGAGGGATTAAAATAAATACACCACTATCTCACCGGTTGGTGATAGGTAGTCAGCACTGTGTCATGAATTCGACTGGCTCTGGGAATACCATTTGAGTGTTAAATACAAAATTGCCATAGGGGAAGGGGTAGAGCTCCTGATATCTACAATACTGAATAATCCCTAACTGGGGCTGTCATTGCTATACCCTAGGGAAAGATATTGAAAAGTTGAAAGGAAAGAAACGAGAATCATGGAGGCTGTGTCTGTTATTCAAATAAAAGAGCTGAGAATTGGTTGCTGGCTCTAAGCCCAAATGGCTCGGGACAGCCAACATTGTGCTATTTAACTCTTTTTCTTCCTCTCTAAAACTGACCTTATTTATAAGAGCTTAGTGGTACAGCTGGGATGGTTCTCATGGTATCTGGGAACCTTTCCAGCCTTTTAAATTTGCCAGTAGAGTTGTAGTCCTGGGCGTCTGGGAGGTGATGTTGATGTGACCATGCCCTAGGCCCGCACAGCTATCTGCTGTAAGAAGGATCTCTCATATCTCTGCTAAAGCCTTAATATGATGCAGTGGCTTGGAGCTTTTGAAGTTCAAACTCCGTGTGAAAATTCTGGTGGTCCTGTGAGCAGCAGCATGAGGCTGAAGGCTGGTTCCCCTTCTCTTAGTCTCTTGATACAAGCAACCTCTTCTTGGTTGAAGATCCTGACCGAGTTTCAAGCTCAATGTGAGTATTGACCATATGTGAAATAGGAAACCAAGTTGTTTAGGGTTTTTTTTCCCCTCTGAAGCATCTTAGTTTTCTCCCTCTCTTCCTTCTGGACCTTGTTTCTGTTCTAGTTACTCCTCTGCCCTTACTCATCTACTTGGCTCTCCTGCTTCAACCTCTTCTCCTGGAGGCTGGTGACTGCCCTTCACTTCTGCTAACTGGCTGAGAGTGAAAAGAGGGTGTTCTGACTCTCTCCATGGCAAGGTGGAGCCATGGACAGTGATGCCAGGAGTGCTGTCCTGGATAGAACACATTTCCTTTTCTTGGGCATGTGATGGGGAGGTACAGACCACAGCATGATCAAGTCCTAGTGACCATCTTCTTCAAGTTGTCTCTCCATGGCCTCTGTCAACTGATTTATCCAAAGCTCTTCTACCTTTTCTTTTGTCCTTTTCATTCTGTTTTCCTCATTTTCTCTTCAGCCTAGCTGTACCCCTTCTCCTTCCTGTTGCTTTCCCCCCCTGACACATATACTCTGCTGCTCCTTCAGGAAGCTTTGGTCCTACGTTCACCAGAGAGCTTTCCCCAACAGATGCCTGGAGTTCCTGGTCCTATATATTTTTATTTCCCTTTTGCATCTTTTTAATGCATGTGGCTGCGTTCCTAATGGCTTCCATGTGCCAGGGGCTGAGTGTTTTTAATGTGAAGAAGGGATTTTTAGAGTCCCAATCCACTGTAAGATCACTGCTTCTGGTGTCTGTATCTGCTCCGGGAGAAGACCCAGGGCACTGAGAGCAAATGATAGATTGAGCTCCTGCCCCTGCATAAGGCGTCCTTCCTCCAGCGCTGTCTAGCAAACACCCCTTTTAAACACCTCCACATCTTTTTGCAGCTCTATGGGGTTTTTAATGCCCTCAGTTTCAGGCAAAAATGCCACAAGTGTGGGTTGTACCACAGCCTTTGCACAGTGACAGCCGCTTTGGGGCATGGTGGCATCACACGGGGAGATCCAGGGCCAAGTGGATTTCTACAGGCTGGCTGTAGAAACCTGCTCGATAAGCAGCTTGGCATGGGCACAGGGACAGCTGCAGCCTGCAAAGCCTATTCATTGTGGTCACTGTGTGTGTTTACAACCCTTAGTAGCTGGTCCTCCCCACCCCCACACGTGGCGTGACGCTGGGGTTGGGTTTTGAACAGGTTGGTAGCCCCATGCTTTATGGCTGCGAGGAGATGATGGCTTTGCAACTTTGCTGAAGAGTTTCCAACACTCCGGAGACCTTTCTGCTGTGCCCCAGAGGGCAGGATCAGTGCTGTGCTGCCATTTGTCCTGATGACCCACTCCTGGTCATCTCTAGCTCCATCTGTGTGCAGATATGGTGGCGCCCCTGGTCGGCGCAGCCTGGTGGTGCCAACTCTATCGAGGTGGAAGGTCTTAAGACCAAATCCCCTGCCCTTCTCAGCCCGCGGCGCAGGCTGGGAAACCGCAGTCCCTTCCAGGTTGTCAGGGATTCATATGCAAATGCTGGGAGCAAGCAGGATGACAGCTTGTGCCCTGCATCCCATCGATGGGAGAGGAGCAGGAAGGAGCCAGCCAGTAAACGTGGAGATGGTGCCCTGCAAAAAGACGATTTCACCGGGCTGACAACGTGCTGGGGCTGGTTATTATTAATATTTCCCTTCTGTCTAGTGTGAAATAACACACGTTGTTTGAAGTGATGCTGGGCAAGGGAAGGAAGGCTGGCTGAATTGCATTAGGGGGGTTGACAATCTTCAGCACAAGTTACTTTGTGGAGCTTCCCCAGGGCTGCTTTGATCCCTGCTACGAGCATTTAAAAATTCAGCCGACAACTGGGATCAAGTCGGAGGGGAGGGTGCAGAAAGCCACAAGGGGCAAACCTCCCCTTCTGTCCTCATCATCCTCAAGGACCTAATTACCTAATTATCACACGTTAATGAGGGGGACTGCAGCTCCTCCCTGACCCAGTCCGTTCCTGCTCCAGGCATCTTTTTGCTCACAGACCCCTATTTCATTTATTGGCTTTAGTGTGGTTTCCAGTGAGACAGAGTCTCTATCAAATGAATCGTTCCACCTGGACCTCAATTTGCTTTCCAGATGGCTCGACCCTCTCAAGCTGCCCTGGTGTGATATATTTTTCCCGGAGCTGTGATGGGTTTTCCCTTGGTCCTGGCTCCTCCCTGGCTGGCTGTTATTGACAGCTGCATGGCTAATGCCCTGTAGCTCTCCGGCATGTCATTCAGGAGAAACAAAAGCAGATTTCTCCCCCACCTCTCCGGCAACAAGGATAAAGGGGATGCTTTTGTGCTTCCCCAAGCGTTGCTGCAGAAGGGCTGAGCGTGCTTCGCGGAGGGGACCTGTCTCCGAGCAGAGCCCCGATGTGGATGGGAGCTGTCCGAGAGGGAAGTTGAGTCTTCGCTAGGTCCCACCTGGAGAACACAACCTGTGCGCCAGGTAACGTTGGACTTCTTGCACTGGCAACTGGGGAGGCTTGCAAAAAAAATATAATCAGCATTTGCTGATGTGTGGTGCTTGGCTGGAGAGGGTGACCCAGAAAGGAGTGTGCACGGATGAGGGCAATGGGGCAAACCCACTCTTTCTTTGGCGTTTGGCATAATTTGTCTCATGGGTAGACAAGGATGGATGTGAGCTGGAGAAGGGCATTTGGATTAATTAGGGAGGGGTGCGTGTGTATCTTTGTAAGGAGGTCAGCCCGAGCTGTTTCTTCCCAACACTGAGCCATGCAGAGATGTGTGTGACCCTGACGGCTCGGAAATGTGTGTGGATCAGGGAGAGAAGCGGGGATATAGATGTGTTTGTCTTGGCTGGAGCTGCGTGTGTCGGCAAAACGTGGAGTCTGCCGTGCTTTTTGCAAAGGCATCTGTAGAGAGCTGCCTTTGTTGTAACTTCTAAATCACTTTGAACCAACTGACAGCGGTTCCCTTCTGTACACAGCCCTGAGCACCCATCAGTGGTGTTTGGCGTGTTTAGAGCCTTCACCCACCCCCACAGGATTTCTTAGATATTTAGCTAGGGCTTGTCATGCTGCTTCACTGCTCTTTAGGTCTCTGCAGCTCTCCCGTGGCACGGGCAGAGGTGTTTTCCCCACTGCTGGGGGATTCTGGAGGCACAAAGGATGTGGTGACACTTTCTCAGGGTGAAGATCCTCAGGACTAGATTTGGTTGTCCTACACACAGCTACCCTGGTGCAGGTGCAGCCAGGAGGTGTCCTCTGGAGCGTGGGGGAATCTGAACACCTTTGGGGTCTGTGGTTGGATGTGGGGGCTGTCCGGGAGGTGCAGGTGTAGGAAAAGAGATGAAGACAGGGATTTTGATTCATGAGATATTCGAGGTAATCCTCCTTGAGGGATGTGCTACCTGCCTTCTTTCAGGGGAGTGTGTGGACGCCACAAAGCCACTGATGTCTAGTAACTTGTCACCCCAGTGGGAACTTGTGCTCCTGCCAGAGGCTTGTGGTAAGATGCTCCAGAACCTGATTTAGGGGTCCCTTAAGAGCCTCAGAAAAGCAATCTAAAACCTGCATGGTCATAGTAGAAGCTGTGATCAGGAGTGCCCTGCTGATGGCTGACTCTCTGCCATGCTTTTAAAATACAGGTGGTGGCATTGCTGTGCCCCTTTTTATTCAACATCCAGCTGGTGAGAGCAGTCAGGCAAGTGTCGGGACACCCAGGTTCAATCCCTTCCTTGCTCTTCCCCCCCCGGCATCTGGGTCCGTGCAAGAGTGATGGGTCAGGGCGGGTTTTTGGGGAGAAGTGGAGGAAATGGGGCAGAGCCAACCCGTTAGTGCGTCTAGGATGACGGAGGCAGAAGTTCAGAATTTGGGGTCTCTGATTCTCTTGCTGTTATCAGATAGTTGATTCTTGTCACTATTTCAATGCCACAATGCTTTCCTGTTTTTCAGACCCCCATCTCTGCAGGCAGAGGTCCTTCTCCCCAGGGATTGCTCTTTACAGGTGATTCGGCTGCCTCCCCCTGATTTGAGCAGGGATCACCCCTTTTGGAGGTGCAGCTATTTGCACATTCCAGGCTGAGCACACGACTTTCCCTGTCCTACAGCGATGGGTCCTGTTGCTCACACTGTCAGTGGGAACCGTTAGAGCTTGAATGAGAGAAGTCTGCTGTGCTTCATTGCAATCGCCTTCTGAAGTCCTTTAGGAAAGATTTAAAATCATCTGAAGAACAAATCTAGCAGAAAGGTAGGTCAGATGCAGACATCTCCCCTGCTTTTGTGCAGGTCATGTCACAGCTACCTTTGGCAAATCTCAGTCCCACATCCTTACCTCTGGATTTTTTCCTGGAATAAGACATCTGGGGAAACGCAGTGGATAGGAAAAGTCAAAATATTGCATTGCTCCCTGCTGGGCTGTACCGTGGAGTGCTTGCCTTTGAGAGGGTGGGGAAACCAGTTAATAAGAGCTGCGAGATGTCAGAAAGCAAGGAAAGGGTGTCGAGGTGTTAGTACAGCATAGGCTGGGCAAGGTAACTGCCTTAGAAGCAACACCTCCTAAAAGCAGAAGTTGGTCTGCTGGGATGGGGTTGGATTGGAAATATCCGTTTTGGCTAAAATCTGTACTTCCTCATGGCACCGGGGAAGACACAGAAACCATGATGGTGTTGGACATTGCAGTCAGATATTTTAATAGTGTATTGTTCTCTTGTCTCCTTCACTGCTTCCCAATCAGGATGCATCGAGTGATGAAAGAAGAATCAAGTTTCAGGACAAGCAGCCTGGAAAATGTGACACGGGACCCAAGCAAAGAAAAGCTGCACATGAAGCTCTGCAGTGGGTCCTGCCACGCCGAGCAAATCCTCCAGACACTGAACTCCTACCGGCAGAGTGGCATCTTCACAGACGTGGTGCTATTAATTGATGGACAAGAATTCCCCTGTCACCGTGCCACTTTGTCAGCCAACAGCACCTATTTCCGGGCCATGTTTGGTGGCAATCTCAAGGAAGGCCACCAGGATATCATTAATATCCAGAAGATTTCTGCTTCTACTATGTCTCTTCTTCTTGATTATATGTACGGGGGGAACATCATCATTCAGGAGGACAACGTTGAAGCCATCTTGGAACTGTCTGACTTGCTGCAGATCTCCAAGCTCAGAGATGCTTGTGTCACCTTCCTTGAAGGCCAGCTTCACCCGTGCAATTGTTTGGGCATCATGAAGTTTGCTGATTCATTCTCCATTGCGTCTCTGACAGAAAAGAGCAAGAGGTTCATGCTGGAGTGTTTTGTGGAGGTGTCGTGTCATGAAGAGTTCCTGGAGATGGGTGTGAAGGAGCTGGTTGAATACCTGTCCGATGAGCAGCTGGTGGTCCCCAAGGAGGAAGTGGTCTTTGAAGCAGTCATGCGCTGGGTACGGCATGACATACCTGCCAGGAAGGGAGCCTTGAAGGACCTCCTTGAGCATGTGCGTCTACCCCTGCTCGACCCCACCTATTTCCTGGAGAAGGTGGAAATGGATGGACTCATCCAGGACTCAAAGGAGTGCATTCCTCTACTGCATGAGGCCCGCAAGTACTACATCCTTGGGAACGAGGTCAGCTCTTTGAGATCAAGGCCCAGAAGGTAAATCACAGCGTCATCTTCCCTAGACTGGTATGGCCTAAATTAACGGATTTAAAGTTTCAGGGGAGTTCTTGGGTTGCTTTTTCTTCTTCTTTTTTTTTCCTCCAATTGCTTCTCTTTTGGCCTCCCTGTTTCCAAAATGAAGGCATTGGAGATGTTTGCCTGGCTTAAAGTATTCCTGTGAAATTTATACTAATGCATGTGACCATTTTTTTTTGTTGTTGTTGTTGGTAAGAAGTGTTCTAATCACACTGCTATGGGTGCACAATGATGCTATCCAGATATGCGTCCAGACTATGAGCAAGAACGGGTGTTTGTAGCTCTTTATTTCTATCTGCTTTCACCAATGGGTAGAGCACTGTGTTGAGGCCTCTTTTCCGTTCTCAGCTCTGCCACTGGTCTGCTCTCATTTCACCTCTGTTGGTAACTCTCCCGTGTTCTCCAAGCTGTCTGTTAGCAGGAAGGCTTGGACCAGTCTTCATCTTCCTGGCCATCAGCATGGTGCCTAGATCAAAGGGATTGCTGCAGGGTCAGGAATTAACGTCCAGGGGAAAAAAAAACCAGTTACTATCCAGGTGGCTGCCTGGGTATCCTCAAATTACTACTTTTAAATTATTTTCTTTTTCCCATTGATTTATTGATGAACAGCAAGAAGATAAAGAGATGTTGGCCCAGGCAGCTGCAAGTGTAAAGTGCAGGAAGTAAAAAAAAAAAAGTCACTTCTAGGGTTGAGTGTATGTGTAAATCTTCACCTTTTTGTGACTGTGAAGTTTGGATTTGATCAGCCACGTTCTAAGTCTCTCCTGTTTCTTCATGGTCCCTTAGGGAGTGCTTGGTAAGAGTGTTGACGGACACCTCTGCTCTGGGGTGGGTTGCCATATCAAACCTAGTTGGTTTGCGAAGCTCCCCATCCTTTTCCAGAGGACACCCATGACCACGAGGCTGCAGGGCCAGGTTCTTGTGCTGTCCTGCTCTTCGACCCAAGGAGTGCAGGAGTTTTTGCCACTCAGTAGAGTGTCCTGGGCAGAAGGATGGAGTTTGTCCCAGTGCATCTTAGAAGTCCCAGCCTGGCATTTAGGGCATGTTTCTGTCAGGTGGAAGGGATGGTTTGACACATTGTCTCTGTGATGACTATCACAGCAGGCTCTGCTCAGTAACAGGATCTGTGGTGACCTCCTCAAGGATGCAAACAGCTAAAATTCACTGGGGATAAGTCCCACCCCCCAGCATCCCCATTTTACCTCCCTCCTCTTACAGCTTTGGTCTTAAGTGCATTGTCTCAGCCTGCACAAACCATGGCAGAGCTGGGGATTGGACCAAGCCTTTCAAATCCTCTTTCACCCTCCTCCTTCCTCTCCCCCTCCCACAGAGCCGTTCCTCTCTTGCCACCTACTCGCTGGCAGGATTTTCCTTCCCCTGCTGTCTGTCTCGTCTGCTCGCTGCTATTAGGGCTGGAGAGAGAGAGATTTCTTGGAAACACTTCTCTCTCCAGGCAGAGAGCTTGCCGCAGGCGGGCTGCCAGGAACAGCTTTCCGCGCTCGTGGCTGTGCCTTGAGGATTAGGCTTGATTGTGCTGGAAGGGGGAGGGTGAGTGACAGGAGGCAATCTCATGAAGGACTTTTAAAGGTCATTCCCATTTTCTTTCCCTGTGCAGTTTGGACTCCTTCCCACCCAATCTGGGAGGTGCCTTTGATTTGTATGTGAAGGCAAAAGGGAAGGTGCAGGGGTGAAATGATCTGCCCAGAAAATCAGGAGCTGATGCAGGAGAGGCCCCTGCTCTATCCATGGGACTGTGCTGCCATTGTGCTAGATAGGATGGGAGGGATGATGGAAAGGAGTAGCCTGGCCCGGGGACTTACCCATGCCATTCATGGTCTAGGTTCATGGAGCTGGCAGAAGTCATCATTGTCATTGGGGGCTGTGATAAGAAAGGCCTTCTGAAGCTGCCCTTCACGGACCTCTACCACCCGAAGAGCAGGCAATGGACAGCTCTCTCCAGCGTGCCTGGCTACACCAAGTCAGAGTTTGCTGCCTGCACGCTGAAGAACGATGTGTACATATCAGGTGAGATATCCTGGACCAGGTGGTCCTTTCCTGGTTGCAAAGAACAGCCCGACCTCTGCTTGGACAGCTACTCCTTAGTTCTGTTCACTAGGACTCATTCACATGCATCCCAGCTTTGGAGCAAAGTCACTTCTTGATGAAGTTTATCCTTAGGTGGTTTGGATTTTGCTGTCCCAAGGAACAATTTCACCTTTGAGGGGGAGGATGGCAGTATTAAAAAAAACCTTTCCTCCTGTTGGGCATCTGCCAAAAGTGTTCAGCTGTGGAATGAGCTGGTTTTGGTGTTTGCTGTCAGCCAGAATTTCCTAAAATGTTAGTCTCCTGCCTGTCCCTCACTTAAAATATAATGCCTATCAGATGAGTTCTAGATAAGGGATGAGCAGTGTAACAAGTACCTTGAAGTCCAGACAGTATCTCCCTTGGGAAGCTGAGTTTATGTGGCCATAACCCAATAACCATACTCCGGCCTAAGTTGTGGAGGAACTGTGCAATATTGTGGTGTAGTGAGGTGATGGGGCTGTGCTTGAGATCACATCATCCCTCTATCCCTCTGTTTTTCAGGAGGACACATCAGCAGCAACGACGTTTGGGTGCTGAGCTCCCAGTTGAATGTCTGGATCAAGGTTGCTTGTCTGCAGAAAGGCCGATGGAGGCACAAAATGGCAACACTTCAGGGCAAGGTAAGCAATGGCCTGAATTTTGGAAGAAGTCATGTGGAGCACTGTCCCCCACTTCTCCTGCCCACTACAGTGGGAAACTGTCAGTGTGTGTTTGTCTTCTGGGTCATTTAGAGATGGTTTTGATGGGAGAAAAATTAGGATGTAACCAAGATGACATTGTTTCTGTTGGGTGTGTGCTGTCACCTGAAGTAGCCCCAAATAAAGCTGCAGCAATAAGATCTACCATAGGATGGTGCAAGACTGCTGCAGATAGCTGTGTTAAGTCCTTGGGCGAAAGCTATAGAGTGTGATGTGTTTTGTAGAATCATAGAATTGTTTGGGTTGGAAGGGACCTTGAAGATCATCTACTTCCAACGCCCCTGCTATAGGCAGGGACACCTTCCACTAGTCCAACCCCAAGGTTTTACCATGGCTTGATGTCTGTCTTTCTGGCCAAGTCCTAGCCTCCTCTAATGTATTCTGTGATGGCATAGCCAATTAGGTGAGTCTAGGAGTTTCTAATCGGCTTGCTTTGCTCCTTTTGTGGCAGATCTACGCTGTGGGAGGCTTTGATGGTTTTTACCGCCTCTCTAGTGTGGAGTGCTATGACACCTTCTCCAACAGCTGGTCAACCTTGGCCCCGCTGCCTCAAGCCGTGAGCTCAGCAGCTGTGGTCTCCTGCCTGAACAAGCTCTATGTGCTGGGTGGTGCTGTGGATGACACCGCTAACACCGACAAGGTATTGCTGGGGCATCAAGAATGGACAGAGACCTGAAAAAGAAGGTTTACGAGGGAATGTGGAGGGAAATGGGGCTGTCCTTAAGCTACAAGGGTGTCTCTCTTTTGAAGACAAATGAAGGCTCCCTTATAATAAGATGAGAAGTCATACATTTAAATGGAAGCCAATGAGACTTAAGGACCAGAAAGGGAAGGTGTCAGGAGTTGACAGTATATCAGGTATGGTTTCAGTAGACCCTCTTCTGCTCTGAAGCCTGGTCAGCCCTGATGCACCACAGGAACGTACCTCCGAAACTGTGGGCATTCAATTCCTCAGATAAGTAGCAACCATAGTAACTGCCCGGAGGAGACCTCTGCAAGCCAGAGATGATGCTTCTAGTCTCCTGAGCTGCAGGAAGACCCATCAGTGCTTCTCAGCTCCATCTCTGAACACTTAACTACGCACTGTCTGGGTCAAGGACACCCACCCTGGGGGCTTGTAGTTTGGGAGATTTGAATGCAAGAGGGAATGCGAGAACCCCTCATCACTTTGCTCACTGCACTGGTCTCTGGGTGTTGAAACTCCCATCCATGTTTCTGTCCCCATGTGCTTTTATTTCTAGTGAACAGCAGCTTTATCCAAGCCGGGAGATGTGGTAAATTCCATGTTCCTATAGCTGCATTTCTCCTCCCAGGTCCAGTGTTATGATCCAGAGGACAACAAGTGGACGCTCTTATCTCCGACCCCTTTTTACCAGAGGTGCATCAGTGCCGTCTGCTTGGACAACATCATTTATGTTGTAGGTGGACTCCTCAGTAAAATCTTCAGCTACGACCCAAGGGAAGACAGCTGGAGAGAAGTGGCCACCCTCCCTGGACCTCTGGTAAGGAAGAGGTTTAGGAAAGAATCTCTGAGCCTTCCCTTTCTGGAATAAATGCAGCCATCTATGTTTCACTGAGATTGAAGGCGAGGAAAATACACTGTGAGTTTGTCTCTAAGCATGCTCATGTGACCTCTGTGGAGCAAATCAGATATATACGTACTCGCCATCAGTGTCCATACTGCTTGGAGGATGTCTGTCTCACAGCAAACCCAAATTTTCTTGCTGAGGCTGGGTCCACACTAGCTGTGAATGCCAGAGGAGTGGGTCTGTAGAGTCAAACCATTGGTGTTGAAGACCTGTTCTCCACACTATGCATTTCAGGGTGAGGGTTATACTGGCTCTAGTCTGGTCTGTGGACTTGAACCACGCACTGGTGGTGCTTGTGTATCTTGGTTTAGTGTCATCATGGTTTTGCACTTTAAAGCCAGGCTGCAATGTGAGCCGTGGCACAGTGAAGAGGAACGATGGGACACAGCTTGCCGCGATCTGAGTGAAAACACCTGTGTGAGTGCACCCTTATAAGTGGCTTTCACAGGGAGGTGCTGGCTGGATCTCGGGGCTTTTGGTGAGCTTGTGAGTCTGTGCTGTGCCTGGGGGGCTGCCAGAAAGAGCATATATAATATGCTCCTCAAACCATAATTGGTTTGAGGCATTGCAAGTGCCTAAACTCCTACTGAAACAGTAAGACTGTGGCACCCCAAGAGCCAGACATCACTTAACTTACCTCCTTTTGCTCCCTTCTGCTGGGCAGGTGAGAGTAGAGCCAATTGCCACGACTAACCCCCCTGCTCAGCCCCGTTGCCTAAAGCTGGAAGCTTGCTCCTCAGCTCTTGGGCTTTCCTTCTGCTTTCCAGGAGAGCTGTGGCCTGACGGTGTGCGGAGGGAAGATTTACATCCTGGGCGGCCGAGATGAGAACGGGGAAGGCACGGACAAAGCGTTCACTTTCGACCCGGTAACGGGGAGCTTGGAGCAGCAGCCGCCGCTGCAGCGCTGTACCAGTTATCACGGCTGCGTGACCATCCTGCAGCGCATGAACAGATGACCACGGGGCTCCAACGGCATCCATATCCCACCCAGAGCGTCCCCTTGAGACAGTGGCCACCCAGCATGTGGACAGACATCTCATCTTTTGTGCGGGGAAGGGCAATACAAGCCCCTGAAAAAGATGTGCTCCAGCCAGCCCCTGAGCAGCCTCTGTATTATTTTTGCCTGGCCTGATGATGCCAATGGCTTTGAAGCTGAGCTAGGCGAGAGGATGAAAGGCTGCTGAGCTGTGTGAAGCTTCATGGCAGACTTTGCCACAGTAGGATTCAAGTATCCTTGCAGCCCCTGGAACTACTGAATTTGACCTTAGGTTTTCCTGGCTGTAGACTACAGTTTTCTGTTATGTTGGCAACAGAGGCTCGCTGTCCTGCAAGGACACGTATTTGCTGCTTTCTGACGCTCAAGACTGCTGCAGTAACAATGACAGTTACAGCATCCAATTCTTTAGCTAAAGCTACCAGATACTTATGCATTTAGCTCTGTAGAACCCTGTGGCAAACCATGGTGGTGACCCAAATGGTCATTAATGTCCATGAACGGTTAATCCCATCACAGGGGACAGCTGAGATTGAGCCTTGATCAACTTGAGTTGATATCCCAAGAAAATTTCTCCACTAAATCCCCAAAAGCCTGGTAAAATAGTCCAAGCTCTGACTCCATTCTGCACATGCTGTATGAGGGTCTATTCCCCTAAAGCACAGAGTGCTGTCTCTTTTCATACACGTTTTGTGGTTCGACCGCTGTCTCACTGTGTCTTTGTCCTTGAGAGGACAAGTGGATCATGTAGCCAAGAGTTGTTCTTCAGAGAGCAGAGGTGGGGGAATATTAACATGTAGGAATTAAGCATGAAACATGGTTGGTGGCCACAGAATCACATCTGGCTCGTTTTGGCTCTGGAGTATGCTAGCAAGCATTGAAATAAATTCAATATTTAACAGATTTGATATAGAGTCCCTGGGAGCCTGAATGTGCAGCTCATTTGGAGGGCAAGCATTCGATTATATGGACTGTGTTACTCCGAGCCAGTTGGTCTCAGGTCTAGAAATGATCCTGAGCACATTTGATTTGGTAGAATAGCCATAGCTTTTGGCATCAGTGTCTTTAGTCCGTGCCTGGAACTGGTAATTTCTGATGGGTCCGTGTAAATGTTCATGTTGTTCAATTAGGGACTTAGTTGCTGCCAAATGTAGAGTGGGGTCTCTTAAAAACTCCCATTACTTGTACATTGCAGGGTGCACCCCTCTACAGCAGGCTGCTGGCTGGCTGCTGTTTTCTCTGCACCTTCCTCTCCTCACCCCAATGATGACTTCTTGCTGAAGCAGTGGAAACGACTGTGTCCACTGGCCCAGAAACTCCCCTTTTCAGGGCCTTTTAATTGTCTTAAACCTGTTTTTGCCTGCTTCTCCCCCCAATAGCTGGTTTTTATGTGGTTCTCTTTAGTACTTCTGTTTTCTGTGAACTCTGAGAAGTTCACCTCTTCCTTGTGGTGATGTCAGGCTTACCTGTAAAACATGGCAAAAAGAAGTCCCTGCTGAAGAACCAAAACTGGCTGTAACTGGGGCACACAGATCTCCTCTTCTCTTTAGGAAATGTGTGCTCTTCCATTGCCCAAACGACAAGCAAGGTGTTTCATTACATGAAACTTACCTGATGCTCCTCATAGTCATGCCTGGAAAGTCTCAGGGCTACCATAGCCATTTTGTTCATCAAGGTGCACTATTAGGATGTTCTCGGCCCCAAATTCTCCTTAAGGCCTGGGCATGTGGGTTAGCCATGTTAATCAGATCATAAGCAGCACAATGTGTCCTCTAAGCAATATAAAGGAGATGGTGTAGGTTATTCCCATGAGGAGAGAAAAGGAAATTCATGCTGGCAAAAGGCAGTTTTATTTGCAATCAAATTGCATGCACAGTTGTGTCTTTAATGGGAATGGAGATTTCGGAAGAAACCGGCACCTTTCCTTCAGTTAGTTAAATTGGCACAAAAGAAAGCATGAGCACATCAACCCATGCTGTGACAGCCTTTGGGGCCAGAGAGACCTTTATCCTCCTATGGCCTGATTTCCTGAAGACCTCAGATCTCCCAAATTTTGCCTCTCGTACTGCTCCCCTCTTCTTTGGTATGGACGCCCCTTCAAAGTGTGTGGCTTGGCACCCAGTATTTCCACCTCGCCTCATGATTCAAATGGCCAAGGAGCTTCTTAATTCTCCAGAGACTGTCCCGTTAGTTACGTCCCTCCTCTTGGTCTGCACTTTGGAAAACACTGCTGGTGTTTCAAGAGAAGGAGCGCACCCAGAGCTTGCCAGGGCACGCATTGAGCAGAGTCTGCTCAGCTGAGCGCGGTGAGCAGCATAAGGAATCGAGCCTTATAAAAGGGACGGTCCTCATGCCAAATTTCTGCCATGCAATGTATATAGAACAGGGCTGTGAACACAAACGTATCTTGCTTGGCTGCTGGCGGATCTTTGTGCTCTTGTTCTTGAAAAGGGCATAGTAATGTATTCAGACATAGCAATAGCCTTGATAGGAAAAAGGAAGTTTTACAGTTGCACTTACAACTTCTCTTTCCACGGTCTTTCCTGCTTTTCCCAGTGCCTCCCGGGAGTCTCTTGCTGTACTTCACACCTTATTCCTTTAGAAATAAGCACACTTGAAAGGATAGAAGGTGTTCTCCTCATCTTTCCCCTGTGCTCTTGACATGTGCGATGTGTTGAATAGGCGTAACATGGTGGTGGAAGTTGTGGCATAGATACTAAAATGTTTGCCTCGTTCTTGGTCCTGGTATTCATTGTACCACTGAAATGTGTTTGTATTTTGTAAGGGCTGTGGGCCCACAGGGGAGGGTTAGGGAAGGAATTTGACTTGGGGTTTTTTAGAAATAAATATTTGCCTTGACTCCTAAGTGCTTTTGCTGCAGGAATTCCATTTGTGCATATTGCTTCATGGCATTCCAAAACTATATTGTTGATGGAGCATCAGAGGAGCTTTAGGAGCACCACCCTTGAGGTGTCCCAGCCTTTGTCTGGGATACCCAAGTTCTTGGTCTAAGCAATTAGGAAGTTCAAGGTATTGTTTTTTGGTCTGGGAATGATATCTTTAACTGTTATACGGGGTCACGGCCAAGTCTGTGTAGAGAAGGTGCCTGGATCAAACTCAGCTGAAGGATGGGGAAACTTTCAGTCATATTTTGGCATGATGTAAAGTGTATTTCCAGAGAAAATGAAAAATTATTTGTCTTGACTGATTCTTGCTCTTCCTTGGTGTGGCAGAAGAACACAAAGCATGAAACTGTCTGCCGCTACACTCTGCTTCAGTTTCCGAGAAGACTTTTCTCAGACCACGTATAAAGCACCTCCTTGCTGTGTTTGCAGTAACACATAGACTTGCCGTGGGAGGGCTGTATAGCAAAAGATGTAGAAGAAAGTAGTGATCATCTGCAAAGCATGTGCGGTAGTTTCAGCTTTATGTATTTAAGCTTTTAAAAACAAAATAAATGACTCTGTTTTTGCACTCCAAAACAGCGACTGTCAGTCACTTTCAAGTCGCACTGAAACCGTCCCTTCCTCCCCCGTCCTTTTGCTTCTCCTGCTGCCTGTGTCAGTGGTTGGGTATTTTGGGTATGTTTGTATTTTGGATGGGAGCCAGACGGAATAAAAAGCTTTTTGTGAACAAATCACATGGATGGTGTGGACAGCAAGGTCTTTGGGGACTGATAACATTTGTCCATGACACACAAATGAGAAGAATTATAAATAACCTGGAAGACAGGGCTGCTGTGGAGGGCGAGTTGGACTGTTTGGTAGCCTTTGCTACCTATTAAAAAAAAAACCAAACCCTTTTCCATGAAGGCAAATGAGATCTGATGTGATTGGGCAAGAAAGAAATGCCACCCAGGGCTAGGGAAGGATCCGGTGGAGCAGCATGCAGAGGGGGATTTGGTGGTGGAGAAGCAGCTGAAAGAGTTTCCAGAGTGACACTGTAAGCAGAGACGTGATTCTGGGATGTGTGAGCGGAGGGATGACACAGAGGGCTGCGCTGGATCACTGCTTTCACTGCAGTGGAGAAGGGGCTGCGGGAGCAGATCCACTTGGTGGAGCACGTGAAAATCCTGAGGAGCAGAGTAGAGCCATCAAAATTATTCAGGAATGGGATAAGGATTACAGGGCGCTCAATCTTTGATATTTAGCAAAAAGAAGGCACAGAATGATACCAAGACTTTGATACCAAGTCTTGGTGACCTGAGTGTCATGTAGGTACCTTCACAGACACTACTGGGTCCTTCATTTTCCAAGCAAGCAAAACCCAATTGTGGGAAGATCAAGTTATGTAAATCTAAACAAGGATTTATATACCTGACCTGAAAGCTTCAGCTTTGACCCATCAGAAAGTCAGTTGTACTCCTCAATGATAGAAACTGGAGACTCCTCCAAAGTCACTATGCAAAGGGGTCCCTCTAAGGAGTCAGTCAAGCACCTTGCCTTAGATGTGTCTCTTGGAGCAAGATGAGTAGCCCACTGGAGCTGCCTCACCCTCTGTGGACTTGAGAGAGACCTTGATGACTACTTTGAAATAGCTACCTAACCTTTAGTGGAAGGTGGAAAAGGCTTTTTTTAAGAGGAGGCTTCTCTCCTACCCTGCAAGTCCTTTACATCAAGACTAGATGCATTTTTTAAATATAAGATTTAGTTCTACCCAAATTATGCTCTCAGGAACTGTGATAAATGAAGGAGTAATTATAGTGCTTGTCTCAAAGAAATGGAGTTGCATGGAGTGAAACCATCTGCCTCCAGCTCTGTTCTACCATGGCATCATGGGAATGTCACTAGTCTGTGCTCTGGCAGGGCGTGATAGCTACCAATGCTTCACAGTGGGCACCCTGGGGAACGTTTCTCACCACCCAATGCTCTCTGCAAAAGACAACTGCATTCAGGCAAAGCTTTCTTGTGGGAGGCTTACTCATGGGAGATGACAACAGCTCCCCACTGTTTTGCCATGGGTTGGGGTTGGGCTAAGCCCACCTCTGACTTCCACAGACCCAGATGGAGACCACCTTTAAGACTGCCATTGACTTGCCATCTACCGGGGACACTATCACTGGTTGTAGAAACCATTTCATCCTCTCGCTCCCCGTGCTGCCCTTTCAGCTCTCTCAAGCCCAAACCTTCCTTCCCTAGTTTTGTCTTGTCACATACAGGCTTGGCCTCCAGAGATATATCACTTGTCCTGTGACGTCCCCTCGGCCTGGGGTGTTTTGCCTACTCCTGTTCCTTCTTGCCTGACTTCAGGCCTGATGCATGTGCGGTGCCTAATGAATCCAGCTTATTTGCTTATATGGTAATTGTTGTTTTCAAAGCACAGAGCTGAAAAAACACCTCCCCAGTGTAAATGTGGCAGAGCATCACTACAGTCCAGCCCCTGGAGATGCTGAAGCTGTCTTTGCAATTAGCTGTCCAGCTGGCAGGAGATGATAGCATCATGGGGCAAGACAGCGTTGCGCAGGGATGCAAGTCCCATCTGAAAGGATGAGCTAGTGCTGATTAACTCAGATTAAGAGTCACAATAGGCAGCTGGGAACTGGTGGGCAGAGATAATAGCAGTTTCAGTGGCCGTCTCTCTAGTTTTAAATATTCCCCTAAGAAGGAAGGGGAGCGGGGAACTGTGTCAGATTTATTGCAAGGTCGATGTGACCTGATTTATTTCCTATTAAATGCAAATAATGAATGGTAGGACCAGCAGGGTCATTCAGACCCAGTATCTGGCTTCAAATTCCCACTTTGTGTGGAATAAGATGTTTATTAGTTTGTAGTGATAAGGATTGAATCTGCTTTTAGGACTCATACGCACATCGCAGCAGTTCATGGGTGCAAGCGCTGGGTTATGTGTATAGACACAACAGGGGTTGTCAAACTGTTGGGCTTCAAGTATTGGTTCTTGAGAATAAGTCTTCTGAGGAGCGGCTGAGGGACTTGGGGTTGTTTAGTCTGAAGAAAAGAAGGCTGATGGGAGACCTTCTTGCTCTCTATAATTTCCTGAAAGGAGGTGGTAGCAAGGGGAGTGTCGGTCTCTTCTCACAAGTTACAGCTGATAAGACAAGAGGAAATGGCATCAAGTTGTGCCAGGGAAGGTTTAGGTTAGACTTCAGGAAAAAATTCTACACCGAAAGGGTTATCAAAGACTGACACAGACTGCCCAGGGAAGTGGTTGAATCACCATCCTTGGATGTATTTGAAAGCTGTCTAGATATGGTGCTCAGGGACATGGTTTAGAAGTGGGCCTGGTAGAGTTAGGTAACGGTTGGACTTGATGATCTTCTAGGTCTTTTCCAGCCGTAACGGTTCCATGATTCTCAACTGCTTCATCTCATGTGTGGTGCGATGGCACCTGAGAGAGCTTGTGCCTGAATGCAAGGAGAGGATTCCCAAGTCCTGGGTCTCAGTACTGAGCAGCAGCTGATACTTTATGGTCTATATACTGGTTTTCACCCTGTGGCCAAACAATATCAGAGGGTAGACTGAGAACTATTGCAATGTAGAGAAAAAAAAAAAAAAGATATTAAAGAATGAGATGTTCAAGAAGGACAAGGAACTGCTGGAGAGGGTCCAGCAAAGGGCTACAGAGGTGATTAGGGGACTGGAGCATCTTTCTTATGAGGAAAGGCTGAGGCACTTGGGGCTTTTTAGTCTGGAGAAAAGAACACTGAGGGGGCATCTTATCAATACTTACAAATACTTAAAGGGAGGGTGCCGGCTAGATGAGAAGAGTCTTTTTTTCAGTGGTGCCCAGTGACAGGACAAGAGGGCATGGGCACAAACTTGAACACAGGAAGTTCCATCTTAACAGGAGGAGGAACTTCTTTCCTTTGAGGGTGGCAGAGCAGTGGCACAGCTGCCCAGAGAGGTGGGGGAGTCTCCCACTCTGGAGCCATCCCAAACCTGCCTGGACGCCGTCCTGTGCCACTGCTGGAGGTGTCCCTGCTGTGGCAGGGGGTTGGACTGGGGGAGCTCCAGAGGTCCCTTCCAACCCTGACCAGTCTGAGATTCTGTGATTCCTAGGCATGCAAACAGCTGACAGAAATGAGTGACATAAAAGTCTTAAAGTTTAACTAAATACTTATTTGCTTGAAAGGCAGAGAGTTACACTGAGAGCCTGGATCCTCTTAGAAGCTTTGATGGTCTCTAGGTGTTCCCTTTGTTGGCTTACATGTGTCTTGGACTAACAAGAATGAAAAATGCTGATTAAACATTCTCAGTGGTCTAGGAAGTGATCAAAATTTTAAGACTACACCCAAAAAATGAAACAGAAAAGATGGCAGCTTCCCCTGGAGGGAGGTTGAGGGACTCTCTGCTTTGGTACAGAGCAATTGCTTAATGCACAAAGCACAAGTATTGCCGGAAGGTCACCCAAAAATGAATCCACATGAGCTGGAGCATAGATGATAGAACATGGCATGAAGGAGACGCCTTGCTCAAGCAGATACTGGGCTTGGAGCAAGCATTGCCCCACCACACCTTTGCAGAGATATAAAGTACGTAAAGGTCATTTTGTGTCAGCCAGTCATGGTGACACCAGACTGAGACCCCAACACTCACCCAGCCCCAGAGTGTTGGAAATCTGCACGTGAGCAACCTTGACATGAGCAACTTACCCCAAAACACCTCTAGCTGCAGAAGGGATGGTTGGAGTTTAGGGTTGTCCCCAGGGACTGCACTGCAAGGGTGGGCAGGGCTTACCACGCGTAACATCTCCGAGGAAGGTACTTCAAGTCCCACAGAGCCAGCCATGGGTACCCCACTGCTCCGCATGGGAAGGTTGGCTGGGCCCCTATCCAGCCTGGGCTTGGCAAAGCGCTGGTCATTGACAGTCTGTGCGGGATCTCCCTTTTCGGTTCCCATTAATCTCTGCAGAAAGGGGATTCGGAGACATGCCTGGGCTGCGGCCAGCAGCCTTTGTGCTCACCACTTTGGTGACAGAGCCTGTTTTCAATGAACCGCCGAGACACCAAAAGGAGACTGAAAGCCTCTGTGTGCAACAAGCCCCACCGGCAGCAGAAAACAGGAGCTGTTCTGCATGGAGGACGTGCAGCTGCTCGAGGAGGCTATTCTACCCACGCAAGCTGCTGGGGCAGCTCTGTCCTCTGTGCAGGGCAGGGATGCTCAAAGAAGTGGCAAGAGCTGGCTGCAAAGGCTTGAAGAGGAGGAGAAAATCCAGGATGTGGAGCAAAACAGAGGTGATTCTTTGTGATAAGTACAATAAATGCATATAAGAACTAAACTTTGGTTGCTTCGGTAATTACATGTGGCTTCCACTGCTGAAATATGTTTTGCTCCTTTTAATACTCCTGTGGGGTAGGGAAATTCCCAAGCCAGAGGGAGCATTGGAAGTACAAGAGATACGTGAAGACCCAGCTTTGTAAATCTGTTGGATCATAGAATGGTTTGGGTTGGAAGGGACCTTAAAGACCATCTCGTTCCTCTCCCTCGCCACCTCCACGGGCAGGGACACTTTCCACTAGACCAGGTTGCTCAAAGCCCCGTCCAACTCGGCCTTGACACCCAGAAGTATTTCTCCAGTCAGTATGGCCAGATACTATCACTTGTCCAAGGACTCAGGTAGAGGTGGGGGCAAGAGTATCCCTACCTGACTTAAACTACTTTATAGAGGTACTAATGTTAAAACCCCTACGGTCAGTGAAGAGATCTGGATCACATTCTGGTGGCACTTTTCTCTCTTCATTGAATGTAAAAGTGTGAGTATCAGATAGGGTGATAGGGTGATAATTTAGATTCATCAGTTGACTACCTAAAGCTGGGGGAGAGTCACTAGAGCCTGATCCTGGGCTGGTATAAGTACATAACTGCTTTTAGCTTTGAACTCCGGTGGAGCATTTGAAAAATCCCTTCGCTTGATGCACGTTTAGCCATCTGTGAAGTTGCACTGCTTAAATCTGCCATGCCTAACCTCTTCTTGGTATCTTATTTATCCATTGAAAATGTAACTCTAGTGTCAAGTGTAACCGAAAGCAACAGCAAAAATTCTGTTTTCCTTTTGCACTTATCCTTAATGACAATAGGAAAAAAAAAATTTACATATATTTTTAACCCATATTTCTCAAATCCCTTCACTGTTTTAAAAATGTCATAGTTACACTTGTCCCCCTAACAGCTGAACTCAATTTAGGTGGCTTATGGCCATTTTGCCTTGGAAATGATGAGCTAATGATGAGCTGTATGTTTTGATGCACCTTGGCCTCTTTCTCATTCCAACCCACAGCTCAACACCTCAACAGCATGCAGTACGAAACCTGCTCCTACATTGACCCAGCCAGCTAAACCAGAGAAATGCAAATTGGGTAGAGAATTTGGGCATCTGAAGAGCTCTAGGTTGCCAAAAAAAAAAAAAAAATCTTTAAAAAAAAATGGAATAGCTGGGGTTTTGTCCACATGGCAGAGCTCATCGTCCCCTCCTTGCTTGAGGGAAGCCTGGGAAGATCCCAGTGGGATGGGGTTCATCCTCATGGAATAAAAATAGTACCTTGGTCATGCTTGGGCCACTCCCCGCAGATGTATGTGCTCTTAGCAGCTTTAATAGGATATTGCATCTATCACCCACCTTCACCTGCAGATTAATTAAGCCCTGGAGGTAGATACTGGCTTATTTTATTTCATACCTGTCTTATTTCTGGAGAGCAGAACGACTCTGCATGAAGTCTCCAGGTTGACCCAGTATTTGTCTTTGCCAACTCTTCCCTGTCTGACCTCAGCCAAGTAATTTATCTACCAAATATTTCTCTTCCCTCATCACTGAGTCCAACATATCTTCTTTCTCCACTCTATAGCACCGGTCCCTGCAGAAAAAGCTCCACTTAGATCAAACTGAATTCTTCACTGTGCTGTAAGATCTGAAGAAACACAGCACAACAGTCTTCATTTTGGGAATAGATGGTTGAAGATCAAAGAAATAAAGTAAAATAAAACTTTAAATTAAAAAATAATCTCTCTGATGTCTACAAAAACTCTTTGAGCAGTTTGGTGAACCAGTAACAGAAAGGACAATGACTTAACAATTTATTTTGATTGCTTTATCTACATTATACGTATTTTAAATAACTCAAACTATGAAGATCAGTAGGATTAGCCAAATGGGGGATTACAGCAAATCTAATTAGGCAAGAGGTCATTACCTTTCAAGATAAAGGATAAGATACTGAGATAGGAATTCCACAACCATACAGGTGTCGTGTTCACTAAGTACAAGCAGAAAAATGTCAGCAGTGAAATAATCCTTGACAAAACGGTGCACAAGACAAGTGCAACACAAGCTATGGAGGGGGATAAAACCTTCTTGAGATCCATGAGCCAGTGCAGTTTTCTCATCGCAGCTGGCTCTGAGGAGCTTTTCACCATCTCGATCCTGTCTCCACCCTACAGCAATGAGCCCATGGGGAACCAGCACTCGTGGTGACATCTCTGGAGAGCTGCTTGCTTCTCCGCTGCTTCCAGCTCCCCTTTGAGCTGCATTACATTGTGCCTCTGACTTTCGCATACCTGGGCGAGCTCTCTCAATGCCTCCTGTAACTGGGAGGTCTGTTGCTTTTCTTTCTCGTACTGCTGCTGGACACCTTCCAATTTGTCCCTGAGGCACTGAGCAATGTTCTTGATTTTTTGAGCTCCACTTCTGTTTCCTAGCATGTCTGTTACAGTTTGATAGTCTTGACATGCAGCCAGCTGGTCAGCCAAACAATTGATTTGAAAGACAAGTCATTTATTGGCACTCTTCAGGGTTTTGTTTTTGTATTCTAGTAGTCAGAGCCTTTCTTCCCTTTGTTGCACTGTCTTTGATATTCTTCCTTTCCTTCTGCAACTCTTCCACCAACATCTTTAACAGTGCATATTGGCTTGCCAAGCCATGGTTCAGAATTTGCATGGCTTTGATTTCTTCTTTCAGCTCATAGTTTCTCGTGCTGAGGTTGGCGACCAAATCTCTGAGGTCCCATATTTGGTTTTGCAATGTTTCATTGAAAGAGGTCAGATCCTGAAATGACATTTGCTGGGGATGTCTGTGCCAGTGGTGGACCAAAGGAGTAAGGTCTGGAGAGATGAAAACTGTAGAGGAAGAGGAAGGGGAGGAAAAAAAAGATGAAATTTTGATCACACTGATTATTCCAAACCTGATGTTTAGTGTTACTGCGTTTGACCTCCTATCCTGCTCCTTGTGACCATTTGTCTTTATCAGCAGGAACATTTTTAGTACATCATTACTCACGTGGATTAAAGCTGCTATGAAAACTGGATGTCTTATGTTTTGGGCCCATCCCTTTGGCCTTGGAAGAACAGAAATCTGCAATAAATGAGCTGGGTATGCTGTCAAATGTGATTTGAGTCTAAGCAAACCAGGCAGCAATTATCTTCAGATCTAGTCAAAAAAACATCAACCTAGAGAAATTTCTCCTAGCAAGTCCACATCTTCCCTAGACAATTTCACCCCCAAGAACAGCAAGAAATGTTGTTTAGGAAGACTAAGATTCTTTCAAGTAAGAAGCCTACATTGAACCAAAAACCTGTTAAGAAAACAGAAAAATAAGCACAACAAAGCTTATATTCTTAGGTTCAAGAGTTTTTTCACCCTTCGCTCCAAGTAGTACACTCCCAGAGCCTCGGTCTGAAGAAGAATTATTACAAATAATAGAGGAGATTTATGCTTTTGGGAGGCACCGTGCTCTCTCCTTCTCTATTTCGCTAATTAAGGCATTCCAGGAGTTATTACAGGAGGTGTTAGCAATGGTATCAAAGCTCTCCATAGTGACTAACTCAACCCCCTCCATATTTTAACTCTTAAGGCCTGATGCAGAGCATAGGAAAATTAATAAAAAGCCTTTTACTGACTACAGCAGCCTTAGGGCCAAGCCCTCTTTTAACCCCTGATGTGAATGCACAAGCTCTCATCAAGAAATCCGTGTCTCAAACTGCAGAATGGCTCCAAATCAACCTTTATTTTCATAATGATTCGGGGGGGGGTGTGGGGGGGAAGCTGTCTTTTTGCACGTGAATCGATGCATCATCAGGCCATGTAAAAGTAGATGATGGGGACAGTATGGTGAGCCCTTGGGGTTGCCTTGGCTTCTCTGCACCAGGCCTGTAAATCATTTAACATACCAAAATAGGCACCGACTGCCCCAGATTTGTATTGCCTTTAACCTCTCAATGCACCTCTTTTAGGGGAGTTTGCTCAGCTTCCATGCAACGAGGGCAGTATGATACCTCCAAAGTAGGAAATATCTGTCTCCCACTGAACCTGATGGGATACGGGTGCCCAATGGGCACTCAAGGGGCTGTTGTTCTGCTTTGTTTGCTCAGGGTTGCCCAGCAAGTCAGTGGTAGAACACGGATTTCGATGTACATCTCCCATAGCCTGTGCCAGGGCTTTTGCAGTCTCAATTCTTTCAGCTCCTGCATTCTGCTGCTTGCATGCAAACAGGAGCTTGCCTGGTTACAATCCCTCGCATTGTCTGCAGTGCCTTGGCCAAAGAGAATTGAAATGGGCTTTGCATGACTCCAATGCAAAACCACAGGCTGGCTGGGGGAGCTGGGAAAGATACCACTAGACAGGCGAAGAGGTTTTAGCCTTAAAAAGAGAAATATGACAGATGCCAGAAGTGGTTTAAAGACACTGAATAAGGAATATTTGGTCATTCTTATAATGTGCAAACTAGACGTCATTTAAATTACGAGGTGGGAAGCTACAGACATGCTGAAGTAGGTATTTCCCTTCATGTCATTAAGCTGTGAAGTCATTGCCGCAAGACATTGTGGATGCCGAAATTTACATGGGCTCAGGAAAGCAAATGAACAAAGTTCATGGAAGAAAAATTGTATTTTAATTGGGGTGTATTAACACAAAGATACCATTTCTAGCTCAAGAAAACCATGAGCTACGAACTGCTGGAGGAATATACAGTGAAAGCACCAATATAATACAAACTGCTTGGGGAACATATAGTGAAAGCTCTGGTGAGACCCCACCTAGAGCCCTGTGTTCAGCTTTGGTGCCCCCAACATAAGAAGGACATGGACCTGGTGGAGCAGGGCCAGAGGAGGACACGAAGATGCTGTTGGGAGGACAGGCTGGGAGAGGTGGGGGTGTTCAGCCTGGAGAAGAGAAGGCTCCGGGAAGACCTTAGAGCCCTTTCCAGTGTCTGAAGGGGCTCCAGGAAAGCTGGGGAGGGACTCTTGAGCAGGCAGTGGAGCCGTAGGATGTCGGGGAACAGTTTTACACTGAAAGAGGGGAGATGTAGACGAGATATCAGGAAGGAATTTTTCACTCTCAGGGTGGTGAGCCCCTGGCCCAGGTTGCCCCGAGAAGCTGTATCTGCCCCATCCCTGGAGGTGTTCAAGGCCAGGCTGGACGGGGCTTGGAGCAACCTGGGCTGGTGGGAGGTGTCCCTGCCCAGGGCAGGGGGGTTGGACAAGATGACCTTTAAAAGTCCCTTCCAACCTAAACCATTGTATTATTCTATATCTACTTATACCTTCTGTTGGTCCTGAAATGCTGGATTAGAAAGATGTTTAACCTGAGCCCAAATAGGTGTTCATGGGGTCTAAAAAGTTTACCAAGGAGCCATGTAACGCCTGCTCCAAACTGGAAGACCCAAGAGCAGGCTCTGTTTCAGCCTCTGAGCGGCACCAGCCGTCACACTACATGCAATATGAATTATTGTAATGTCCTGTTGGGCTGAGCTGAATTTGCCTCGGAGAGGTGATTTGGCCTTAAACAGCTTTTCTGCCAGAGATGGAGGGATACGGGGGCTACAAAGAGCTATAAACCCTCCGTCTCCACTGCGCCCCTCAAAAAGATTAAGTGAGGGGAGTGATCCTGATTATGTGCCTTTTATTTGAAGGCAGGGGAAACAACGCAGATTTATTCAGGTCAGGGGAATACTGAGCAGCTGATCACATGCTAAATATTTATGTCCAGCTGGGGGATTCCTCGGAATGATATTTTTCCACCCATCTGTAATGAAGCTGGCAGCAGACGCTCTCCAGAGCTCATTAATGTGGTGGTAACTATGTCTATAAATCCAGACGTCGGGACTCTCCTGGGCAGAGGACAGGGCTGGGTTTGCTTTGGTTGCAGATGAGATTTTTGACAGCGGGTCAGAAGCTTTTCCAGCTCTGAACCAGTGAGACTTTGTCCCTTGCTGGCCGACTATGCTTCCCTGGCTGGTGACAATTTGCTTTCTAACCAGGGGTCAGAGAGGAGAGCCGCTGGCTTAAGTGCAAAGTCAATTCCTCAAATAGCAGACAAAACAGATGATAAAGGCTCGGGGCATTCCTTCTCTTTTTCTCAGTCCCCTGCTCAGTCTCTGACACCAGTCGGTGATGCAGTATTTCTGTTTCCACCAGGAATGTCCGCTCAACCAACCTGGGGTGGTGGTGACCTCCTAGAGAAGCACTGATGATGCCTTGGTCAGCACCCAGCCACCTTTCTCAGATACAGGTGGGAATGTGATCAGCACGCAGAGTATTATATGAAACACCTTTCTATAGCATTTTCGTACAATCTCACTCCTTTCCTGGTTGCTGGGTGATTTTTATCTCAGCCCACTCTCTCCCAGTGGGGGTCAATAAGTCTTGGCTTGTCTTTGGTTTAGGTGTTGGCACATGGATTTTCTTAAACCTGGCTATGTTATAATTAATTGTAATAACAGCATAGCACCTTAATGAACTGGTCTGTCCAGGGATGACCAGCTCTTTCAAGAGGTCCCAGCCCATCTGCTGAGACATTGGCACAGGCCAGAGGATGCTTTTGTCTCAGAGGAAGCGGATGTGGAAGAGAATTGATGGAAGAGGTTGCCCAGAGAGGTTGTGCAAGTTCCATCCTTGCAGGTTTTCAAGCCACAACTGGATAAATCCCTGAGCCCAAACCTCAGAGCTGGCCCTGCTGTGAACAGAAGGGTACACTAGAGACCTCCTGAGGTCCCTTCCAGGCTGCATTGACTGTGATTCTATGGGACAGCCATTTGGGTTTGTCAGGAGAGGCTGCTGAACAACGGCAAGAGCATCTCTCATGCCCCAGGTGGGGGTAAATCTCCCAGTGATGGCTGTCCATCCATTGGGGACCAAGGGGTGATCTGCAGGCGTAACTTGGGGCTGAAATGCCCCCCCCCCCAAAATATGGATCCCCATGGTGCAATTCTCATTTTTCAGCCTTTGTTCTAGTCTTATTAGTCACACTGGCTCCACATGTTCCACACCAATGCAGATGTGTTTTTTCTCCTATGAAAGGACTTTCTTCTATAGGAGGTTTAATCCTCCTCCCCCCCGCCCCCTCCATGCTTGGTACCCATTCTGTATCTACCCCTATAATTGCATAGATATTACGGAGAAATGTTGCTTCCATGAAGGCCAGCAGGGTCAAAATGGAAATGCAGGAATCTCAGCATGAAATTTATTTGTCCTCCAGCTGACACACATGGAAAGTGTCAGAATAGGTGATTGATGGGCTGAGCATCGCCCAACCATGTACAGTCAGAGGTGACAGGCAACCCTGCCTGGGGACGACTCTTTGTGTGCAGACCCGTCCCCAAACCCACTGCTAAATAAACGCACATGCAAGTCAACAGGCGTATTTTCTATGTGTGCAGATGAGAAAGAATAAGAAATATTTACTCCCGCTACTGTCAGTCTTTAACCAATTTATTCCAGGAAAAATGGAGCGAGTGAAGAAAACGAAGTGAGTAATAAGATAGGAATGGCGCTGCCCCGCTGGGAATTCATCTGAACAGATGGATCTCCCACTGTATAAATATTTGATCATGTTTCTGATCAAAGGCACGCAGAGTAATTCAGTAACCTGTGTTCAAGCAGGAAAAGAGACAAGCCTTTCTTTTAATATAAAACTTGCCCCTTTCAAGTTCACACCCCTGGAAGAACAGCCATTAAGGAAGGGTATAAAAAAAAAAAAAGCTATTATCATATAGAAGTGTTCAAGGAAGAGCAAAAAAAGATTCAGAAAATTTCAATTTTTGATGCGTCACCAGAGGGGGGCAGGAGCAGTTTATTTGCCCACACACATCCGTTCATACCCAGCCTGATCTGCCGTCAGGGCTGCGAGTTATCTCGGTCTCAGTTTCTGCTGTACAAACAGATGTTTATGTGGTTGGCCACTAAGTCCGTCTTGTGACTGACCTTGCCCTCTTCTCCTCCCGTAAGGAAAAGATCCTTATCATGCACAAATCATCCTGGGAGAAACCCTGGCAGTCCTCACATCCACCCATCAGAGAGCACTGATTACTTTTTTTCTCCTCTCGCTAAGCAATTATTATCAGTCAGATAAATCAAGTAATGAGCTTGCCATCTGATGAGTTCTCAGCACATAATTTCACAGTGCACTTGGGAATAAATGGAGGGTGTATGCGTGCATGCATATAAATACATGTAGATTTTGCTGTTGCTTGACATTTTGACCCATGTTCTTATTGAACAATACCAATAAAAAGACCTTAAAAAGTGTAAACTCTCCATGGAAGAGCTTTAGTTTTTCAGGCAGATGGAAATATTTTGCTGTATTGTTCATGCAATAATAATAATATAATAATTCGATCCAAAGCAATTTTTGTTAAAATTCTGAAAACACTACTTCCAGCTATAATAGCCAAATGTGCTATTCGGCTTTCATTGAAAGCTTTCCTTCTGTTTGTTTTTTTTTTTTCTCCTCCTCTCCTCTCCTCTCCTCTCCTCTCCTCTCCTCTCCTCTCCTCTCCTCTCCTCTCCTCTCCTCTCCTCTCCTCTCCTCTCCTCTCCTCTCCTCTCCTCTCCTCTCCTCTCCTCTCCTCTCCTCTCCTCTCCTCTCCTCTCCTCTCCTCTCCTCTCCTCTCCTCTCCTCTCCTCTCCTCTCCTCTCCTCTCCTCTCCTCTCCTCTCCTCCTTCATCTTCTTTAACAAAGAACAATGAAGAAAGTGTCTAAAGGTGTTTTCTCCCAAACAAGCAGTTGTCATAAATATGTGTAAGGACCAACTCAAACCAGGGGTTTGGTTTGTTTGCGGTGGTGGCTGCAAGCATCCTGTATTGGGTGTGAATGATGTATTAAAACACATCAAGGGGAGATAAAAAAAGGATTGGGAAGACCTTCTGAAAGACGTAGTGAAGCAAGGTCAGCAAGCCTGAATTTGGGGTATTTGCAAGGTACCCTTGCCCTCTCCGATAATCAATACTTGGGAGCCACCGCCTTGCTCCACTCGCTGCTCATCTAACCGAGAATTCTATTCCCGGCCCTATTTCCTAGGCAGAAGCGCCATCTGCTGCAAGATCATCACTTCTCCAGCCAAAAACTCCAAG
Source organism: Pluvialis apricaria (assembly GCA_017639485.1). Lineage (NCBI taxonomy): Eukaryota > Metazoa > Chordata > Aves > Charadriiformes > Charadriidae > Pluvialis > Pluvialis apricaria. The sequence continues at coordinate 3,263,210 of CM030007.1, forward strand.
ATTTCCTCAAAACCCACCCAAGTTTGGAAAAACTGAGAAAGGAGAAGGTGTTTTCCATCTCCTGGATAAAAACTCAGTAACACACAAAGCTCCTGCCCAAGCCTGGTGCCTTGGCCAGTAGACCCTGGGTAGGAGGCACTGCTCCAAAATAACTTTTGCTTCCGGGGAACGTTGTGTTCCTCTCCATCTGGGGTGTCCCCTTGGGCCAAGGGTGCTCAGACCCCCTTTCCAGTACACGCAGCTCAAACCTGTATGGCTGGTATTTAGGTTGGCCCTTGTTTGTCTGAAGTGGAGGGATGAGAGGAGGAGATAGTTGGAATGAGCTCTAGAAGGGGGAAGGTCGTTCCTTCCTTCCTGGGAAGTTCCCACTTCCTGGGAAATGTTACACTCCTGCAACTACTGCAGTGGAGCTGGGGAGGTCCTGGACAAGGCTCACGGGATCATAGGTTAATCCAGGCTCACCAGCACCTCTTACCATCAACAAAGCTTGATGCACCCCTGTCTGACACGCACTGACTCAGCCTGTTCTCAGCTTCTTGGAGCCAAGGTCCTGCAGCTTGAACCTGGCCAGGCAAATAATAGCTGGGCCACCTTGGAGACGGGGCTGTGATGCCTGCTTGCTTTAGGATGCACAAGACAACAGGTTTGTCAAAGTGGCCGTGAATGCTAAACTTTCACTTTTGTGAAATAAAATTAGTTTGTTGGGTTTATTTTTTTTTTTCCCCAAGTAAAAACCTGTCATTGGCAATTGCCTGCCTGGCTTGAGTGGGAGCACACACAGGGATTCACGGGGATGCAGGTGAAATCTTGCTGCTCAGCTCAAAGATTGGTCCCATCTTTGACCTGGAGGAGGTCAGGGACTTCCGTGTAAGAAAGAAAAAGCAGGGGAAAAAAATTCTAATTCAATTCTGGTCCTGGTGCTTAGGTCACGCTATGACTCAGAAGGGAAACTGAGGCATGTGGAAATTTTGCCTAATTGTCCAAATTAATCAAGAGCACCAACACCCCCTTTTCTCAGCATCTTAATCCGCCACACAAATGCTGACTGCTGTCACACCCCCTGCTTGCTCTGAGAGAGGTTTGTGCGCAGGACCGGGGGGAGGCTGCAGGATCACTGCTTTGAACATCCCATGCAAAGCCCAGACAGGCTCCCAGGTGTAACCTGATGGGTTTAACCTCTGCTTGGGTCCTCCTGAGCTTCATTCCAGCTTGGTCCCTGATCTGGGAAACCACCTTTGAATGCTGAGGTTCCCATGTATGTAAAATCTTTCCTGGATTCACATATTAGGAAGGAATGTTTCACTCTGAGAGTGGTGAGGCACTGGCCCAAGTTGCCCAGAGAAGCTGTGGCTGCCCCATCCCTGGAGGTGTCCAAGGCCGGGTTGGACGGGGCTTGGAGCACCCTGGGCTGGTGGGAGGGGTCCCTGCCCAGGGCGGGGGGGTTGGACAAGGTGACCTTTAAAGGTCCCTTCCAAGCTAAACTAGTCTATGATTCTGTGATATTATGGCTGCTCCTGCTGGAAATATTGTCCCTGTTGATGTTTTTTAATGGAACAACCTTTCCCCCCCCTTTCTTTCTAAATTATGTGCAATCAGTTACTTTTTTTTTTTTTTTTTTTTTTTTTTTTTCTCCTCGATTATACAGTTTCTGGAGCAGGAACCCTTGCTTTGCGCCATCCGTGGGAAGGGGTGTTATATGACCACCTATCACAACCAGACAGTAGCCGGACCATGCCTAGGTCTTTTAAAGGCTCTGCTGATGCATAAAATAATCATTACAAGACCACCATGGACATCCTGAAGCTGGGAGGAACAGGCAGTCCCAGACCAGCCATAGGCTGCAGTTAAATGTGCATTCACTTTTTGGGGTATTTATTTTGATGTGCTAGTTAAATCTGGTCTCTCTTAACGACAGTTTGCAGAACTGAAGCCCACCCAAGGTTGTTTCCAGGCAGTGTGGCCACACCTCAGCCTGCTTGCAGTCTTGCTCCTCACCAGTGGGTGTCATCTCAAAACCACCTGTCCCGGACTTTCGGTACAACATATTTAAATGTAGCAAGGAGCCAGATAAGACATAGAGAAAAGAAAGGTCTGGGGACACCTTATTGCAGCCTTTCAATACTTACATACTTAAAGAAAGATGGGGACAGACATTTTAGGAGGGCCTGTAGCGATAGGACAAGGGGTAATGGTTTTAAACTAAAAGGGGGGAGATTTAGAGTAGATATAAGGAAGAAATTTTTTACAACGAGGATAGCAAAACACTGGCCCAGGTTGCCCGGAGAGGTGGGAAATGCCCCATCCCTGGAAACATTCCAGGCCAGGTTGGACGGGGCTCTGAGCAACCTGATCTAGTTGAAGATGTCGCTGTGCATGGCAGAGGAGTTGGACAAGATGATCTTTAAAGGTCCCCTCCCACCCAAACTATTCTGTGGTTCAATCAAACTCACAGTAACAGCAGAAAAAGTCTGGGAGGGGCTGCTGGGGAAAAGTGTGTGTTTGGGGCATTTTTATCCCGGGTGGGATTTTTTTTTTAAATTAACCTAGATCAGCTGTAGCTTGACTGGTGTAGATTGTGTGGAAAGGCCAAGATACTGGAGGCTGTTGTAACCCAGATTACTGGGAAGGTGCTGGAAAGGGATCTGCATGTGAATATTGCCCTTTGTGGGTGCCGTGTGCTTCCCAGGCTGAGCTCTGGGATCTGTACAGCATTTTAAGACCTCGAGCAGACAAGTTTAAAGCAAACTCATGTCCCTGCTTTGCAGCAGACATGGCTGCAATGACAGCATGGATGTGCTACAGAAAAAAGGAGTTGGAGCTGGAGTTTGGTTACAGACCAAACATCGAGCACAGGTCCAGATTCCCTCCCAAAACCAGTTCAAGTTCAGCTTTGGTCACAACTATCTAAATGTACACGGGAAGCAGAGTGGCTTATAGGCTCCTAGGAGAGCACTGAGGCTCAGCACCCAGCTCCGCTACAAACCATCCACCTCACCATGGCCAAAGCCCTCAGCGTCACCACAGACAGGTTCCCCCCTGCAAAATGGAGACTGCCACAGCAGCCTGTAGGCACCTTGCGATGGAGAGGCCATCTATTGCTCGGCAGAGCTCCTTTCCAGGAAAAAAACCTCAAGTTTGTTTGGGAGAGAGTTTTTATGATGATAAATCCTCTGCGGGTTGAGGTGGGACAGGTCGCATGGCAGGGAGGCATCTCAGGACATTGCCTCTGCATCTCAATTTGTTTTCATCAAGCATGCCACCGACTCAGGAAGCGAGAGCCCCTGATAACATCCCACTGTCGCTTGCCATGGAAACGGCTGAGCCAGTACCGTCAGCAGGCGGGTTAAGCAGTGCGTGACGCTGTGATGCTCACGCACAGCCCCAGGTGACCAGGTCTGAAAATAAAAACAAAGCCAGGTTTGCTGGGCAGGTGGGGGTGTGCATCTGTTGGGTTGCTGTCTCAGATAAGGACCAAATGCTTGTAAATCTCCAAATACATAAGCAACTCTTCCCTTTCTCCTTTTCCTGGAAAAAATGGGCTGGGATCAGGACACAATAGAACATCCTTGCCTTAACCACCCACTTGCTCACAAGGCCAGCCCTTGACAGACCATAATCACTCTTGAAAATGGTCTCAGTGTTCTCCTGTTCCTCAAGCTGTCAAGCACCATATCTGTGATGAGAGCCTTGTTTTGAACACTTCTTTGACACTCTGGCTTTCAAGGAGAGCTCAGAAGTGCCCATGGGGCTCTGACGCACATCTGGCTGTAGATCCTCCAGCACCATCCCTTAAACAGAGAAGATGCTCTGAGCATATCTCCCTAGAAACAATGGTAAGAAATAGGGTGCTTCAGGAGGACGAACGTGTGGACCACCTCCATCTCTCCAAGTATTCCTAGCAAAGAACAAGGCCAGCCTGAGGGTGTCTAAAAGCCTTAGACCAGTGAATCTCTTTGACTTGCTGTTTTCTTCCTCCTTCCTTCTCTTATTTGGTAACATTAAACAATAGCCCCAACCTCTTGGATTTTGTAACGATGATTTATGGGGATGTTTGCACTGTGGAAAGGCTGAGCACTTTGTCCTTGTGCCTGTTGTGTCTGAGTGCCCATCCACCCCCGCAACAGGGCAGTATTTGCCTGGTCCTCTCTTTCAGCCATGGTGATGACAGAGCATGTTCTGGGCAAACACTAAACCATGTGGCTGGGTTGGGTGAAGAGCAGATCCTTGTTCTTGTACAGGGGAAAATGTAATAGGGATCCCGTCTGGTTGGGGGAGAAAACTGTACCATGGGTTTTCCCTTGTGTGTCAGCCCAGGCTCCAGCTCAGAAAACCATATTTGAGCAGCTACGGGTCAACTCTGGCAGATCTCTGACTTGCAAAGACCCAAAGCTGCAAATCTTGGGTACTGATTGACCTCCCCATCGATACAAGAGCTCAGCAGCCACCAAAGCCACAGGTATTGCAAGGGTGATGCCCAAGTCCCTCCTCCAGTAACTGAGGTGCCATGGCAGGATATGGTGGAGCTGGCAAGGTGAGAAAGAACGTGTCGGTCCCTTGCAGCCCTGAGGTGATTCCTGGAGCAAATATAGGACCCAGATTTGCAGCAGGGTGTTTGACCAGTGGCTTTTTGTCATGAGGATGACAAGGGGGGTGTGCTGTCTCAGCCCATCCTGCTCGGTGCTGTGGCAGCCTGGCTCTCCCCAGTCCCTGGAGCTGCCACCCCCACTCACTGGAGATGCAGAGGTGGGTTTTGGTGTCCTCAAAAGCCTCCCCAAGCCATCAGGAAGGCAGGGAGCTACTTCATCTGTGTATTATTTCACTGCGATGAAGCAAAGGCGCCTGCATTAGGCCTTTCCATCAGTCATCCCTCAATTACACCCCGGCTGATTGACCCCTCTCTTCTCTTTCTTTTCAAAAGCACGTCATTAATGGGCGAGAGGCCGATTGCACTTCATGTTAATTCAGTCGGCTGGGCCAGAGAGTAAAATGAACGTTTTCCTGAGCTAGATTTACTCCCCTGAGAGACCCCTCTCTCCCTTCCTCCCCTCCTCTTGCCATCTGCTCATGACAAGTGCTCTCGGCTCTCCTCCTATCCACCAAAACCCATCCATCTCCATCAGCACAGCGAGCCGTGCTGAGCGCACCGCATAATAAGATCTCTGCTCTCTAATTAGCCCTGTGCATGCTGATTTCCTAGCCATGGAAAAAATAGGGAGAAAGGGCTGGAGGGTAGGGAGTGGGAAGATACCTTCTCCTCAAATGCCTGTTTGTACCAGGCTGAGACCTTATAGCGCCTTCCAGTCCCTAAAGGGGCGCCAGGAAAGCTGGGGAGGGACTCTTGATCAGGGAGTGAAGCCATAGGATGATGGGAAATGGTTTTAATCTGAAAGAGGGGAGATTTAGATTAGATATTAGGATGAAATTTTTCACTGTGAGGGCGGTGAGCCCCTGGCCCAGGTTGCCCTGAGAAGCTGTGGCTGCCCCATCCCTGGAGGTGTCCAAGGCCAGGTTGGACGGGGCTTGGAGCAGCCTGGGCTGGTGGGAGGTGTCCCTGCCCAGGGCGGGGGGATGGGACTGGATGGTCTTTACGGTCCCTTCCAACCTAAACCATTCTGTGAGTCTACAATTATCTGGATTTGGAGAAGAAATTCCTTAGAACTATCTGCAACTCCAGTGCTAATCCCGCATCTTCCTTCTGGGTCTCAGTTACTCCAAAGAGAAGAAACCTACACTCCAGTCATATTTTTCTTTCTTTTTTTCCCCTTTTTGAGAAAATCTGCACAGGGAATTCAATTTCTTAAGCAACAAAACCTTTTAACTCTTTCTGAATTAGGTGGGGTTTTTTCCTTGCAGAAAATGCTTGCTGTCTTCTAAATCATAGAATCACAGAATCATAGAATGATTTAGGTTGGAAGGGACCTTGAAGATCATCTAGTTCCAGCCCCCCTGCCATGGGCAGGCACACCTCCACTAGACCAGGTTGCTCCAAGCCCCGTCCAACCTGGCCTTGAACACCTCCAGGGATGGGGCCTCAACAACTTCTCTGGGCAACCTGGGGCAGTGCCTTACTACCCTTAAAGTAAATAGCGATAGTTAATTGTGTGCCCACTACTGAGGTGTGACAGCACATCTCACCCTCAAGCTAAAACCATAATTTCATCGATAATTTATGCCATAGTCCCCATCTAGCCAGCAATGGTGATACGAGATATCCAGCTTTGGGACTTTGGGTACCACATCAAAACCAAGCCTGCTTGTGCGATGCAAAAAGCTCAGTTTTTTTTCTTGTTCCACTTTGGAAGACCACTGGTTGGGTTTGGAAGACCACTAGTGGGTTAACGTGATCCAGGCAGAGCCTGGGCTGGCTCTGGGATGGTGCAATGCCACGTGCCACCATCCTGCCCTGCACATCTAAGCCAAGGCTTGCATGGAGGCTCTGTAGTCACTTCATCTCACACGTAGCTGGCTCAGATGCCCCTACCACAGTCCTTCTCCTAACCTTGGCTGGCTTTTCTTTGTATTTTCCTTTAATCAATATCTTCCTAGGGCATTGCCTCTTCCGCTGTCCAGATTATCACCTACTTCATGGTGCGTATGGTTTTTATCCTTTAATTTATATGGTTGTTCTCCCTCTCTGTTTCCTTCACTCTCCCTACCTTCTCCTGTGTATATATTTTTGTGGAGTGTTAAATACAGGATGAGGGAGAAGATTATGGTAAGGGCTGGTAGGTAGGAGGTGAGCTACATGTGAAGGACCATACACAGCCTGGTTATGGCTGAGAACATCATCATGGCCTGGGGAAATTGGAGGCCTGTTTTGGGAACAGGCAGGGTGAGACAGAGAGATTAAAAGGCTCCTTCCCTGTGGCCACTGAGCCAGAGGGACCTGAAATGAGGTGGAAGTGCTGAAGGGGAGGCTGGGGTATGTGGCTCCCAGTGCTGGGATAGCAGGGAGAACATTCCCATCCTTCATGGCTCATTAGATGCTCTGCTCCACCCAGGGTCTGCAGAGCTGTAGGCTTTGTATTTCAGTTCCTAGACCTTTCCTGTGGCAGTGCCTGCAGAAATCAAAAGCGCTGGGCAGAAACCAAGCCACCTCTGTGCTGTTTCTTCTACAGAGGAGGGAAAAACAGAGCCACACAGTTGCTGGGATGTCCAAGGATGCATGAGAGAACATATTGCCTTGTTCTTGCATGATGGGCATGTGTGTAATTTTGGGACCATCTCTACCTGAAGGCCAACAGAGGCTCTTTCAGCCACCAAATAACTGCGTCACGTTTTTTTAACATAACTTAGAGCTTGCGTGGGCTCTTTGAATTCTACCAGGGCACAAGCACAGGTATCTCAGCTGTGAAAATGAGTGTAGAGAGAAAATAGGGAAGAGGCTATGGTCTCCAACACTGATTTAATCCACAAGTTCATAAATGTTTAAGCCACATCCCAGGTACAAATTGGTCTCAGTTTTAGTGAGATAAGGCAGGTAAATGGCTGGGCCAGTGTGGTGGTCTCAAATACATTCAGGAATCCTGAAGTGTCTATGGGGGGAATCCGGCTGAGGAAGGGATGTTTGTGGGCAGCTGTTTGGTACCAGGGGCATGTTGAGGAGTGACAGATGGATCAACAGATGGGAAAACAGACTGCTGACAGCATGTTTTCAGAGCTGCTTGTGTTTACATTGTCTATTATACTTTTTGTTGTTATTGCATTTATTCTGGAGAAGAAGAGGACCTCTCCTCAGGTATCAGTTCATTCTCTGCTAGCAAAATAGAGTTAAAAGTGAGGGAGGCTCTGGCTTCTCATGGCAGGGGTTGGTCTTGCTGCAGTAGAGGGGAAGATGCTGCTAAGAGCAATCTGAAGAATGATTTTCTGGAGATACTGGGCTTGGAGAGAGGGGAAGATGATGAGGGGGAATTAAATGCACAAGAGCGAGTCTGCTGCTGGCTGCCTGGCTCCTCCTGGGCAGGGAGTTACTGCGATAACCAGACCAGCACCCTCATGTGATCACAGGGTAACCCAGGCTGGAAGGGACCTCAGGAGAACATCTAGTCCAACCACCTCCTCATGGGAGGGTGAATGCTGTGGCCAGCTGTACAGTTTCGCAGTATTGTTACAGTGGCTGAAACAGTTTTGTGGAGGAGACAATAGCACTGAGTGTCTGGAGGTGAAGTTCATCCGGGCTTGCTGGTCTTTGGAAATGAATAGGACAATATCCCACCCTCCAAAGCACTTGATTTCCCCCATGTGCTTGGCAAATTAATGCATATTCCAAGCTTGACTTCTATGAATGCTGTTTTTTCCCCATTGCACACTAGCCCTGATATGCATTAAAAATTGTTCTGTCAAAAATTATGCCTTACTGGGGGATATCTTTGTAGTATATAGGAAAGAAACAACAGAGATTCATGATCCTAGGAAGGTAAACAATCACACCTGCAAGGCTGGGCAGGGAGTTTTACATAGAAGACAAGGACAGGATGTTGTGGGATTTTATTTTTGAAGCAAAACCACTCTACATAAAAGGGAAGAGCTCTCACCTGGCAATGATATCCACTGGCAGAGAACTTAGGAACACCGAGGTCCAAGCGATCTCTTAAGTCCTCTCAGTCCTACGTGCGAAAGAAGAGAAAAAGCAGTAAGTAAGGGCCACAAATAACGAGTTGTGTGAAGCTCAGAGAAAGACATACCCATGCAAGCTCACAGAGCTGGTAAGAAGCGATCAGTAGAGTTTATGAAATTAGAGTTACTATTCCTTCCCTTTTGTGCTCTCGGTCACGGGAACAGACGGTGAAGATGAATTGCTGATTGGAAGCTGATGACTGCCTAGGGATGAGGGATGTTAACTTGTTTACATTTAATTTACGTAAATAGAGGACAGTCACAGCTGGTATCAGACTGTATGTGGGGTTCATCTGCACGTGCTTGTACCTGCAGTCAATGTTTCTGCAGGGCTGATTTCCAGAGAAATATTATGATTTAAATTAACTGTATGGAGAATTGTCGGAAAGATGTGGCTCTTTGAGAGAAGTTGTGCAGGTGATGAAAAGATAGTATTGTACAGTCAAGAAATGGGATCATTCTTTGTTAGAAAAAACATATAAAATGTAAAAAAAAATGGGGGTGGAGAAGAGCTGCCATAAATTGTAACTAAAATACCTTAGAAGATTGGTGAAGAAAGCTAAAGGTTTTTGTATGAAAACCAGGAAAAAAAAAAAGGTCATGGAAAAGATGAAGGAAGCATTTCATTTATGAAGAAAAAAAGGCAACTTCTAGTAGCGATCGAGATTCCTTGTGCTATGACACTAATGATCAGCTGCAGGAGAGCTGTGAAAATCAGCCCTCGCATGGGCAGAACTGCATTGGTGCCTGCTCTGCTCTTAAGGCATTGCTCCCAGTCAATGGCAAAATGGTCAGAAGGGCTGAAATCACAGCAAAAAGATAGTGCAAAATTACTACATCACCATTACAGACATAGTCTTAAGACTGAACCTAGTGCTACACCCACCCTCTGTGTCACCTGGACTCAACCACTGGCCATTCCCACTGTTCCTGGAAGGGCAATAGAAGGGTATGGAACTCATACTGGGGAAATGCTTCAAACTGGAAGAAGGGAGATTAAGAATAGATATCAGGAAGAAATTTTTCACTCTGAGGGCGAGGTGGCACTGGCCCAGGTTGCCCAGAGAAGCTGTGGCTGCCCCATCCCTGGAGGTGTCCAAGGCCGGGCTGGACGGGGCTGGGAGCACCCTGGGCTGGTGGGAGGTGTCCCTGCCCAGGGCAGGGGGTTGGAACTAGATGATCTTTAAGGTCCCTTCCAACCTAAACCATTTTGTGATTCTGTGATTCTATCATTCTATGAAATGACTCACACCTGAGCTCTTGTCTTAGTCCTTCACAGAGGGACTAAGGCAGTTGTTATGCCCCAGAAACAATGGCACACACATCCACCCTTGGGGAGGTGAATATTAAATGGAAGGGATGCAAATGCTGATGAATTGTGGAGAGCACATGCCCATCCCCTTGCACACGTGCCTGCGTGCACACACACATGCAGGGTTTTCTGCCAACCTAGCAGAGCCTGGGGAGGGTATCTGGCCACATTTTGGCATGGGGCAGCCAGTTTTACAGCACCCGCCTGAGCTCTGCTAAGGCTATTAGCTTAAATACCAGCTCCACACTGCTCAAATCATCACAAGGCAAGATTAGAGAGGGCTGGACTAGACACTCCACCCAAGACACCTGACGGCCAGCTTCACTTTTTGCAGCATGAACATCATAGAATTGTTATGGCTGGAAAAGACCTTGAAGATCGTCAAGTCCAACTGTTACTTAACTTTACCAGGCCCATTTCTAAACCATGTCCCTGAGCACCATATCTAGACGGCTTTTAAATACATCCAAGGATGGTGATTCAACCACTTCCCTGCACAGCCTGTGCCAGTCGTTGACAACCTTTTCAGTGTAGGAGTTTTTGCTAATGTCTAATCTCAACCTCTCCTGGCACAACTTGATGCCATTTCCTCTTGTCCTATCGGTTGTAACTTGTGAGAAGAGACCGACTCCCCCCTTGCTACCACCTCCTTTCAGGTAGTTGTAGAGAGCGAAAAGGTCTCCTATCAGCCTCCTTTTCTTCAGACTAAACAACCCCAAGTCCCTCAGCTGCTCCTCAGAAGACTTGTTCTCAAGACCCTTCACCAGCTTCGATATGGAGCATTACAGGTGTTCAGGGATCGTACAATAGGACTTGAACATGAGCCGCTGACCCCTGGGGCCAAATCATGCCCATTTTGCCAGCTGAGCCATCCTGGCTGCCCAGCTGCAATAGCTGCAGCTTAAATTGTTAAAGCCACCGAGGTAAATTGTCTGATGAGGGATGGCAGGATTTATTAGAGGGCAGGGCTCTTTCGGTTTGCTTCCCTGTACTCCCGGCTCGGATGTAGCTGGGATGCTGTAACGAGAATGAATTGCGACGTGGTTTTGCAGCCAATCGTGGGTTTAGGGGATGGGAAAACATCTGTCCGTTCCCCATCTGACACTTGTCTCCCTCCAGCCTCTGACAGATGATCTGATTTATAAATTCACTCACTGCTGCTGACAAGACCCAATCCCGTCCAGAAGAGCCGTGACAAAGGAGGACAATTAGGCAGTTATGCCAGCACAAATGGCCAAATACTTGAGCAGCTGAGACAATCTGAACAGATTTGTATTAGGGAATGGAAATGGAAAGGCCATATGGTCCACAATAAAAACAGAGGACTCGTTATATGAATTTCCACTCTGAATGAGCAGTGACACTCATGGCTGTGTTTGTAAAGAGAAAAATCTTGTAAATATAGGCTCTTTGGGGAAGTGCTCAGACAGAATGATCCAGTTTTACCCTGCTTTTCTAGCTGCTGGGTATTTGCAGGGCACCTGCTGGCATTCCCTCTTCATTTGCTTCACGGTGTGATGCTTGCAAGATGCTGGATGCACAAGCGGGTCACCATCAGCTCCCACCAACTTGGGGTTGCCCAGAGGGCCAGGCTCATTTTTGGGTATCCCTGCTCCGTTGCTGTGGGCAAAGCCTGCTGTGCTTTGTCTTAAAATAAATATGTTTCCTCTGGAAAGATTTGGGTATGAGATTCTTGGTTTTCATTAAGCCTCTGCTAGACGGAGGCTTCCCCTCTGCCTTCTGTTGTGGTGTCAGGAGAAGCAATTCAGACTGAATTTTACATTTCCTCAAAGGGGAGGGGAAATCCTGGCTATAAAAGCAATGACCATTTCAGTCATTAAAGCTGCAAGTGATCAGCTTGCAAAAGGCCTGGTGAAGATGTCAGCTGTGTTTAATAGCATTTGGACATGATTTATGGCTCTGTTCTGAGACATCAGCAAAGAAATTACCCCCAGAAATAATCAGTTCTGACCAGAAGTGGCTCAGGTGGCAAAGCGCAGGCTCTGCTGCACTGATCCAGTGTTGAGTTGTGGTTCATGGACCACTAAATGGGCTATAAAGGCATAAGAAGGTGTTTCACAGAGCAGAAACCAAGTGCATTGTGCACGAATACAGCCCCATTGCTGAAGGTCTAGAGACATCATCAAGGGCTGGCCCTGACTACCATCAGTACCTGGAAGCTGATGTCGAATTGTACCAATTATCTTTATGATTGATTTTTTAATTATTTTTTTTTATAGTCAGCACTGTAAAACTGTGTCTTTCTAGAGCAATAAACTTATGTCTGACAAGGTAGAATATTCTGCTTATCCCCCCGCCACATGCATACGCACTCCTTCATTCATTGCCAACGAGCAGATACAAAGTGCAGTGTGTTTTCAAATTGCTTAGATGCTCTTTAGTTTGAAAAGTGTCTGAGATACCTCTAATGCCCTACTCATACATGCCCCTTTGATGAAGCACCTTCTTTGACCCAGCCTGGATGTCATGGGCAGGAGTTGAGAGAAGGGTCGACAAGGAAGATATGGAGTCAGTGCCATGAAGTGCCCGAGGGATTCGGTTGTCATGTCCCCACAAGGGAAGTGGGACATGGCCTTCAAAGATGGCATCTTGGGAGAATTTAGCAGCCAGATTTTCCCACTGAGCAAAATGTCTGAAGCAAATTTTGTGGTTTTGCCCCAAACTTAGCCAGTCTCATGCAAATTCATGAGAAGCACATGGAACTCTTCGAACAGGTCCAGAGGAGGGCCATGAAGATGCTCCGAGGGCTGGAGCACCTCTGCTGGGAAAAGAGGCTGAGAAAGCTGGAGTTGTTCAGCCTGGAGAAGAGAAGGCTCCAGGGAGACCTTATATCAGCTTTCCAGTACCTAAAGGGGGCCTACAGGAGAGCTGGGGAGGGACTTTTTACAAGGGCATGTAGTGATAGGACGAGGGGGAATGGCTTCAAACTGGAAGAGGGGAGATTTAGATATCAGGAGGAAATTCTTGACTGTGAGGGTGGTGAGGCACTGGCCCAGGTTGCCCAGAGAGGTGGGAGATGCCCCATCCCTGGAGGTGTTCAAGGCCAGGTTGGATGGGGCTTGAAGAAACCTGGTCTGGTGGGAGGTGTCCCTGCCCATGGCAGGGGCATTGGAACGAGATGATCTTTAAGGTCCCTTCCAACCTAAACCGTTCTATGATGCTATGATATATTCGGGTAGCTTTTCCCTGTGAAGGCCAGAGATTTTAGTTGCAAGATTTTACCACCAAGAGTTTAGCTGTACATTGAAATCTTGGTGTACAAGGAAAGGAGAGGAAAGCAGCTCACGAGACGGTGACTGGAGCTGTAAGGCCGTGTCATGGTTTCATCTGGGATGGAGTTAACTGTCTTACTAGACACATGCCACGTCTTGGATTTGGGATGAGAAATGGTGTTGATAGCGCACTGGGGGTTTTGGCTGTTGCTAAGAAGTCAAGGCGCTTTCTGCTCCTCCCACCGCCCCACCAGCAAGCAGGCTTGAAGGGCACAAGAAGCTGGAAGGAGACACAGCCGGGACAGCTGACCCCAACCAATCAAAGGAATATTCTATACCATATGACATCATGCTCAGTACATAAAGCCAGGGGGAAGAAGGAAAGGGGACACTTTCAGGGTGATGGTGTTTGTCTTCCCAATAACCGTTAGGCATGATGGAGCCCTTGCGTTCCTGGAGATGGCTGAACGCCTGCCCACTGGTGGGAAGCAGGGGATGAATTCCTTGTTTTGCTTTGCTTGTGTGCATGGTTTTTGCTTTACATATTAAACTGCCTTTGTCTCAACCCATGAGTTTTCTCTCACTTTTGCTCTTCTGATTCTCTCCCCCATCCAAACTGGGAGGGGGGTGAGCGAGGGGCTGCACGGTCCTTAGCTGCTGGCTGGGGTTAAACCACAACAGGCAGTAAGACCACATCTTTCTCCTTGCTTCTTCCTCAGAAGCAGGTAAACCACTCAGGCTGACACTCTCACAGCAAAAATAAAGACCATTAAACATCCTGGAAATCTCAGCTAAGGATTTAAAGGCAATAAATAAATAGTGTTTTTGGAGGGGAGCAACAGACAGTTCTTGCAGCACTGAATCTAGGTGGGTGCGTGAAAACACTGCGGGGTCAGGGAGGACCAAATTTTGCCTGAAAAGTGTTTTCATTCAAGCTTCTCTCTGAGCAAAGAAGGGGAAGAAAAATCTAATGGCTGCAGAAAGCCTGGCTAATGGAAATATGCAATAACCATAACTTGAACTTGGCTTTCTCATAGGCACAAAGTAATTTCCCCATAATATCAGAAAAATATATGGCCTTTCTTGAGGTAGCAGAAGCACCATATAAATCAAGTTTTTAATTGAGTTCAAGACATTTGCCGGCATTTCAGATTTGATTTTTCTGCTGAACTGGAGTCAGATTGAAATCAGTGGTGCAGGGAAAGAAAAAGAAAACCTGAAAACAAAACCAGGCAGATATTAGACCACAAATATTCATTAGTGAATCATAGCAATACAGAGGAAATGAGTCACAACCTTAATGCCCTAAGAAGCAGCCTACCCGGAACACAGTTTAATCAGAATCTTCAAGAAACAAATCTTTGATTTTTAGATGTGGTGGGTTTTTTTTCTTTCCCAAAAGTGTCCATTTTAATAAATAGGTCAAATATGACTAACCCTAAGCTTGTTATAAATGCATTGAGAAATGCACAGGAGCCAGGTATGTGGCCATGCAACATCCACTCCATCCCTTAGGGCTGTCCCTAAACACCCCTGTAGTGTCCTGGGAAAGGGTTTTTCCAAACTGTTCCAGATGTTCTGCTTGCAGCTGGCTCATAGAGGGCCTGGAGGCATGCACAGGCTCTCCAGAACTGCATCAGATCCTTCACCCTGAGCACCTACTGAGAGTAAAAAGACATTTCCTAGAGCAAAGGACCTGCCTGGATGTGGTCCTGTCATAACAGCAGACCTTGGCTGTAATTTTTCTCACCCAGCCTCAAACACCGACAAAGCACAGATGTCCCCTGAGCTGGTCATTCCGGGGCTGAAAAACCACAATTATTCGGGATGTCAAGCTCTTACCGATCTCTTACCTTTCTAATGTTGTAACTTCACCCCAATATGCCCTCCACCCCACAGACATAACACTGATATCTGTACACGAGCCGAAGTGGTGGGTAATATTTCCAAGAGTGAGAGCTCTACAAATTCTCTTTTCATACATGGGGAAACTGAGGCAGATAGTCAGGTGACTTCCCCAAAATTATGAAGCGAGTCAGCCCTTTCACAGACTTACAAAATTGCAGTTAAACCATGCTGCTGCTTGCTCTGCATTTGCTGAGCATCCTTATGCAGCAGCCCCTGGAGTAGAAAGTGCTCCTTTTTCTTCAATGGAAGCCATAAAGATCCAGTCAAAGCCAAGCAACCAACAGCCAGCAAATCTGTGCTGAATACCCTAAATATCTTCGTATAAAAGGCTTCGTGCCTCCCCAAAACCCATCTTCATTCTCATTTCCCAGACTCAGAGTCATGGCATGGGGCTGTGCCCATCTGCAGCCGGAGGCTCCGTCTCGGCACGGACACGCAGCAGCAGGGAAGAAACTGTGACCCACTCCCCGATGACCGTGGGCTTGGAGCAGACTGTGAGACAAACCCTGACCCTACAACCACCCCTTCTTTACCTGGTGCTCCCATCTTCGTGCAGCAGATGTAAAGAAAGGAAGCCTCGTTGATTGTTTAGTCTTTAAATAATTTCTTAGTCTTTAAACCAGGACGTATAGGCTGCTGGAAGAGATTTTGGCCCAGGATGCAGGACACCTGCAGCCCCTGGACCATCAGAGAGGTTTTCCTCTACCTTATCCTCCTCCACACCCTCCCCAGAACGTGAGGGTATTCAACAGGATGAAGACGTCCGTCCCACTCACTCACCAGACATGATGTGTCCCTTGGGATGGCTCCTCTCTGCACTCACCCACAGCAAAACCTGAAATACAAGGTGTGCTGGGCACCTCCGTGGAGCTGTGGCACCGCTATAACTGCGATTTGGCCTCTGCATCTTCTCTCCCCACCCCATCAGCATCCCAGGGCTGGGGGCATCGATTCGGAGAGGCACTGGCTGCGGGTCGAGCGGTTCAGCGCAGCAAGGTTGGGGCTGATGGTTTCTGAGCAGCAGTGTCATGACACACACATGACAGTGTCAGACCCGCTGGTGGAGAGAGAGAGAGAGAGACCAAGAAAATGGGAACAGATGACTCTTCCCAGGGTCTGTTTCTATTCCCTGCTGCTGCCTGTTTCTGGACAACTCACTGTTGCTGCATTTCAATTTAAAAGCTGCTTTTTAAAATCACTGGGAAGGGACTAAATTGGCTTGTTTTGTTTTAAACAGAAGATGTTAGAATTATTTTTAATTCACCTGGCTCCCTGAAATCATTACCTGCTTTCCAGATCATGGCTGTGTTGCTAACGAGGGTCCGGACCGTCATTTTGCTAATGGAGAAACTGAGGCACGGACAGAGACTGTGAGATTCCCCAGGGCACAGGGGAAGATTTATTGCCGGGATCTTAAACCCCTTCAGCTGGTTCCAGTGCTGCAGCCCCAAGCCAGTCGCAGGGAAATTGCACTTCACAGACGCAGTCTTACTGCCTGCCTTTGCACACCACTCTGGAAACGGCTTTTATGAAGGCTAATTAGTCTGGAAAAACAATCACGGAAATCAGGAAGAGGGTTAATGATCCATGTGGCAAACTGGCACGCGCAGTGAACCTCCTGGCTGACTGGTCGAGCAGAAACACAGCACATTTTGGACCGTTTCAGTGTGGGAGTAGGCTAAAGACATCCTCCAAAATTTAAAGATGCAGAAATCAGGCAGCTTTTCTGGAAAAGTCATGGAGAAATACGTTTCCACAGGCTGGAAACTGGAGGCAGAGGTGCTTGAACAAGGGTGGCCAGTTTTGCCCTGCAGAATTCAGTGGAGAACAACCAGATGGCTCGATGTTACTCAAAAATTAACTGCTACAGAGCACTTTCACATCCTTATGAGGTATTTTTTTAGGGACATGATGTAGGACCAGTGATTCTTTTAGTATTATTAGATACAGGAACAGCCTGAGGGAAGCGCGGCTTAAATGGATAAGCTGAGGCATAGAAAGTTTTGGTGACCTCCTCATGGTTGTAGAGAAACTCTCTGCAAAGCCCTCACTAATGCTCTGCTCTCCACCGTAGCTGCAATACCAACTTTTGGCCACCAGTTTGCAAAAGAAACCTCATTAATTAACTTCCTGCTTCTTGTATCTGTGCCTTCCTACAGCTCATAGCTGTGTTTCAACCCGTAGCAGGATTGCTCTTGGGATCAGATTTAACTCAAGTCCTCACCGCAGGGGAAACATGTCGGGGAGCGTGCCCTGGAGCACAAGGCTGGTGGACAGTCCATCTTTGGAGGCACCTGAATATCTACCTTCAAAATCTAGCAAGCAGCAAGATGCTCTAACACCATCTCAAAGTGTCACAGGTGATAGATGTCCCCAGAGCCACAAGCGGGCGTAGGGTTGAGAAACTGGGGTAACATGGGACATCTGGGTCATCTCCTGCTCCGGAAACATTGAGAAGAACTTCATCCTTTATTTTTTCAATTGTGTCAGCCTGCAGCATCAGTACACAAACACAATCCAGGACCGTAGACATACGCTCAATGGCATCCAGCCACGGCAGGGAGTTGTTGGTCCAGTATATTATACAACGGCGCAGGTGTAAGAGTGTTGTCCTACTTTGGAGTGAGGTGTAATGGGGATTTGCCTCATTAGTTTGCAGTCAAGGTGCCTGTCTATGACAGCAACTCCGTGCTCGCCCCTGATGAAGAGCTGGCCCCATGGTTGTGAATTTTGGGTGCTTCTCACCCATCTTGCTGCCCATGGCATGGACGAAAGCATCTACACTGTGGCCTGGAGGAGCTGAGCTAATGCACCTGCTAGCAGACTGCTCCAGATTTGCACATCCTTCATCCAAAAAGCCTGCACAGTTATTGCATGTATGAGATGATGCTTTTGGGGAAGAAGAAGTTATGATGTTGGAAATCTCCTTTATGGGGCACTACACTTGGCTAGACAAGCCCTGTTCAGAGCTCAGTGAGAATATGAGAGGGATGGGATGGATGGATGGATGGATGGATGGATGGACAGACGGACGGATGGACGGAAGGATGATCAGTTGTAACAAACCCAGAGCAAACCCCAACGCACATGTCTGCAGCTCCTTGGGGTCCTTAAGTCTCTTCCCTCCCAGCCTATCTAAATCTTCCACCTCCTCTCCAGTATTGGGCTCTGAAAGACAAAAGCGTCTCTGCCATAATTGGACCAGCATGGTCCAGTGAACTGGAAGGAGAAAGGCAGATGGCAACAGTGGGGGCCTGTGCACGTGAGGCGTCTGCTTTAGGGACTTTAGCTGTTCTCCGGGGTCACCTGAGTGGCTGGGAGGGATGAGTGGGTAGAGGAGCTTTTCAGATGTAGACATCCTTCAGTTACTGCATGAACACGTCTCCTTTCCCCCACCCCACCCCCAGCAGCACCCAGCTTTCAGCAATAACTGTGCAAAATCAATTGCAAGCAACTCTATGTGCAGACGTCCATGTTTTGAGCACAAAGGAGGTTTACAAACGCGTCTGCACCAAAGACTCATGCAAATTAGGGCCAGAGAGATGAATGCACTCATTTGGGAAGTCAAGCTCAAGATTTGTCCTAAAGGGATGAGTGGTAGATGCCTCTACCGGAGGTTAATAAATCTTGTAAATGAATAGACTGGATGATCTAATAGCTCCTTTTTCATTTTGTAAGTACTGTGATTTTAGAGGATATTTAATGGCTTTTGAATAATAAACAACAGCTCTCCAAATGGAAAAATTTCTTATGCAAAATGGAAATGAAACCCATCAGAGTTTTTCACTGAAGGAAAAAGAGAGGAGAAAGATCAGCTTGTCCTGTATTTTTCCTCCCCATGAGTGGCTACTTTTTACAAGACGGGGAGCATACCCAAAATGCTGGCTTCAAATTTCTGCTGGACTCAGTAACCTGAACCAGGAGCTGATCACACCCATCAGTACAGGGCTGAGAGGCTTCAAGGCTGTGTGGCCCTGGGCACATGCTGCTGGACTCTGTAAAGGTGCATTGGCTTTTGGGGGCCCTTCTTTGAACTCTGTTTTGGGTAGAAAAGGTGAGAATTTAGATGCTGGGATGGCTCCCTTTCCTGAATGGTGAGAGTTGCTGTGACCCCAAAGTCTGTCCTAGAACCATTGCCACAGAAGGTGTGATGGTGTCATTTTCAACCCACCCAGTCCTGTCTCATCTCCCACACAACATGGAGTTCACTCGACTGCACCTTAAGCTGCCGTTTCTCAGTGTGACATCACCATGACATCATGGACCAGTGTGGTGTTGCAACCCCCCTTACCTCCTTTTTAGGCCACTCGGTGCTTGGTGCAATTTCCAACCCCCTCACCTGGGCCATGTGGAGGATACGATGGGCCAGAATGTTATGTCAACCCCTTAACATCTGTGACACATAATGGTCCAATATAAAAGAAAGAAAGTGAAGACGGACCAGAACGTTATGGCAACCCCTTAGTGTACCTGGCTCCCGTGACTTCTATTGCTTGGAAGCAACAGCTGTAATCAATCACTCCTGACGAGATATGGATCATGGCCCAAAGAGGGGTGTGACACCAGAAGTTCAAGATCTAGCAAGTTCTGGGCTTGTGCAAGTGGTGGAAAGTACCAGAATATCCCATTGTCTGAGCTGAGCTGCAGTGGAAGAGTACCTGATGAAAGTCAATTATCTCAGACCCTGTAAGTAGTGATTTCTAGCAAGACCTTTTGGTCTTTGGGGGTTGGACTAGATGATCTCCAGAGGTCCCTTCCAACAGACCAGTCTGTGATCTTCTGTGATGTTTTCTGGATCGTAGCAGGCTGTGACCAGCACCTCTCCTGAGTTGGGATGTCACTCAGGCAGACACCTCGAGGATTAAAAGGCCAGGTTGAGTCAACCCTCTTGAGTCTCAATTATCGCCTGCTGAGGAATGCCGATGCACTGTGAGTATTTACTCCAAACTCCAGAAGAGGGAAATTTTAACTACAGGCTAGACTTTCTTTCATCCACCTTTCTATCCACGTGTCTCTGATGTACACATTAGCTCTTATGAGTGTGAGTATTCTTAGACTTTGCTGCATCCAAATACTTTCTGTCCATTTGTCTGTGCATGTGTAAAAGGGACCTTTGGTCCTAGTGGTTAAAAACTTGGGTGTCGGTGCATGTGCGACCCCTCAAGTGGTGTGTCTTCATGTTTGTGCTCATATGCATATGTTGATTTGGGATAGCTTTTAGTAAGTTAGTGTGAATCTTGTCATTTTCCAAAGTGTAATTAAGTCTGTTCAATTATTTTGTTAAATTGTCTTGTAAATCCTTAAATTGGTTAATGATTACGTGCTGCTAAAATTCAACCCCTTGACCTGCCTCAAATCATTAATAAATTTTGAATTGCCACTGAACCATAACCGTGTCAAATATTTCCTTCCACGGCAACCAGATACAACTTCTCATCTCTGTGTCAGTCTCCCAGCTGTGCCTGCAAGCTCATGGGCACGGTGCAAAAGGGACAAAGCGGGCTTTAGGTGGGGTGAGCTGTCCCCCAGAAACACCTCTGGAGGACGTGTCCACCACCCACAGTCCAGGCCTGCAGCCCTTTGCCCATCATGGGAAGGGCCACAGGCTGCCTCTTGCTTCCAGATAAGAAGCAGAGGGGAGGGAAGAGTTAACAGCCAAGCACTTTCTGCAGTAAATCACCTGCCTGCAGTGAATCAGCAAAGAAACCTTCATCTCCATTCATCACAGCCAGAAAAGCCCGTGTCTGTCTGGCTCCTGCAGCAATAGCCGAAAGGCTGAGCAGCTCATTCTGCTCCGCAGACAGGCTGGGTTGCCTCTTGCGCTTGCTCCTCGCTTTAATTTTGACCAATAATTGCACAGTCCATCTCTGTCTCCTTCCTGTCTCTTTACTGAGGTGATGTTTGGAGACCTGGTTTCCTAAAAGAGAGGCTGGATGGGAGCAGCTAAATTCTACAAGAGGCTCATGGGACAAGGGACCTCTGAACAACTTTAGCCCAGCACCTGTTCAGAGTAGGAATAGCCCCAGCTCTAGGCCAGGGTGGACATGTCTTTTTTTCTAGCCATGTCTCGTGGTGGTGCAAAGAGACGATGGGCACCAACTAAAATACTCAAAATTCCATTTAAATGTAAGAAAAGACTTTGCCAGTGCATGAAACACTGGACCACTTTGCTCAGAGGGTCTCTGGAGTCTCTATCCTCAGAGATATTTGAAATCCTACTAGGCAATGTCCTGATCAACCTTCTCCAGCTGACTCCGCATTGAGCAGGGGATTTGGACTAGGTCATCTCCAGAGGTCCCTGCCCACCTCGGCAATTTGATGATTCTGTGATTTTCTGAAAACTGACCACTTTTACAGTCTGCTGCTAAAAATACTGGCCGGATGTGCCGGATGAGGAGTAGTTCTTCTGGTTTTCAGGCATCTCAGACTGATGCATGCAACAGCCTACACTTCGTAAGCGCTATAGAGACATGTAAGCTCCTCCAAGGGTAAATTTGGATCTCCCACAGCTGTGGTTTTACAAGACCCAGTTTCCAGCAGCAATATTGGCTTAAGGTCATCCATCCTTCCTCTCCCACCTGAGAAGATGACTATGGAGGCCATCCACTTGTTTAAGCTGACAGCGACTGGACTGTGAACTGGCAGTCGAGGGACAGGGACAATATTACCACCAAAGACCAAGTGTTGTGGGATCAAATCTTAAAGTAAATTCAAACTTGGTTTCTCCCGTGGGATCCTGTATCTCTTTGGGAGAGGGTATAGGACACATAGCTGGGACTTGGACTCAATGATGCTTATAGGTCCCTTCCAACTTGAGGTATTCTATGATTCTGTGATCATAGGGCAAAACAGGATAAACAGGGCTGTTTGTCAGCAGCCTGGTGGGGGCTGGTGCTGCTGGCTAATTGCTGCAGCTGCATGCAATATTTTTTTTCACCATTTAAAATGAAATCTTGTCACAGACACCACACAGCCTGATGCTGTGGTTTTCTCATGAATAACTCGAAATAATTATCAGTCTTAAACATTGACTAATCCTCATAACAACATCTCACAATAGAGAGAAAAAAAAGGAATTTTCTCTGCTGTATATGTGTGACTATTGAAGCAAAAAGATCAAACGACACGTCCAAGACGAGGCACAAAATGAATGGAAGAGTGAGGAATGGAGTTATGGGGTTTCTGGCTTCCAGGTGATACTTTGCATCATATTTATGGCATTGGTGCTTCTTAAGAGTTAGAAAAAAAAAAAAAGAAAAAGAGTACGTTAGTATGGGAGAAACAGAATTGCAAGAATAAATGTTATTCTGGGAAGGAAGTGGGAAATGTAGAGAAGCCAGAGGAAGGGCCCATAGTCTGCATATCTGGTTTGACTGGAGGCTGGAAGTGCTGAAAACATCACAGGTGGGCTCAGGCTGTGCCAGCATTTCCAGAAATCTGCTACCACTTCAGGGACTGGGATCAGAGAAGATTTTGGAAAAGAACCCAAAGTATTATCAAATGAGACAGCTGACATTTTAGCCAAAAAAGTCAAACCAACAATTTTCTGTTCCTTAGTGGAGACAAATCTCTTTTAGAGGGGATAAAACAGAGTGAATTGATAAGGAGGTACTGAATGGAGAAAGAGTCTGTTGCCAGCTATAGGCAAATACGGTATTTTTTAAAATCCCCATTTCCTGGAGTCTTGTGAGACCCCCAGCTCCCATTTGTCATCATCTCACCCTGCGCACTTTTGTTTTTCAAGGCAATCTTAAGAATGACATGGTAGGCCCCGGAATACTCATATCAGCAATCCACACTTTCATGAGCAAAAAAACCTCCAAAACACTAGTTTTTAAAGACAGCCTCCTGAGTCAGAGGGGACAAGGGTGTGAAGTTTTAGTTTCTGACAAGGTGGTGGGGAGGCGCTGGGGAGGAGGGCAGCGAGCCCAGTACAAGCAGGAGGAAAGGTTGGAGATCTGCTCCCACATGGGGACATGGGAATGTCTCATCTAACCTGGCCAAGCTGAGTGGCAGTGGGGATCTGCAGGCTGTCAGGAGCTAAAAAACAGGAGGCTGTCCTTGACCCTTGTGTCCTGGCAAGGACTCCCTGGGGACATAGTCAGTAGCATTCCTTGGCAGCGATTCTGATGTCACCCCATTCCAACCCCCTGGGCAAGAACCCCCAGCAGAAAGCTCATTTTCATAGAATCACACAATGGTTTGAGTTGGAAGGGACCTTTAAAGATCATCTTGTCCAACCCCCCTGCCATGAGCAGGGACATCTTCAACTACATCAGGTTGCTCAAAGTCCCATTCAGCCTGACCTTGAATATTTCCAGGGATGGGGAATCTCCCACCTCTCTGGGCAACCTGGGCCAGAAATAGAATTTCTTCCTCATATCTCATCTAAATCTCCCCTGTTCTGGTTTAAAACCATCCCCCCTTGTTCTATCCCTCCACTCTCTGCTCAAGAGTTCCTCTCCAGCTTTCCTGTAGGCCCCCTTCAGACACTGGAAGGGGCTCTGAGGTCTCCGCAGAGCCTTCTCTCCTCCAGGCTGAACGCCCCCCTCTCCCAGCCTGTCCTCCCCACAGAGGGGCTCAGCCCTCGCAGCATCTCCGGGCCCTCCTCTGGCCCCGCTCCCCCAGGGCCGTGTCTCTGCTGTGCTGAGCCCCCGAGCTGGAGGCAGCGCTGCAGGGGGGGCTCCCCAGAGCGCAGCAGAGGGGCACAGTCCCCCCTCGCCCCGCTGGCCACGCTGCTGGGGATGCAGCCCGGGATGCTGGTGACCTTCTGGGCTGCCAGCTCACATTGCTGGCTCTTGTCTAGTTTTTATGCACAAATACCCCCAAGTCCTTCTCCATTTTCACCTTATTTTTTGCCATCCTTCCCCATTCCCTTCCTCTCCATTCATAATCCATAGTTTTGCAGAAAAGAAATCTTTGCTGCAAAATTGCCTTTCTCCATAGAGAAGGAAGAGGCAGGGAGACCCTACAAGGGTTCTTGTGATTTACAGCGGTATTATAACAGTTTCACGTTTCCAAATGGAAACATCATTTGTGGCACGAGTAGGGCCATTGCCTGTTTAAAATTATGCCCGAGGCAAAGGTGCATTTCCAAGTGCACATTTACAGAGCTCCTTGAAAGCACTGGAGACAGCACCAGCTGGTACACCCTCATCCTGTGTTTGCTTGTCGTGATTAAATGTGGCAGGATGGCTTTTCCAGAGAGATCAGCCTCTATTCCTGATGTTCAGAATGTCCGTTGCCTGATGTTTCAGAAGCGTCCGTATCTGCACGTGCTGCCCAGATCTGTCTACTAAAACAGCTCAGAAGCTGATCAGCTCTTCCAAAAATGAAGTCCTGTCTGCACGGATGCACTCCTGGCTTGCTTCACATTAGCCTTAAAATGAAATCCAAACGACATCTTGTTGGGTGATTGAAACAGTAAGAGTGATAAATAACAACTTATATATTTTTAAGCACATTAATAACACTACATTCATCCATCTGATTTCAAACAATTTGCTTTTGTTTTCCTTCTTGGCTTAGCAATGAATTTTTTGAGATGTCTCCTTCCTCTGCACAGAGGAACAGGGTAGATGAGATAAACCAAGAGGGAAAATTCAACCTGAGAAAACATGGATGATATCTACGAGCTTTTCAGCAAAAGCCAGTAAGATATCTAAATATTTTGGTTTGTAACACAGAAGAGGACTGTCCAGAGTCAAAACCTTCTCTGTTCAGGCAGTCAGAAACACCAAAAAACAATAACAAAAAGGAAAGTAGGTACCTTCTATTATGCATTGTGGCAAAGAAGGAGAGAAAATGAAAAAGAGAAGCTGAAGGCTGTAAGGAAAAATACATGATTGTTGGGAATAGATAGCAAAGAAATGCTGTGATGGGAACAGAGGAATCCTAGCAATGGGTTGGAGCTGTCACTAAATAAAGGTAGTCAAACTCTTAGAAATACCTGTTGGATGCATTATTTCCCCAGCATAACAATGACCAAATATTTCTATGTCATCAGCAGCAACAGGAGATATTAATCAATGACACAGCCGATGGGCAGGTTTCCATCAGCAGATACCAGCTGGATGACCTGGCTGGTTTGAAATCTGTGGTTGCTTGTGGAGCTTTTGAGCAGAGGTCCACAGAGGCTGCTACAAGGCTTGACACTCTTCAACATTTTCCTCAATTATCTGGAAATAAATATAAAATTACTGCTGACATAAGTCACAGACAACACAAAGACAGCCAGCACAAAAAATATGATGAGTCACACAGAGCGGCCTGGGTCGCCTGGGGCCGTACAGCCCCAATGCATGTTAATAAAGCCAAAAGCTAAGTCAGAATCTGGGAAAATGAAGGAGACTGTGGCCTGAGATCTGCACGTGATTTCTTGGGAAGAAGGGCTCTGAATAGGTTTTTAGGGTCGCTAAGAGCAGGTAATCAGTGTGGTCTTCTGAGGAAAAAGGCCGAGCACCATCCTTTGAAAGGGGAAAGCATGGCCATCGAAAGAAGCTCCTAGAGATTCAGTGGAGATATTTATCATCAGACATAACAAAGCAGAAGATTTTTAAGTGTTGAGGGAGAAGAGCTTAGTGAGGTAAGTGTTGGCTTCCCCATCTCTTGATCCATCAGATAAAGATGAGATGCTCTCCTGGATGAGAAGGATTAACTCCGAGCTCTGTTCAGAGGAAAACTGGGAAGGGTGGAAAAGCCTTGGCCACAGAGCCTGCCTGGAGAGGTACCATCTGGCCATGCGTCGCTGTGGTGGGGATTGCAGGATCTTCCTATTCCTACAAACCCACTAACCTATTTTTACTTCTGCATGACTGGGAAGCCGAACCACAAGCACAGTCGCCCACACATCGCATTTCCTCCTTATTCAACTGTTCCAAAAGCTGAGCCCCGTTATGCAAAGCAAAGGAAGGCTTGTCTTCTCCTGCCAGATACACCTCATACTACATATTGGGGAGGATGGAGGAGGTTTGCTGCTACTTGCACAGAAAGGTGAGCTGAGGAATTAAGCTGGTGGTAATTCAGCTTTGATGAAGGCACTAAGACCCTTGTTTTTTGCTCTGTGTTTAATGATTGGTCTGGGACACCACTGTCACATGCAGTCCCATCAGCTGGGTGGTGGCACCCATTTGCATGGAAGTATAGATCACAAAGACACCAGCTGGGCATAAGGTCTTGCAGGATTGGGGTCTTCTGGATGACCACATGGATAAGAAATGCTCCAAGAATGTTTGGAGGGGGGACCTCCTCTTGGGAGAAAATTTCTTTGGCATTGTGGCCATTGCACTTACATCTGGGGGCTGTCATGTTGAGCAATGGAGAGCCACTGCCGAGATGTCCCGTTAGGGACAGTGGAAGACACTGAGTTGCTGTATTGGATAAAACTAGTCATCTCTCTGCTGACCTAGTGCTAACAGGGCCAGATCTAGAGGAATCAGAGGAGAGGCAGCAAAAACACAGAAATAATAACAGGGACAACATAGGCTCGCAGAAGATCTGGAGTCTCTTTCAGAGAATAAACGTGATGAACCTGATCTCATTTTGTATTCTCCTATGGAAAGGCTCAGTCTTTCCTTAAGAAGGAACGTATGTCACAGAACCACAGAATCACAGAATGGTCAGGGTTGGAAGGGCCCTCTGGAGCTCCCCCAGTCCAACCCCCTGCCACAGCAGGGTCACCTCCAGCAGTGGCACAGGACGGCGTCCAGGCGGGTTTGGGATGGCTCCAGAGTGGGAGACTCCCCCACCTCTCTGGGCAGCTGTGCCACTGCTCTGCCACCCGCAAAAGAAAGAATTTCCTCCTCATGTTGAGATGGAACTTCCTATGGTCAAGTTTGTGCCATTCCCTCTTGTCCTGTCACTGGGCACCACTGAAAAAAGACTGTTCCCATCCCCCTGGCACCCTTCCTTTAAGTATTTATAAGCATTGATAAGGTCCTCCCTCAGCCTTCTTTTCTCCAGACTAAAAAGACTCAAGTGCCTCAGCCTTTCCTCATAAGAAAGATGCTCCTGTCTATCTTCCTGCACTGACAGCCAGCATGAAATCTGATCAGAAGATGACAGAACTGTGGGACACGGTGGAGATGGAAAGTGGTATGTTTTAGTGTATTTAAGTCTCAGATTCAGCACAGCTGGGAGTTAAGTTTCCATGCAGAGCAATTTCAATGAGCTGGAGAAGGGCAGAACCTCAGGGTTCAAATTCAGTAATGGAGACACCAACTCAACCGTTGGCAAGTGAACAGCGGCCCAGCCAAATAACAAGCACTCCCTCACAGAAATGATTGATGACTGCACTAGGTTGAATGTTTGCATCGGTGCAGGGGTGTTATAAGGAGATAAATCTTTCTCCAATGATGTCGCTCACTTTGTATGTATATCCAAAATCATCTCACTGCCAGAGAAAGCTGGGGAGACTCCTTCTGCCATACATAACAATGAAGTGACTTCAATACCTGAAGCATGCAAGTGGGATGCTCAAATGTTGTGGATGAGCAGGGCTCTCCCAAAATTCAGGGGAGTATGGATAAGGATTTGCTTCCCTCACCCTTTCAATCTAAAATGCAGATGGCTACACTGAGTATAAGGAAATTCATATGCATACAAACAAGAGGTGGGTTGGTTATTTCCCCCCACTGGCAATCTAGCATCCTATTTTTCTTTTGTTTTTAAGTAAAGGCTATAAGAGATTTCAGGCAGTTAGAAATCCAGCAGTAAAGAACTGGATTTTTTATGCTGGAAGAGAAGGTATTGCCCCTACTGTCTGTTATAACACCCTTAATGATTGATGTCTGCTAATTCAGAGAAAACTGAAGGAAAACACTCTAGAAGGAACATTTCAAGAATAGCCTGAGGGGAAGTGGCTTTCCACCTTCCATCCTGAAACCTTTAAACACAGTGTTTTAAAATAAAAAGCCTATCCTAATTAAAGTTGGAGCACGTTTTTTCATGCCCATAGTGATATTTGTGAAGACTTCTAAGGTTTTGATCCCAAAGTCTGCCTGAGAAAAGTGGTGGACACTCTGGAGAGGGTGTATAGATAAGAAGCACCAAGTTCTTCCCAAATCTCTTAGTGACACTTTGAAGTACAGCTTCAGTTTAACCTTTTTCTTGCACTTTTCACTGGGAAATGCAGCACATCATTATGATTATGCCATGCAAATTAAGACAAATGAAAATGTCACTGAAATAATTATGAATAATATGTGTGTATCTAAACAGAAGCAGGAAATCCATTAGTCACCTATTTCTGAGACGCTGGGTTGCTTTCACGGGGGAGAAAACCGCATGTTTCTGAAGATGGAGTTTATAACAACTAAGACTAATGCTGGACTGAGATTCAGAGACAGGTTGTAGTTGCGCTGGACAGCTTGGGAAAGTGATTAAATTCTTTGGCTTCAGTTTTCTATTTCCTAACAAGCAAAAAAAGTATTTTGCTTTTCTACAGCATGAGGGCAGATGATCCAATATTGCGTTAACAGCTGCAGTCCTAGTATTGTTTGGGGCCGGCGTGTGCACGTATTACATTTAGATGCAAAGAATACGCACTTTGCTATTATAGCAAGGCTTTTTTGTCCATTTTTGTGCAATCATTAGTGCAATGCAAATGTCAGGTAAGATATTACCAGGTTTTTGCATATGCTTCTCTGGGGCACAGGATGCCAAGACTGGAGATTCAACTCCCTGGACATCAGACATCTGAATATAAATTTAAATATTTGAAATGGTGATACCTGGCTCAGCTCTCTGGAACGCTATTCATCCAAACTATTTTTACCAGTTCCTTTAGGACGAGGTGCGTTGCCTCCTGGGAGTGCCCGTGTCTCTCCTCTGGCTGTGAAGGAGACTGGAGTGAACATCTCAGATGGTGAGGGTTCATCCACCCTTCCACCCTTCCCTTCTGCTGCCTGTCCCCCAGGTCACTGCCTGGACCACTGCACGGGCCTGCTGGGCTGTCTGTTTCTCTTTCCACCTCCTTCTAGGGGAAGGTTGGATTGGTCATCCTTTCAGCATGTTCCCAGCCACACTAATTCCAAGGGAGATTCAATAGAGGCATCTGTTGTAAACCTAGAAGAAGAATCTGAATAAAACATGGCTTTTGGTGATGCTCTCATCTCCTGGTGGCATCTACTTGTGCATGGGGGATGGAGACCAAAGCCCATGTGTAAGTGTAGAAATGTGGGCTAGAGGGTAGTGTGCATGGAAAAAGTCCATTTAAACACTTCCCTAAGGACCATTTTCAAAACTTAGTTAGGAGCTTACATGTCCCAGAAGGTAGCGGGATTAACAGTTGAAGACCAATAGAGATTTTAGCTCTGTTCATATGAGCACTGCATCCAGCTCTGGAGTCCTCAGCACAGGAAAGACATGAACCTGTTGGAGTGGGTCCAGAGGAGGGCCAAGAGGATGATCTGAGGGCTGAGCCCCTCTGCTGGGAGGACAGGCTGAGATAGCTGGGAGTGTTCAGCCTGGAGAAGAGAAGGCTCCGGGAAGACCTTAGAGCCCCTTCCAGTGTCTGAAGGGGCTCCAGGAAAGCTGGGGAGGGACTCTGGGTCAGGGAGGGGAGCCACAGGATGAGGGGGAACAGTTTTACACTGAAAGAGGGGAGATTTTGATTAGATATTAGGAAAAAATTCTTGACTGTGCGTGTGGTGAGACACTGTCCCAGGCTGCCCAGAGAGGTGAGAGATGCCCCATCCCTGGAAATATTCCAGGCCAGGTTGGATGGGGCTTTGAGCAACCTTGTCTAGTTGAAGATGTCCCTGCTCATGGCAGGGGGGTTGGACAAGATCACCTTTAAAGGTCCCTTCCAATTATAACCATTCTATGATTCTGTGACTTTGGACCGTGTCATGCAGATCTCCTATGAAAATCCATGAGGATTGTTAGAGTTAAGCTGGATTTCTGGAGAATCTCCTAAAATGCACCCACCTGAAACACCTTGTCATGAATTTTGCATTTTATTAACTTGCCTTGTTTTGAGAAACTTTCTGTTTTGTTACTGCTTTGGGTTTTGTTTCACGGGTTGAATATCTGGTTTATCATATTTCTGCTAGACATGAATGAATAACTGAGTTGTTCTTCTCTCATGATGCCAGCTCCTAGTGGACAATCATGGCTATCGTCAGTGCCCTGTGCAAAACATTCATGCTTAATACAAAAATAGCTCACCCTTTCAAAACCTGATGTTCTGAGACTTGTGATTGTGCAGTTTCATAAATATATATTCATCATTCTTCCTGAGGGAATATGAACAAGGAACTGTTAATCAGAAATGAACTACACAGAGGACAGAGGAAAATCAATTATGTTTTCTTGAGCTGCTTTATTTAATGACTTCTATGAAGATTTATATATTTGCATGACAAATACTGAGGAACCAGGCAAAAAAGGGTCATTCCTTTCATGTTTACTTCCATGCAAAAATATTCCTTTATGTTTTACTCCTAGGGCAATTTAAGAAATGATTTTTAAAGGAAAATTTATTTTTGCAGCTGCTAGACTCAGTTGGATTGTTAAATATCTCTGTTTCTATTGGTTTAAAAACATGTGATTACAGAAAAAAGCTTAAAGAGATGACTGGAGAATAAAGGATGAAAACAAAAAATAATCCGGTATCAGCTTTAAATTAATTATTTTTAATAACTTGTGAACTCTGGGTGCTTGAGATAAAATGTTTAAATACTTGGGCATTTGGTAATTCTTTGAACAAGGCCCTCCTGAGGAATGGGCTCCAGCTGCTGAGCCTGGATCCAAGGCTACGTTATTCCGTTGGTCAGGATCACTGGGATCGGGCAGTTTGGTTCTGCTCAATGTCAGGAAGGAACAAGTAGCATCCTTTGTACCCGAGGTTTGACAGCCCTTAGATCCTCTGCTGTATTAAGTTCTCTGCGTTTCTCCAAAGCCAAGGTTGAAAGCAATATAATGGTGTAAACGCCAGGATTTAGCCCAGGCGCTTTCCTGTCTTGTCATCTGAAAATTAAGAGGATTTTGGTTGCACCTTATAATTGGTTGTGCCTATTAAAATACTGCATGTGTGCATTTGACTGTTAATTAACCCATCCTAGGACACTGCAAGGGTCTGGACCAACAGCCTCAACTCGATTTGGTGCCGCAGTTGTAATCCTGAGCAAATGCCCTTTCAAACCCTTATTCCTCTTCCAATAAATGATAATACAGCTACCAACCTTGCCTCACAGGTATCCCTAGATCACCAGGGCTACAGCAGCTCTCCCACCACCATGAATTCATGATGTGGTGAGGGTCATATGCCTCAGTTACATAGAATCATAGAATGGGTTGGGTTGGAATGGACATCAAAGGCCATCAAGTTCCAACCCCCCTGCCATGGGCAGGGACATCTCTGCCAGACCAGATTGCTCAAAGCCCCGTCCAGCCTGGTCTTGAACACTTCCAGGGATGGGGCCTCAACATATTGTGATCCATTTAGGACTACAGTGGGGAAATTTACACCTCAGGGAAAGTAAGTAATGGAGTGGTTTTGGCATCCCGAGATGTGTGAATGTGACTTTATGGGAAAGATATTTTGGGTCTTGCTATTTTTGGTGGTTCATCTCCACACTGGTTAGCTCTGAGCTAAAGGCCACCAGTGAGAGTATCATGATGGTTCATGTGACTCCCAACATTTTGCACTGCAGGCAAAGTAAAGGCAGGTCCATTCCTTTCTCTTCTGATCCAGATGCCAAACAATAGCACCTTCTCAGCTATTTCAGCTTTCTCCTTCCCCTGAAACTTGTGGCTTATCTTGCACCAAAATACCATCTGGGGATAGTACCTTCCAGCCCATCCCTGTTCCATTACCTCAACACAGAAAAGCCATTTCAGGACGGTGATTTCATTATCCATCATTGATGTGGGATAAATTATTGAAGCAGATTCATAAAAAATGAAAGACATTTTACATGGAGAAAGAGTCCTGACAGTAACCTAGATATGTCACAAAAACTGACTGCCACCAAATAGGAAAACCTGCCCCTTGCCAGAGTGAAGAGGGGTAAACTATGAAAGATGCATGAGAGTAGGATAAATGAAGTGACTGGAATGACACAGTGGGAGATAAACACATCAAGGTAACGGAAACAAAAGAGAAAAGACAATGGAGAAAAGAGGGAATGAAGAGAGGTTAAACAATTCAGGTCAGGATTTATAAGAGCCTTGAAGAAACAACGGGGCGTAAGTCATCTAGGAATCATTCGGGGGGAAAAAACCAACCAAACCAACACGCTATTCATAGCATTAAAAAGAGCTGTTGTATTTTCTGTGCCTTTTGGACAGATGTTGGCTGGTGTAAATCATCGAAGAGTCAATCCTGTTGGGGGCATTCACACCCTTCTGAGTAAGTGGCCCATAAATCAGAAAGGCAAATCCAACAGATGCAATTCCAGCAGTTTTGGCTGCTTTACACCATGGATGCTGTTGCCCTCAATTCCTAATTGAATGTCCCCTCTATTCTGCCCTGGTTCTCGATGGATCTGTCTGTGAGCTCTCCATAGGCACCGAGCTCCTTCAGTCACTGCCTCATTACATGGAAATAACCCATCAGATAAGGAGTTTTGCAACATTAATCTGTGTTCATGGTGCCAGTGCCACTGGTGAGCAAAGCATCTCCTGTGAACTTTATGCATCTCCTCAGCCCTGGGCAATGCTTTTCCCTGAAAATCAGCAAAAGTCCTCAAAGCTGTGAAGCCCAGGACCTACAAAGGGTGAAATCCAGTCTGAAACTGGATTCTGAACGCTTTCCTTTTCTTTCCCAGTACTGCTGTTCCTCTTCTCTAGGGAACACATCCTCCCTCGACCAGTTTTATTACCCATTCCTGGGTGGGGGAACAGAAAACTTTGCCTCCTGCCTCTGTGTCCCTCCATTGCATTTAATTTCTGATCTGGAAATATTCCTTTTCTTTCCTCGCTCTAATTTCTGGTCTCCTGTGTTGCTCCTATTTTAGCCTTGGCTTTTCTTGCTTGGGGGATTCCTTTCTCAGCCTCCCAGATTTGCACTGCTGCTGATAGAAAGCACAGCCAAGGTTGTAAGGATGTACCAAGTTACGCTACAGATAAAAGCGGTCATGCAAAATTCAGCTGCATTGCATTAGTCTTGCTGGTGGGAGGATAATTCCTATTAATCATGTCTATTACAGTAATACCTCAGGATAAGCGAAAGACAGGCAGAGCAGTGAATAGCACAAAATGAGGGAAACTCCCAGTCACAAATGCTTCGCGATCTAAAAAGAGAAGCTGGGTAGGAAATTATATACAAGATGCTGGTGGGCAATACAACAGTTGGTAACTCGATTATTTTGGGGAGTAGGAGGAGCTCCAGTGGGACGTATTATGTAGAGGAAGAAAAACTAAATAGGAAGAGTAGTAGAAGGAAGCGAGAGTTTAAGGATAGTGATTGACATCAGGAGGAAGGGGAGGGAAATATTAGCAATGGAGAACAGAATCTTCCAGGATACAGAAATTGTTATTTTTTTCTTAATAAGCAGTAAATATTCCAGCTTGTGGCAAAATGAAAATTTTGAGGTGAGAAGGGGAGATGCTGAATTAAATCAGAATGTTGCATTTCTATATGAAATAAAATTTGATTTATTTTGGGGGGGGGGGGGGGGGTCAGTCTGAAATATTATTCCAGTCTGGTGGAAAAATATGTGGTTATTTATGAGTTACATAAACGTTTTCTAAAGTGGGCATCTTCTGCCTTGATTTGGGCCAGCGTTTAAATCGACTCAGCCACTTCAAAACCTACCTCCGTGAAATTTCACCTTCCTACTTCGGACACATTTCCCCACAGTTTCCCCTGGTGAAATGAAACTTGGTGGCCACTTGCTCCTGCTCTCACCTTGTGCTGAGCTGCTTCAGGGAGCTGAAGAGGCAGAAAAAAAAAGTCTGTATTTTGGTGGATGTTAGGGATGGATTTTCTGTCCCTCCAAGGCAGGTCCCTGAAGGTCAGATAATGATGGGAGAACAAGCCTTTTTTCTCATGTTTTCCACCATGGATGTCTGGGTTAATACAAATAATTGCATGTACATAAGATACTCAGATGACTGGATCCATGCTGGCTTTTTTCCTCGGGTGCATCTCATTCAGAGACAAGTGATGGGCCCTGAGACATCAGAGAGCAACAACCAGGTCCTGCTTCCCCGGGACATCAGCAACTCCAGGGATCTGGAGCAAAACCTCCTGCAGGCCACCGACGTCTGGCGCTGGAGCTTTGCACTGGGCTCCTCTCTTATAATAGTGCAATTGTGGTAATTATACACACAAAAAAAGTTAATTACTTAATCATGTGTAACAAGGACCCTTCAGCTACCAAGCGAGGTACATGCTCGGCACAATTATTCACAGGCATGTAATCTACTTCCCTTTGTATTGAATATTTCATTAGTTACTATTCACATCTTCTCGGAGGTGCTTTGCAATGGTTCAGTGATTGGATTTACTCTAATTTCTTCTTGGCTTGTACAAACGCTGTCGCTACAAATATCCCTCTGTATTTTATCCCTTTAACAAGGAGGTGTTTTCCAACCTTTCTGTTGCCAAAGAGAACTCACCACAATGTGAACATCAGGAGCTTGAGGCAATTTTAGGTTCCTGCTTTGCCTTCAAGGTCCTTTGGGTGGATTTTGTCCCATGTCTGCACAGCTCTCAGCACCCTTGGGATTTTGGCTGTCACAGGGTGCCTTAGCAGTGGTACGGTGTGAATAACAAACAGCAGCAGTAACCAAGGGTCTGTGCCAGTGAAGGAGATTGGATCTCATAAAACGTGAATTCATCCTGAAGTTGGTCCAGCCTTGGCTGGAATCACTCTTGATTTACTCCTGCACAGAACAGGAGTCTATATGAGGAGCACTTATACAGGAGGAGGAGGTGTATCATGGACTTGCAGTTTCACTTTGAAATACTTGAATAACTTCTCCAAGCCCAACGCAGTTTCTTTCTGAACTAGACCCTCCAAAACCAGAGGGTCTGGTTTTGGAGGGCTTTCGAGCTGCCATGCTTCATGCAAGCTGCCCAGCTCTTCCCATCTCTGATGAAGTAGCTGCCTCGCATAATTAATTTGGGAAGGAAGAGCAGCCGTCTGCTTAAAGTTAGTGCTTGCGGAAAGTCAAACAAATCCCAGCTCTAAGTGTTACAACATTTCAGCCTAAACCTAGAAGTATTTACTGGAGTGTGCTGGGCCAGTGCCTTGCTGGAGCTGCAGTCTGGGTGCTTCATGCACTTAGCCATCTATAGGGGACAGGCTGTAGGGCTGGACAACACCTCCCATCGTGTGCTGCATACGTCTTATGGACATAGGGAACAGAACAACCAGACCTGCTAATGCCATGAAGCAGCTACATTTCTTCTACAACATTTCCAGTTCATACTTTACAATTTTTCAATGAAACATTTTTGAAAAATATGCTGAGAAGAAATATTAATTTGCCAGCAAGTTTTGGTGTCTTGTTCAGCATTTGCCCTGAATGGCAAATTGAACAAACTGAATGTTTACAGCCTCAGAAAAAGGTCTGAGGTGTTCTTGGCTACAGCACAATGACAGGGGGATCTGCCAGATGTAGCACAAGGTGTGCTTTACCTGGCGACACCCAAATGTGAGTTCCTTACAGCCGTTAAGAATTTATAGTGCATTAAACCTTCCAAGGATTTTTGAAAAGAGTTGCTGATCCTATCAACTAGGCTTCCAGGATAATCTCTGCAACCCAGTATGATATTTCCATGAGTTATGCATGTGAATCTGATCTCTCTGTTGCCTGTGTAAACTAGAGAGACCATTGAAACCAGTGCCATTTCACAGCCATGAATAAAGGGAGAATTGGACCCATTTTTCTTTCTCTGACTTTACTGAATATAAATCAAGGCACAGACATGCTAACTGCATTACACAGATCCTGGTGACAGCAACTTCTCAGTGCTTGAGAGACAAGAGAAATTGTCATTCAACTCTGATCATCAGCTTTATTGTATGCCAGCCAGATGATACACAATTCATGCAGACTATACGTTTGCTCCAACCGCCGCTCTGAAGAAAGTGCTTGACTTCATGTGGGTTGGTCCTGCACTAAGGTACTCGGTTCTTGGTCTGTAGCACCAGTGTTTTTTTCAGGGCTCCTGGAAGCAGAGAAAGAGCATCATTGCAAAGCTGCCAGAGCAACTGGCTGCTACACAAAACCAAAATGCCACACCCAAGTTGGAATTTGCCCTGTGACAAGTGGCTCT
Source organism: Pluvialis apricaria (assembly GCA_017639485.1). Classification (NCBI taxonomy): domain Eukaryota; kingdom Metazoa; phylum Chordata; class Aves; order Charadriiformes; family Charadriidae; genus Pluvialis; species Pluvialis apricaria. The sequence goes on from CM030007.1 coordinate 3,299,511, forward strand.
GCAGAGCGCTCCCCAAGCAGCCCGCACATGTTTGGTATGTCCTCAGGCTGGTTGGTGAGCCTGGTCCTGGTCCAAAACCCATGGGTGTCCACAAAATTAGGAGAGCTGGAGCTCTTGACTTTTTGACCAGCCCTCGGTTCAACTGGAACCAGGATCAGGCCCACCCATCAGCTATGAAAAATGCTTGCCAATTGATTATAACCTGCATCGAATGAGCACCTCGCTGTAAAATTGTCTCACAAAGAAGCAGTTTGTTTCCCTCAAGGCGGATGGTGAAAGCCCTATAACGCAGGGGAGCCAAGCTCTCGTGCTGCTCAGGAAGTACCCGGTGCCTGTTAAAACAACCGACAGGAAAGCAAGGCCAGCTAGCACATGCTAACCCCCCATCTGAGAGCATCCTTTCTCCTCGATGACCCCAGGAGACACCAGGAGGTGATGGTGGCACCAAGGCATTGGATGCCTGTTAGGATCAGCTCTGGGGCTAGCTCTGTACCTGGGATAATGGTGGATGGGAGCATAAGAGAACAAAGCCTGGGAGGTAGGATAGATGCTGCCAGGAGCTCTGGACACGTGCTGGAGGGAAGGTCAGGTGTTGTTGAAATGCAGAGGGAGAGATGGGGAAGGAAAGACCTGTAGGGAATGAGGGAATCAATCTTAATTCAGCTAGAGAAAGAGAAGCAGGATCTCCAGAGATGAGGAGAGATCTGTGATGGGTGGAGAGGGATCTGTGAGGCTGCAGAAAGCAGAAGAAGAGGCAGGAGAAACCTGCTCAGCTTTAAAATGGGCAACTTTGCACAGCAGTTGCATTAAAGGACTGTGGAGATTCCCCTTCATCCGCCAGCCAGATGTTGGCTTTGTGTAGGGAATGGTTCCAGCCCGCAGGTTGAAGGAGGGAAGGAGAGGTTGACAGCATGGCCAGGAGAACAGGCGCTAGTTACCATCTCCTTGGCCCATGAAACCAGCCCAGCCCAGAGACGTGAATCTAACCATCCCTGCATGAGAGGCTCATGGGGCAGGACCATGGGGAGAGCCCTGGCAGGACAGCACTTGCTCAAATACTCACCTTCGTCCCACCCTTCGTGCTTACAGTGAAGAGACATTTGCTGCCAGAACCTGTTGGCAGAGGTTGGTGAGGCCTTTCCCCTGTGTCCCCAGTGTAGGAAAACTGCTGAGTCCTTCCAACCTAACAGTTCCTATGGGAATGAGGGGAGCCCAGCACCGTAAGTCAAGGGATTAGGGGAAAATGCAAGGCAGCTCCTCTTTGGAAAGATGTCGCACTATCAGGACAGACCAGGTCCATACTGCTCATGCAAAGACATGGGCTAGGACAGCACCTGTTGCCTGGTGTCTGGAGAAGGCTGGAGATGCCTGCACCTCCGTGCCAGAGGAGAGCGTGCCCAAGAGCACTTGCACATGCAAGCTGGGCAGGTTGAAGGCTGCCAGCAGCTACTCCAGATGCCAAGCCACCCCCTGTAAGCACGTCTTCATGTCTGATCTAGTAAGGGAGGATGCAGTAACTATGTGGCCTAGGCTCAGGTCTTCCAGTGCCAGTGAGTATGTGATGATCCGGGTTGTAGGTGGGTCAATACCAGACTAATCTCACCTCTTTCTTGGTGTCCAGCCCTGCTCTTGCTGCTGCCCTGCATTTCAGAATAGAGCTTGAAAGGCAACAATCGTCTCTCCCTAGAGCAACATAAACTTTGAAATCAGTCTCAGCAACATTTTCCTTAGCCCCGGCTAGAGTCACCAGGAGAATTCACCCTTCTCAGCAGCCCCGGTGTCGTACCTCTCTGTTGAGGCAGCCAAGAAAGCTGGTGCATGTGGTGCGTGTTTGCACGGTGGATACTTCTTCATTTTAATCCATTGGCTCTTTTGTCATGAGTGTGTGCACCCTTCAGCCATGTATTGCAGGCTGGCTAAGATCCAACCATCTGGAGAAGAAAGAGGCTGTGTCCCATCCCCATCCCCTGGCTTCCTCTTTGTATGCATCAAATACAGATAATTGTACAGATCCTTCCCAGTAAAGCTCATTCCAAACCTGGAAGGAGTGTGAGGGGGAGGTAATGACATTATTTTCCCCAGGAACTGGTATCCAGGGACAACACAGCATTGCACCACCTCTCACCAGGAGGAGAACAGCCTTGGCTGCTCTCTGCAGGGCTGCCCAGCGAACTCTGGCCTTGGGTATCGACCTTGGGAAGAGTGAGCTGGGACAGTGTGAATTGGAGGGCTGAAAGGAAAGTCTGATCCTGAAACATAACAAGCCCTACCACACAAGCAGCAACATTTACAAATGATCTTTGTCTCAGCCAAGCGAGGAAAGAGTTTGGAGATCTTTGCCCTCATGAGGGCTGCAGGTGGCAAACTGTTGGGTTAATTATGTGATGTGACAAGGTGAAAAATGCAGAAGAGATGAATTGGAGGTGACAGATCATTACTTGGGTTATGTCTGAGAGAGACAGATGCAGAAAGAGTATGAAATTCAGGAGGCCTCGTTTCCCAGAGGCAGCACATAACATCTGGAAATAACCAATGGATGACCACCATGAGCACACGTTGCACAGTCTCCTCTTGGCTGGTCGTGGTGTAACAACGGGGAGCTGGGATCTTGTGACTTGGGGTCTAAACTTGCTTCTGAAGGTAATGGGCTCCAACAACGTTATCCCATTCTTCACAGATGTGGAGGACCTGCTCACAGCTCATCCCTGTTCCTCTATGGATTCAGGTCTTGGTGTTTTGGTGGCCTCGTATCAAAAAGAGCTGATAACATTTATCCTTTTCTGCAAAATTATATTAATTGAATGCAGTTTAACTATTTGGGAGCTGTTATGAGTCCATATACATAGACCCAACTCCATGAACATGGAAAACTAAAAGTTGCCTTCAAAAGCCATTAGAAGCAGCAGGAATCCTTTACCGGTGGCTCAGAAACAGAAAAATAGCTCCAGGCAGATACAGCTGTGAAGTTTGGTGCCAAAGGGCCATTTTTTAAGAAGAACCATGAGAATTCTGTCCTTTCTTTCCCAGAGAATTCAGGTGAGGAGATGGCTCTCCTCTGTGAACGAACTGACCTTTTGGCTGGAGCCCTCACCCAGGAGGACATTGTGAGGTTCACGTTCCTCAGAAGGTACAAGCTCAACTCCTGGACAAATGCAATTAACAATTAGGTTGTAGGATAGGGCGAGTCACTTCTCTCTTCTGAACGCTTTATTGCCCTTTGTGCACTGAAATTTGCTGCCTCTGATAACAGTGACAAAAACACAAGTCTTCTTTTGTCCTGAAAAATGGCCTTAACATTGTACTTAATAACTGGTCTCCGTTACGTCGCTTGGAAAAGGCAACAGCATCAAATAGTGGGGCTAACACTGGGAATGAAGAATTTCAGCTTGGGTCTGTATCTAAGCAAGCAGAGGGGTTGCTATGGCTTTCATAGGTTGGGTGTCTGGTTGTGAAATGTGACCTGATGCAGGTGTGAGGTGAGCAACAAGGAGCTCAGCACTTCGGAGTTTAAACAACTGTCCACCTGCAAAGCAGCAGATATACAAGCACTTGCAAAGCTCTGCTAGCAATGTAGATGTTAGAAGACTTCAATATACCTCTAAGGTCAGCTAGGGACCTCAGTGGCATGCAGGAATATTGTCCTAAATACTATTTAGTCCCTAAAACTGCGCAGCTGAGATTTTTGGCTGCTGTTTCAGGTTGTCCTAGAGCTTTTTCACACTCAGAGTCCAGAGTTTGGAGGAGGAGGCGGCAGCACTGTGAAAGCACGGCAGGTGGGAGCAGGTCATGGTGGCACATGGGAAAGGATGCAGGGCATTACCTACACCAAGGGATCCTCTTTCCCACTGCCTCTTTCCAGTGTCTGCGCTGAAATCCCTAGAGCCTGGAGATGTCAAGCACAACCCAGCCGCGGGTCATGCTTGTCCTAGATGACATCTCCAGGCTCCTCCCTGAGGCGGGCTGGACCTCCCCATACATTTCATCTCTTCTGTCGCTTGCACAGCACCACTGAATGAAGCCCAGGGGACCGAGCACCGCTTGATCCTTCTCCCATCCACGTCCACAAACCAGCTTCAGTTTGGCCTTGAGTTGGATCTTCAGACCTAACTGCTGCAGGTAGCCCATGAAACCAGACAGACGGCCATGCTGTGAGCTCAACTCCTCACTCAGCATGATAAGGATTGTCCTTTGCTTTCTGCCGTGGCGATGTCACAGTACCTGCAGTGAGGGTCACAGTAAGCGCTGCTCCTGCATCTTTCCATGTGTGTGTAGAGCAGCTGGGAAGAAGCACCATCTCCATGTGCACTGAAAGCTCCAGCCAGCACAGAGCAAAATAGCACATTCAGGCAATAAATTAGGACAAGGAGGAAGAAGGGAGCCACCTGGGACTTAGTCACAATTGGGTCCCTGCAGTACTCACAGGTCAAAGGCAACACAGACAGGTCTGGTCCTAGCCTGGGATGGAGGAAGCAGGTGTTGAGGACACCTTCTAAATGACGAGAAGCCTCTTGGGCATCCATCTCTGAAACATGTCCTGCTGCTAAGCCAGCTTCTGCTTCTTCCCGAGAGGTGCATCTGCTTGGATTTCCACTGACACACTTCTGCCCATTGTTTTTTGTATTGCACCAGGAAATGCAGTTCCTTTAACATCAGCTGCTTCTGCTCTGGGCTACGAGATTGCTCCGTCATTCTCCTCATTTGCTGCATTTGTTGAGCCACCTGCCAGCCCAGGACATCTCTTCATGAAGCTGGAGAAAGGCCAACCTCTTTATCAGATGCACCAGAACTGCAAAGGACAGAAGGTCATGCAGCTCTGTATACACCGGGCTCCTACACAGACAACAAAACTTGTCTCTGTGGCTGTAAAAAAGAAAGGAAGGTACCAGGGAACAAAAACACGAGCAGAGTCATCCCAAAAGACTATGGATAGAACTGCGGCAGCAAGACCGACTGCTGAACTGGCCACGAGGACAGACACACAGTGCACTTGCAGACACATCTACTGAAGCCACACCAAGAAACGAGAGAGAGAAAGGGCAGTCGGTAGGTGAGATATTGTTTATTCTAAGCAGTGAGCACCATCACACAGTACACGCAAAGAAAAAGGTTTACAGTCCAAGAGAGACAAGACACGAGACAGTAACTTGGGAAGGATGGGAAGGAGAAGGTCCCTGGTAGAGCTGGATATTTAGGATGACGTGGAGGGGAAAGGTGCTGGAGGGGGAGAGGTGGGAGAAAGCAAAGGGTCAGAGAAGCAGCTGTGGGACAGACACGGAAAAGCCAGCAGGGAAGATGGAGGGAAAATGATTTTGAAGGCAAGAAGAAATAGCAGCGTGGTGGGCAAATGGGGTCTGATGGGGTGGTGAGGGCACTGAAGACCACATGGGAAGAAGCAAACAGGGACAGAGAAGTCTGATCAGCAATGAGACTTGGGCAGAGGGGAGGGAGCAGGGGCAACGGGGGCAAGGACATCCCCTCCCCTGCAACTCCAAAGCACACTCTCTGTTTCATTTAATTAAAGGTGCCTTGCTGATAAATCTCTTGGCTCCAAACAAAATGGTCACAGCTGAACTGGTCCTCAGCTGAGCACTAAATCCTGAACCAGGCCAAGGAGCAGGTCAGGCCAATGACCAGGGACTACTCTCAGGATTTCCCTGTCTTGACCATCGGGTACGGGCACAATCAAGTGCTCCTGGGTGCTGTTTAACTGATGAGGACAGACCCATCTGCCACAATCATTGTGTGGTGAGATCACCTCCACCACATGCCGTGCAGGGTGCTCCTCACCCTCTGCTGTGACCCAGCTCTCCAGACCTCTCCCAGAGCCAGGCAGGGCATGCAGGTCTCTGTTTCCCCAAGAAGATATGGGAAGACCTAGCTTTGCTCAGGGGCTTGAGGTTGCTGCGTGTCTCAGGCTAGGTTGGGGTGGGAGGCGGGCAGATGACAACAAGGAGGTTTCAGAAATGTTTCCCCCTTTCCATCTTTTGCACCGTTGAACGGTTGTTATTCCTCAGTGCTCTCACATATCGCTAAGATCTGCCACTACTCCTCATCCATCATTTTTCTCACGACTGGTCCTTGCCGTTGGGTTCTGTGGAGCAGACTCCCTGCAGGGAAAGCTGATGTTTTAGAAAGCGCAAAGATGCCTTCGACGCAGGCTTTTCTTTTATCCTTGGGCTCACGTCTCCTCCACATGACAGTCATGATTAGGGAGCTGTTTCCAAGGCATCCTGCAACAGAAATGAAAACTGTTTACAAGCAACCCACAGTTCACGGTAAACCACCAATCCTGAAGTACTCGGAGCTGTGTCACCCCTCTTTGCACACCTCTGAGCTTGCGAGTAGACCCAGTGGCATTAGTGGAATTGCTCCAACCCAGAAAACTCACATGAATGGAAGTGGGCTGTCAAATCCCCAGTTGGATCAAACTTACCATGACACTGTTGGAAACAGGGAGAGCTGAAGCCCATGTCTGAACATCATAATGTTTTCCAGCTGTTCAAGAGATACTGTTGTTAGCACTGATCATGGCCATGCCATCATGTTCATACTAGGGAATTTCTTCTTCCTGTACAGCTCCTCTTCTTTATTTGATGTTGCTGTTGCTGTTGGGGATGGTGGTTGTTCCTTGGATGTTGGGAGGTACCAGCTATGACAGAGACATCTTCTTAAAACATCCCTTTCCTGTACTGGCACATCTCTAAATATACACTAAATCCAAAGGATATTGCCACACAAGAGGCTGCATTTGTATAAGGGCTGACATGTCGGCTGATGAAATACCCACACTCAAACTTTGACTTTGCTTTACCAGTCAGGGATGTAACAATGATAACTGAGGTTTTCAAAGGAAGTTCAGAGATTTGGAAGTGACAAAATCAGTAAATCTCAGTCCCGCACCCAAGGCACTTAAGCTCCTGCCTGATGCAAGGATGGAGAGCATCAGGCAGGAACCTCTTCATCCACCCATGTACAAGTCTTTGGGGGGTGTGTGCTGATGCCCTGAGCGCACGATGTATTTGAAAGCAACTGATTAAAATTGGAACCATGTCGGACAACCCTCATGGGGCTGCTCACACCCTGTGCAATCAAAGCCACATCTTTGCAAAGCTGCGCTCAGACACTCTGTTCTTAAGAGCGTGAGAAGCAGACTTGACTCTTTAAATTCAACATGCCAATATTTTCTCTCCCCTCCCTGCCCCCTCACCAGACACCAACACTGACAATTAGGACTATTTTCACTCCAACCAGCGCCTCCACGCTAAATGCTCTTCTAAGACAAAGAGTTTCATTTTTACTAACCCACCTCCTGTGCTTTGCACAGACGTCGTTCTCACAACAGCCCTTGGAAAAAGGTGGGCAGTGCCAGTCACTAAGGACTTAGCAAAGATTAAGGAGTGAGTCAGCAGCAGCAGGTTAAGACAGTGATGGTTAAAGACCAGGGAGACCAGGTCCCCATGCCTGTCATCAGCCCAGCAGGTCCTACTGTCTCTCAGAAAGGCATCCGCCCCCCTTTGGGTGTTTAGGCTTTGCAATGCTGAGCAAGTCCAGAGAGCAGTAGGACAGCAAAAGCATGTTTTCCAGCACTGAGTGTGGGCAGCTGGGTGGGACCAGATGGATCACCCATTCACATTGCAATATGGAACAGACCCCATGCCTTTGTGTCATGGGAAGAACACTTTGTTGGCCAACGTGGATTGTCACAGATAAGTCCCATCAACCACCGGTCTTTTAATAATGTGCATTTTCTCCAATACCAGCTGCGGAGAGATGAAATAATAAATCCCTGGACCTACAGCTCAGCTGAAACACTTTAAAGACCATAGAGTTATGTGTGAGCAATGAATGGATGAAGCTGGTGGGGAAGGGAGAGGGAAGGCAGGGTGATACGGCAGGACATCAGAAAGCAGCATTGTTATTAGCATGTAGTCACAGATGGGATAAATTCAGAAAGTGATTTGTAAACCAGGCAGGGATGACAAATAGCACCCAGAAACGGTAAGGCAGAAAAGGGTCAGTGGTCCATGGAAGTCAGCAGAGCTATGTTGGAGGAGAGGTTTCAAAATACAACCCCGATGCAGACAATTTTCCCCAGGTTGGTGGGGATGTTATTGGAATAGACATTAAAAGAGAAAACGTGATTAAAAATAAAAATTGCAGGTAGGAGCTTAAAGGCTAACTGAAAGAAAAAAAGAGACGAAACTAAGATTAGGGTTCACCATTTAAAATAAAACTGTGCCCTCAACCCTGCTTTGTTCTCAGCCACCTTTTCCTCCAGATAGCAAATGTTTTCATTAATATAAAATCAGTGCTTTGCACTTCCACAGACACTGCCAAACACCTGTTCATCGGTCGCCAGACTTGCAGCACGCTGAAAGTGCTCAACCCCAAAATTTGCCACCTCCTTTCAATGGGGATTTCTAGCCCCTTGACCCCTCTCATGGGCCTTTCAGGTGGTTCTGGGCCAAAGCAAAAGCTGTAGGTGGCTGGAAAAGGGTGTGTAATTAAGCGACCTCATCCAGAGCACTTCCCCTCCCTCCGGCTCTCAACGGGGATCGGCTTCTGCTCCCTGATCCAGTGCAACGTGGACAGGAGCAAGGTGCAGCACCAACCCTCTGCTCGACATGCCATGTATACAGAGAATAAAAGCGAACTACCTGCTCCGTCCACGTGGCTTCACTGTCCATCTTCACATTTGCAAACGCTTAGCTCTCACGCCAGGCTAGTCTGAGGTTAGCAGCCATCTAAAGGGAGTCAGACTGTGACAGCTCAGTTGTCCCCATGGCAGGGATGGAAGGTGGTGGTGGCTCTAAGCAACACAAACCTGATTACGGTTGGAAGGGTGTTTCTTTCACTTAACTGTGCTTCTTATCGAGAAAACAAGATCAAGGAGGTGGTATTCGTCTTTAGCATTTATTTATCATTGGAAAAAAACCCCTTTGAGCAAGCAAAGATCACAAGCACGTCACAATCAATTGGCTATACATTAATTTGTGTGTGTGAGTGTGTTTGTGTGTGTGTCATTCTCATCAGAACAGCAAGAATGAAAAAGCACCACGAGGAGGTGTGCTTAACACATTACAAGAGACAGTTTGTGATATGCAACCAAACCCAGGCCACAAAATATTAATTAGACACTTCCTATCTGCCTCCAAGAGGCAAGAGTTTGTGGAATTCATGGGAGCCATGTTTTTACACCGGACGCGTTGCAAATGAAGAAGCAGGTGATCGGTGTGCAAAGCAGTCAGAAAACAGGAGCTCAGTCAGCAGTTAGCACCATTTTGCAGAAAGGAGTAACAGTACAATACAGTGAAAATGAGAAAGCAAGCAATAGACAGCATAGGAACTTTCACAGGGTAAAAAGCAAAACATTTTTTTTTTTCTTTTTACAAAGAAAGCAAAACTTATTACAAATTAGCGGTGAAACAGAATCAGCATTGTGGTAGCTGGAAACACAGAACAGCAGAGCACTCTTTCCCAGTGGGATCGACAAGCTCAGAGTCCAAAGTGAACTTGAAACGGCAGAGATTTGGTCTCCTTTCTGATAAACCTGAGTGGGTCGGATGGGCATAAAGTCTGTGGAAGGTAGAGCAATGCAGGATTTCACCCTGAGTTCCTGGCAGTTCCTGGCATTTGATGCAGTGCTAAATTGTGTGCTTGGATGTATGCTGAGGACCTGGTGCACATGGAGCAAAGGCCAGGATTTATATCCCTATTTTGTTGCTGTCTGAGAGGGAGGTCCTCAGGCCCTACCGGTCTCCCAGGCTCTTTCTGCAAAGATTGAAACCTTCCAAGGATCATTCATCCCACCCAGAGAGAGGTGTCCAAAATAGGTAGCTCAATGGCCCTTGGAAAGTTCCTTCACTAGAGAGGGAATTTAGATCACTGGCTAGCACTTCATACCTAGCTTTGCAGTTAGATGCCACCAAAACCTTCACGTATTAAGAAAACATAAAGCCAAATTCTGGCCACTGACTGCTCATGTTTCATTCAAACACCATGATGGCTGCTCTTCATTGAGAAGAAGCAACCCTGAAGCCCTAGGTGATGAGCGGTTGATGCTGAGTCATGGAGATGCTTGGATTAGGTGATCTGAGCATCTTAATGATGTTCCTTGGGCAAAATTTGGTTAGCCTTGACGTCAAGGGTTAAATTCCCATTGAATTAGAGGTGAAATGGTGGCAAGTGTGCTGTCTCTTTGAATGTGAAGCTTTGGGCCAAAAAATAATTGGGAGAGTCGTTTGGCATGGTCTCTCCTTATGTACAGTGAGATTGGTGTGTTGGCAGCTATTGGTAACTGTCTACGTGCCCTCCTGACATGTTCTGCCTGCTGTGACACGTCATCTTCACGCTCTTGCTATATCCTGTGATAGGAAAGGATGTTACTGAGGAGTGTGAAGATGGATGAAGCATCTAAATGCCAAGGAATCACACCAAGTCTTGGAAGCTCAGGCTTCTCTGGCCAGTTGTCCCTTGTGCGACGGGGTGGGAAGAGCTGTGAGTGGCACTCCTCTCCACCAGCTCAATGCAAGCCTTTCGCCGAGCTGCTCTGGAGACAGAGCTGAGCTTTTCACTCGAGCGGTGCTGCAGGGGCTTCTGAGCACTCAGAAAAGCAATGGTCAATATGGACAGGTCAGCGTCTCCATGGAGCATGCACATCAAAAATGCACTACATTCGCAAAGATTTCCACAGTTTTACTTCCTGGAGGATTTCCCTGGTTTCCTCCTAAACGTCGGAGGTTTAAATATATATATTTCTATATATGAATATATATTTTCCACATACACAACCTGACTAGCTCATAGCACACAGTTCTAACACAGCTAAGCTTGGAAATACACCACTGAATTCAGAACACTACACTTACTTATACTCAAAGCTTTAGGCTGTTAGCGCAAGGCAAACAGGACACAGCACACAATACACTGAACTTGGCATTTATTCATTACTAAGGCCAGCAAATGTCACTATCTGTACACCACAGAGCTTTCCTCCTCTTTGGAAACGTTCTCTCAGCCTTGTAGCCCACCACTCCTTTATGTTTCCAAAAAACCCAATTCTCATGGAGTGAGACCCCCAAAAAAGGGATTCCTCACCCTGCTAGCCCATCCCTTTTTCGGTGAGATAGTTTCACATCTCTAAAATATCCTAGCAGCAAGACTTTCCTCATTCAAACACCTCCACAGCAACACAGTTTCTGATAGTCTCCTCTTACATCACCTCCCTACCCCACTTCCCATCTCCCTCTTTGTTCTTCCCAATTGTCTGTTCTCTGAAAGTTTCAAGCTGGACTGCACGTCAGGATAGAAATACTGAGCTGCAAAAATGAAGAAGAACCCTTCGTCTTGACTTGCAGCTACTCTGCTACAGGAGAGTTTAACATCTCAGTTTGGTGGGATCAAGCTTAATCCTTATGAATTTAGGACCCAACCCAGGAGTTAGGCACGTAAATTTGGATTGGGACCACTCCTCTCCCAGCTCCCATTGACTCAGCAACCCAAATTTTGGGCTTATGTGATGCCAGTCTGTTGGGCCAGTTCATACTCACTGATAAATGGTCCTGCTATGTCTACAGCTTCCAAACTGGTCTTGCTGGGCATGGGGATTCCCTAGAGTAAGAGCACAGTAAATAGGATTGAAACCCTGAGATCTTGCCTGGAGGGCATCTGGGGATCCCAGCAACTGGTTTATGGCCCTCTTGGGATGCTTACAAGCGAGCCAACCTGAACTCCAACAGCTGGTAGAGTCAAAACAACGGGGGCTGACAGCTCTAGCCAACCTTGGTGACTCATTTCTCTCTACCCCTTGGAAGGTTACAAGGGGTTTGCAAACCAAACCTCTTTCTGAAATCTAGCTCTGTCTACTGGCACCCCAGAAGTGAAGAAAGCAGACCAAGATTCAAAACAAACCAGGAATAACTAAAAAGATCCAGAACCTAGGGGAAACAATAGGGAAGAACGGCCTGCCGATAACCTAGTCTGACCTGCCACATGCTTGGGAAGTCTTCACTGCTCTCTGCGCCTTCCCTCACTCCTTTTTTTTTTTCCTAAATCAAGCCTTTTGAATGGTGTTGATGGGTGAAGCTGCCTTGATGCGGATAGAACTATCCCCCCACTATCCTGGGTGAAGACTTGGCCCTTCATTTGCGTGGGATCTCCTTCCCTGTTGCTTCTTGGAGCAAAAGTCCCACTGGTGTCACCAGGGGAAATCGCTCTTGGCCACACCACTCATTCTAGCGGACTTACGGCAGATCCATGGCACCACAAATGAATCTCTAATCCTCTCTGCCTCCAAAACCTTTCACCTGCTGACACCAGTGTGAGATGACCAAACAACGGCCAGTCCCAAAAGGGCCTCATGGGATGAGAGCACAGCCCCTCCATGGCTCAATGGGCACTTCCACGCCATCAAAGCACTGAAGGACCAAGCCCGAAGAAAGGGATGGGCTGTTGGACACAATCACGGTTGATCCATCACCTTCATCTCCTACGACCCAGCTTGTGCATTCCCACGTCCCTCACTCTGTGCAGAGCCGTGTTGTGCAGGCAAAGCAGAACAACCTGACCTTGGAAAAAAGGATTCCCTAATCCTCCTTGGAAATAAAACAGAAAAGCTTCTAATACAATCAGAACAAAAAGCAGATTAGAAGCCTCTAATTAATTTTGTGGCCTTTATTTAATCAAAAAAAAAAAAAAGGGAAAGAAAGAAAAAAAGAAAGAAAGAAAAGGAAAAAAATGAGAAAGAAAGGAAAGTGCAGTGACATTTACTCTTTTGCCTCAGCCAGTTTATTGTTCATCTCTTTACTTTTCTCCTTGTCCTCTGGCTTTGCTGTGTTGGAGGTCTCGGCGCTCTTTTTCTTGGCAGCCCGGCCAGATGCAATCTGCTTGTCTTTGGCCTTTTTCAGGGGTTTATGGCTTGTTGTGGTCTTTTTTGGTTTGGAAGGCTTTACGCTAGGCTTTTCCACCTGCATGGAGGGCGACATGCAAAACAACAACACAGAGATGGAGAGAGAGAGAAAGAGAGACACAAGGACAGGTGGAAAACAGAATTTAGATCAGAAATAGCATGAATGTTACTTATCTACTCAGCTATGCCCTGCCACAAAGGGAGGGGAGCAGCTGCGCGCATGCTGAGTTGCAAATGGACAACTCGTTTCATGGTGTCGATGCCCTGAAGTCACAGTGCCCCTGAAGCCAGCAGAGCCCATTGTATCCAGAGCAGGACACAGTAGGGGAAACAGCAGAGTGAGTATTATCAGTCATTTTAGCAATCCTTCCATCTTTCTCTGACTTTAGGAGGGGCTTTGCAAGCCCTCAGGGGATTGTTTCTCTCTGGATTCCAAGCAGAGAAACGATGCTCAACACAAAAAGGCTGGTTTAAATCCTCATCTTTCTCACAGGGCACAACTCCTCAGTTTGCTCTTCCCTAACATATTGCTACAACAGAGTAAAATTACTTGAGGGTAGCTGGGGCACGGGACACTGATTAGCACCTGAGGAAAGTCCACAACAGTGTCTTGAATCCACCTATTTCTACAGCTCCCAAAACAGGGAGGACATCTTCAAAATTTAGGGAGAACAGAAGTCTTTAGGTCCTTCACGCTGGCCCTGCCATCCCTCTAAGACCTCACAAGCACTTATAAACTCTGGGAAGGACTAAAATTGCACAGACTGACTCTATTTATATGCAGATCCTCCGCTGCTCCTAGAAAACAAGGTCGGAAGACATTTCAGCCCAGGACATTCTCGACACATGTCCTCCATCTGATCAAAGCCAAAAGTGCTTACTGTCAAAATCTGTGGAGTGCTCTGAATTTATTGCAGATGAAGATCTGGCTCTTACCATGTTGTTCCTGGGATAAACTGTAATGTGGGGTGCCTATAGTTTTCAAGGGAGAAAGAGAAAGCTGTCCAGATAATCACCTGGGAAATAACAATGCAAAAACCTCTTCATCTGGGCCCTACCCTCACTTCTTTACAGTTTGATGTAGGGCACTATAGTGTCCAAAGTGCATCAACCTGTACTAGAGCCCATAGAATCATAGAATGGTTTAGGTTGGAAGGGACCTTAAAGATCACCTAATTCCAACACCCCTGCCCTGGGCAGGGACATCTCCCACCAGCCCAGGGTGCTCCAAGCCCCGTCCAGCCTGGCCTTGAACACCTCCAGGGATGGAGCATTCACAGCTTCTCTGGGACCCCTGCGCCAGTGTCTCACCAGTGAAGAATTTCTTCCTAATACCTAATCTAAATCTCCCCTCTTTCAGTTTAACTGTCCCCCCTTGTCCTATCTCTCCACTCCCTGATCAAGAGTCCCTCCCCAGCTCTCCTGGAGCCCCTTTAGGGACTGGAAGGGGCTCTAAGGTCTCCCTGGAACCTTCTCTTCTCCAGGCTGAACACCCCCAACTCTCTCAGCCTGTCCTCATAGCAGAGGTGCCCCAGCTCACTGATCATCTTCATGGCCTCCTCTGGCCCCGCTCTAATAGGTCCATGTCCTTCTTATGTTAGGGGCCCCAGAACTGGAGGCAGGAGTCCAGGTGAGGTTTACACCAGAGCGGAGTAGAGGGGCAGAATCACCTCCCCCAACCTGCTGGCCACGTTTCTTTTAATGCAGCCCAGCATGCGACTGGTTTTCTGAGCTGCAAGCACACATTGCCGACTTACTAATTTTTCATCCACCACCATCTCCAAGGTGGATTCCCAGACGCACCAGCTGGTCAGAAATGAAGATGCCACAAAAGGGGAATGACAGCAGGCTGTGTTCAGCCCAGCCTTACTGTGTTGGACATGTCCCACCAGGAGCAGTGATGGCCCTGGGTCCCTTCCACCGCGTTTCTCACCTTTGGCGGTTCTTTGTACGGTTCACTGTAGAGAGTGCGTATCCTTCTGCGCTCCAGGAATTTGTTATCAGCTGGAGCAGGCTTACTGGTTTCCCCCTTGAATTGAGCGCTGTAACTGGTTTCGTGGGTCATTTTCTCCTCTGGCGGCTTGTACTGGGCCTTTGCTTTTATAGCTTTCACAGGCTTGACATCTATCCAGGGTCTGAACTCGTTTCTGAAGATCAAAAAAGAAAGGGGTTCAGGAATTAAACCAACAGAAGAGTAGTGGTAATGTGGTAATGAAATCCCTCATTGCTCAGCAAGGTCTACTTGCAAGGACTTTTGCCTCCATCCAGTCAGGTTTAGCAAAAAACTGACTCCCAACAGCTCATTTTTGACCTCATCTAAAACCCATTGAAACTTCAGGAGAAGTTCAAATAAAATTTGGTCTATTAAAAACAGGCAGTTGTGGGCACCAGACAATTTGCTACTTGTGTGACAATGGTCAGGTGCCCTCTGAAAAGCTGACCTTAGACGTGACTGTGATCCTTTTTTTGAAAACATGGATGCTTTTTTGGCTTCATCTCTGCACTGAAGCTACCTGCAAGCAGCTCCTGACTCTCGCAGTTAGAGTGGAAAAGAATATTAAGAAAGGAACATCAAAATTCTGCAACTCAACACAGGGGACACACTTCTCAGCAAGCTTCCCTGCAGGCAAACCAGCTGGGTGATTCAGAAATGTAAAGAGACAAGATTTCCTACAGCCACCCCTTACCCATCACTCTAAGGAGTGAATTGTATCATTTTGCCTATATCACACCAAATTAGGCACAACAGCTTTTGTTAATTCCATAAAGGAATGCTTTTAAAATAAAGCTGTCTTAGATTTAAACTTAAGCAGAGTAGGAAATGCACATGTTATCAGATATTGTGAGCTATGGCTTGTCTTCATTAGTTGATGGTGAACTCCCAAGTTACCAGAAAAAAAGTAACACTATAATTTCTTTTGGACAGAGCTGTGACTTTTTGGACAAAAACCCCCAAACATTTCAAAGGTTTTTAGCATCTGCTGGACACATTCTGGTTCCCATCCACAGCCTCCTTCTTGTGCATTTTTTAGTTCTTCCCAATGGAGCACCAACATCTTTCTAATTTTGAAGCAAATTTTCCTCTAAAAAATTGCCATTCATCTGAGAATGGGAATGGAGAAAGCCCAAGTGTGTTGCTACCTTAGATTGGTCATTGTCAGACATAGTCCCAGGCAGTGTTTAGATCCTTAAGACTCCAGTGCAAGCCTGGAGCTATCCTAACAGGGGTGATACAAGCTCTGCACAAAGGGGTGAATTTTCCTTGGAAATCAAAGCCCTTATCTTAATTTTGGGATGTCTGAGGCAATGGGACCGCTAAGTTGCAGAGCCTGCTCCTCCAGCTTTCTTCCACTCAAGCACTTTTAGGTTGTTATTCATTTTCAGCCTGGTTTATTAGGGAAAAGAACCCTGTGTGAGGGTACTGCCAGACAATCCCTTCCCACAATAGCTTTGAACATCTTAATCTGCTTCAACCAAATCTGACAAATGGTCACAGAGATATTCAGCTTTTAATTCTACGAAGATAAACAGTTGGACGGAGTCCAGAGGCTCAGGAAAGCTTCGGTATGGACGTGCACACTTCATCAGTCATCAGAGGACCCGCTGAGACAGGGAGGCTAGGCTGCAGAAGTTAATTTGTTGTCCTCAGGGACCAGTAATAAATGAACCCTTCACCTGCAGGATCAGTGCAGCTCCTTTCCCACCCAGCACTACATTTCCCATTCACATAATCCCACTGCAAAGATGAAAAAAACCTTTCTCTTCCAAGAAAACTGCTGGTTGCAACTGCCTCCTGGGTGTGTTTCTCCTCCTAAGACACCTATGTTAACGTCTTACCACATCTGCAGGGTGATTGTGTCCTTATGGCAGTCAATGCGGACTGGCCAACACAGTCAGCAGAGCTTGGAGAGCCCTTCCCTATGCCAAAGATGGGTGACTGCGTTAGGACGAGCTGAATGCTGCTTTGGGCTCTGTTAATGGACTAGATCTCCACTGATGGGAATACAAACATCTAGCACACATGAATACACTCACACATGCACCGCTAAATGCAGATATCTTAATCTATGAGCCAAATCCCATCTCCAACTCTCCATCCTTTCTTAGTGGTGATTCTACCTACATCTACTTTTTATTTTCCTTGTATTTCTTCATTTCCCTCCCCCTCTTTTACTATTCAGCCCTTCTTGGGCTTGGACAATACTGTCAAAGGGCCAGGGATACTGCCTGTATGAAGGCTGTTATTCTTCATGAAACTTGCACTGAATGAGCAATACATGAATGGGCTCATCTGTGTCCCCTTCTTTCCTGTTCAGTGAATGTCACCCATTTGTCCACAGATATTTCTCTGCAGTCCATTGTCAAAATATCCCTTCTGCATGAAGAGTTGAGAGAAAGGAGGAGAAAACATCTTTAAGGAACTAGATTAAAGATGTGAATACATTACTGACAAACTCAAAGTTCATCCTCAGCTCCTCAGAAGGTAAGAGCCATCTTCCTATGATCCACTTTTGTTCCATAAGTAGACTCTATGTTTTTAACTGCTTCCCAAAGGAAACAAAATCATGCACTAATTCTCTCTGTCCATGTCTGTCACTCAGATCCCTCTCCAGCAACTTCTGAACCCGTTAGCTATTTGCTATCGTATTTGTGGCAGAAGTAGAAATCTCAGAGGTGAAAATTACAACGTGTTTCCTCAAAATCAGTGAGTGTGCACAAGAGGAAGATGTAAACAGTGTTCTTCAACTAAGGGAAAGCCAGGTAAAGTTCATTTTCTTACTTCTTGTGAGGCCAGCTGGCCAACCAGCCCACATGGACTACCAGGTCAATCAGCAAAGCTAAGCGCACCTTTGCATCTACAGAACCAGAGACAAAGGATGGAGGTTGTAGTACTGTGCATGTTGGGGCTGGACTTTAAAGACAGAACACAAACCAGGATTTATTCATTCTGCTGCTCATAAAATGCTGGTTTATATGAAGCAGTGTGATTGTATTTGTTACCATAGTGCACAGCAACCTTATTAGGCACCGCATTATGCAAACATGCAGAAAGAGACGGGCTGCTCCCTGAAAAGCCGGTGATGTCTTGCAGCCGAGGCAGACACATGAGGTGGGGAAAAGTGAGAGAAAAGCCTCGTGCTACCTGTGGGCTGGCAGGGAATGCGTTTCTGCACTCTGGGCTGGCTGCTGAAATGTTAAAGCAAGAGATCACACAATAGAGCTGGGCAACAACCAGTCTCACCTGACTGTTAAAAATGAACCTTAATTCCTCTGCTCTTCCCCATCCTTGCTTTGCTGGCCTTAATGCACGTGTAACAATTCTGTGACCACTCAGCTCCGCTGTACTTGGAGACTGGACCCCTGACTACCCTGCGCCTCCCAAGATGAGCCTGGCTTTGCAGGCAAAGGGTAGACCAACAGCCGTTGTTAGGTGGATGCATGCTGATGCACTATGTCCACCACCTCTGAAAGAGCTCAGCCACAATCTTCTCTGGAAGAGAAGGATAGAAGGCTATTGATCTTGAAATATTTTACAGTGTTGACAAAGAAGTCGTAAATACCAGGTATGACACACGGAGTCAGGGCACATCTAGAAATAACATGTTGCCCGGAGAGGTGGGAGATGCCCCATCCCTGGAAACATTCCAGGCCAGGTTGGACGGGGCTCTGAGCAACCTGATCTAGTTGAAGATGTCCCTGCTCATGGCAGGGGGGGTTGTACTAGATGGCCTTTAAAGGTCCCTTCCAACCCAAACCATTCCAATTCTATTCTAAATCCTTTCCAGGTAAATGTGCAGGATTTCACACCAGCAACCATTACATTAGAGCCGATCCCTTCAAGCGTGTGAGAGAGCGTAGGCCACGTTTGTATGGAGTCCTACCACACCTGGGATGGACCAGCTACTCCCTGCTGTGACCATGCTCAAGCACCCAGTGCGCCCAGTTCTGCATATCTGCTATCCAGGGCTTGAAGAGGCCGTGGAAGGAGAGAAACTCAGACCATTTACTACAGCTACGTCTGGTGCAGCAAGCTGATCTCAGTGTCTATTTTTGATATTCAGGCAACACATAAACCGTAAAAAAGTGTTACTAGAATAGACACAGGCTATTCTGTGCTGGTTGCATCAGCGCCCAGACACTCAGCTTACCATGGTTAATTAGCACAAAAGTACAAATTCCTAAATCTCTCCATCTCCACCACAAATGAGTGAGGGAAAACAGCCTGTTGGGAACTGCTCTTGGAATATGCCAGCTCCTGAACCCAGCCCAACAATTGCTTGGAAAAGTACTAGTTATGCTGGGCCAAAAATGTAGGAAGGAGTGTGCTAGCAACTTCACAGCCTGGATCCCCACATTTGGAGTGCCAGGCACAATGAATTCACTAATTCAAAGTACCAATGAGCAGGCAGGTGCCCTGCTTGTGGTCTGCACCTCTACTGATTGTAGGGATGGGGGAATGTCTCAGGAACATGACCTAAATCTCCTTTCTAGGTCTGGTGACTCTCCATCAATTGTCTGCCTGATACAGTCATTGAATCATAGAATCGTCTAGGTTGGAAGGGACCTTAAAGATCATTGAGTCCAACCATGAACATAACACTGCCAAAACCACCACTAAACCATGTCCCTCAGCACCACGTCTGCCCTTATGTCACCAGGAGCTCATGTTGTCCAAACTGCACGGCATGCCTACAACATCTCAGGGCAGTCGCACTGGGCTATCTGGAACTGGCCTGATGCTCCAGGATATTTACGGCACTCAGAGATGCTGCTTTATGAATTTATATACTCCTTATATGCAGCAAAGAAGTGAGAAGAAAAGCAGCAGCTTTGAGTTGATTTTTTTTTGCTATTCTGGGACTAGTAAAAGTATGTGTTCTCTAAGGTGTTGTATCGATTGCTCCTATAACAGTAAAACTAACCCTGGCTTGGGTTAGAACTGCCCCTGTAGTTCTGAGACCTCCTTCATTACTATTTAACATCCCAAGGCCAATTTGTGGGGAAGGTGCCCAAAAGTTGCCAATTCCACCTGCAGTCTGAAATGAGCCCTGAAAATGTTATTTCTCCCCGTTTCAAGATCAGCTGGTCATAGTGGCGTCTGGACCACCATAGACTGCTCCACACAAAAAGAGCTCTGAAAGTATTTCAGGAGCGTGCTAGACCTCATCCTAAATGAGCTCAGCCTCAAAGTTCACCTAAGACCTGACCAAAAGCCTTTGCTCACGCTGCAAGGAAGAATCATGAGCACGGACTAGCACCAATATGGACATATCCAACAGACACAGCTCAGCCCAGCCCTGTAATTCTTTATCTAAGGGAGTTTCATTGCTCTTAATTTTACTGAGGAAGATTTTAAGAATGGCTATCTTGGCATGAAACGGAGGGGGTTGAATTGAAATAGCAGCAAATTACACGCCTCCTAATTTTCTGCCTAGGTCTGTTCCCAGCCTTACAAAGAATAATTAGAGTCAGTCGGGAACCCAGTGCTGGCCTGAAATGGAAATCAAAATGGAACTCAACAAAAAGGAGTATATGAGGCACCAGATGACCTTTTGCAAGCCAAGTCCAACAGGAAGAATTCTTAGTGCAGATAAAGGGAGTTTAGCCATCTACAGACACCATGAGAACATAGGGCTGCATAGGATGGGGCAGACGTCTTGCAAATTAGTAGGTAGCAGATCTTCTTATAAGATGACAGTAGCCTGGGGAGGTGGTGGCCTGATCTATATCCATTAAAGCCAAGAGTTTCTCCCCACATATACCAGCAGATGCCACACTGCTCTTGCATGGGGCTTCATCCACCCTGGTTATTTTATTTTAGTTGCATTTTCTCCTCAGCTGAGAATTGCTAAAGGTGAAGGTGACCTCAACATCTTCCTCCACCCCAGCCAGGGGACATGGGGTTGATGTGAGCTCCAAGCTATGGCATGCAGCCATCTCTGGAGATGCTCACCAACACTCGTGTGGGCATTGATTGCCTTCATCTATTGATGCCAGCGCAAAGACAAGAGGGGGAAGGAGGGAGAGACAGGGCAAGGTTTAACCACTTCAAAGCTTCCACCTACTTTGAAGGACTTTAAAGAGAGGTTACACTTGTTCAGAATCAGCACAGGATGTTAAATGTATTCTGCTGACAGCAGCTTTATTGGCGCTGACCTAGTCCAATTCCCTCATCCTGATGTGCACATATGAAATAATGAATGGCACAGAAAAGGGAGACCAAGAACTTCATGGTGGAGTCATGCACAGAAGGGCTATTTATAGCTTAATTTGAAAAACTGTGGCTCAACCAGAAATGAAAAATATTCAGCTTTTTTCACTGGGGAAAAAAAAAGAAACCTTTACGAAATGTTTGGCCTGAATTATTTCATTAATTCTGAAATTCAAATTTAACTTTATTTTTAAATTTCTTTAATTCTTTTCCATCCCATTTTTCCCTTAGTCTACTCAGGACAACACGAAAGGACTACGAATCCCCTTATGAAGCAAAACATGAAACTGCTTCACAAGGAATATTTCAGATCATCACATTTCTCCTTAACAGTCCTCTAAAGAAAACAGCAATGAAAAAAACATACATTTTGGCCAAACTAAGTAGCAAATTTGTCTGGGATTTTAAAATTGTTTTGCCTTTCTGCAATGGAGTATCATTTGCTCCTAAATATTCTCCAGCTCCCTTTTCCCTCCTAACACAGGAGAAGAGATGTTCAGTGAAATGACACAGTGGGAAACCCAAAATCGATGATAATGCTTGGTTGAACTCTGGAATTCAATGCCAAAGGAGGTCACTGAAGTCCAGCATTTAACGAGACTTAATTAAGTCATGGCTGTTTAGATGGATATTGACAATATGCAGAGGTATCAAAGGAAATTTCAGCAACACATCCTCGAGATAATCATTAACACCACTCTTCAGCATTTTGCTGTCCTCTACAAACTATGGGCTGAAGCGGGACCCATTCCCCACTGTAGGAATCTCCTCCAACCTCTCTCCAGTTGTCTGATCCTGGCCATGATCAGCCAGAAGATATTGGACTGGCTGGACTGTGAGCAAGTTCTACTCACAAAGGATTGCTCATATGAGCAGTATGCACACGTTTTGATCCTAAAGCTGTTTTCTAATGTCAACAGAAAAATTCCATTTGGACTCAATATAAACAGGCTGTGTATCCTCCTGCAAACACAATTAATTTTAAAGATAAGCCTGATCGATGGTTACTGTTCTGCAAGAGCCAAAACATGACTCCTAACACATTTTCAGCAATACCACGCTGAGGTCCCTCGTGCAATAGCAAATGGCACAATGTGTTCTTGCCTCCTGGAGAAATAAGTCTAAAATCCTGGACGTGGATGACTTCTTGCTGCTTCTGACAGCCCGACGTGTTACTACAACACCGTGTGTCCCCTGCACCCCAAGACACTGCCTTCAGCCACTTCATAGAATGGTTTAGGTTGGAAGGGACCTTGAAGACCACCCAGTTCCACCCCCCTGCCCTGGGCAGGGACCCCTCCCACCAGCCCAGGGTGCTCCAAGCCCCGTCCAACCCGGCCTTGGACACCTCCAGGGATGGGGCAGCCACAGCTTCTCAGGGCAGCCTGGGCCAGTGCCTCACCACCCTCAGAGTGAAAAATTTCTTCCTAATATCTAATCTAAATCTCCCTTCTTCCAGTTTGAAGCCATTACTCCTCGTCCTACCACTACATGCCCTTGTAAGAAGTCCCATTCCATCTTCATCCCATCTCCCACCCCAGCACCCTTTGGTTAAAAGGTCGATTCTGACCAACTCCTATTGCAATGGTCTTGTTCAACATATGAAATTTGCCACCGTGCACGCAAGAACTAGCCCCACATTGTCTGCTGCACCAAGTGCCCTGTCTCCAGCTCCTACGTGGATGCTTAATGATGGCTTTATCCTCTAATCCTCATGCTATTATCTTGTACACAATAATTTACTGTAAAGCTGCACTGAGACCCTGAATGGTATAATGAAGCTCCTGGTGCCCAAGATTATTTTTTCCCAAACATTAATAATCAACCTCTAAGACATGCACACACACACACATACACACATATAGGCAAACACAGAGCAAATGGGACGAGCCAATATCTAATTGTGCACAAAGACTAAAACAATGTGATATATTAATGAGTGAGTCTGAAATGTTGACAATGCACAATGCAGTAAGTATGAGCAGGCTGGGGAGGGACCAGTATCTGTGGACATCCCTAGTTAGGGCCCATCAAATACAGCACTGTCATCGAAGAGGAGGAAAGGGCTGAGCCTTCAACAGGGTGACTTTAGCACTGGCTGAAGCAGGCTATGAGCAAGATATGATTAATGCACTGAAAAGGATGAAGTGAAGTCATTTGGCAGAGCAGAACCATGCTGCGATCCTTTTATAAAAGCTGCTTGAGTCAGCAGCTCGCAAATCACAGACATTTCATTGCCCGAGGGCCATGGAGCATGGCCTTCCAAGGAGGCAGAATTATTGCACACGTTGTCACGTCCAAAACGTCACAAATACATGGATGAAGGTGATGGTGAACGCTGCAGAGGGCCAAGGAGCTCAGAGAGCAAAGTAGTTGTGGGAGAGCAACCCCAAGAGTAACAGCCCTGCCACTGTTCATGTCTCAGCAGAGAGAAATAGGAGAGTTGAGGACCATCCAGAAGAAACAGCCAGCCAGTGGGATACTGAGCAGCATGGAGAGGTCCATGTATGATAGCAAAGGGTGAGATAAATCCCCACACTCAGACTAGGTGGCATATCTGGGCACCCTTGACACCCAAAGTCCCCTTGTTTGTGGACTTCAGGATAACCACCAACACTCCCGTGACCACCTCCTTCCTTCCAGTGCTACCTCCCCCTTAGCTCCCCTCTCAAGCCTGCAGCGTTCTCCCAAGTCCCTGTGATCAGCCAGTCATGGGAAAAGCAGAGTCCAAGCTGGGTAAAGGATATCCATCAGCATCTTCTACAGCTCAGTAGCCCAAGGCCCTCCATACCTCCTGGTGGCTAAATACTGAGCAAAGGGAAAAACAGGCACTCAGGGGAAGATAACACTGGGAGATCGCACTGCATAAATGCCAGAAACCACGGAAAGGTCCATCTGGACATCTGAAGTTAAACCCAATGGCAGCGAGACCTCAGGAACCCTCCTGGAGTGAATCCCAACCCCATGGAGATTTGCCAGTTTACACCTCTCTGAATTTCCCTTGGTGTTATAAAGTCATGGGTCCTGCTGAGGAAGGGACACACGTTAGCCATTCCATACAGAAGCTGCTGTGCTGTCTTTGTACATGCTCAAGCCTGTAAAGTCAGTGAATTCAATGTTGGTGTCACCAAGGAAGCCAACCGATGCAGCCTGCTAGGAAAGCTCCCAGGGTCATCACAGCCTGACATTTCTGAGCTTGCTTGCAGAAACAACCCATCTGTAAATGTCATGTTCACCCCTGGAAAATGGGTCAGGGCCAGGTCGAAGCTCTGCGAACATCCCATTTAATGGCCTATATGTCTATTCTCCAGTTGGTTGGAGCAAGAGCAGTGTCTCACCCCCCTTGTCCTCCAAATGGGCAGATGAC
Organism: Pluvialis apricaria; assembly: GCA_017639485.1. NCBI lineage: Eukaryota > Metazoa > Chordata > Aves > Charadriiformes > Charadriidae > Pluvialis > Pluvialis apricaria. Next base: position 3,323,997 of record CM030007.1, read on the forward strand.
TGTAAAATTTGCCACAGGGTTAAACAAACAAAACAGCTTATAGCACGGATGCTTTGAGACCAAAGCATCTTTATCGACAGGGTGCCGTAGTAAGATTAGGATTGGGAAAAGTGTTGCCCCAGGCAGATCTGGATGGGCTGCAGAAACCTCAACAGCATGAGGAGAGCCAAAGTGCTCCTGTGAGAGCTTCCTGGGATGAAGAGCATCACGTATCTGACTGCCTTGCAAGAAAACGTGCACAACCGCATGGCTACCATCAAGATATGGACACAGGAATTAACAAGGCTCACTCAGTAACACATGGGGAAAAAAAAAAAACAAACAACAAAAAAGCTTGAGAAGAAACCTTCATGTTAGGAAAAGTGGAAGACCTTGCAAAGACAACACAGGACTGTAAATTCTGCTCTTCTTCAAGTCCAAAGATTTTTCAGTGTAATTCATGCTGAGTGCAATGAACTCATTCAAATATCCGATGGGATACAGACAAACCGGCAGCTGCCTGTGGTGATGCCGCACGCTGGGTCTGTCTCCAGCTAGAGTCCGCCTGCCTCTGCCCATCCCCACACTGAAGCTGTGTTCGACCGGTGGCCTTGAGAGCCTTTGGCTCCAGTGGGATTCGTGGTCGAGAGATGCTTTCAGCACCTCGTTTCAAGTGCCTGAAGACACAAACAAGAGATGAATTAAAAATGCACTATTTCAGTTCAGCAAAACACTTCAGCACATGCCCAGTGGCTCTCAGCTGCTCCTTACGTGGAAATATGGGCATAAATGACTTTCTGAATCAGAGCTCGGTGGACCACACCGCAAAAGCGATATGTGAACCTACGATGTGATTTTTAAGAGGGGAATCTGGTGCAGCAAGATGTGCTAAGGCTGGGGAAAAGGCAGCTTTTTAGGTCAAATGAAGCAATGACATTTCGCGTACTCATAGCACAAGCAGATGACCCCAGAGATCCAGCAGCAGGATGGGGAGAGAATCCAAAGGCATCACTTTTTGGCAACGACGGACCAGACTCTTGCAGAAATGAAGAGCTGCGGCCCAAGGAGATGATACATATCATATATATATATATATATATATATATATATATATATATATATATATATATGCATCCCACTGACCAGCACTGCTGACAACAGCTCTGGTCCAGATTGCTCCATTCACACTCCCATAGTTGTGGGGGTCTTCATGAAGACCATTTACCCTCGTAGTGCTGGGCAGGGACGGCTGGGGAAAACTCCCTGGCCTGACTTTCCTGAAAGCTCTGGTGTGAAGCTGCTTGAGCTCATTGCCAGCTCCCGCTCCCCAGATCCTGGCCCTTCTCCAACCTGGGGATGCTTTAGTGATGCTGCAGTTCAGCTGCATAGGAACCGCAAGGTTTGCCCTTGAGGCAAAAGATGGAAACGGGTGGTGCTGGGCACAACAAGTAAGATTTTGTCTGAATTTTTTCAATTATCATCGAAATCATGGATGCAGAAGGATGGGTCTCTCGGAAGGAAGGTCAGGAAATGGCTGTGTGACATGAAATAGAAGCCCTTCTTTTGCAGCCATGTTATTCGACTAGCTGTATTTTTCTGCTCCCTTCAGGGACTCATTACTTCCCTTCTTTCTGTGTTCCCAGTGCAGCTCAAAATTAGTGTTGCTCTTTGATTTCATTTCTAGTCAGTGTAATTGCTCATCCAGGCACAGGAGTAGAAATAGATTCAGCAGTAAAGGAGGTAAAGGAGGAAGATGGTGAAACTTAAACAGCAGCTATTGTTTTGCCACTGCATTGAAGACTTGGGACATTATTATTATTTGCTCCTCACTGTAGTAACTACTGTATGACTGCATGTGAATACCCTTCTCATGCTGATTGGGCACCAGCTTTCCTAAGACTTAATCATACACATGAAAAATGAAGAGACTAGTTGGTCACAGTCTGAGGTTCAGTTAATACATGAAAGCAATTCTGGTTCGGGCTTTAATAGAAGACCTAGTTACCCAATTTCAAAAGGTTTACCTGCCAACAGGGCAACAAGGCAAATGCTAGGAAAAGGGAGATCACGGATTAGGATCCCCACGAACGTTCACGGAGGAGGCATTGAGGAACAAGGACCTTGACCACTAAGTAGAAGAGCAGTAAACCAAACCCCATGGCAAATTTACTGCCCAGAATATGTGGTATTCAAGTTTTTCCTTGCACTGGGGTGGGGCAGTAACGTGCTGCTGAAAGCCCCACGCAAAGAAAATCTTGAATACCACATATTTCTTCTGTACGTACTGCTTGTGGCCAGCAAACACATGGTCGAACCCTCTCTTCTGGCAGCATCCCCCTTCCTGCCTCAAAGCTTCTGCCGAGCTGATGGAGATACTGATGCGAGGTGACAGCCTTGATTGCTGCTAACACCAATGGATGCATCTCCCAGATGCCTACAAGATAGAGGAGCCTGCAGACCAGCTTAGAAGACAAGTTGTAACCCGGATGGCCTCTTATTTTCTGTGAGACCACTGAAATCTGCGTGTAGTAACAACCAAGTACCTCCTCAGTGATCTTACACTTCAACAGCTCAGAGCCTCCAAGCTGAAATACCTCCTGTGGAAGCGAAGCACACACATACGCTTAACGCTCCAAAACCATCCAATTTTATCCTATTTTTGTCTACAAAGTAAAATATAGAAAAAAACTTATAATCCAAATGTCTTATATATACAGCTTTGGATGCATAATGTCTTATTCTCAGAAAAGGAAGAAGAATTCAAATCCATGACCTTTTATACATCATCCATCCACAAGGCATGCCTGCGAGTGGCATCCCCCCTGAACACAGGTTTGTGTTTTCCCACTGCCCGGTGCAGATATTTTTTGCAAGAATCCATCAGCTGGGGTACCACATCCAAGATGATGAATATTTCACAGCCAAGGGTTCTGTGGGCTTGACGAGCTGCATTTCCACCATGTCCCAAGCGTGTAACCCAGGCAGGTGAAGTCAGGCATAGGGAGATGTGCTACACACGACATATGCAGTGTGACAACCGCTCAGCCTTGATATGCGATACGATAATGCAATACAGAACGTGGATGAATGCAAGATTAACCTACATTTGGTCCAATCACCTGCCTGTGCTGTGCCTGTGTGTGTATGTGTTTGAGCTCATGCTATTTCTTTACAAGATTTTATATATATAATGAATCTAAAGTATATTTTTTTTAGCAGGCAAAAGTGACTAGCCTGTTGCTGCCTTTAACAGAGAGGGCTGAATTCTGCTTTTCATTTTACATCTTCATCTGCAGTGTACCCACTGAGTATTTCTTCAGTTGAAATTAAGAGGTCGTAATTCTTTTTTTAACTGGAAGAACCATAATAGAGCTGGGTGTGAACTAAGCAGATGAAAGAAGAGAGATGATGAGGCTTGAGCGAGCATCTTAAGATAAAGGATTACTGAGCTAAGGGAAAGCAATGAAGGGCGGAGTTGGATTTCCCTTCCCCCCCACACCCCATCTTTACCCTTAATACTGTCTTATTTCAAGGGCTGCAAAACCTAGATGTAAATTTGATTTGTTCTGCGGACGGTAAGATGCAGAGCTCCTGCTCCAGAGTTTAAATGACGTATGTAGAATTACTGGGGAGGAAACACAGGGAAATTACACTGAAATTGCCCTGGGTGCTGTGGGGAGGGTTGCTTTAAAAGCACCACAGAAAGACTAAACCAGGTTGAGCCAACGGGCAGGCAATTTAGGGGGACAGCACGGGAGCACTGGGAGGTAGCTGCTTTGGGAAGAGAAGAGGAAAAAGCTTAATACACCCAGCCATTTTTTTTTTAAGAAACCGTAAAACACACCACCACAAGTCACCGGGGCTGCACGGGTGCCACGGGGGGCAGAATCAGGTCCATTAAAGTGTATTGCTTTGAACAGTGTAATACTCAAGTCCATGCCACTCTTTCTTCAGAAGCTATTCCTGCCTGCAGGAGGCACAAAAGTAGATGAATTGTAGGAAATGAAAAAATGAGTGTAGGAAACACTCTCTTTTTCTCCACCCTCCCCTCTGCAAGCTTGGGAAACCATCAGCATCACTTGGGCATCCATAATGATGTAATGGGGATGACCTGATGACTCCAGCTCCCCAACAACTGGATTAGTCCCATGGTGCCGAATCGGTAAATACTGGGACCATCAAAGCTGTCTCGAGGGAGTCTGGGAAAGAGACAGCACAAAGCACTGGAGCAGATGGCTTTATTGTGAAATCTCCTCCTAATTAGGTAAAACAAGGACCGATGCGAGTGAACGAAGCAATTACTGGTCACTGCTGGTATACCGCATGAAAGCTGTCATGAAATAAAAGAGGATAAGGAGGACTGTTGGAAAGCTTTATATGGGAGATGGTGAGAAAGTAGGTTCTGGAAGAAGTTTACTGTACAATTAACTGGCGATTTCCAAGGGCTTCTCCAGGGTTTGCAAGGAGTGGAAAGCCCTGAAAGCAAAAGACAGACAAAACGGGCTGTCTTTACATCAAAGGTGCTCACGTTCAGAAGCCTGTCTCTGTGTTTGATCAAAAGCATCGCTCTGAGCACACTGAAACCATCGGGGAAATGCACCGCTCACACACGCGTGATGACGGCCCTGTGCTACCAAGGTGGATGCTCTGCTCCGAAGGAGAGATGTGAAGCCGAAAGGAGCCCTGAAATCAGAGTATCTGGAAACGAGAGGCATGGTACTCAGCAATCAGCAGCATGCAAAATGTAGGATTTACTCCCTTTGGAGGAAAAAGTGAAGTAGAGACGTGGTTTTCTGTTTCCAGACGCGAGGAGTCTGTGTATTGCACGCACTGGGGAGCTAAAACCAAGAAGAGATGAAAGAAAATCCCAGGACATGTGCAAGGCTGCCTGTGCCAGCAAAGGGGATTTAGAAATGCTGCGTGCAGAAAACAAAGCCCGAAGAGCTGCACAGGCTGGGACAAAACCCCAGAAACATGGGAGACTCAGAAACAATTCCCGTTTTCAGGAGCATCTTGCATCAATGTGGTTTTCGGAAGCCGATGGGATGTTACCACCCAGTGTTCTGACATCCTGGGGTCTTCTGGAACCTCCAGACCCAGCCTGGAGCCTTTGGAGGAGGTGGCAAATGGGTGGCTTGCTTTGACACAGTGCTGCACCAATGCTTGTCTGTCTAGAGACACCTGGTCCAGAGGACGGGGCACTAAATAGCCCTAAAAAAATGTCTGGGTCATGGAAGCACAAATCCAGGCTGGGCGGAGAACAGATGGAGAGCAGCCCTGAGGAGAAGGACTTGGGGGTGTTGGTGGGTGAGAAGCTCCCCGTAAGCGGCAGTGTGCGCTGGCAGCCCAGCGAGCCCCCGGCACCCCGGGCTGCGTCCCCAGCAGCGTGGCCAGCGGGGCGAGGGGGGACTGTGCCCCTCTGCTGCGCTCTGGGGAGCCCCCCCTGCAGCGCTGCCTCCAGCTCGGGGGCTCAGCACAGCAGAGACACGGCCCTGGGGGAGCGGGGCCAGAGGAGGGCCCGGAGATGCTGCGAGGGCTGAGCCCCTCTGCGGGGAGGACAGGCGGGGAGAGGGGGGGTTCAGCCTGGAGAGGAGAAGGCTCCGCGGAGACCTCGGAGCCCCTTCCAGTGCCTAAAGGGGCTCCAGGAGAGCTGGGGGGGACTCTGGGTCAGGGAGGGGAGCGATGGGACTAGGGGGAACAGTTTTACACTGAAAGAGGGGAGATTTAGATTAGATATCGGGAAGAAATTCTTGACTGCGAGGGCGGTGAGCCCCTGGCGCAGGCTGCCCCGAGAAGCTGTGGCTGCCCCATCCCTAGAGGTGTTCAAGGCCAGGTTGGACGGGGCTTGGAGCAACCTGGGCTGGTGGGAGGTGTCCCTGCCCAGGGCAGGGGGGTTGAACTATGTCCCTTCCAACCGAAACCATTCTGTGATTCGATGACTCCATGATTCCCAAGAAGGATATTGTTAATGTAGGACTGAATATAAATAGCCCCGCCACTGCACGCTTTCTGCAAGCATCTGCAATCACGACCTACCTGCCAAAACCCAAACCCAGCTGCCAGCGCAAAAAGGTGTGCACTGCAATCCCTTTCCTAAAGCAAAAAAAACCTCCCAGGCAGTAAATTTGGGGACTAAAAATTAAAAGCACCGGTTTTATAAGTCTTCTGAGAAGAACTGGTGGGAGAATTTGTTATTACTAAGCACTTTTGTGCGCACAGCAAATGTTTACAGCCTCTATGATCCATTTGTATCTACTGGATAAATAATATGCATTTGGAAATGAGACAATCCACAAATACTTCTTCTTTTGGAGCTGTTCCAAGCTTAATTGAGAAATAAAACATGCTAGGGACAAATGTATTAAGCAGGTACTTAATTGAGAGACGAGACGAGAGAAGAAGGCACTGCTCTTGTCTCCCAGGCAGAGCATGCATGTTTTAAACACACTCCTAGATTGATATTTATTGCAACCGACAGAGCAGAAAGGCTCAGAAAAAGCACTCCTTCCCCTCCCATAAATAATTCACCCGTTGTAACAGTTCATAAAATGTTTATATTAAGCAATAATTAAATATTGCATTACAAAAAATAACTAACATTCCAGCCAAGAGAAAAATCTACCCGAAGGAGGGTGGAGAAAATGACTGCCTTGAAGCTGTCACGTTGGGTTTTCTCTGCTGAGAGCAAAGCTAAAGCAGATAAAAGGGGTGATTCTCGGCTGCACTCGATGCTCCCTCTGCTCTGTCGGATCAAATCCTGATGCTGCCCCAAATGATAGGCCTTTTTCCATCGATCTCTGCGATAGCCACATGGAGCCTGCTCTTCTGTCCGGGGAAGCTTTCCCCATGCGGTGGTTTTCAGACAGGCAGGGCAGGGTCAGCGGTCCCACGTTAACCTCTGCCTTCAAGCAATGATGCTTTTGGCTTCAAATCACCAGCTCTGCACATGTGTTAGCAGGCTTTGAGCCCACTAACGGGTTATTGAGCCTTGGTCGCAAAGACACACGAAGTCCACTATGGGATAAGACTCCAACAGCCGGACCCCAACATGGGATGAAGGACTGGGAGCATGGCAGGGAGCAGAGAGGGCAGTGGGGTAAGGATTGAGGATCAGCAGAAGCCATCAAGATAAGATGAATCAAACGTCATCACACATACACCCAGGCACCTTTTATTAAAAACATAATTGCTTGATCCAATCTGTGCCCTGGGGAGCATAAAGAATAGCAAGCAGCACCAAGGTCACTGCAGACAGAAAATCAATGCAGGGAATGAACGGTAATGACTTATTTTTTTCCAAGTTTCAAAGAGAGGGACTGTGGAGAAATCCTGCTGGCATCTCCAGAGATGCACGATATCCCTCGGACTTGCTCCAGAAAAGCACTTAGTACATTTGTAACTCTCAACATCCAAGTCTTGCTCCTCTTGACTGTGACTATGAGTTCGAATATCCCAATGGACCATTATATTTCATATATGCAAAGCCAATTATCCACTTTTCTGCGTCACTCTGTTCTCTATCCAAAACCATTCAATGTTTTCCAGCTTTCTGCAGTGACCATGCCTTCTGCACTCCTGACCTCTCTAATGGGTGTCCTCAGGATTTTCTCTGGTCCGCAGCTATGTTGAAGTATAAAGCCAAAACCTGAACAAAAGAGTCTACCTGAGGCTTTACTAACGTGGAAGGATGTCACGTCTTACATGTCAAATTCCTCTACATACATGTCAGTACATTACTCGTCAAAAAGTAATATTTTTTTGAGTGGTTTTGTCGGTTCATTTTCTTTTTTTCAATGCAATTACATTACTGACATGTGATTTGTGATTCACTGCAGAATTGCTCCTGCACCAGCTGTTCCGTCTGCACTGGTACTGCTGATGATTCCTACCTCTATGTCATACCCTGCCCTCACCTCTCCTGAACTGCGTCTTATTTATTTCAGGCTGTTTCTCCAATATGTCAAGATCTCTTAGAATTCCTATTTCAGCATGCAAAATGATTTAGCCAAACACAAGTGAAGGACTAGGCACAAGATTACATGGATGAAATACGGTGCTGTACAGGCACTCAGGCAGGATGGTCCTCATGTCCCTTTCTGCCCTTAAAAATCTCTTGACTGCAATAAGGTATCAGTTATAACTACAGCAGGAAAGTAGCACTGTAAATTTAAATTGCCTGTGGTAAGGCAGGTTGTGTCCTATACAGAAGGAGAATGAGACAGCTCCTTCTCTCCACCATGCTGTGAGCTTGAGCAGACCTCAGTCCTTCTCCGACCTGGCAATGCTGGGTCCATGTGATGCAGCAGCTAAGTGAGTAGTATTGCTAGCTGAAACTGTGATGTTTGTGCAGAGATGGATCCATGCTCCAAGCTGAGTATCGGGGTTTTTTTCATTGACTCCACTGAGATTTAGATGAAGCTCTTGGGAGATGTCTCTATAGCTCTGGAGATTCCTATCAATGGGCTATCAAGGATGATGCTGAGATTAGTAACCCCTAAGCGATATAAAAGATCTGTCCAAAAATGAGTTTGCAGTCATCAGCCGAGAAAAACTCAGGAGGTGAAACGAGAACTCAAAAGCTGGTGTCCTTTAGCCCATGCACTGCCCACCACTGATCCCAGCAAGACCACCTGAGCACGGACATCTTGATACCTGTGAGTACGGGGTGAGTCTACATGAATGTAATCTATGAATCAAAGGAGGAAAATCCACTTATTTATACCTTTCTAAGTAGATATTTAGAGATACGGTCTTACACTCTACATTATATGCTAATTTCCTACAATATCGTATTTCGTGAGTATATGATCACCTGGGCATGCTTCAAGCCATGCAGTTGCAGCACAATAGAATCATAGAATCGTTACGGTTGGAAGGGACCTTGAAGATCATCACGTCCAACCATCAACCTAACACTGCCAAGCCCACCACTAAACCATGGCCCTCAGCACCACATCTCCACGTCTTTTAAATACCTCCAGGGATGGCGACTCCACCACTTCCCTGGGCAGCCTCTTGCAGTGCTTGATAACCCTTTCGGTGAAGAAATTTTTCCTAATATCCAATGTAAACCTCCCCTGGCATAACTTGATAGTTCTTTTGCCCCGTGGTGCATTGAGGCATGTTTGTTTGTCACTGCAGAAGCTTTGACCACATCTGCAGCCCCTCTGCAGCTTCCCAAGGGATGTCTCCACATCTGCCAATGCAGCAGAGGGATGGAGTGTGCACAGCGATTGGGGTCACAGTGATTCCCCATATTTCACCTTCTGCATAACACATCCATGCAGCTTCTATATCAAGGGCATAGCCCCAAACCTGGACACTACCAGACTCTGGTCTTGCACTGAGCAGTACTCATATGGGCTGCAACATGGGTCTGCTGAAATCCAGAATGGGGATCAGGTTAAATCAGAATTGTTTGCAAGCATTTTGAGACCTTAAAATAAAATACATCCTCTATTTATTTCAGTGCTTATAGCTCCCCCTGACATTAGAGCAAAGAGGCTGTGAAAGTGGCCGGTACAGCAGCATACCACCTTCAGACGTCCTTCTTCTTTCCATGCCACAATAACCTACAAGTCTCTGTTTCCCTCTAGTTTGCATCGTGTCAAAAGTCTCATGTGAAAGCACCGTGTCTTCACTCCCTTCCAATTTCACACATCATCCAGTTTGACACCTAATTTTGGCTTCAAACATCAGCGTGACATGGTCAAAACCCTGGTTTCCAGACTCCAGCATTAACTTCTGGGAGCACCCCTCCTCCCCAAAAGGCTGCGAAAAAGATGGCGATGTGTATGTCCCTACTGAAAGATGACTGGACATGCCTGAAGAGCCACTGGAAGACCAAAAATTGAGATAGGAAAGGCTGGACAGATGTACCTGGCTGCAAATCACAGCAATGATACGTCGACTTTAAAGAAATATCTTCCAGTTGTTCACTACCAGCTGTGCACATGGCACAACCTGCAAGACCCTTGGTCTAGACTGAAGCTGAGCGCCTTCCATAACCCCTTACCTCCAGGAGCTAGGCTTTGCAAAAGCTGACCAAAAGTGCTGCCAAGGTTTCAGATGTGACTAGATGTACCAGCAGAAGCCCAACCAGAAACATCCTCTAAGCCAACACACGTGCCTGTGTTTTCTGAGGGTTTCCAGCCCTCAGAGCGGCTGGGGAGAGACAAATCACAACTGGTCATAAAAGAGAAAGCTCTTTTTCATAGAATCATAGAATCACAGAAAGGTTTGGGTTGGAAGGGACCTTTACAGGCCATCTAGTCCAACCTCCCCAGCAATGAGCAGGGACATCTTCACCTAGATCGGGTTGCTCAGAGCCTCGTCCAACCTGACCTTTCCTCTGTGGATAGGGATTGGCACATCAATTAGCAGCCGCAGAAAAAAGAAGAAGAGGAATCATGGCAAACAGGGCTGGGGAGGACCTCAAAAACCATCCAGTTCAGCCCGTGCTCTGGGGCAGGATCAAGCGATGGACCTTCGCATCTCCTCTGAAAGCTGGCTAGCTTTCTGGAGATGCTACAGCCAGTCGATGGCTGAAATAACCTGTCCTATGCCAGCCCAGAAATCAGACTGGCTGAATGCAGCAGACCCCTCCAGCCTTGTGGGTTATCCAGAGCCGTGGGAGCATTTCCGCCAGACACAACAGAATCACCTCTCCCCTTAGAGCACCCTGCACCGAGCTTTGCTCCGATGCCGCTGCAATGCCGCAGCACTGCATCCAACACTGCCAGAGTGCTTTTACCCCACCGACGAAGGAAAAAGCACTGCGACTTTCACCGACAGCATCTCCCCGTCTCTCTGCTCGACGATGCTGCCGAAGCCCATCCCATCTCCCTGGAGGGCACACGTGGTTTTTCCCTGTGTCCTCCCTCCGCCGGGCTGCTTGCCAACACGTCCCTCTCTGGGAATCCTCCGCCAGAGTTGCCATAGCTACTGGCCGACACCGTGACAAGCTCTGCCACTCGGCTGAGACCGGCACATTCATCCCGCCCTCCATGCACAGGGTAGCTGGTGGGAGGCTGTCACCCAGCCACGGCGCATCAGCCCCATGCAAACCCGAGCCAGGGCTTTCCACACCTTCATAGGATCTTGCACTTGCAACCTCTGCCCTTCCCCTTCTTCCCCCGTCTCAGACCTTCCACGCATCCATTTTATATCCGAACAATGAAAGCACAAAGCATGGCTGAAGTCCTGATCTGCAACCCAGCATGCTGGCCTCCACAAATCCAGCAAAGCGGAAAAATCAGACCTTTGCATCTCATTCCCCCCTTAGTTTTAGGAACTCCACCAGTAGTTTGCTCTGTTGCCCTGGGGGTAATGTGTGGCTCAGACTGCAAAAGAGTTTGCAAGACGCTGAGCATCCTTTCAGCCTCCCGCTAGGGCTCAGGTTGGTGGAACTCCGCAGTCAAAGTGGATGTGAGAAGGGAAAGGGACCCCCACCTTTGCAGCAAAATGGCACCCCGAAGGCACCTGCAGCTTCTCCTTGAAGGTCTCAGCCAATAAACCAACCATCAGCTGCACTGCTGCCCAAATCTGGGAATGAGACCAGTCAGGGTTCACGGCCCCGCCTGTGTTTCCAGCCCATCAGAGCATGATGCGCTGATTTCTTTTTGGCAAAGCTGCCTGCCCGAGAGCAGATGCGCAGCCTCCTTCAAGGTGAAAGGCAAAGGGAAATGTGGGAGGAAGCCTGAAGCTCAGCAATCAGGGCTGATCCCGAAGGATGTCCTCCTCCTACGCCTGGATAACCTTCCCCCTTGCCATTCACCCAGCACCCAGACACAAAATTGAGGTTTCTTTACTGCAACCCACTGGCCTGGCCAACTCCAGCGTTCTTAAAACCAAGATTTTAGCTGGTCTAACTGGATTTCTGGAAAGCCCAAACTGTCTGGCTCCCCATAAATGTATGCTTTCTCAGATGTCTGTTCATCTTTGCTTTGGAAGAAATAGATTGGAACCCCTTCTTCGGGAGATGAGCTATCTGCCCATCTTCCCTCCTACCTATGTGGCCATGATACATTCTGTAGCTGACTTAATGGGAAGGAATCAGGAGAAAAAGGACAAGGTGGAGGAAAACGTTAACTAATTCACCTAATAATTGCACATTAGCATCATTTATTTGACAGCTAGCCCTTACACACAGGAGTCCCACAAGAACCATATCGTTTGTATCTTGTGCAAGGGGAGCAAGAATGGGATGAGCGCGGAAAAGGACATCTGAGACATCAACTCCAGGGCACGAGCTTTTAATCTTACAGGAGAGCGGGGATCCTGCAAGACGCCACGCCGGTCCTGCATGGCTTCAGGGAGAGAAAAGAGATCTGATCTGGGCTTTGGGCTAAGTTAAGACCCCAGTGCCAACACCGGCACTCTTGGGAATAGTGCTATTGATTTCTACCAGCAGAATAACCTTGCCCTTCACAATTAATATATAGCTCCACTCCAAAAGGCCACCGTTTTCTTTAAATGCGTTCATTTTTATTCCTCTTCTGAGCTAGATAAGCAGCAAAGCCCCCGCACAGCCCCAGGTACCTTCAACCCTTTTAAAGAACAAGAAAAGCAGCAGCCAAGCAACGCCAGCCGGGCACCGGTGACCTTGCGAAGTATTTCACTGAGAAATCTCTGGCCGCTTCCCAAGACGGCACCTGCAAGGTTGGGTGGCTTAACAACCGTGCGAGAGCTAATTGACATGGGGAGGACATTGCTGTGCGGGAGAAAAGCTGACTGCAGTCAGTGGGAATCCTACGGATGGATGCGGGGCTGCCGGCGATCAGCCCACAGCTCACCACAGCCTGGATTTCCTTGCCCCTACAGCAGAGATGGAGAAACTGATGCCGAAATGGTTTATTTTACAGCTCTGGGGTGGTATTTTTTCGAGTTAAAACCAGACAAATGTAAAGCCCAGCATTAAACAACCACGCACCAGCCAAACAGTGAGGTTTTACAAATCCGCTGGCAGCAAGGACAAGCTGGGAGATGCTTTCACGATAATAAAATGACAAATAGAACTCCCCGCCCTGGGATATTATTTTGTGCTCCTGGATTGCAGCCTGGAAGAGGGGCTACAGTGAGTCCCTGAAGATGGAGAGGGATGGATGGGGAGGCTGGGGATGCCGTACCTCATTGCCTGCCCGTCCTGCACTGGCCACGCTGCTCATCACCTCCTTGTTTTGCACTATCCCCAACCACACATCCCAGGCGGGCTGGGAAGCAAGAATATTTGCTTCCCTGCTCCACCGCACAGCGGTGTAAAGTGCTTTCTGAACCAAGCTGCTCCCCTTGGTTAAATTCCCCTCTTTAAGGGGTGTTTTTGTGCAGCTGGCATCCTCACAGGCAGGGGCCCAAGGGCCGTATCCTCACCTCCAGGGTAATTCTGCTTGTGCTACAGGGGCTGAAGTGATTTTTACCATTGGAGCCATCCCGCTTCTTGCCAGGCATGAGCAGCACATCATTTCAGACAACCCACCCATCAACCTGAGACCATCCCTCAAATGAATCCTGCTTTGCAAAACTGAATTTCCACTTTGAGGGTGTAAGACACTGGCGCAGGGTGCCCCGAGAAGCTGTGGCTGCCCCATCCCTGGAGGTGTCCAAGGCCGGGTTGGACGGGGCTGGGAGCACCCTGGGCTGGGGGGAGGGGTCCCTGCCCAGGGCAGGGGGGGGTGGAACAAGATGATCTTCAAGGTCCCTTCCAACCTAAACTATTCTATGATTCTATGATTCTATGAATTATAGCTCCACCAAAACAAAACAAAAAATTAAAAAAGAAAAAATTAAAAAAAATTAAAAATAAAAAAAAAATTAAAATATAAAAAAATAAATAGCAGCCTCCCCAACTTCCCAGCACCAAAACACCCTGTTCTGTCATCTCAACAGCACGGCTTGCAGCCGGGATCCCACAGCAGCAGGAGTCTCTCTGTATGCACACCGGGTTTGCAAAGTGCTGCGGGGTCTCTTCAGGTGAAGGCACCGTTCGAGCAAAAGGAGTTATTAATAGAAAGCAAAATGTGTTCGCTATATAACACCCGCAATGTTGGACTTGGGGAGGAGCGATGAGCTGGAGGTTAAAGCTTGGTGAACAGCTTGGTTTGTGTATGTGCATATGTGTGTATGCATACACAAATATATATATCTAAATATAAAGGACATTGGAAGGATACCCAGAATGCTGGGTTATAAATCAAGAGAAATAAAACTTCCATCCTATAAAACTTCCCTGAAACTGCCTTTCCCCTCCTGGCTGGTACTGATGGTCATGCTAGCAGGAGAGCATCCATGCTCTCACCCCAGCGCAGCCAGGTTTATTTGAAGATGTCAGCGTTAGCGCTACAAATACATTCAGCTAAGAGCAAAGAAAAGCAAGATTGATGTAGGATAGAGTGCAGAAGTACTTAGAAAGTGAAGGCTTGTTCAGCCGGTAGGAGACAGGAAAAGCAAAGGTCATGCTCTAAATGTGAGAGAAGACAAATTTACAACGGCTCTTCGTGATTTATTTGGCAAAGGAAAGACAGGGAAAGTCCTGCTGTCTAAATTAGCTGATCCCACTCCTCCTTCTCTTTATTTATTGTTCATGTTACAGCGGTAGCTTGAAGCTGCCAAGTGAAAGTGGGATCTGCTCTACAGCATCTTCTCCTGCATCCAGGAGAAGCTGGTGGTCTAAACAGACACGGCAGCAATGGGGAGGGGAGAAGGAAAGTTGTTTGACATGTCCTTTGATACAAAAACCGACTTAGCAGACAAAAGAAATGACAAAATCTATCTGGTTTCAGTAAAGCATTTGATACAGGGCCATGTGGGAAATCATTAATTAAGCCAGTGAACATGAACATCAGCAGAATGGGAAACTGGGCAAGCAAAATGATAACGATGGGTGTTGGAAGGCTGAGCTGCAACCTGGAAGGAGGTTAGCAGGGTTTAACATTTTTAAGGTTGACTTTGGCACACAAAAGTAGGGCAATACTGATGAGACCTCCTGATGACACAACGTTGTAGGCAGCACCAATACGGAGGAGGATCGGGATATCACAGAGGAAGAAAGGGATTGACCTTGACTGCCGTGTTTGAAATGGGATGAAATTTATTAGTACTGAATTCTAGGCCCGGTACTAATCACCAGGATTTTCTGGTAGGGGATGGGAGCTCCAAGGCTGGAACTGCCTAAGAAGGAGAATGACATGGAGGTCCCGGTTTTCAAAGGGTAAGCGAGGGATTCACGATGCATCTGGGATGCCCACAAACAGGACATGGGAGTCTCAGTAGAGACGGGGATCTCGTCTCCAAAGGGCAACAGTCTGCATCTGCGTTTAAGAAACAGCGATTTCATCTAGGAAGAGCTGGAGAGAAATGGTTGATACAGGGAGTAAAAAAAGACTAAAAACCTAAAAACTACAGAGCCAAACAATGTGGATACTGTACTTAGAGGCACTGAGCAGTGACCTCTAGATAGGACAAAAGCACTAAGTAACCCCGTGCCAACAAACCAGCAAAATATGACCTGTCCATTGACTCGGATTGGAAATGAGATGATGGTTGCAAACCATCAGAGACTGAGGTCTTGGCACACCCTTCCAGCTGGCATCGTGCAACCAAAAATTCCCTGTTTCTGAGACAGAGCTTTGGGTGTCACCTGTAAAGACCAAATAACAAACTAAATAATTGGACTTACTGGTTCAGGGGGTCCCATCCAGTCCCATGTGCCTAAAGGTCCCTGCTGAGCTGACACAGCCGAGCAGGCGCAGAGGAAAAAATGCACAATGACATTGACTCCATGACCTGAATGCCACCTCCATCTCTTCCTCCTGCTCAGCCCCGTCCTGTGGCACACACAGCCCAACTCCACCTTGCGCATAGTCAAAGCAGCCAAATTCAGTATTGCCTATGCTGTAGAGCAGCTCCCAGTTGGCTTTTGGGGCTGGATACTGTCCACCTTAATGTGACTGCAGGGAATATCTTGGCAAATAGTCCAACTTGGAGATACTACCAAGAGCCTTTCTCAGCTGGGGGACTATATCCAGAGGAGATCCAGACACAGAGCGTGGCAGGATAGCTGCCTGCCTGCAGCACCCATCTCCATCCTCTTCGTGTCTTAGTAAACACAAGGGCTTCCTCCACGCATGGTTATTACATACTCATACGACCGGTCCTTGTGGTATCAGCAGACGTCGTGTCTCCTCCTGCTGCTGAAGGTATGCATCAAGTAACTGCTGAGCCAGAGCTCAGCCTTAGCCAAAGCTGCCAAACATCTCTTTGAACAGCGTTTTCTGGATGGAGGAAAACATCCTGCCCCATTCCTTCCAGCTGAGAGCAAAATTGGATCCATTTGCCTACCTGGGTTACTTTAATGACACTCTCATCCAAATTGGGAGTTCGTAGCTGAAACGACACTGGGAAATGAAATCTGTCCAGAAATGTTCTCTGGCACCGGAGTCTGGGACAGCCCTCACTCACATTATGAAACCCCTTTAAACCCCAAAACAAGGTGGTTGCACCCAAACTGCTTGTTGGGGTCTCTTCTTGGCTTGTACCCGCTCTCAAATCCAGCCTGGGAAGTGGGCTAAGGACTGTTTCAATAACTGAAGAGTGTAGAAGATCATGTCCCCATGCCCAGGAACATGTCCTGGAAGTGTTTAATTTACTAATACAGACCCAGCCTATGGATACGATGCAAAATTTCAGACGGCATCGGAAAATTTCCCACCAAGTTTGGCAGGTCTGACAGTACGAGCAGTGTTACCGGGTGTCTCAACAAGGTGGAATGTGTCCTCCACTGGAGATTTTCAAGAATAGGTTAGATAAAATCAATCTGGTGTGGTCTAGATATATCATCCACTTCCCCAGAAATGGGATGTGGACTAGCTGATCTTGGGACATCCTTCCAGCCCTACATTTCCACAACTACAATGATGGAATATGAACTCTCTGCCCTCGTGTAGCTCGCTCCAGCCCTCCTGCGTGGACATCCCTCCCTAAATTACCTCCTCTGTACCTCAGAAAAATTCACAGCAAGTCTCCAGCACTGACTCATTCATCTCTATAGCTACTACAAATCCTCATTTGCTCCACATCCTTAGTACCTCCAGGGCTTGAGATGAATGACAGAACATTAGCAACAGGCAATTCATTAATACTAGAGGCAGAGTCCAAAAATTTTCCATTGAAGCCTTTCTTGTTTTGTTTCCTCTGATTGGAAAGGAAATTGGTGTGGGGGAAAAAATAATAATTGCTTTGGTAAAAAAAAAAAAAAAAATCTCTTTTTGGGGAAGGACTTGAAAACTAGGTTTCACAATATTACTTCTCCAGGGAAAATTCATCGCCTTACTACTAATTTCGACACTCTGGAAAGGGGGTGAAATTTCCCCTTTTATATCTTTTTTTTTCTTCAGGGGAAAAAGGTAACAAAGGGAGAAGAATGCAAGACAAAGAAGAAGAAGGAAAAAAAAAAAACACCGAAGAAACACCTAACTCTAATATTTTTCCATCATTTTCAAACAAAAATGGAAAGCATTCATTCCTCCTTGCATCTTTGCCAATTCTCATTGTTCCACCTCCACCAGGCAACACCACTGTCGGCACGTTTCATCACCTCCTCTCTCTGACCCCAGACCCTCAGGGTCAACCCCAGCCCCCTCCATCCCCCTCCATCCTTCGGTGCAGTGGGGAGAAGAGCTCTGCTCATCCCTTCCAGGAGTTCAGGGGGCAAAATCCCCTCCCAAGCACTCAAGGACTGGGTTCACCAGGACCCAATATAGGTAAAGTCCTCAATGATGCCAACAGATCCTCCTACAGGACACCAGATCATCGAACAAAAAAGAGCTCCATCCAGCAGCAACAGGTGAAAAGCCCCCTCAGGGTAGGTCCTGACCCCTATCTAAAAGTCAGGTCGGCCACATAAACCTAGTTTTCCTAACTGCTGAAGGATGGCCTGGTCCTTACTTTGTCCACAAGCCACCAGGAGAAGCAGGACTGCAGAGAAGAGGGGGATGAAGGGAGATGCAACCTGCCCCTATAACGCTGCTTGGGCAGCACAGGCTTTGGGGAGGGAACCTGAGGCAAGAAGCACCTTGGTGCTGGAACTTGTGTGGCACCAAAGCATGCCCGGTCACAGCAAACAGGAGAACAATGCCCTGGTAGATGCCCTCATAGAATCATAGAATAGTTTGGATTGGAAGGGACCTTTAAAGGCCATCTAGTCTAACCGCTAGACATCTAACATCTAGACACCTCCCACTAGACCAGGTTGCCCTTTCCAACCTGACCTGGAATATTTTCAGGGAAGGGGCATTGACCACCTCTCTGGGCAACCTGGGCCAGCGTCTCACCACCCGCACAGTCAAGAATTTCTTCCTCATGTTTCATCTCAATCTTCCCTCTTCCAGCGTCAAACCATTCCCCCTCATCCCATCGCTCCCCTCCCTGACCCAGAGTCCCCCCCAGCTCTCCTGGAGCCCCTTTAGGCACTGGAAGGGGCTCTGAGGTCTCCGCGGAGCCTTCTCTTCCCCAGGCTGAACCCCCCCTCTCCCAGCCTGTCCTCCCTGCAGAGGGGCTCAGCCCTCGCAGCATCTCCGGGCCCTCCTCTGGCCCCGCTCCCCCAGGGCCGTGTCTCTGCTGTGCTGAGCCCCCGAGCTGGAGGCAGCGCTGCAGGGGGGGCTCCCCAGAGCGCAGCAGAGGGGCACAGTCCCCCCTCGCCCCGCTGGCCACGCTGCTGGGGATGCAGCCCGGGGTGCCGGGGGCTCGCTGGGCTGCCAGCGCACATTGCCGCTCATGGGGAGCTTCTCAGCCACCAACAGCCCCAAGTTCTTCTCCTCAGGGCTGCTCTCCATCCCTTCCTCCCTGAGCCTGTATGGATACCCAGGGTGGCCCCAACCCAGGTGCAGGACACTGCACTTGGCCTTTTTGAACCTCATGAGGTTCGCACAGGCCCATCAGACACGACGTGATCACCTTCAAACATACTTGTTACCAATGGTGTCAAACCAGATGTTGTCCTGGCAGTCATTTAACTTTTGGAGACCATTAGGAATCAGCATGTCCTCCCCCTGTTTCCCTTGGTTTGCCAAAGGAATTTATTTGGGCATAAATACGTAACGAAATCATTTTAATAAGTGAATATTTAATAATTATACAAAAATATAAATATAAATAATGTAAATATAAATACTCTGGATAATAAATGTAATTAATATAAATAAATCCTATTTATTCTGTAGGGTCCTGGCACTGACAGTCTCTTGCAGACACGCACAGCCCTGCTGTTGCTGCTCTTGCCTCACCAAAGACTTCTGGGCTCAAAGGCAAAGAAATCATCCAGCCCTCGAGCTGGGAGTAGCCTCCATCCTCCGTGGCCACCACCGCTGGGCATTGCCTCCACTCTGTAGGTCTGGGCAGACCTGGGAGGAGGTCACAGGCACGGCAAGCTCTGCAGTCCCATCCCTGGAGGTGTTCAAGGCCAGGTTGGACGGGGCTTGGAGCACCCTGGGCTGGTGGGAGGTGTCCCTGCCCAGGGCAGGGGGGTTGGAACTCGATGATCTTTGAAGGTCCCTTCCAACCTAAACCATTCTGTGATTCTATGAATATTAATTTGTCTTGGGATAAAGGGCATTCCTCCCTTTAGCCCTGATGACCTTGGGGGAGTTGCTTACTCTATCCCATACTCTGTTCCCTCACCTGGAAATAATACTGAGGGGGACTGAGTGAGTTTGAAAACCATTACTGGTGTGCTCCTTGGTTTCACCGAGGAATTGTTTCCCACCCTTGGAGCATCACATTACGCTGATTCGCAGGGGTGGCAGAGGACTGTAAGGAAATCTCCCTCTGCTCGCTGCTGCTGGGGAGCTTCTACCCATGCACAAGCCCAGCCAAGGCCACGGAGGACAAGCCCTGCGTTAGCCATCCTTGTTCCTCTCTAGTAAAAGGTCAATTTTGGCTGCTGGGTGGCCCAAAAGGTTGCCCAAATAGTCTCCATCCTTGGAGATGTTCAAAACCCACCCAGCAGGGACTCCTGTGAGCAGCAAGGTTCTTGATAGTAATAAGCGTTTGGAGAGTTTGGCTTTTAAAAAGAACCCAAACAATAAACAACATTTAAAAGATGCCTAATCTGAACAGAAAATGAGAACAATTAGCCACAGCATCGCTTATGCATTAATGAAGAGGCGCTTACGTTCCAGGGCTGAGCATCAGAGCAAACACTTCTCTTGCAATAGGCTGCAAGGAAGAGAAAACATGGAAATGGGAGAGCAGATGAGGATCCAAGGGGAAAGAGAAGCCCTAAGGGCGTCCTGAAAGATGAGGAGCAACACAAGGAGGGCTGAAGCCTTCCAGTTCCTCTTGGGTTTGACATCTGAGCTGACCCCAACCCCTTTGGCCATGGAGGGATGGTACGTGGAAGGATGGGAGGGTGAGCAATCTGCATTTAAATATGCAAGTAAATAAGTCTAATTATTGTTTGCGCCAGCAGAAGACAGCAACACACAACAGCTCTCCAGCTCTAGGACAGCTTTCTGCTTTAGTCCTACCGTCACAGACATGAGTCCAGACCTTGGAAGATGACCAGACAAAAAGCTGAGTCAAAAAATTACGGCAGGCCAAAACAGATGAAGGGAGCGTGTCACTTCAGGAAAACCCTTTCCCTACACCTTCCAAAAATCCCCTGGCCGCTTTCTCACATCTGAGCCCACCACCCCCGTCACACCTGGATGCGCCCGAGCCCACAGCATCACTCGCATCCCCACCAAAAGCCAGAGCCGATGCCGAACTCCAGCAAAAATCAAAATCTCACTGCTTGAACTGTTTCCCACCCGTGGACGGGGGAAAGGAGACGACTGCCAGCTCTGCCGTGCCACCGGTGGGACAGAGGAGTCAAATCCCAGCTTCATTTTAAACCTGCATGAATTTGCTCCCTGTTTGATGGCAGGGTGTCACCTCTAAATCTCCCTAGGGAAGAAAATCAACCATTCATAAACACCTCGGCATTCATATGGGTACGGGGTGAAGCAAAAAAGGCTGCAATTACACTTTTGTCACGACAAATCCCCCCCCCCCCCCAGCTCTGCTCTTTGCTCCCCCCCACCCCGGCCTCAGCGGCGGTGGGCCCTGCCAAAGAAAGCTCTGGAAAAAAAAACACAATCGCGGCAAACCCTCCTTGCAAACATACGTGCAGGGCAGCCACCCCATCACTTTTGTTGTTTCGCATTCCCAACGCGTCCAACCCCTTCACCCGGAGAGAAATAACAACAGCATCTCGCGGCGAGGCGTTTGCGCGCTCCGAATCCCAAACGGGGTCTCCTCCCGGGGTGAAATCAGGGCACCTCTTTTTAGCCCCGGGGTGTGTGTGGGGGGATGATGGAGGCGTGGGACAGAGGGATGTGCCATTCCTCCCCCTCAACCCCGCCGCGCTGCGTTAAACATGGCAGCATCCCAAGGCTGCCCCACCCAAGCGGCCTAGGACGCTTTGTCTTGGGGATGCTACCGGCCTGGGATGCTGCGTGGGACCCTCCTGCGCGTGGAGGTACCCCACTGGCGCGTGGGACCGCCATGTGCGCGTGGGACCCCGGGGATGCAGCGATGCGGTGGGGATGCTGGTCCCTCGGGTTCGTCGCACGGGCGGGCGGGTTTCTGGGCTCTCAGGGACGCGCTTGGGAAGGACCAGCAGCCACTTGCACATCCCGGGGAAGCCACCCAAACCTCCCCCTGCTGAAGGCCAAGGTGGTGCTGGGGTGTCACTGAATTTTGCGATGCGAGGCGAGGGCCGGGGGGAGCGGACGCCCGAACCTGCTCCAAACCCACCCGGCAAAAAGGACCCCTGTGGGTTCACTACCAGCACAGCATCAACGCCACTCAGGTGGGGAATTTTAAGGACACCCCCCGAGCAGAAGATCAGCAAATCCCCCCCTGAGATACTTCAAAGCCGCATCCACCCACCTCCCAGGGTGGGTCACCCATCTCCCAGGGTGGGATGTGCGTGTGTGTGTGTGTCCCGGGGATGGGTAAGAGGGGACCGGAGAAGGGCTGGCGAGGGGATGGGGGTCGGGATGGGTCCGGGGGCTGTCTCACCTGTAGGACGAGCTGACCCCCGCCGCCACCTCCTCCTTGATCTGCCTGTTGAGAGCATCGGCGGCCGCCCTGCCCCTGCCCGCCTCCGGCGGCTGCCCGCCCGCCTCCTCCGCCGTCTTCCGACCCTTCTCTCTCCCATCCCCGGCCCGCATCCCTTTGGGATGCTCATCCTCCACCTCGGGGTCTTCCTCTTTTTTTTCGGCACCGGCTAGCACCTTCCGTCGCTTCTCCTGAGCTGGTTTCTCCGGAGAGCCCCGCTCCAAGGCGAGGACGGGGGAAGGTCCCGGTTTGGGGATCCAGGGATGGTCCCCCCGTTTGGGGATGGGCCAGGCACGGAAATCCTTCTGGTACTGCGTCTCCTTCTCGAAGGGAGTATCCGAGGGTTGGTACTCGCTCTTGGGTTTGCAGCTCGGCTCCGGTCGCTGCACCTTCCAGGGTTTATAATCGTGTCGCATCACCGAATCGGCCGGGGGAGAGGAATGAGGGACCGGTCCGGGTCGGGTAGGACCGGGAATGGGTTCCCCCCCAACTCCATCGCCACCGGGCTGGGTCTCGATGGGGGCGGCGGGGCGCGGGGGAGGCGCGGGGGCGGTGGGATGCTCGGTGGCCTCGGAATATTTGGTGAAAACGAGAGGGACGGCGATGTCGGCTTTATCCAGCTGGTTCCAGAACCGGGCGATGCAGCAAGCGCGGGTGATGCAGGGCCAGGCCATGGCGGCCCCCGCGCAAGGAGCGCACCCCGCTCCGCGCCGCACCGCACCCGCGGCCGCAGGGAGGGAGGGGGGGTGGGGGGGGGAGGGGCGGGGGGAGCCACCCGGCCACGCCCCCCGCCGCACCGGAGGGGGCGGGGCTTGGTGGGGGGGAGGGGCTTGGCTAGTTCTCCCCTCTCCCCCCCCCCCCCCTCCCCGGGGGGGGCACACGTGTGTGAGCACACACCTGCACACACGTGTGAGACAGGCTGGTGTCTGCGCACAGTCGCACACATGGGCACACGCGTGCACACGCATGTACAACAGCAAACGTGTGCCCACACACGTGTGCACACGCATGTACGGTCACACGCATGCACCCACATGCATATGCACACACGTGCACACACGTATGGTCACATACCTGCACCCACATGCATATGCACACGCATGCACACATATGTACAATCGCACATGTGCACCCACATGCATGTGCACACGCATGCACACATGTACAATGACACATGTGCACCCGCATGCATATGCACACACATGTGCAAGCACACACATGCACTGACATGGATATACACACTCAGGCACACACCTGCCTATGCACACACGTGCGCACACATGTACAACTGCACACGTGTGCCCACATGAATAGGCACACACGGGCATACACACATATGGTCACATACATGCACCCGCATGCATAAGCACACACATGCACACACATGTACAAGCACACACATGCACAAGCACACACATGCACTGACATGGATATACACACTCAGGCACACACATGCACTGGCACACACATGCGCCCACATGCATATGCACACACGTCCACACACCTGTATGGCCACATACATGCACCCACATGCATATGCACACACATGCACACACATATACAAGCACACACATGCACTGACATGGATATACACACTCAGGCACACACATGCACCGGCACACACATGCGCCCACATGCATATGCACACACGTCCACACACCTGTATGGCCACATACATGTACCCACATGCATATGCACACACACGCACACACAGGTACAATCACACACATGCACCCACATGCATATGCACACACATATACAATCACCTACATGCAGTGACAGGCATATACACACTCAGACACACACATGCACCCACATGCATATGCACACACGTGCACACATGTGTACAACCGCACACATGCATCCACATGCTTGTGCACACACATGTACAACCACACACATGTGCTCACATGCATGTGCACACACACATGTATGGTCACATACATGCATCCGCATGCTTATGCACACACACGCACACACAGGTACAATCACACACATGCACCCACGTGCATATGCACACACACGCACACTCATGTACAGTCACATACGTGCACCCGCATGCATATGCACATACATGTACAATCACCCACGTGCAGTGACAGGCATATACACACTCAGACACACACATGCACTGGCACACACATGCACCCACATGCATATGCACACACGTGCCCACATGTGTACAACCGCACACATGCATCCACATGCTTGTGCACACACATGTACAACCACACACATGTGCTCACATGCATGTGCACACACACACATGTATGGTCACATACATGCACCACATGCATATGCACGCACATACACACACATACACAATCACACATGCACCCACATGCATGTGCACGCACATGTACAACAACATATGTGCACCTGCATGCATATGCACACACATGTGCAAGCACACACATGCACTGACATGGATATACACACTCAGGCACACACATGCCTATGCACACACGTGCACACACATGAACAACTGCACACGTGTGCCCACATGAATAGGCACACATGGGCATACACACGTATGGTCACATACATGCACCCGCATGCATATGCACACACATGCACACACATGTACAAGCACACATGTGCACTGACATGGATATACACACTCAGGCACACACATGCACCGGCACACACATGCGCCCACATGCATATGCACACACGTGCACACATGTGTACAACCGCACACATGTGCTCACATGCATGTGCACACACACATGTATGGTCACATACATGCACCCACATGCATATGCACGCACGTACACACACATATACAATCACACACGTGCACCCACATGCATGTGCACGCACATGTACAACAACATATGTGCACCTGCATGCATATGCACACACATGTGCAAGCACACACATGCACTGACATGGATATACACACTCAGGCACACACATGCACAGTCACGTACATGCACCCACATGCATATGCACACATGTGCACAGATATGTACAGTCACTTGCATGTGCCCACATGCATATGCACACACGTGCACACTATGTACAGTCACATACATGCACCCGCATGTACAGTCACACACATGCACCCACATGCATACACACATGTGCATTTGCACACATGTGCCCACATACGTATGCACATGCATGCATACACACGTACAACCACACACATGCACCGACATGCACACAGATGCATGCACAAGCACGCACAGATCCATGCATGCAAGCATACACGCACACATACAAATGCATGCCAGCACATGTGGACACATCCACACACATATATGCGCACGCACACTCACACACATACCCACTCAACGTGTGCACACACCTGCACAGGACTATGCACACATGCATGCACACATGCCTGCACAAATATGCATGTGCATGGTCACAGACATACCTGCACACACATGTGCAATGCACATGCAAAGATGTATGTAAACAGACACGCATGCACGTGTGCACATGCACATTCACATACATGTATGCACACCCACACCTGCACACACGTGTGCATACACACATGCAAGACATCTGCATGCACACACCTGCACACATATATGTACAAATGAACACACACGTGCACTCACACAGGTACACACATTTGCACACACACACATGCACATACACGAGCACACATGCACAAACTTAGGTTCACACATGCATGCACTCATATATGTGTTCATGCACACTCACACTTTCGCACACACCTGCACACAGATATGCACATGCATGCACACACATGAATGCAAACACATATGTGCACATGCAAACACACACATGTACACACACCTGTATAGACACGTGCACAAACATGTGCGCACACAGAGTCACAAGGATGCACCCACATTCACACACATGCACACACATGCGTGCGAGCACACATGCGCACACAGATGCATGCATGCAGACATGCACAAACAGAAACGCGTGCACACACAAACACGCACCACTGGACATGGCTACCCCCACACACGGATGCACACGCAGAGCTGCGCTCACACTTGCACACATGGTCACACACTGCATATGCACACGTGCATACATAAACACATGCACACTTACGTGTGCATATGCGTGTGCACACATTTGCATGTACATACACCTGTGCACACAGCTGCACACATGTGCACGTGCACACACATGCACACGCTATGTGCAATCACCCATGCACACACCTGCACACAAACATGCTTACACAAGCACACACATATGCACATTGCACATGTATACGAACACATGAATGTATGCACACACACACGCACACATGTACAGTCCCCCCTGCATGCACACACGCATACACATGTGCACAAATACATGAGACATGCACACATGCACGCACAAGATGCGCATGCACACACGTGGACAATCACACACATGCACACACATATGCAAAAATGTGGGCACGCACATGCACACAAATGCATGCATGTGTGTGCACACACACGCACACAGAGGTGCACACCTTCACACATGCATGGACAATCACCTGCATACACAGATTCATACACACACACGTGTGCACACACACACACTAATGTGTTCACACATGCACAGACCCACAGGCACACATGTGCGTTGCACATACGTGCACTCACATGTGCAAACAGGAATAGAAGAAGGCGCATTGACACATGTACACCAGCTCACACACACGTGCAACATACACACGCATACCCAGAGGCACTCATGCCCACACAAATACACACACCTGCGTACAGGTGTGCCCTCAGACACACATGCACACACAGACACATGCATGCACATACTTGCACATGGATGGACACATGTGCACGCATGCATGTAAACGCATGCACACGCATGCGTTCTTGCATGCACACTTATGCCTACATACAGACACAAACTCACGCGGACGCTTGCACACACTCTTATGTGCACATACACACTTGGGTGCACAGATACACACAGACACACAGCCATGCAAGCACGTATGTGCACGCAGCCCCAGACGCCCCTACACACGTATGCACACACACGCACACAAACGCACACACAGATCTTTAATGAGCGTTGCCAGCCTGCTGAACCGATTGTCCCTCCCGGTGTGTGTGTGTGTGTGTGTGTGTGTGTGTATGGATAAAGCCAAACACACACATGTGCACCGCCGTGCACACACACACACTCACACACACTTTATTATTTTATTTTTGGCTGGGTTTTTTCATATTTCATGGCACGCTCGGAGCTACAAAACCAGCCCAACACTCCCGCCCCATTTCTGCTGCCAGGCTGGCTGATGGCTGCCTCGGAACTCTTGTTCCCAGGGTGGATTAATGATCCCAAATCCCACCTCATATTCCGCTCCTCACCCTCCTTTCCAGCCTTACCTCCACCTTCTGCCCTCTGACCTTCTTCACTCCATCCTCCATCCCTCCATCCCTCCGTCCCTCCATCTTCCATCTCTCCATCCTCCATCCCTCCACACCTCCATCCTTCATCCCTGCATCCTCCATCTCTCCATTCCTCCATCTCTCCATTCTCCACACCTCCATCCCTCCACTCCTCCATCCCTCCATCCTCCACCTCTCCATCCCTCCATCCTCCACTCCTCCATCCCTCCATCCTCCATCGTCCACTCCTCCATCCCTCCATCCCTCCATCCTCCATCCCTCCATCGTCCACTCCTCCATCCCTCCATCCTCCATCCCCCATCCCTCCATCCTCTATCCCTCCATTCTCCATCTCTCTGTCCTCCATCTCTCCATCCTCCATCTGTCCATCCCTACGTCCCTTCACCCTCCATCCCTCCACACCTCCATCCTTCATCCCTGCATCCTCCATCTCTCCATTCCTCCATCTCTCCATCCTCTGTCCCTCCATCCCTCCATTCTCCATCTCTCCATCCCCCATCCCTCCATCCCTCCATTCTCCATCTCTCCATCCCTCCATCCTCCATCTCTCCATCCCTTCAACCTCCACCTCTCCATTCCTCCATCCCTCCATCCTCCATCTCTTCATCCCTCCCTCTCTGCCTGCATTTTTTTCTTTATTCTCCTTCTGTATTACTGAACCCAACAAAGTCCATTTTCAGCCTACCTGCAGCCACCTTCTGGTCTAACCACGTGAAGAACACCCCAAACTTGAAGCTATCAAGTCTTTATCAGCGTGGCTGCACCGCCAGCATTTCCCCTGCGAACATAACACAAATAAAACCAGTGATCCCAGTGCCTCCGAAATCCGCGGACTCCCATATTGAATTACAATGAGAAAAAACAATTCCCACCGGGCAGCGACTGCAGCTGCTGGGAGTGTGGTGAAAAGTGGGATTACTCTTGCCGGGATTGTTTCTTTAATCCCTTTTTCTTTTGCATCCCCTTATTGTGTCTGAGGCCCTGAGGTGTTGGGTTGTTTGGTTTTTTTTTTTTTTGCTTGTCTTTGCCTTGATTTGCTTAATTTCATTCTTGCCTGTAGGTAAATTGTGGAAACCCATTTTACAGATGGGATTGGGACCCTCGGTGGTCGGGATGGCTGAATGAAAGAGTTGCCTTTGGAAAGAAAATAATGAAGGAAAAAAAAAAATTACAACGAGAGGTGTCTATACACAGGCATTGGTTTGTCCACAAGGATTATACCACCCCTGCTTTTACATCCTGTGAAATTAAAAGGGGTGATTATAATTAAAGATTTAGGAAGCTCCTGAACATCTCCCAGGTTGGAACAGAGCCGCGGTTTTCTGGGGCGTCAAGGAACTGCGTATCGCTGTTGTAAGTATGGTGGTTGCTCCCTGGCACCCATGGTAGAAGTGCTAATCACTTTTTAGGCTGATTTTTACCTTTAAAACCAATATTATAAAGGCACATAGCTCTTGCAGCACTGCACTTTCCTTGTCATAGAATCATAGAATGGTTTAGGTTGGAAGAGACCTTGAAGACCATCTTGTTCCAACCCCCCTGCCCTGGGCAGGCACACCTCCCACCAGCCCAGGTTGCTCCAAGCCCCGTCCAACCTGGCCTTGAACACCTCCAAGGATGGGGCCATCTGGTCTAGTGGGAGGTGTCCCTGCCTATGGCAGGGGGGTTGGAACTCGATGGTCTTCAAGGTCCTTTCCAACCCAAACCATTCTATGATTCTATGATATATATATATTGGAACAGCAACAAGGAAAACTGGAAAAATACCACCCTACGATGGTGACCCAAGGTCTACGAGGAAGACATGCAATCAAAAGATTGCAACAGGATCAAGCTTGTTGACTGTTGAACCTCAAGGATGTGCTTATTTTTAAATACTTGCCGTAATTTCATTTATCTCAAGGTTGCCACAGTGATTTTTGAGGATGTAAACCCCATAGAATCACAGAAGGGTTTGGGTTGGAAGGGGCCTTAAAGATCACCTAGTTCCACCCCCCTGCCCTGGGCGGGGACACCTCCCACCAGCCCAGGGTGCTCCAAGCCCCGTCCAACCTGGCCTTGAACACCTCCAGGGATGGGGCAGCCACAGCTTCTCAGGGCAGCCTGGGCCAGTGCCTCACCACCCTCAGAGTGAAAAATTTCTCCCTAATATCTCATCTAAATCTCCCTTCTTCCAGTTTGAAGCCATCACCCCTCAACCCATCTTGGTCTAAGACCTGATGCCCGCAGAGGCCCCATGTGTGCTTGGGCGCTTCCTGCAGAAAACATTCTGAATTGCGATGCTGTTTTGGGGTTTGCTGCACTAAAAGCTATTAGAGTAATTAATTGCTCTTAGTATAACAGGGAGGTAATATATTAGTGCATTCCTGGTGGGTACTAGCCCGTACAAACCCATTGCAACAGCTCCCGTGTTGGAGCTGAGGGATGTCCCAGCTCCTCGCCCAGCAGCTCGTCCAGTGAAGATCACCCTGGGCTTTACCCAGCACGTTGCACCAATTAGGGCTACAAAGATGATGAGGGGTTTGGAGCATCTTTCTTATGAGGAAAGGCTGAGGGCCTTGGGGCTTTTTAGTCTGGAGAAAAGAAGACTGTGGGGAATCTTATCAATGCTTATAAATACTCAAAGGGGGAGGGTGCCAGGGGGATGGGAACAGTCTTTTTTCAGTGGTGCCCAGTGACAGGACAAGAGGGAACGGGCACAAACTGGAACATAGGAAGTCCCACCTTAACCTGAGGAGGAACTTTCCCTTGAGGGTGGCAGAGCAGTGGCACAGCTGCCCAGAGAGGGGGGGGAGTCTCCCACTCTGGAGCCATCCCAAACCCGCCTGGACGCCGTCCTGTGCCACTGCTGGAGGTGACCCTGCTGTGGCAGGGGGTTGGACTGGGGGAGCTCCAGAGGGCCCTTCCAACACTCACCACTCTGGGATTCTGTGATGTAGGGATGGGGGATTTGCACCTGCACCCAGTGATTTTGAACCTTCCTCTGAGCTTCTCTCATCTGCAACGAGCCTGGGCTCGTCTCGCACCAAAACGCTCCGTCATGCACTACCCATCTCTTTCAAATTCTTTTTTTTTTTTTTTAAGAAGAGACACAGGCAAAACTGCTCAGTGAGGGTTTTGCAGCGTCAGGAGACTCTTCTCTGCTCTGCAGATACCAGGCAGACCTGGATGGAGTTAGAAGCTGCAGAATGAAAAAAAAAAAAAAAAAATATATATAAATTGCTTAGCATCTCCTGCAGCGAAATATATAATTATATATAAATCTCGAAGCATGGCCGCTCATTCACTTTCAGGAATCAGCTATGGAAATAGTTTAATAGCTTACGTCAAGTAAAATCCATTAGCTCTAATCAGCCAAATTGATTTGCTGGCTGCAAACCTCGCTCAGAGAGGATGGGAGTTAAATAAATAAAAATGCCGCTGTGTTTAAATTACAGCTGCCGCGGCAGAAAGCAGGAATAGCTTTCTCCTTCTCCAGCCTCTTCTGGGAAAAGGCCACAGCCGAGTGTGACGCCACATGGTGGGACGTTGTTCTTGGGGATGGCCAAGGACATGGATGTCACTCAGCACTGGACTGTGCCAGTCTGGGGCTCGATCCTGCCCAAAAGTTTGCGTGATGCTAATGGCACCATGGTGGGGTGCAAAGCAGAGCAAGCCCGATGTTTTGCAGAACCCAAAATCAGCATTGACTTTGAGTAGACCTCAGGTGGTGGTTCCCAGTCTCATCCATGCTGGAATCCCCCGGCGTGGAGGCAGGGAATAGCTCCAAGCCTCCTCCGTGCAATGATAACAGGGATATTTTGGGAGCTGATTAACAGGGCACCTGATGAATCTTCTCCTGGCATCTTCAGATGAAGCCAAGATGCCTTTTAGTTGAACTGAAGCTACTGGAGACCACCGTGGGGCAGGTCTCCTGCATTTAATGACAGCGTGAAGAGCATGCTCACTGGCTCAACGATGTGAGTGGTACTGCCACAGTAAGAGCTCGCCCAGATTTATGGTTTTCTCTGCTGGATCTGATGACGAAGCAGGATCGGCTCTGTTTTCTTGGCCCACCAGCTGACATCTCATCACACCCTGTCTGTACACGTTCTCCATCTCCTGCCCTGTACACGTGTCCACCAATTATCGTAGGAAATAATGTTATGGCACTGTAGGAATGGTGTGGCAAAGCTCAGTGCAAGATCTTAAAGGAGGGGAAGGTGAGGGAAAGTGGTTTAAGGGATAGAGTGTACCATCAGCAAGTTTGCTGATCATACAAAACTGGGAGGGGTGACTGACACGCCGGAAGGCTGTGCCGCCATACAGCGTGACCTGGACAGGCTGGAGAGTTGGGCAGAGAGAAACCTGATGAGGTTCAATAAAGGCAAGTGTAGGGTACTGCATCTGGGGAGGAATAACCCCATGCACCAGTACAGGCTGGGGGCTGACCTCCTGGAGAGCAGCTCTGCGGAAAGGGACCTGGGAGTCCTGGGGGCCAACAGGGTGACCATGAGTCAGCAATGTGCCCTGGTGGCCAAGAAGGCCAACGGCATCCTGGGGTGTATCAAGAAGAGTGTGGCCAGCAGGTGGAGGGAGGTCATCCTCCCCCTCTGCTCTGCCCTGGGGAGGCCCCATCTGGAGCACTGTGTGCAGTTCTGGGCTCCCCGGGTCAGGAAGGACAGGGAACTGCTGGAGAGGGTCCAGCAAAGAGCTACTAAGATGATGAGGGGATTGGAGCATCTTTCTTATGAAGAAAGGCTCAGGGACTTGGGGCTTTTTAGTCTAGAAAAAAGAAGACTCAGGGGGGATCTTATCAATACTTATAAATACTTAAAGGGAGGGCGCCAGGTAGATGAGAATAGTCTTTTTTCAGTTGCGCCCAGTGACAGGACAAGAGGTAACGGGCACAAACTTGAACATAGGAAGTTCCATCTTAACGTGAGGAGGAACTTCTTTACTGTGAGGGTGGCAGAGCAGTGGCACAGCTGCCCAGAGAGGTTGTGGAGTCTCCCACTCTGGAGACATTCCAAACCCGCCTGGACGCCGTCCTGTGCAATGTTCTGTAGGTGTCCCTGCTGTGGCAGGGGGGTTGGACTTAGATGATCTCCAGAGGTCCCTTCCAACCCTGACGATATTTTGATACTGTGATACTGTGGTTTTATTTAGAAAAAAGCCCTATCCAGTGGTAGCCATCTCAAAGGCAGGCAGCTGTCTCCTGGCTAATCACTGACCTCCCCGTGAGTGTCAGAGGAAGGGGAGGATGGCTCATCCCGTTGCTCACGGCAGATCACAGATAAAAGCTCTAAAGAAGTGAAAACGAAAAAAAAAATCATAACAAGGTGGGATGGGTATAAGCGCCATATCTCCTCAGGAGCC
The DNA here is from genome assembly GCA_017639485.1 of Pluvialis apricaria. Classification (NCBI taxonomy): domain Eukaryota; kingdom Metazoa; phylum Chordata; class Aves; order Charadriiformes; family Charadriidae; genus Pluvialis; species Pluvialis apricaria. Next base: position 3,356,786 of record CM030007.1, read on the forward strand.
TTTCTCCTCCATTATAGAGGGACCTTGGACATCAGCTTCATGGGCTAAAGGTAGGTGAGATTCCATCTCCAAAGCTAGACCTGAACCACACCTGGAGACCCCCCAGTGAAGAACATTCAACTCCACACTACCCAGTGAGATGTAGGAAAGTTTTATTTACCTACATTTGTCTTCAACAGCACTGCTGCCTCTGTGTCCCTGCCACAACAGGGTTGTCTCAGGTGCTCACACAGCTTTGTAGGTGCCACCTCTGCACCAACGATGCTTGTCTGAACTGCTCCTGTCCCCAGCACGTATCACCAAGGTCAAGGGAACATGACAACACTGCGGGTGGCAACTTACAGGGGATTTTTAGTGGCTTCTCACATCTTAAATCATTGTATAATCGTACACAACTGCTGGGAACGAGAAGCTGCCTGGGGTGTTCTTGTTTTCCTTGTCAACTTCGTTGATGATTCATATACATTGGGAGGCTGATTCAAGGCCGAGTGGGATGGGAGCCAACGAAAAATCTATATCGGAGTGCTGCATAAAGGGAATAATTCAAGTGTGTGAAAAGAAGTATTCGACTGATAATTCAAGTGCTGAAAAGGACATGAAATTCTGTAATGAAAATCACTCTCGTAACACCACCAGATTTCAGAAGAAGTGATTTTGCACCAGGTATAAGAGGGAGAAAAATCTGAAAGACTGTGTTTTGAAAGAATTTGCATTAAAAAAAAATAGCAGGAGGCAGAAGTGGGCTTCTCTCACACCCATGCTGTTACCCAGAGCTGGGGATGGACAAAGATCTAGCTTGGTGCAATGGTATCACATAAGTTTGGTGTGATGGGAAGATCCCCAGCAAGGAGGACCTTGCAGGAAAGATACTGCTGGTGGAGTGATGAGCCAGGGAGGAATGGGGTTCAGAGAAGCCACTGGACAGCTACCAAAAAGATACCTTTGGTTTCCTTCTGATAATTTTGCCCACTGGAGGGGAAATTAAGTTAGTGGGAAGCTCTAGGAGTACGTATGAATGACTGAGAGGCTTTAGAGAAAAAAAGAGTTGTCTGTAATAAGAGAGGAGCAGTGATCTGGAGAGAGCTTCTAGCTCATCCGCTGGGGCACCAAGTCCCACAGGGTCTATGTATAGTGAGGCTTCAACAAGGGACTCAACAAGAAGCCATGACCAGCTTCTCCCAGCAGGGCAAAGCAGGACAGCTACGCAGTGTCCTGGCTTCCCGTACATGCTGCTGCGCTGCCCCTTGCCTGTGTCCCATCAGGTGCTCCATGTTAGGCCTCCTCAGCCCTAAGTCTGGATCAGCGCCAGGTCTCCATGTGCAACCTGCTCCACTCGTGAAGCCTCATGGGCACGCCCCACCGTGCTGACTTGCAAAGCCTACAGCTTGGTGAGTCAGGGCTTTATGGGTTCCTCCTCGTACGCGGAGATGGACATTGATCAACTGAGTCGCAAGGGCCGCTGATAAAGGGATTACAGAGGACGACCTATTGAAGGATTAAAGGAACTTAATGGTCCCAGACTAAATGCAAGCCATAAGAGACGGGATAAAGGACTATAAATACCTGAGAAGGAAAAAGCCAGGGAGAATGTAGTTGGAGCTGTATCACGGGCCACATGTGTGTGAGTACCTGAGCGTGTTAGCAAATAAGAACAAATGGTGAGAAACTTACTAAAAATGGAGAAAAATTATTTTTAAAAGCCATGGAGGTGAGAATTAAGCAATAAGAGTAAATTAAACAGCAACAAAATTTCCCAGGAGGTGCTAACGTGGCACTTGTAGGGATTGCTAGTGATCAGTGCTGGGCGGTCCCAGAGGTCCCTGCCATGCCTGCAATCACAGCTCAGTGATGATCTCTCTCTGATGCTCCCAAGGAAAGCATCCAGCTCAGCCTTCCCACAACCAAAACCCAACTGAGCAAAGAGAACAAGAGAAGGAAGATGCAAAATCACCAGAGAAACATGCAGCTGCAGGAGAAATTAGATGGGCCTTTTAGTTGGTAGGTCCTACCATGGAGAATCTCTCCATCTAAGGGCCAATGAAGTTTTCTCCACTGTTATCACTGCTCTCAAATAGCACATCATCACCCATATCCAGACAGAGAGAGGTTGAAAGACTTGCTTAAAGTTACACAGAAAGCCTGAGAACAAATCCGTATCTTCTCATTTCTCAGGAGAAATCCTTCCCATCCCATGTAATCACTTCTGCCAGAGCAGGGAAGATGGGGATTGTGATACTACAAAGTCAGATGTGATGTAAGGTTACAGCATAGCTCCTTTCTAGAAGGACACTGCAAGGTACACCCACAGGTGCAGCAGGATGACTCTTCATCTCTCCACTTCCAGCCCAGACCCATGTGAAGTCACGGTAAAGCTGAAGTCCTTCTTCCAGTTTTGACCTGATGGGTTTTATACCAGCCTAGCTCCATCACGAGGTTGTTTTCTGGTTTTGGTTATATTTCCTTCCAGTTGTCAAAGATGACCCTATGGCTATTAAGAGTTGTGAAGGATGTTCCAACAGTAGCAAGACCTTTTAGTAAGGATGGGGTTGACCACGATGAGACCCAGGACCTACCTGCAAAGCAGTGCCAGGGCAGATGCATATACCTTTTTTGACAGTCACCCACATCTGCAGTTCCCCTGCCAGAATATAGACAGTGGCAGGAGGAGATAGCAAGAGGAAAAGAGGAGAGCAGGACAATGTGACTGCCAAAGATCAAGGCGAGACCTTCAGAGATGGCTCCCTGCAGAGAAATGAGTGTCTGTCTGAGACTTAGGTGTAGTCTGAGGTGCTGAGATGGGCCAAAATAGGCCTTTCAAATTCCTGCCCCTCAACCCCTCCTGCTAGATGAAAGTCTTCCTTGGGGAGATCCCAGCACTTGCAGAGCAATTTGCCTCTTTCTGAGTTAGAGAGCTAAAATAAGATAGATAAACTCACTGCCAGGGTTTGTGTTCCCTGCTGTGACTCTGCAGGGATCCTGGGCTGCGCAGTTTGGACTTCAGCATCCAACATTTAGGTGCTGAAAGTCAGGTGAGATCATAGAATGAATTTGGATGGAAGGGGTCTCCAGGGTCTCTACCCCAAGCCCCTGCTTAAAGCAAGGCCAACAAGATGAAGTTGCTCATGGTCACGTCCAGGTGAGGTTCTACTGCCTCCAAGGTTGGAGAACCTCCCCCCTGCCTCTCTCAGACTCCTGTTCCAGGGTTTGACCACCCTCATGGTGGTCAAAAACATGCTTCCTTATATCTTGTAGGACTTTTGTCCCAGCTCTGGCTGTCATCTCTCATCCCATCACTGGGCACCTCTGAGGAGAGCCCATCTCTGCCTTCTCTCCACCATTCCAGTCGGAAGCTGCTGACAGCTGTATAAACCCTCTTTGCCATCACTCCCACTGCTCACACCCAGCTCTCAGCCTCTCCTTGCACAGCCCAAGTTCCAGCCCTGACCAGCTTGGTGGCCCCACTGGGCTCAGTCCCATCTGTCATGTTCTGCCCGGTATTGAGAAACCCAAACTGGATCCAGTGCCAAGATGGGGTGAGGGATCACTGCCCACGCCATACTGTGGGCACTAGTAACGTGTGGGTGAAAACAAGCCCTGTCTCAAGCCTGGGGGGCCCACAAAGCTCTCAAGGACAAGAAATAAGTTGCTTTCTTCATTTCCAAAGTATCAGAGGAGTCTGAGGGGGATATAGAGGCCCTGAACACTTTCTGGGGCAGGGGGAGGATCAACTGGGGGCTGGATGGGATCTATAGAGCTTGAATGGCTTCGGCATATCTCACAGCACTCGGTTTTACCTCCTGATTCAACCGTCTGTTGGCAACCAAGACCACTACATGCATAAGGCTGGCCTGGATATCACAACATAGGCTGTAGAGATCAGGGCTCAGTGTTTGGGCATGTCACCTACTGCTTAGCTAGTCTGGTACACGGCTCTGCTTTTCCCTAAAACAAGCCACAGATTTTATATTATCTGCACACAGCAAGGAGATGCATCTCTCTCTCGGCTCCTCCTGATTGCCTGGAGTTCTCTGATCCCTCTATAATTTAAGCACAAGATTTCAAAGCCCTTCATAAGCAGGTATTTTTCTCTCCTGATTTAAGGAAGTAGAAAGACAAAAAGCAAACGACATATCCACAGCAGAGCAGAACATAAATATTTATTACCCAGCTGAGCCTTGCTTCACTCCCTGGTCAGCTTTTCCAAGGAGCTGAATTGTTCATAATAAATCCAAAACATGGAGTTTTCCTTGTCGTAATAAACCACAAGCAAAGAGGTGGGGACTCTTTGGAGTACAACTGCTTGGGGAACCAGCAATACAAGGGCCCCAAGGCTTAGCCTGAAATTTCTGGGAGCAGAAAATGCTCCCCACGTGTCTGGGTGTCCCCAGGGATCGGGTGTGACCCTTTGCACGAGCAAAAACCAACAGAGCTCTCTGGTATGGTTGGGGTCCTGTGAGGACAAGACTGCAGGATGGAAACCACCTTCCTTAAACATCGTCTGTGGAACAGGGATTTTGCTGCAAGGACTTTCCCCTCCTTGGTCCCACCATGCACCTCCCTGACCATGCCATGGGTTGCACAGCACAGGAAGACCAGGGTCCCTGGACCTGCAGACCTTCCCACAGCATTTTGGAAATAGCTGGTGGTTTCTTACCAGGAAACATCTCGTCTCCAGGCAACAGAGCTGAAAGAGTTAAAAGCCTCCTTTGCTTTCTCAAAGCAGACACTGTCCCGACATTTGCAGCAGAAGACGGGTGGGGAGAGATGCAAGGGAGATCTAAACCAGTTTCAGCCCGGTTAAAGCAACCAGTGCCTTTAGGAAAGAGCCCTTGGGGTTTTACCAGAGCCCTGTTGTTTCTAGTGACTCCGGAAAATGGAGTCTAACAGACGTAAATTCCTCACAGCCCGGCATCTTCCTAGGGCCTGACAAAGAGGAGGGATTATCTTTCAGCTAACACCTCTGATTTGCTTTTGCCAAGGATTGTTTTTTAGTTTTGTTCTGTAATTCTTGGCCGCGGTGAGCTTGGGGATTTGAAATGCCCCTTAGACAAGCAAGCGACGCCTTTGTATGCGCGCCGGTGCTTTAGCAGTGCATCGGCTTATTGTTTAATTCAGTCTGTTAGCGGTATTATTCTGTATCCTGGTTACAACGAGACCCTTGGTTTTCTCAGGCCTCTGATGAGATGATTTCTTTGTTTACCTGAGCCGCCTGTCAGTTCCCTGAGGATTTTTTCCCCCAAATTTCTGATTTTTTTTCCGCCCAGTAAATTGCAGCTTTTTGCATGTGACTGGGCAGAAGGTTCAGACCATGCACCTGCTTGAAGGTAGAAACACAAAAAGGAGGTAGTCTTTCCTCTCTCATACACCCACATAAGTGTGTGTGAGGATGCACATGGACGCTTGTCTGCCACATCCATCCATCCATCCATCATCCATCCATCCATCTCCTGGCAGAGGCATGAGGTTGCCTGTGTACCCCCATGCTCATCCATCCATCCATCCATCCATCCATCCATCCATCCATCCATCTCCTGGCGGAGGCGTGAGGGGGTACCCGTTCTTGTGTACCCCCGCGCTCAGCAGCGAAACACCCTTGAGCTGTTTGCCCACCTCCTGGGCTGAGGCTGAAACCCAGCCACACCGTATCTCTTGAAAATCCAAGTGACCTGCCTGTGCCTGTCCCTTCTGCTTGTCCCATCCTGCCGTGCACAGGGTGGTTTGTAGGGGAACGGGGAAAATAAAGCCTGGCTCACATGCACAAATGCCTCATCGTCTCTGCGAACATCTAAATGTTGCAAAATTCGAAAGAGACAGGCACTTGAAGGCAGGACTGGGTCCTGAAGGGAGTTTACTTCCCAGATTTGGGTGGTAAAAGTATGAAATCCTCACTGTCTAACCATGTGGTGAGTCATGTTGGCATAAAGTTGGTGACACCTCCCGGCAGTGTCCCTCTCCTCCCCATATGGGAGGGTGGCTGCGGGCAGCCACCACTGCCACTGTACGTTGCACAATCCCCTATACTGTAAGACTGGGTAAATATTGACGGCGACTTTGCACTTTGCATTCGCCACTTGCGGAGCTTCCTTCTCCTTTCCAGACACGCACGCAGAGCCCAAGATGAAGGTTGAGTTTGCTCCGCTCTCCACGCCGCTGCAGAGAAGGCTTCAGACGGCATCGGTGGTTCAATGGGTCTTCAGCTTCCTAGGGCTAGGTAAGAGACATCTCCTTTTCCTTCTCTGAGAAGGCAGAGAAGGCTTTTGCCCCAAATCCTTCTCTCCCCGACTCCAAGGAAGACCTGGGACTGAAGGTCTGGGACTGAAGGAAAGTGGCATTAAAGGCATCTTCTGGGAGCCTGCAGTGAATCCCAGGCCATGTGAGGACAAGTGATTCGCAGCAGACATCGCACTTGCATGTCTCTGTTTGTCTCACAGTGTGGGAGGCTCTGTCTCACTAAAGCATCCCCCCCCCCCCTTTTTTTCCCCCCCCTTTTTTTTTTTTTTCTTCTCGTCACTGGATCTGAGCACGGTGGCACGAGGGAAGCGCACGACTTTGCATCTATGCTTGGGAACATCTGCGGGTCTTACACAGCAGCTGTGTGGGGTTTCAGCTTCTCCGGCAATTTATGTTTAGTGTTTTCCTGGTCTAAGGCAATGCCCTGCTCAGCGTTAGTCATGGAAAATGGCATTCCCATGCCTGAGGGATGGTGGGATGGGAAAAGCACGGGGGACTCTGCTTTGCAACCCTGGGAACAGACACTTCACCTTACACAGATGCCCCCTGCACACCCCAAAAGGGCATTTTTCCAGGAAAACCCAAGCAGGTTGGGGAAAAGACACATTAGCAAACTGGGACCCGGACAAATTCACTGTGGAGGGCATCAGGTGCTGATGGAAATGGGAGACATGCAGTTTTGGATAGGACGCACTGGGAAAAGAGGAGATGGGAGACCCAGAGCCAGGTTATCAGAGAGTACAAACTCTCTGGGGTGATTTACAGCCAAACTGGGAGGCGACATCCCAGTTTCCCGTTGTCATGCCAGTTCTTAGTCTCAGATGGGATCTGTGTAAAGCTTCTGCGTTATTGTGGCAGGACAGTTGTTGCCTAGTCCCAGTACACAGAGGCAGCAGATCTTTGTGTATATATGGGTCCTGGCAGACAAACATCTCCAAAATAATCCCTGCGGAGAAAGCACAGGCTATGTTTCAGAGCCTCGTTAAGTTTCTGAGATGTCTCCATTCAAACTCTGCCACAGACCTGGGGCTGAATGGCCACTTCTGGGCCAGTATCTGATGGACTGGAGCACTGGGCCATACTGGTCCAGACTGTGTAGCTGTTTGCATGCTTCTTGGCGTAGGTTTGGCCCACACTAAGCAACGCTCTGCCAAACTACACATTGGCAGAGTCTGGGCACTGGCAGAGGCCAGGGACCATTGCTGGTTGCCAGGATGGGTGAGACGGCCCTTTATTGGAAGAGAATTAGCAATGTGGACATGTCTGGGCAATGCACACACTGGGTCAGCAAATGGACTCTGCAGAGTTGCTTCGGAGAGGTGTAACCAGTGTGGACCCTTGGGTTGCTCTGGGACAAGCTGGAGGACATCCCTCTTGAGATGGAGGGGAACTTCTGGTGTGGCAGTGGTGGCACAGCCAGCTGAGCTGCCGCAAAGCACAGTTATGGCATGGCAGAGTGCAGGGCACCTGATGCGATCCCATACTTGTGTTGTAAACCTTGGGTTCTTCTAGTGCAGAAGAGATCCCAGCTGTGATCAACCATCCCCTGCCCACCAGAGACCACCTTGCAGGAGGAGGCATGGGTTAACGGCACAGGGGAGGGGAGATCTGGCAAAAGCCATGCAGCCTTGGACCCAGCTGGCCAGATTGGGACATTTTGGGGTGCTCTGTAGCTCCCTCTCTGTCCCAGCACCCAGAGTTCCTTTCACGGTGGATGGATGGGATGGGGTGCAGTAGAGATGTAGCTGCGATGTTAATGAGGGATACAGCAGCACATCCCTACTCCCAGCATGGATGCAGCTGGGGCTTACGGAGCTCTAACGGTGTTTTCCAGCAAAACGTCTTGCACCGTAGGTTTGTCCCTTCTTGGTATCGGTTTCTAGCTGGCTCTTGACTTTTCAGATATGGAAATGACTGCTGGAGCCAACAGAAAGCGAGTAAATGGGCAGGAGGGAGGAATCCTCCGCAGTCAGAGGGTAACATGGAGCTGCTCAAAATGCAGGCTCTGCCTCCTGTGGGGAAATACAGCTTGCTCCGAACAAGGGGGAGACCCAAACCTCCTCCATGGTTGGCCTTCCAGACGTTACAGTCTTTCCCTGGAACAGTTTTACTTTGATTTGTTTTTCTTTTTTTTTTTTTTTGTGATACAGTCTGAAATCAAAAAACAGTTAATAAATGCTATAAGAAAGGCATTAGAAAGGTGATAACCAAACCTTGTGGAGCGATTCCAGCCGGTTTGATTCATTTTACAAAGTTTCTTTAAGCCTGGAGCTTCCCACCCAAAAGCTCCCGGTTTAACAACTGCGACAGCTTGATGCTAAGGGATACCCTTAATTTCATCCCACGAGCTGCCAAACGCTCCATGCCGCACTCGGTTATAACCCGCGGGCACAGAAATCAGACCTTCCGTGGGCAGGATTTGGCTGCTGGCTGCTCCTTTCTCTCTGGGACATGCTCGTCCCTCTGCTGCCAGAAAAGCGCTCCTGAAAACACATGGCCAGCCGCTGCCAGGCGTTTGCACAGCACTTCTGCTGGAGATGCCAACCGCCGCTGCTGTTGCCATGGTTGTGGGAATTCACCCCCTGAGAAGTCGAGTGCCGGGTGAGGGGTTCATTCATTCTCCGTGGGGTGCTGGATGAGTGCGGCAGCTCCAGCCCGGTGCTGGCAGGGAGCTCTGCCGCAGCGTCTCTCGCAACAGGCAGGCATTGTCCGCCTTTCTCGAGGATGCTCCTGGCAAGGGCACCGAGACAAAAGGTGCCATTTGCTTCCGATGCTGACAGCTGCTGGAAGGAAAGCGCACGGTGCAAGGATGGGATGCAGGGCATGGAGTGGGAACCCCACTGCTTCCCCTCTGCAGCATCCCAGTACTGACCAGTGTCCCCTCCTAATGCAGTGGAGCCAGGTTTCTGCAGGGCACCGAAATCAGCAGGTTGGTGCCCAGACCTGCTGCACTGCTTCCCGCTGCCTCTCTCATTCCCGGTATCCATGGACTTGGGCACGGGCATCCAGACAGACAGACCATGCAGAAGCATTAGTGTAGGGCTGAACGTGTGCAAACAAACCCAGGGCAGGGGCAGGAGACTTGTGTACGTTGCCTCTGCGGATCCAGCGTACGGCACCCAGCCTTTGAACCTGTTCAGTCACCAAGGTTGGCTCAAAGGGCACACAGTGCCAGTGTGAGCCAGGTCCCCTTGAGAGCTGACCACAGTCCACACCCTGGGACAGCCTGGCCAGGCCACCAGGCTCGGCTGTGCTGAGGGTACAGGTGGATGGAGAGCAGCCCTGAGGAGAAGGACTCGGGGGTGTTGATGGATGGAAAGCTCAACATGAGCCGGCAATATGCGCTGGCAGCCCAGCGAGCCCCCGGCACCCCGGGCTGCATCCCCAGCAGCGTGGCCAGCGGGGCGAGGGGGGACTGTGCCCCTCTGCTGCGCTCTGGGGAGCCCCCCCTGCAGCGCTGCCTCCAGCTCGGGGGCTCAGCACAGCAGAGACACGGCCCTGGGGGAGCGGGGCCAGAGGAGGGCCCGGAGATGCTGCGAGGGCTGAGCCCCTCTGCGGGGAGGACAGGCGGGGAGAGGGGGGGTTCAGCCTGGGGAAGAGAAGGCTCCGCGGAGACCTCAGAGCCCCTTCCAGTGCCTAAAGGGGCTCCAGGAGAGCTGGGGGGGACTCTGGGTCAGGGAGGGGAGCGATGGGATGAGGGGGGACAGTTTTACACTGAAAGAGGGGAGATTTAGATGAGATATTAGGAAGCAATTGTTGCCTGTGAGGGTGGTGAGCCCCTGGCCCAGGCTGCCCCGAGAAGCTGTGGCTGCCCCATCCCTGGAGGTGTCCAAGGCCAGGTTGGATGGGGCTGGGAGCAACTTGGGCTGGTGGGGGGTGTCCCTGCCCATGGTAGGGGGATGGAACTGGATGATCTTTAAGGTCCCTTCCAACCCAAACCATTCTATGAGTCTAAGATCTGTGCAGGCTGTCACTATCAGGGACTCTAGGCTGGCACTGGGGACCTCAGCAATGTGCACCTTGCAAACCCTCCTGACAACTGCAATATGAATCTGAGCCCGTGGCATATACATGTGTATTTTCTGTGATACGCCCATGTTTTCATCCACGGAGGGACTTGCAGCTCAAAACTTAACTACTTAACACAAGACACCCACCACCAAACACTTCATTATTGCTCTGAGCTTCTTTGAGGGAGCCCAACCCAGGAAACCACTTGGCCTGCGAGGGGATCCAAGAAAGCCATCACATCCACACGGATGTGCCTTGTATTTGCTGACTCCCATATGGCCATGGAGATGTGAGGTGCAGGGTCCTGGATCATGAAGAGCTGCTACAGAAGCACCCCCGGTCGACAGCCTGGGTACAGACCTTGGTGGTCCTGCAGTCCAGGAATGTCCTATGACTGCTTCACGAAGAATCACACTTCACCACGGACAACCACAGGCAAACTTCCCTGCGTCTGGCCTGAGCAGAAACTGTGAGATTTAGGGTCTGTATGGATATTTCCTTCTTGTCAAGGGCCCTTTCGTTTTGATTTTAGTTCGAAGGGGTCTCTCTTCACTTTCCGTGACAGTGTAGACAGGGCAACAGCTAATCTGAGCCCAGCCTAGGATTCTCTGGCCATTTTCAGATAACTGAATTGATGGGATTGCAAAGGCATGCATGATGCTCTTAGACCTCCTCTTGCAGCCCATGGTGACGTCTGCCTTGAAAGGGCTCTGTGTAAGGGCTTAAGCCATTTTATAGCAATTTAGCACATGCAGTCGGACTACCTTGCAAGAGTCCAGACCTGCAGAGGGAGGAGATGAGGATCACATCTGTTTGCAACCAGACCCCAAACCTCCCTGTTCCTTCTAAGTACACAACCATGGCTTGAGACATTGCAGCCTGAGGGTGTTATGGGGGCAGAAAGGTGGAAGGTAGATATTGCAGTGATGTTATGGCTGAATACTAAAGGTAATTCTCCCCTCCTTTCCCTTAAAGAGTACTGCAAAGGCAGCGAGGCGGAGCCATCTTACAATCACCTCTCATTGCCATTTGTGTGCCTGATGTGCCTGCAGTCCCCACCCTCACCAGAAAGCTTGCTCCCATGGAGAGATTGACCAAGCTGGATGTTGGAACTAGATGGTCTTTAAGCTCCTTTCCAACCCAAACCGTTCTATGATTCTAAGCTGGAGAGCTTGTCTGGCTCTACAGAGCCCTGGCAGCCAGTGGGGTTCAAAGATGAGTTTCTAATGAACCAGGGACTTGCCGATATCTCCCCTTCCCCATCATAATGCAGACTGCCATTGCTTCCAGTGACATTTCCAAGACCCAACAGCCCTTTGCGGGTTGTTTTGTGGGCACAGCGGGTTGTACGTAGGCTGGAGTTTGGCCCCAGGAGGGAGATATCTGCTGAGGTTCTCTGGCCAAGAGCCTAATGCCATGTTCATGATATCCTTTAAAGTGTTTGCCTGGCAGGTGGCCCAGAAAGCGACAATAGTTTGTAGGAAAGCGGATGCTGAGGCAAATATGGCTGTCATCTGGGCAGCTCTGAAGTGGTCTTCAGTCCAGGGAGGGACAGGAAAGAAACCCTCATCATTCCTTATTTTCCTTTTGGGATTCTGTTCAAGGAAAGAAAACAATGATTATGGGGAACAGCCTCACAACAAGCCAATATTCCTGTTTGCCACCCATCTCTTCTGCCCTGTCCTGCAGAAAAGAAGCAGAAGGGGTGAGGAGGTGGCTTTAGGTTGTCCTTGCTGCTCCGCCTCTGGGAGCTGACCCGTGGAGGAAGGGGAGCGCATGTTCCCCTCCAGTGTGGATTCAGGAAAGACTCAGGATTTGCAGGAATAGATCTTGGCTCCTGGTCCACAGTCCTTCCCTACAGCCCTTAGCTCAAATGGATGCAGGATTTGCCCCTTTCTTGGGTGGGATGTTATTTTTCAGCGGCTTGGAGAACAAAGAGACTCAAAGATGTGAAGAGTCACACGGGTAACCTAAAAGAGGCCAGGTTGGTGCTGAAGGGACCCTGGAGCCAGGCTGAAGAGCACGAAGTCCTGGGCAGTGGGGCTGGTTGTGGTGGACCCAGTCTGGGGACCCGATGTGGCTTTTGGGAAGCAGCAATGTAACTCTGTGGCAAATATCTGGCCACTGGTGGCCTGGAAAATCCTGGTGTCTAACCGATGGGATTGTACTGTCTCTGCTATGTTTTCATTGAAGAGTTTGAGGACATGACACACAGACGTCTGCAAGAAAGTCGGAAGGGGGACAGCAATCTCCCTTGGTCCAAGCAGCTATGGTGACTCCCCCTCGCACACTAGGCAGTGGTAGAGAGTGCCTCTTTCTCACCAAAATGCAGCCCATAAATAATCATGTGTCTGCCTAAGACTGCGATTGGTTTGGATGCAGACAGTAGGATTTAACTGTACATTTTCTGGAACTTTCCTGTCTTTTTGGTCCCATTCACAGCAACTTTCAGAGGGAGGATCCATGCTAGAACTTAAATGTGCTCCTTTCCCAGAGCAACCAGGACATCATAAGATTTTAGAAGCACCAAACCCAAATATCTTAAGACTGAGTGAAGGTCACTGTGTGCAAATTCTGCCCTGAAAAAAAAAAAAGTTGAATTGCAAATGAATGGAGGTAGAAATTAATAATTATATAATTGCAAGATAAAGACTCACTTGAATGATAAGAGCATGGATTTGGACCAGAACAACTCCTTCATTTTGCAGAAGGTACTTTGAGCTTTGCACAGTATGATAAAAAGAGAATTAGGCGTTGCACGGTTTTGCAGCAGACTTGATGACCTGGCTTCCAGGAGCAGTAAAATTGCAACCTCCGCGTTGTTTCTCAAGGGGTGTTTATGTGTCACGCGGACCCTGGAGCTCTGTTTCATGCTGTATGCTATTTTCCCCAAGAGTTATAAAGACTGCGTCTGTGGCACTTGAAAGGAGCGGCGCCAGGTACAACCAGTGGTTCGTTCTGACCTGGAGGATGCATTGCAGGGTAGACCTATTGCTCTGCAGAGAGCTGCACTGTTTGCCCATGCATTCTATTAGTGCCTACCCAGGCGCCTGACGCAGTGTCTTTACCTATATGAGGACAGAAGATCCCATTTCAGCTTTTAAGGAGATTTAGGATCCTGCTGGATTATTGCTTTTTTTTTTCCCTGTAGGAATTACCAGTACCATCACGCCAGTGTTTTAAAAAGGGGCAGGGATTTGTTTTCACACGCAAAGCTCTGGGATCAGGGTGGCTTATCACAAAAAAAGAACCAAAACCAAAAACCACCCTACAAACCAGACCTACTTATTTATCCTCAAGTAAGAGCAAGCAGGAGGTACAGGAGGTCTTAAATGAGGACATGGTATCCTTCTTTTCTGATAGGCCTTAGCTGAGATGAGTTGGAGAGGGCAGGTGCCAGGTGATTCCCAAAAATGTAAATCCAGGTCTCAGAGGATGGAGGGCATGGATGCATCTATCTCATGGCTGAAGCTGAACGGGGCATCTCATCCTCATGTCCTTCAGCCCTGGGTGCCGGATGGGTGACGAAGACCTAGAGAAGAACAAAATATATAGCTCACCACACATGAGCTGCGGAAGGCAAAGGGCTTGGATGAATGGGGTTGTTTTTTAGCTCAGTCTCCCGCTTCCCAGACAGCACCAAAGCTTCCAGAGGGACAGATGGAGAGGACACAGCTCTTCCCAGGCTCTTTTTAGGGCATCTGCTTTACCAGGTGTCAGCTTGGTGGCCATCAGCGATTCCCAGTCTTTGTGCAGAGAGGCAGTGTTGGGTTTGGGTGGGATTTGATGTACCAAGTGATGCTTGTTTGCACACAGACTTTTCTTCTCTTGTTCCCCTGCCAAAGCACAGGGCATGAGGGAGGTGGGAGGTAGAGGGCAAAGCTGAGCACTGACTGGAAGCAGCTCAGAAAAGTCTTTAATGACTTGGGAAAGTCCCAAGTCATTAATGTCTTAGGGAATGAAATAGAGCATTCTTATAAAATCTGTGATGACACCGAGTTGAAAGGACTGAAAATTCTCCAGAGTGCAGGATTAGAGTTGAGAGTGAGCCTGAGAAGTGGAGGAAAAGGTCCAAAATCAATAAGAAAAAACTCCGTAAAGAGTAAAATCTTATCTATGGGAAGATAAAAAATTAAAAATCCAAGCACAGTTAAAATGGGGAATCGATAACTCAGGACAAAGCTATTGGGAACTGTACAGACAGGGCATAGTGCCCCGTTTTGCTGCTGTTGCAAAATACCAGGTGTCATCAGGGGGTATTAACAGGAGTTTTGGGGTAAAACACGGGCATTACCATTGCAGAGGTTAGACTGACTCCAGAGAAAAGCCAGACAGCAAAGAGATAGAGATCTGATCTACGAGGACCCTCTGGACGCAGTGAGGTCCATCAGTCTTGTGAGAAGAAGGGGACATGGTGGCCTTTGGAGAAACAGGTGATTGCTGCAAGGATGGTGCTTAGTTGCTCTCCAGGTTCCTGGGGCAGATAGGAAAGAAACCGCCTCTTTCCATCAAAGGTGCCTTCACACTGATACAATTAATTCAGCAACAAGCCCAGTGAAGGCTTGGGCTCCATCCTAGGTCCAAAAAGACAGAGTCCCTTCAGGTGAACCATTCCTCTCTCAGTGCACACCTAACCCAACTGCCAACTCACTGTCTGGCTTTTCTCTCAGCACAGTGCTGCACAGCTGCCTTCATCGCCCTCTTCTTCACCCGTTTTTGGCTGGTCAGTGCCCTCTACGCTGCATGGTGGTTCATAGACAGGGAAAAACCCAGCAAGGGCGGGAGGCGGATCCATGCCCTACGGAACAGCATCATCTGGAGGTACATGAGGGACTATTTCCCCATCACGGTAAGTGCCACCGATCCCATCGGCTCTTAGGAGATTCAGGGACCTCCTTGGTGTTTGGAGGCAGTCTAGGGCCAGCAATCGCAGCATGGGGTGTGCTTGGAGGTCAATGTTGAAGGCTTGTGGCAGGATTGTCTGCCCAGCTCTCAGATTACTACAAAATCCAGAAAAAACGTAGACCACCATTTTCACAACCGCATCCTTTAATCGTCTGCCCTTTACCCATCCATTTAACTTCACTGCACTCCAGCAGTTAGGGAGATCTCCCCTTGCCTGTTGCCCTTGTGTATATTGTGACACTTGTGTTCTTGAGGTTGATCAGCATTTACATGTGGACACAGGGTCAAGTTTTGACCAAAATCCAAGAGGTCCTGGTACCCTGCAAGGTCAGCATCCCCTTCTGCTGGATAGGTAAAACTGGATGTGCACTGAGCAGTCTCACAGAGTTGCTTTTCCCCTGAAAGGGACTTCTGTGACTTTTCCAGGTTTACTTTAATGCATGTGGCAAGACTTTGACCTTAATCTTTATCTGGTATCCCCTTGGCATGGCATGAATGCATGGACCAGCATGAAGTCCTGCCTCAGAACCATCACAAGTCGGAACAAATCTGAGCAATGCAGCAGAAGAGTTCATTGGGCTGTGCAAGGGACTGAGTTCCTAGGGTAGACTAAGCTGTGGGAATTTGTAAGATAATTCCTTTAATGAAACATCGCCTGTTGAAGGAACTCAGATGGGATGTGCACACCTGGTTAGAGATAGCCTGGAGTCAGGAGCTGGGTGCTGCAGTCAAGGTAAAATGAAGTAGGGAGTCCAAACAGCCAAAATGCTCATCAGCCCGAAGGAAAAACTTGAGCCCAGGTTGAGGGTTCATCCTGCATAGAGTAGGGCCTGGGATAAGGATTAGGGGGAGCTGGAGCAAAGAGAGGACCAGAGGTGACATGCCCAAGGTCACCCATCACCCAGAAGTAAGAGTTAGCTCTTTTGAATCTCAGCCCCACGATTTGACCATCAAACACGCGGTTTCTCTCTTCGGTTTGCCAGGAAGGAAAAAAAGCACACATCCCCAGTACAACACACCCAAAATTTTCAAGGTCCTGAAGTGCAGACTGCAAGATTGGTTTAGAAGGAGATTAATTTAGGGCAGAAGTCAGGGCTGGGAAAAAAAATGAGAAGATGAGGTTTGTCTGGATCTCTCCTATCATTTCTGAGTGGATCTTATGCATACTTGTGTTATAACAACTCAGATGGGCACCCCTGCCCCTAAAATGACGGTGCCTAAAATGGATCTTCTCATGTCACAGCATCCCCTTTTGCAGGCCACAACTCAGTACAATATTGACCCCAGGGCTGCAGGTAAACGGGGGCTTTGCCAAGCCCCAACCTGGTTGCACAGAGAGTGTGTCCCAGCAAACGTTGCTCCTTTTCATCAGAGTGGAAACATCACTCGCTATCAAGGCAGAGTGCATCCACAAGAGCAACGCCATGGATATGCTTAGATCTGCCTGTAAAGGCACCACCTCCAGGATACTCCAAAAGCAAATGTTACACAAGGAAAATCGGAGCTTTTTTATTTCCCCTACCCTTATTTCAATTTTTGTATCACCCCGAATATGCCTCTTAGGGTAAGGTGAAGGAGCAAAGGGCAGTGTTGTCTGTGACCTTGTCTGGTTAGTGGCATACAGCACTGTGTGAGCTGGGATTGCCTCTCACCGGACCTGGGTGCAACCAGTAGAGACAAATGTGCTGGGTTGAACCAGAGCATCACCCTCCCTTTCCACTGCTGTGGACAATTCAAGCAAATCCACTCAATTTTTTTTGCTGGGAGCTGGCACACGCTAGCCAAACTTAGCCAAACTTCCCATGTCTCAGCTGGGTGAACTGCATCTCCAAGTTGCAGCTCTACAAGACCATCCAGCAGAGTAAGTCTACCTTGCGCGTGTCCTACTGCCATCAAGTTTATTTGCTCAACGGCATGGCAGAAAGTGATGCTGAGGACCTGCAGAGAGTTATTTTATGGCTAATTTCAGAGCTTAACTTGTGATTTAAGGGCCTCTGGATAAGTTTCAAAGCACCGTCCCCAAAAGGATATCGTAGTCTTCTGGGGAGGAATGGGAACGTGTCCCAGGAAAGCTTGTACTGAGTTTTACCATAAGGCACAGGTAATATTTTATGACATTTAATAGGAAGCACCAAGTGCGTTCCCAATAAATTATTCTCAAGGTTGCCTTCGAAAATGCTAGAATTGCCATGAGCTATTTATGTGGCTGTAATGATTATATGCAATATGTATTCTGTAAAGTGTTTTTGGCCATAAGCTGCTGCTTGGCCAGTGTTGGACCAACCTCTCTGCTGAATCTTAACTGCCAGCTCAGCCCAGCGACACCTTTTCTCCTGTCCCTTTGTAAGGCCATGCAAACCCCATCCTGAACACCACACTGCATTGTCCGTCTGTCCTTCCCCCCCTTGGGTGCCACTGCCAGGCAGGGAGAACCTGGCCAGAGGACCAGTAAGACCAGTAGAGGGAGCATGGCCACAGGCTTTGGCTGCAGCTCCCTGGGTGAAGGCAGGGAGGGTTCCGTGGAGCCTTTCTCCCCCCTGGTCTGGGAGAGGGCAGAGGGGGTTCAGCAAAAGGACAGCGTAAAACAAAAATATGATAAAGAGGGTATTATAACCAAGCAATCACATAACATTATGCCCTTAAAACATTTTCTCAGTCTTTCACACCTCCGCTCAAGGAATTTTTGAGCCAGAATATAGGATTTTACAGCCCTTGTTGAATGCAGCCGCTACCTTTTGCCACTACAAGAGCAAGAGTTGGTATCCCTGCCTATGGTACGGGGGTTGGAACTCGATGATCTTCAAGGTCCCTTCCAACCCAAACCATTCTATGATTCTATGATTCTATGAAGAGCGTAGAAAAAAATTTGGCATCCCCAACATCCCACAGCAAGGAGCTCGCCGGGTGAAGCACACGGTGTAAAGACATCCCTGCTCGTTTCAGTGGAAACTCCCAAGCTAACCCTGTCCCACCCACCCATGCCACTCCTGGTTTTATACTCTGTTATACCCCCCCATCCACCAATCCTTTTTCCCCACATAAAAACCCTGAATGTGTTTGCTTCTTTGCATGGAAGGCATTTAATTTCATACCGGCGAGCATGAGCTGATTTGTTCCTAGCAGCGTGGGAGACGAGCGTTGTAAATATTGCTTTTGTCATCCCATATGCTGCTCTCACGAGGAGCTGAGCTGAGCTGTCGGCCTGCGTGCGCACAGCTGGATGGACCTCTCGCTGCCCCAAAGCCCCAGCCAGAACGGGGGCACAAGGGGAGTGGGATCTGGGGAGACGAATGGCTGGGTACCCAGCACCCCGGGCTGTATTTGTGTGTAGATTGAGTTCGTTCAACCCTGGAGGATTAGTCATTCTGGGAAGATTAAATGCGGCTCCTAATCCCCCCAGATCCCCGCAGCAACCTTATAGCATGGCCGAGCACCGCTGCTTGGAGGCAGAGTTGCCTGCTCTCTTATTTTAGGAAGTGGCTTTAAATGCCGCCTTTAAAGGATCCCTGAGTATGTTTGCTGTTGTGGAAGCAAAGAGAGGTTGGGATGAGCATCTGTTTTCCGGGGATCCGGGCAGCGTGAATTCACACTTTGCTGCAGCGAGCGGCTGGCATGTGGGAGCGTGCCGGCTCCGAGCTATGCCTGCGCAGAGCGTGCAAGGAGCACCCTCTGCCGATACCGGCCTTGCACAAGCACCGCTTTGCTGCTCGGGTTATTCCCTTTGCAGCTCACTGTATTTTAGTTAGGGGTTTGGGAGTTATAGGGTCAGGCAGGACCTGGATGAGTTTGGGTGATTTTAAAAGGGGGATGAGGAAAAAGTACTGAAAATCCAAGGGGGAGTCCAGTGCATTGCCCAGGAAATTTATTTCTTCACCCTTCTGTATTTTAACCCCGTTCTCGTCCTTTTTTATACGCCCTCATGATATGCCTGCAATACATGGCTGAGCTCAGCTGGAGAAATATACCAAAAGTGGGGAAAATATACCAAAGGGTGCAAAATGAATCTGTTTGGGGCAGGCTACAGTTGAACAGATACCCAGTGATGCCTGCTGTGGGTTGATGTTGCTTCCAGAGAGATTTTCGGATACCTTGGACTGCTCTACCTACGCTATGCTCAATAAGAAGTCAATCATCTCTCTATCGCTGCCCAAACCCTTAACTTCATTCGCACAGTCCCTTCCCCATCATTTATCAGTATGGCACCTTTATCATGAAGGGTACATGCAGCATTACAGTAAAAAAAACAAATTTCTCCGTCACATGGCCAAGCGAATGCACATCTTCACTACTTCTTCCCCCCCCCGCCTCATCACCTCCTGCCAGTGTAAGGCTGCTGTCACCAACCTCCCTCATACAGCCAAGGTGCTTTGGTAGCCTCAGCTGAAGAGCACCATGGATGTGCAAGAGGTGAGGACGGGGGTTGAAATGGGAAAGTGAAAGCTTGACAAGATCCACCTCTAGCATAGTCCTCAAAGAGAAGTCACCCTATCTCTTGCTGACTATAAATTGGGGCTGGATGCTTGGCTTAGACAAGACATTTCACCTTTAGATTGCAAAACCTGGGTTATGAGTTAAATCTAGCAGCAGGAAGCTAAAATTAAAGTCTTAGAGGGACAAATCTTGTCTTCAAGTGCTGTCAGCATTCAGAGCAACCCCAGCAGGCACCACCTTACCAGCTTTATTCAGGGCAGCCTGAAAAGTGCCTGCTGTGTGGAAAAGGTCCTTGTGGTCTTCACTGCACTGATTTCCCCTTGTGAAGAATCACAGGACATTTCTTACCAGTCTTGGGGTTATCTAAGTGTCAGTTGGACCTTATTATCTATAGCAACTGGCAGAGTCCCAACCTCTGTCATTGTGCTTGGGGACTTGCTGGCGTTATTGTTTTTCTGTCAGCGTAACTAAAATGAGTTACTGGAGAATTAGTTGACCCTTAGGAGCTGTGACTTGGGATGGCTCCATCCCATAGCTCATTCATTCTCATAATTGCGTAAACCATGACGGGGGTTATTTGAGTGTGTTGCGGTTCTGGGGAAGGACAAGGCATTGCAGAGAGGGCACAGCCCAAGTTTGCGTGAACCAAGGCCTGCCAGGAATGTTTTCCTTTTTTTCATAGAAGAGCGGTATTATTTGTAACTGGAGATTTTGTGTCATGGCCCATGATGTTAAATATCATTTCTGATTCCTGGCAGTCTTGGCTGTTCACTTTGCTTCCTTCTGTTGGCTGGAAGAGAGAAGAGGGATTGTTAGCGCACAAGCAAGACATGGCCAAATGGCCCAAAGCCACCTCTCTCTCCTTTTCCGAGGATCTTGTCTGTCCCATGACTTGGCCCTCTCTTCTCTGCCCTCGGGTGACCTTAAGTAAGAGAGAGACCATTGCTGAAGTCAGGTCCATGGGAGAACTGTGTCCCACCATCTGCATTGTCAAGCAACATGCTAAGCCACTGGATAAGGGAGGTCCTACAAGATCCCAAGAGCAGCACCACACGAGAACAAGGGAAGACTTGGGCATTTTGGAGCTGCTATCCTTATCCAGCATTGGGAGTGAGGGTGATGAAGTCCCATCCTAACTGAATTTAAACCCACCTGGCTGGTCATGCTCTCCCATACTTGTTGCAAACACAGATCTCACCTGGCATTGTGGCACCTGCAGAAAGCCCCAGTGCCCAAAGCCCTCTTTCTCCAACTGTCCCTCTCAGACTCACACCATTCCTGGGACCTGAAACCCATCTTCCTCGGCAGCTGCTGGCAGTACTCAGATATTCGCCCGTCTTTTGGTCTCCCATCCAGACACCCTTGGGTAGGCTACGCGCTTCTCTTTGCCTTGGCACAATTTCTCCTTCTTTGGACCTGGCTGGGTTTCTGGATTTCTCTGCTGGGTTTTGTACTGCAGAGAATCTGGCTGTATGTTTCATCCCGCTAGAGATGCTCTTTGTAGGTGCCTGGGTGGGCAAGCAAGGGACCTGAGGATTTGCTTGGGACAAAGTTGAAAGGAGGTTCATCCTACTTAAGAGCAGATTAATGAACATAACATCCTGGGAAAGAGAGGTTGGGGCCAGAGAAGGATAGAAATACAATAATAATTCAATTTGGGAGACTTTAAATGAAGAAGGCACAAGCTTGCTGACCAGCTTTCCTGACCACATCCTCCTCTGCTCTGCGAATGGCTGTGGGGGTGATGCCATGCACAGACTCCCTGTCTCCCATCGCATGTTCATCCATCCCTAAGGATGCAACGTCACAACATGTCAGTGCTCTCCCTGACTGCATGTCCCCCGGCACAGCAAGCACTGTGAAGTGCTCACACTCATCTCAACTTGACTTGATCTAATTCCTCACTTAATGACTTTTTAATCCCTCCAGCCCTGCTGGCTGGGGGCCTGGGTATCACTTCATCTCCAGGGTGTGCTGGAGCGCACAGCCCTCCAACCCTTTGGACCCAGGGAGAATTTTACTCTCCTCAAGCATCACTGCACCAGCCTTACACGGGGAATGTCCCATCCTCCCTCTTCCCATGGTTTGGGGCAGGACAGTCTGGTCCGTAGAGGACAACCAGCAAACCCCAGCCACATCTTGAAGGGTGAATTAAAGCAGCCTTGTTAAACCCGTGCTGAACTCCTGTGCTGATACCGTCACTCAAAATCCCTAATTCCAATTAGCTTAATTCAACTCCAAAATGAATTTGAAAAACAAAACAAAACAAATACCAAACGAAGGCCACTTTAATTCCAGCTAAGAGCATCTACTTGGGATGTTAATACGGTTTAACTAATCCAGTTTAAAATTAATTTGGATTAATTTGCTTGAGATCCTTGCTGGTACATGGGCTCTTAGTAGAGGTCCTGAAAGTCTGTGTATGCATTTCCCTGACACGGCTGACAGTGCATGGAGCAGGTCTCACCGCATCCCTGCAGGAGCTGGGGAAACCGGGGCAGGGTTTCACTCATGTCGTGGACCCACATGTGAGTAGACAGAGTAAAAGGGGGTTTCTGCTACAGAGTAATCACTGTGGACACTGGTCAACTGTAGCTGTCAAAATATTTCTCCATGAAGGAGAAGCGTAAAGAGACCTCCTCCTCCAAAACACAAATTTAAGTTCATTTGTTGGGAAGGCCAAGATTGCCCCAGATCTGGGATCTGGAAGGCCTCATCATACTTTTGACAAGGGGTCATTGCCACTGTCAGCAGCCAAGAAACAAGCCAGCATCCCAACCACGCCAAAGAGAAGCTGAGGGAAGGCAGCAAACCCACGGCTCATTTTGGAGAGCACAACCCTGAGCTGATAACAGCTCTTTGCCTTTGGACCGTAGGTCATACACATTAATCTGGCGTCCCTCAGACCTCTGAGACGAGGAACTGCTCTTGTCTTACCAAGAAAACCTCGAGTCAAGCACTCGTCTGAGATGTTTACGCACAGACCGGCTTGGCTGGACCCTTAAGTCCTTTGACAATGATTAAAGGTTCAACTCACCCAGAAAGACCAGAGCAGCAGATGCCATCCGGTGGGTGTGGAAACGACAACCCGGCCAAGGCAGGAGGGAGGAGAATCCCACCCCTCTGCACCTCAACCCCAGCCCTGTTAAAGCAGTCGGGACGGGAGTGTACACGAGAGCTGGGCTGTGCGGTGTCAGGTATTAACTTTCCTGGCAGCTTGGGAACAGCCTGTTGTACAGAGATTGACCTCTGACAGGAGGAGGGGGAAGAAGTAAATACACAGTGGGAACAATCCAGATGAGAGGATCGAGTTTCTGCGTTAAAAGAGTTTCCAGAAGGAGAAGGGTGGTTTGGAGCCCTGGGGCCTGACCTGCGCCGTAAGAGACTTTGCCCAAGTCTCTGATACAGATTTCCTTCTCGGTATTGTACAAGCTCTTTGGTTTCTCTGTAAGTTCTGGCCAAATCATCCCAATGTGAGCAGACACTGTGACAAAATGGGGACCTTCTCTCCCCTCCTTTGCTTATGGAGCCCAATCTACAAAGCTGAAAGAGGCAAATAATTCAACTAAGATACTCCCTCCCCTTTCACTGGGGTGAGCACCACGGCAGCAGCTGGATGTCTCCTAGGGAGGGTTTTTAAGGATGTGTGGTGTCTTAGCACAGGTGAACTCTCCTGTTGAAGCAGTTTGCACAGCTCAGCAGATAACCTGAATTCGGCTTTTCATTAGCAAAGAAGATGGTGTGACCTTGGGGTGCAGCCAAGCTGTCACCTCCCTTTCTTGCCACCCCGCACACAGACAGATGGAGATTTAGTGGTTTCCAACACACCCAAGCATCTCACCTCCCTGCTTATAAATCACGCAGAGATGAAAGGCTGTTTGGGAGCCGAAGATGAATGCAGGAAACATTGATGCAAGCTGAGATTACTCAAAAATGAGCAAATGGTGGCGGGGGCCCTGGGCACTTAGCAATCCAGCCATCTGCCCCTCTTCCTGCCTAGGCACCTCCGCACCCAGGCAGCGGTGGGACTCTTGTTTGTCCGTTCCCCTCATTAGGACCAGGCGCTTGAATGGGCACATGTGTACAGTCAACAGTGCCTTAGGACAGATGGAAAATTAGCCACGATGTAAGAAAGTAAAATACACCTTCGCGATTAACCTACGGTTCTGGCTGCTTCTAGGAAAACACATGCACCATTAGCTGCTCCCTGAGTGAGGATGGGACCAGGGTACTCAGAGGCTAAAACAGACGCGCTAAAACACACAGGGTTTTGGTTCTTCCTGAGCACGAGCGCCTTTGAGCTGTTTGGAAATTCACGGTGGCTCTGAGATGGCTAACCTCGGAAAGGTTCATCCTTCCCTGGTGCTGTGAGCATCCTCGGTACCCACAGAAAAGGTGCCGAGGCATCAGTGTTCAGTTTTGACTGCTTCTGCCTGGGTTATGCACGGGCTGGCTGATGTTGGCATGGCAGGGTCTTCTTCGGTTGTATGGGTGGAGGGTGAGTTTGCCACACCAGCCCCTCTCCTCTGGCAGTCCATAGCAAGTGTAACCCACAGAATCCAAACCCTGGTTGTCCCTTATCTCCCTTTAATCATCCCCTCTTCTGCTGTGGTGCCCGTTCTCCCAGGTAGTGTCTCCCAGGCTCCAAACTCACTTTCTGACTGGCCGAGTATCTCAGCGAGCTGCTCAGCCAGCTCTCAAGGGCCGGCCATGTGCTGCACCGCATCTGCAAGCCACGCTGTCCATCTCTAAAGGCTGGGCATGGGCATTCCCCATTCCCTCCTCCTGCTAAAATTGCAGCAACCTTGGGCAGACACCCATCGCTCTTTGATGGACTCATGGATTACCTGGGCACCTAACACAGGCACAAGCGGCTGGGTTCTTGCAGGGTTTCCCCAAAGGAAAGAAAACTATCAGCTTTCTCTCTTCAAAGGTGATCCTTGAATCACCTGACATGTACTTCAGGACAGGACAAACCTTGGGTCCGCACCATGTTGTTGAGGGAGGAGTCCCTGAGCCAGACAGCAGCTTTATGCGGATCATTACTGGAGCGGTTCTGGACTCCCTTTGCTTTTCTGGTTGTGGGGTGAAGGGGGGAAAAATAATCACCTTTTTCTCACTTTTGAGCTTTTTTCCCTGTATTAGAAAATGTATTGGAGGACATTTTAAACCATGTAGGTTCCCAACAGTATCTAGGCCAGCTCAAGGCAACACGAGGAACTGTGCCATTGGAAATGACATATTGGGCCAATGGATGGGAGGAGATGGAAATACAGGCAATGAAACACACCTCAGTGAAAAATGATTGAGGTGTGCCAGTTGATCTTTTCCAACAGAAGGCACAGTGGGTACCAAGGACCCCCTCCAGGAATCCCCTATCTGCTCTCCATAGCCAATGCTCCATCCCCCCAAGGTGACAGCACTAACTCATGGCCCCTTTTTGGCTCCATCCCTGTGTCTAGCTGGTGAAGACGGCAGAGCTGGACCCTAGGCAGAACTACCTGATGGGATTTCATCCCCATGGGGTCCTGGCTGCAGGAGCGTTTATCAATTTCTGCACAGAGGCGTCGGGCTTTTCCAAGCTCTTCCCAGGCATCACCCCACACCTGATGATGCTCTCCCTGTGGTTTCGCATCCCCTTCTTGAGGGACTACCTGATGAGCGGAGGTAAGCAGGGCGGCAGCACAGGCAAGCGGTGGGAGGCATGGACACAGTCACCAGAGGTGGCACCCAAAAACCCTCTGAAGTTAAAAATTGCCCTCCTAGCTGTTATCTCTGTTGTTCAACCTCATAGAGCTCCCTCTGAGCTCAGGGCATCGCTGTGTCAGGTGCTGAGCAAATCATGAGGAGAAATGCTGAGACCAGCAGGGCAGGCTGGTCCCGTGTTTCTTTCTTTCCATGCAAACAATATTCAGGCTTGAAATAGGGGTTGCCACTAAAAGAAGGAGAAAGCCTATTTTTCCAAAGCTGCTACATCCAGGGAGAGAGGATGCAAACAGCAGCTCACGCTGTTGCAAAACCCGTTGGCAGCAGAGGAAGAAAAAATGAAAAGGAATAGGTAAAAAATTACATGGAGAGAGGGGAAAGGGAGTCTGGCAAGATTTTTGGAGACTGACAGAAGATGGCCTCCATCTCTCACTGGTGGGCTTGGGGAATGGCCACTTCTCCATCCGAATGGGCTCATATTGTGGGCAGGATTCAATAGACTAAACATAGGCATCCGGCTCTGTCTGAGATGCCCCAGGGTGCTCATCACCCTGTTTTCCATGTAAACTCTGGCTCTTGCTGCTAAAAAAATATTTACACGGAGAGCGAGGAATCATAACAGTGAGATAGGAGAGAGTTATGACCCAGGCGAAAGAAGGTTTAATCACTGTAATGTGGGAGTTTGGTGCATAGCTCATTTTCAGGTCGATTGAATCCATTTGACGAAGAGGTTTTAATTTGCAAATTATTTCAGCCCCTGAAACAAGGATTTTTATTTTTTTTTTAATCAAAACAATGTTCTTTGTCATTTCTGAATTCAAGATTTCTAACTTTTGCAAGTAAACATCAAGGGACCAAATTCTGCATTAAATTCCACTGTCAACTAGCAGCATCCACTGAAATTTGTGTGTGTTTTGACCTAAAGGAAATGCTTCACTGACTTTAGAATGATTCAGGATTGGACACTGTTTCATTTGACAACAAACGGAAACAGATTTTCCCTGGACCTTAGGTGTAGCTAGTTCTCAGTTTACTTTTTTCCTGTTTTTTTCCCTATTTTGCACTTCTGGGCCAGATAGTAAAGGGATTCACACAGCAGAGCCGTGCATGAATCCAGCATCTTTCAGGGAACCTGGGCTGAGATTGCCAAAGCGTACCAAAATTCTGAAAATAAAGGGTCTAGCATTCCTCCAGATCTGGATAACGGGGAAAAAAGGTACAGAGCAAACCACGGTCATGTGGGTTTTACAGATGCTCATTTTTTCTTCCTCTCTGCCCTCCAGGCCTTGTCCCCTCCGACAAGGAGAGTGCATCCTACGTGCTGCAGAAGCCGGAGGGTGGGAACGTGTTGGCCATCATTGTTGGCGGGGCGCAGGAGGCGCTGGATGCCCGGCCGGGATCCTGCACCCTGCTGCTGAAGAACAGAAAGGGATTTGTCCGCCTGGCCATCCAGCACGGGTGATGCAGGGGATGGGATCAAGGGGCGCTTGGGGAGGGATGGTCTGGTCTGTGGTTGGTTAATGGGGTGTTCCTGATGGTTTTGGAGAGGGGAGAGGTGTTTCGGGGTGGGATTTGCTAATCATGTTTCTACATTGGGTTCGGCTCTCCGCAGCACCCCGCTGGTCCCCATCTTCTCCTTTGGGGAGAATGACCTCTTCGAGCAGGTGAGGAACCCCAAGGGCTCCTGGCTGCGACAGCTCCAGCACCGGCTCCAGCAGATCATGGGCATCTCCCTTCCCCTCTTCCACGCACGAGGCATCTTCCAGTACACCTTTGGGTTGGTACCCTACCGCCGGCCCATCTACACCGTGGGTAAGTCCTTCCTCGGCACATCAGCACGATGCTGGCCGCACTCAGCCTGGCCAAAGGGGGACCAGGGACAGTCCCTGGGCTGTGTCATCCTTCTGCTGGGCTAGAGCATCATGCCAGAGAGCACAGGCTGTGGTGGGCTAGAAATGTATCGGCAAAGGAACATCCCCATGTCATATTGGTTTGGGACTCTAGCTTGGTGTTATGACAGAGCCCAGGTCATCTGAGCTGTGCTGGGAAAGCTCCAGAGCAAACATTTCCATCCCATCACCCCTGTGGGATGCAGCCAACCCCAAGCCCAGTGCAACCTGGTGATACAAACCAGTACAATAATGTTGGGTTAAACTTCTTCCAAGCTAACTTCACAAACACAAGTAGGACAACACCTAAGCAGTTTGCAAGTTTGCTCAGTGTCCCACGCAGACACAGCTGCAAACCTCAACTTTTTTGCATGAGAACAAGGCAAGCAGTTTTGACCAGAGACCATGCCCATGGGAGACCAGATTTCAATAAAGTCTTTGGTTTTGAAGAAGTTTCGCCTAGTTTCAACAACTCCACGCTTGGCCCACCAGTGCGACTGATGCTCTGTGAATTAGTCTAATTAAAGTGTCTGTTTGGAAAGGTCAGAGCTCACCCCACTGATTTGGTTTGACAGCCAGCAATTACTTGTAATTGTTTTACAACCTGTTTGGATTGTCTCAATGGGTTTATGAGCTGTGCAGTATCACAAGGGCTCTTCATTAGACTGATGAGGAGCAGCTTTGTGTGATGATGAAACCCTTCACCACTTGACAAACTCAACTTAAGTAAGAGATCAGAGCAAGAGAGGTATCTCATGGACTTCCCTGTTCCCTGCAGGCACCCGATCCTGCTGCTGGAGGCTCTGGCAGACAGGAAAGGGTTTCTTCTAGTTCTGGGAATCAAATTAATTAGATTCACCCCTGAAAAAAAAGCAAGATTTTGTAATCATATGTGGGTACTTGGTGCCTAATAGAAATCAAATGTTTCACAGAAGTTTTAATCTGAGCAAAGTGGAAGCACCCCAATCGCTAGTGTATTTAGATAGTCTTGGGCTCCCCCGTGCCTCAGTATCTTCATTTGCAAAGCAGATTCCCAGGGCCATGTGAGAACAGCTTGGAAAGCCCAACCCAAATATTAGGATGTTGTCTTTACCTGCAGCACATCTGAGATGTTAGGGGCAGCTGTAGGGACCGCATTGGGATGCAGTACTTTTTACTTTGAATAGCTACACAGAGGGTCTTTGGCATTAACCAACTTTGTAGATGGGGAAACCGGGGCAAGGAGAGAAGTGACCTTGGAGACCAACAGCAGGGCCAGGATCTGAACCTCTATCTCCCTACCTCCTTGGCTGTCCTATCTCCCAAACCCCACAATGTGACTGGTCATATTGATCCATCCACCACACCCTTGGAGAGGTGGACCCCAGCTCTGTGCCAAAGTATCCAGAGGGACCTGACACTGGCTCCTCTTAACACCTGTGCTTTTTTTCCAGTTGGGAAGCCAATTCCAGTGCAGAGGAAGAAAAGACCCTCCGAGGAAGAGGTTGATCAAGTACATCAGAAATACCTAAACGAATTGTGCAAGCTTTTTGAGGAACACAAAGCTAAATATAACATCCCAGAAGACAGACACCTGGAATTTATATAGAACTCATGAAGCGAGGTGAAACCATGGAGCTCCAGCTTCAAGTTTTCCCCTATCCTTGGAACTATTTCACAACCTCAACTTAGTCACAGTTAACATAGGGTCTGTACAGTGTAGGGAGAAGGTTTTCCCAGCATTTGCATGGGTGTAAGGCCAGAGTTTTCATTTGTTCTCCCTGTAGGACACGTAAAAACTCTAAAGAAGAAGAAGAAGGAAATCCCATCTATGATCAGCACTACTGAAACTCCACAGCAGAAAATTCACACTTCCAGTCTGGCTTGGATGTTAGTTTTTCAAGATATTTCCAGGCAGAGATGAATTATTGAAAGTTTCCTTTACATTATTTTCATTCCGAAATGGGATGATGAGCCATAATTTCTGCGGAATGCATATGGTAGTTTTTTAAACACAATTTGTCTAGATCAACAAACGATCATTGTTTGCTTCATGTCTTTAATTGCTCTGGGCTCTTTTCTCCTCACCTGAAACACAGTTTATCAGAAAGGTCATACTCCCAGCACAGTGTCAGGCACCCTTAGTAGCAACACCATGCCGTATCCCACTGGGGCAAAAGAAATAAAACTTTTATAAAGGGCAAGGGCTCATCCAGAGGATTCACCCTACCTGGGCTCTGGGAGTCCTGCTTATAATTTTATTAATTTAACCCCAGACACCCTTGCATGAGCATGCCTAGCCACCAGCTGGATGGGAGAAGAAGTGGTTTGGGACAGGAAACGTGGCTCATCAAGCCACATTTGGTGGGTGATCAAGGCTTGAAATAGTTGCTTCTTCTTGATATCCAGAACTTTGTTAAACTCTGCACTTAATGGGATTTCGCAACATGGAAGTTTTAGGTGGCAGGAAGCCATCTGCTCAGATCAGCTTCACATCGCCCCTGTAGAGCCCTTATACCATCACCACCTTCCCTCTCTCCCTTCATTTCTCGTTCTCTTCCCCACATCCCATTCCCCACCTGCAGGGAACCACCAAAAATCCTGCAGAGCACATGCACTTCATGGCACCCGGGATTTTTGTTACCGCAGCTGCAAGAATTGCATTTAACAAGGAAAACACACAGAACTATTTCTGAACTGACAATATCAGGGCCATCGTTGCGTTTTGTTTTCTTTTCCCCTTTCCTCCTGACCTGATCAAATTACTCCACCGGATTCTTAATCTGAATGACCTGCTGCAAATCCCTCCTATTCCCAGAAAACAAGCAGCAACAGGGAAGAATTTGATGGAGCCTTTATCGACATTTCTAAACACTCCTGTAATCCCACACTTAATCCAGTCAAATAAAGCAGGTCACCTGCTATGATTTCTTGCTTGCTTTCTATTAATAGACTTTTTCTTTTGTCCTTAATTAAGGACAGAGGCGCCTAAGCAGGAGGAAGATTTATGCACCAGGAAGATAAAAATAATTCTATCCCACCTTTTTGTTTTGGTGTTCATCACCATCCAAGCTTTACCCTAACTTCAGTTGTTTTTTCCTACCCTCTCCTCTGCCTTTCCTACTATTGGCCATGCCACCAGCAGATCCCAGGAATGTCGCCATGACCTTCTGCAGACATCCTGATGGGGATCAGTGCTGGAGGGGAGAGATGGTGATGTTCCAAAGGGGTGGTTGGGGGTGAGAGTTGTCTCCAGGGGTGAGGACAAGAAGCTGAGATCTTGATGCAATGAGAATAGTAGCAAAGGTGCTGCTGTTGCGGTGGAAATCAGCAGTGTGCAAAACAGAAGATTTGGGGAGATGTCAGATGGGTGGTTGGATGTGGTGATATTGTGGGGATGTAGGAAATGGGGAGGGAACAGGATGCAAGGTCCATTCCATGGCATGGATAAGGATGACAAGCGTTGGTACAGGCAAGAGGGGTTGGGTCTGTAGGAATGACATGACTCTGTCCCAACCTCATGGAGAAGCTGCATTGGAAGGTGTGCTCCCTAATTTTCCATGGAGGCCTCAGTCTTCCTCTTTGGGGACCTGGTGTGGGGATGCCTCTGATGCCAGAGGTGCACCTACTTGGGAGGTGGGATGGTCCATCAACTTCGTGACCAGTGCTGCCATCCTGAAAGAGAGAAAAGGCAGAAAATGGGTTATCAGGAAGAAATCCGAGGGAGGAATGGGGAGGAGGATGCTGGAGCTGTCTGAGGGCCAATGGGGTGGTCAGGGGCATGCAAGACCTGAACGCAAAGGAAGATCGCAGTGCTGGAGAAGAGGGGTCAGAGGAGGGTGTTGACTATATATATAATTGGCTTCCTTCGGGGTCAGTTTTATCTCACAGACTGGGACGTGTCCTCGATCCCTCAGGGACCTATATAACCCAGGAGAGGTCAGTGCCCGGGCTTGTGTTAAATATAACATTAAGAATAATAATTCATAGGCGTCCTTGCAGTCAGGGCTATTCAGGGGACTCAGCGTCATGCGAGGTCTCGTCTTCCCGAGAGGCCAGAGCTGTCTCGGAGGAAAACGCTGTAAGACGAGAAGCTTTTGTACTATTTCAGCCTTGTGCAGAGCTGTCTGGAGGATTAAAAACCCTCTGATGCAACACAAGGCAGGAGAAATATTAAGAAAAGAGAAGTGCCCCGATCAGCCAGTCAAAACAGACTACGTTTGAGTTTGGACTCTGCAAATTGGGACTGGCTCTGTTGGAGACACAAATGGTAGGACTGGGGGACATCCAAGCTGTCCCCCCAAAATAAGGACCATTTAAAGTTAAAACAACACTAGCATGTGCACCCCCTATTTCTGTGACTGGCTTTGATTTAAGAAACAAGCCCAAGAAGAAGGGATAAATTCATTGCCTCTCTTGGAGAAATTTCAAATTTCAGCCTTTTGGGGACTTCTGTGGAAATTCCAAATTGGAAAAGTACAGTAAAAAACAAAAGTGTAGTGATTTGGCATTCCCCTCCTGCCTGTCTCTCCCTCCAACCTGATGATCTCTCCAGTATTTCTGTTGCGAGAGGCTCTAATCTGGATTTGCTTTACTTAGTGGGTTCAGATCATGAGGCTCAGAGGAAAACCTGCGATGACTGATGAATACAAAATACGGACTAATTCCCCAAGAGGAGGAAAGCCAAGCAAAATGCTTTTTTTGCCCTTCTGTAGCTCTAGTCCCGCAAAACTGTTTTACTGCCCTGGGAATGGGGTTAAAAGGTTGCTTGCTGTTGCTGCAAACATCTAGAAAAATGTGTGGTTTTCTGCTCAGGGAAAGATTTCCTGCTTTTAATTCAATAAAGACCCAAAATGTGGTATGTTAAACATCCCTCCCTCAAGCCACAGAGCCTTTTTCTTTTCAAGAAAGGAAATAAAATTGCAAATCCATCTGAAACCCATCACTTTGCTTTCAAAACCATTTAAAGCATTTAAAAACAAACCAAAAACACAGGTCTCCCCAGGAATGGGGACACTTTTTGGGCATAATCTTTTAGTTCTGTCTGACTTGAACCCAAGGAGATGCTTTTCTGCATCTACCATCACTTGAGCTCATCTCTTGACATAGCCTTTCTGAGAGGACCCATCTGATACAGGGTTTTGGCAGAAGGCCTTGTTCAGGTTATAAAAAAACACCAGGGGAGAAACAACCTACAGTGACCAACGTGCCACATGAGGCAGGAAGGTATATATTGGATTTACGGACACACTGGGTATGGTTGATGCATTTTTCAAGCTTGTGCCTACTCTTACTGCTGCCCGTGTCCCATCTCCAGCCCACTCAGAGCTGCTAAGCCATGTGCTAGCAAACTGCTAAACTACCACATCTCTGGGGCACTGGGGTCTCGTGTTTCAGACAGCATGAGACCTTCAAAATGCAGTGTGCACTTATCAGGAGGGGAAATGTCTGTAAAATAAGGTAGCCATGAGCCAGCATTTTGGATGTTGGGGCATAAAATAATGTCTGTGAGAGCTCAATGCATTTGTAGAATCACAGAATGGTTTGGGTGGGAAGGGACCTTTAAAGGCCATCTAATCCAACCCCCTGCCATGAGCAGGGACATCTTCAACCAGATCAGGTTGCTCAGAGCCCCGTCCAACCTGGCCTGGGATGTTTCCAGGGATGGGGCATCTCCCACCTCTCTGGGCAACCTGGGCCAGTGTCTCACCACCCTCAACATAAAAAGTTTCTTCCTTATATCTAGTCTGAATCTACCCTTTTTCTATTATCCCTTTTCCTATCACTTATTAGATCATATGAAGTCAACAAAAAGCAGCCTAAACCTGTTTTTAGTACGCTACTCAAGATGCACTGAAAATTATGTCGAGAAAGCACAATGGAAATTGAAAACACTTGGATTTATGAAATACTTGCAGAAAATGCATGCAGAATCACAGAATCTGAGAATGGTCAGGGTTGGAAGGGACCTTCGGAGGTCATCTAGTCCAACCCCCACGCCCCAAAGCAGCGTCACCTACAGCAGGTTGCACAGGATGGTGTCCAGGCAGATTTTGAATATCTCCAGAGTGGGAGACTCCGCCACCTCTCTGGGCAGCCTGTGCCAGGGCTCTGCCACCCGCACAGGGAAGAAGTTTTTCCTCATGTTGAGTCGGAATTTCCTGTGTTCCAGTTTGTGCCCGTTGCCCCTTGTCCTGTCACTGGGCACCACTGAAAAGAGTCTGACCCCATCTTCTTGCCACGTGCCCTTTAGATATCAATAAGCATTGATGAGATCCCCTCCCAGTCTTCTCTTCTCCAGGCTGAACAGACACAGATGTCTCAGCCTTTTGTGTAAAAACACGCATGCATAAAAACATGCATGCACAGAAAATCTTGCATGCACAGAAAGAAAAAAAAAATGCATTCCTAATTCCTGGGGAAGAGAGTGTTCTGGGTTACTGGTCTGTCCTGATTGCCTAAAATTGGAGGGGAACAAACGCAAGCAAGCAGTGCTTTTATCTTCACCACCATCAGCAAGCACAGAACTTGGTTGCTTATTGCAAACAAAGTATTCATGGCCAAGGGTATGTGCAGATGCCGGAGGAATTCACCTCCACATCACGGAGTACTTTGAACTGGGAGAACAACGCTACATTGCCAAGAGCACGTAAACACCCCTATAGGATTCTTCCACCAAGGAGATACCGTAAGGTCAGGATTTCCAGAAGTGTTTACAAAGTGCTTAACTTCTACCCTCTGAAAAGGAGATCCTTTAAGCTGCTGCACGGTGGGATCTCCTAGCAAGGCTAAGCACCTCATTTTACTCATTAGCAACTCAGTTGCTAATGTCATCAAGTCATCTTGACTTGAGAGACTCAGTATCACTACATGCTCACTCGCTGGAGTCACAGTCTGTCCCTCAGGTGAGGGAATGAGCCGGGTTACGGGTTTTTCCACGTTGTATTTTACAGCAGTCCCATGACATTACCCACAAATCCCATGGTGTGCCTTCCTTCCAAGAACCGCCAAGCACTCTACAAGTAAATACGATCCATAATCCCCAGAGAGGTGGAGCGGGAGCTCCTTTAACCCCTCAGTTGGTGCTGGGCGGCTGTCAACCTGAGACCGTGGCCGCCACAGGGGCAGAGAGCCAGAATAAGCATGACCCTGTGGCCCAAATCCCTGGTGCATCTAGACCCAACTCATCTGCCGCAGGAAGTCTGCAGCAAAGCTGAGACCTGAATCCCCCATCCCCCGTCCCGGGGTGTTAACCACAGCACTGCCCTTCCTTTTATAGCTAAGCCCCAAAGACGAGATTGGGGGCAGATATCTGACCCATTTCATCCACCAAAGGCATCCTTTTAAATGTCTTCTGCTCGATGCTCCTCCTACCCAACTGCAGTTTTAAGGTCTCATGCCGGTGGCAGCCGGACAGCCTGGCTCCTACCATTGCCAAAGGATTTGCAGGATGCTGGGGCACGCAAACTGCAAAGCCTGGACAAATAAACCAGGAGGCTGGGATCAACACTTTTCCAGGTCCTCTGGGTCTTACCCCTTTACAGGAAGGAGCCCCAAAAGAGACAGAGAGAGGTTTTCTCTTCCAAGCACTCAAGCAAGCGATGGTGTGTCCCAGCACCAGTCACACCGGCACCACCAGCTCCTCCAGCTATTAATCACCCATGGCCAATGCCAGGAACATCCTGGGTGTTTGTCTGTAGATGAGAAGTGATGAGTAACCTCTAATGATAACAGGAGCTGCCTGAATCAGAGGAACTGTCCCAGCATCTGTACTTGCCTTTAGGATTGACGTGCACAACACCCACTTTTACTCTATCTTCAGATCATCGTCATATCAGCCAGAAGGGACCTCTGCATAAACACAGGGCAAACATGGATTATTCTACACATGAAACCAGCGAATGTCTTGAGTCTTCTTAAGTCGTTACGAACATCCTGTGCCTCTACAGGCCACACATTGTGGTTAAAGCTGGGACGGAAATTTAGACCATAACCTGAAATTGGGTTTTGTATAGTTATTCTGAGTAGAAAGAGGATTCCTTACCAAATAGTCTTGTGGAGCAAAATATCCTAGAGGCATTTATGTAAGTCGTATAAAAAGGCAGTTTCCTGGGTGTAAAGCTGGTTAGCGCAGGATCAGCAAATCCCCTTCTCCCATGGGAGCAGCACCATCATCCAAAGACATCCTTGCTCCTGACATGGGGACAGCTATTCTGGCCAAGCTGCATTTGGTCACTCTGAGGACGTGCTCACAGAGGCAGGGTTGAGGGACCGAGTCTACAAGGTGCTTCATCCCAGCCTGGTGGGTAACAAGTGTGGTCAGATGTTCTCCCTGGGTGACTTTGGGGCTTCAGGGCTTGGTGTCCTCTCCTGGCTCAATTTTCTGCTTCATTTTGTCACTGATGTTGGTTTGCTCTTGGTTTAGGTTCCTATTTGCAGTCTCAGCTTGAGTCCTGATTCAAGTCTTGGCTATAGGGGTCTAACCATTGAGCCAGGTGGCGATCCAACCCCAAGACACTAAGAAATCACCTCTCCAGAGCGGAATGAGCTTCTTCCATGGAAGCACAATAAAGTAGTGTCTGCACACAGGGCTTGTTCAGCCCCGGAAAGTTCGTGTTACTCACCATCTCTCATCTACAGACAAATCTAGACGATGCTCCTGGCATTGGCCTTGGAGCAATCAGCCATTGCACCACAAATCCTCAAAGAACAGAGACTGTCCCACTGGGAAATAGAGAGGCTGCACATTACATATTATTGATTAACTGTGTCAGTCACTCCAAGGTAGCCAGGATGGAGGTTAATTTACTGCAATTTGCTGAATAATGAGGCTCTTGTAGCAGGCTACCCCCTGAGGTGGGAAACACTCACAGCTGGAGCAGCCTATGCTTCATCTGTTCTTCACTTTCCCAGGCCTGGAGGAGACCTTGAGAGAACAGGACAGAAATTGGAGCAAGCTCAGGGCTGCTCTAAGCGAGGATGGGGGTGGATTTGGCTCACAAACACATATGAAGGAAGGAAGCAGAAAAGTACCTTGTGCACCCTCATGATCCTTTCCTGATCACTTCCCGAATCTGCCATCTGCACTTTATGTTGCAGGGCTTTTCAGTGATCTGCACACGAGAAATTTCTTGGCCAAAAATGGACCAGTGTTTTGGGGACGGCCAAGAACAGACCAACGGCTTTGGGGTATAAATGGGAAGAGGGGAAATACTCCTCTCATAGGCCAACTTCCAACAGCACTTTTCTATTAGAAGCACTTTTAGACTCATAGCAGTCCTGATAACCGCCGTGTTCTCCAACTCCAGAAGTTGAGGTGATCATCAAAATATAGATACATGCACACACACATATATGTATGTGCACCCAAGCACCCATATTAGTATGGATGATTATGGAGGTTTTGCTAGATCCAGCTGAAGAAATTAACATGGTATAGTCTGCAGAACTGTGGACTGAGAAGATGTGATACATGAAGACATGAAGACAGACACAGAGAAGGGAATAATCTTGTCTTTATGCCCGTACTGGATGGGAAAAAAGCAGCGGGCCTAATTGCAGTCAGGAATATTTGGGTTAGGAATAGATTGGCTGGAAAGGTTGTGGCATCTTCATCATAAAGAGTCTTTAAGAGCACGTTAACACCGTGTCTGCCTGGTGACATATGACACGGATGGACTTGATCCTCCCTTGAGATAAAGGGCATGGCCCCGCCGACCTCTTAATATCCCTTCGCAGCCCTATTTCTCTGTGATTGCAGTGCTGGGAATGGTAATATCGTCTGTACTCTCACCTCCACTGCTCTAAGAGGATTTCCTCCAGGATGTGCCTTAGCTAATAGGCTTCGGCAGATCTTTCATGAGGCCAGCTTTAGCACGACCTGCTAGGAAGTGATCAATACTTCTTCCTTCTTACTAACACCAGTGTCCAAAGTTTTTGCCTGTTACTGGGTTTCATTGCTTCCACTGCTCCGCGCTGGTCAATACAAAAGAAAGTGAGATGATAAGATGCCTCCTTTCCAAAATAAAGCTTTCAGTGAAGATTAAAAGTTTATTTCTGGACTGAGGTCCAGAATCCAGGCCCTCAGTGCGGGAGGTGAAGGCAGCTGGCTTTGAGGACGTATTGCTGTCTTCGTTTCTCCAGCTCTTGGCCCTAGGGTTTGGCCCGGCCTGAGGGCGTTCAAAGTTATGTTAAGAAGGTTTGTTTTGTTTTCCCTTTTTCCAGAGCACACTGTCAGCAGAAGCTGGGGTGGCGAAAAACATGCAGGTTCAAAAAGAATCAGAAAAAAACTGTGGAAGTTAAGTCCACTGGACTCCTCAATGCAATGCCTGAAATGCCAGATCCTGCTCTTCTGGGAGAGAAAATTACAGCAATAGGGCTACAAAGATGGTTAGGGGTTTGGAGCATCTCTCTTATGAGAAAAGGCTCAGGGACTTGGGTCTGTTTAGTCTGGAGAAGAGAAGACTGAGGGGGGATCTTATCAACGCTTATAAATACTTAAGGGGAGGGTGCCAGGGGGATGGGAACAGTCTTTTTTCAGTGGTGCCCAGTGACAGGACAAGAGGGAACGGGCACAAACTTGACCACAGAAAGTTCCATCTCAACATGAGGAGGAACTTCTTTCCTTTGAGGGTGGCAGAGCAGTGGCACAGCTGCCCAGAGAGGTGGGGGAGTCTCCCACTCTGGAGCCATCCCAAACCCACCTGGACGCTGTCCTGTGCCGCCGCTGGAGGTGACCCTGCTGTGGCAGGGGGTTGGACTGGGGGAGCTCCAGAGGTCCCTTCCAGCCCTGACCATTCTGTGATTCTGTGATTCTGTAATGCCAGTCTTGCCATTTTGTAAGTACCCACCGTTGGCCACAAGCAGAGACAGGACATGGGTTGATGGGTCATCAGGTTGACGCAAAACCTACGTAAGCTCACATGTCTTTCGAAACACTGAAGGAAACACACCAGCTCCTTCCTCAGATGCCATCACCACTTGGCTGCTTGGGCTATGCAGGAATATGTGAACAAAGAAACATCTTTACTTTTTGCAGGTTTTATAAAAAGTAGCTTAAGCCCCTTCTCAAGAGCCATAGATGAAATCAAATTAAGATGATCTAACATCGAAAAAATCCCTTAGAATTGGGGTGCAGTATGTGCAATCCCTGCACAAGTGTATCTGTTTAAATTTTTGTTTTCTAGTCATCTACCTATTTCCTACCCATGCGACAGCAAACAGCTTCTTCATATATTCGTGACCTCAAATGGGTAGCCTGAAATCCTACCCAAATGAGAAGAGTGTTCTGGTTTGAGTGACACAGGACTGATTTATCTTCTAACGCTTGGGAAAACTGCATTTTTGGAAGACTCTAGTGTCTGAATTTGTGAAAATATTTACTTTCCAGCCAGATATGCTGAGTGGGTTTCAAGGTCTCAGTGTTTTTGAGCTCGCCAGGTGCAGGGATGAGAAGGAGCGAGACCCAGGCACTTGACCCAAGCTGGCCAAGGGCATTATTTCGTACCATGAACATCACATTCAACATGAGTTAGAAAGCTTGATGGGGAGCACTCTATCCTCCTTGATGGCTGTGATCCTGAGAACTTCTTGCCCCGGTGCCACAGCCCTGAGCCCTTCCCTTCCTTCTGAAGCCATAGCACTCGCAGTGTCCCATATTTGTTATCCACTGCTGGGAGTGCATGGTTTCTACTGATAGAACGGGCTGAGTATAAACATTGTATATTTTATATTGGTATCAGGTTCAATATTGGTTCTTTAGTGTTATTAATATTAATTATCTAGTCTTATTCTATTAAATCTGTTTATATTTCAAACCCCGAGTTTCCTTGTTTGTTCCCATTTCCCCTTCCTGGTTCAGGAAGGGTCATAGGATGATAGAATACTTGTCTAAATGACAATAAATTGTTGTGGGTTTCTCAAACCATAACAAAATGGAAGAGAAGTAGTCAAGTAAAATCTTAAATCCCCACAGCAGAGCAAAAGGGAAAGAAAATACTTGGGAAATACAAAATCCACAGGCTTTATGATCTTCCACATCTCACAGGAATTTACCTTTCACTCAGTTGCCTCTGTATTTAAATTTAGAACGTGTATTGGCCCCCGAAGACCTTCCAGAAAGGTTTGGGAATCCCATAAGAGAGCTAATCACTGTGAACTGGACCAAGAAGTTCATCTCATTGCTGGATACTGGTCTATCAGTCTGCTGGGACCCAGTGGGAAGCAGTGGAAGGCCCTGGGTCAGGCTGGAGAACGTGACCTTTTGGGATTTACCATGTAGGAGAGCATTTTCTGACTGTGAGGGAGAAGGAAGCCATGGGCAGGGTGGAGAGGGAAAGATCTGGTGGTGGAGAAGGAAACGTTTTCAGCAGAAAAGTCCTTTCTACAGACCCCAGCAGGGACTAGACCTGCACTGAGATACGCAAGTGGCCACACTCTCCCTTGTTTTACTGCTGTTCCACCTCTTCTGCTGCTCCAGCCATGCCCAGCCCTAAAATTTGACAAGGGAGAACCAGCAGTGCATCCTGGCACCATCAGTGTCGTGTGCTGGGGCAGCATTGACCTCTGCGCTGCACACATGCTCTCGGCCAGACGTGAAATCCATCTCGTCTCAGCCCTTGGCTGAAGGATGTGGACATCCCGGACACAAGGAGGTCTGATACAACAGGATTGCAAATGTTTCTACAAGGCTGCTGATGCCAAC
This sequence comes from Pluvialis apricaria, assembly GCA_017639485.1. Classification (NCBI taxonomy): domain Eukaryota; kingdom Metazoa; phylum Chordata; class Aves; order Charadriiformes; family Charadriidae; genus Pluvialis; species Pluvialis apricaria. The sequence continues at coordinate 3,396,641 of CM030007.1, forward strand.
CAGACTGGCAGGATAAGAAGGAATGAGAGGGGAAATAGAGACTAACGGAGATGGCCACCAAAAGAGGAGACGAGGCTGCAGGAACTACTGAGCCTCGGGGCTAACATGGAGAGGACTCTTGTTTGATTTGTGTTATTTCCACTTTCCAAGGAAGGGAACAAGTTTTATACTAGATAGCTGTCAAATCTGGTCATCGCCTCTTTACTTCTCCTTTTTAAGTAAGAGTTTAGCAATTCTGCTTACTTGCTTTAAAATAATCAGTAATTTCAACTTGCTTGCTTTAAAATAATTGTAATTTCAACTTTTTTGGCCTATTTCTTCCTAGACTGATATTCTTCTTTCTCCCTCTTTATATATAGCTATATGTATGTCATGGTTTCTGCTGGGCTAGCCACTAAAATGTACGACAGATGCTCTCGTTTGCCAGGACAACGTATTCATAGAAACCCTTCTTAGACACTCCAGCATCACGGGATGAGACGAAGAGCAGTTTAGAGGCTCTGCAGAGAGTAAAGACAACCTAGAGGTAACCAGATCAGGTTTTGTCCTTCAGCTTGTAGATGCCACCACCGAGTACCACCCTTATCCTGCATTTCGTGCCCTGATCCTGCAGCTGTGGGGTGCACAGAGGGCGTTTGCAGCACCACTCTTGCTGCAGTCAACGTGACTCCCTGGGTGAGCAAAGGGTGGCAGGACTGGGTCTGTCTGGGGCCCACATGCATCTGCAGAACGACCCCGCCGGCACCCGCAGGAGTTGTGAAACAAGGCAGGGGAACCTTTTCCCTGCAGACTTTGTCAATTCTGAGTTGGTTTATGTTTGGCTGTGAGGCAACCCCCCCGAATTTAACAGCGTGGGGGACCGAGGCACCTCTAGTCCATTGATCCATCGCACCCGATCTCTGCATAGAGCCCTGTAATTGCAAGGCTGTAAAAAATATTGCAGAAATGACGTGCTTTTCACAGCACGTGAATTGCAAGCTATTCCAACACCCTGAGAAGGCTCAGGTTATCCCTCAGATCGGCTGAGCCAGCCCGAGGGAAGGAGATGAATTTCTATGTCAAAATCCTTCCTCATTCATCAGGGGGAGGCATTTTCAACCCTGCATGGATTCTGGAGATGCACTTTCAAATTCAAGAGCCAATATAAAACATCCAAGCATGCATGAGAGTCAAAGTCCCAGAGACAAATGCATTTTAGTAGCAGAGCCCTGCCAAGCAGGGTCTTCTGTTTTCTTAGTAGCAAGTGCCTAATAAGAAGCCCCAGTAGCAGGCAGAACATTAGGAGAAATGTCAGGTAGGTCCCAGGTCTTTGTTCTAGTGGTTTTATGTTTTTCCAATTTTGTAACTGAGAACGTAAGTCTTTTCCTTGTGAAAATAACCCGCAATTTTAATCATAGAATCATGGAATGGTTTAGGTTGGAACGGACCTTAAAGACCATCCAGTTCCAACCCCCCTGCCATGGGCAGGGACACCTCCCACCAGCCCAGGTTGCTCCAAGCCCCGTCCAACCTGGCCTTGAACACCTCCAGGGATGGGGCAGCCACAGCTTCTCGGGGCAACCTGGGCCAGTGTCTCACCACCCTCACAGTCAAGAATTTCTTTCTAATATCTAATCTAAATCTACCGGTATTTACTGTTAACACATGAAACTGGTGGCTGGTGAGCACTCCTGCTCTAAAACAGGAAACTGAAACATTGCAAACAACACCTAAAACTTCCCTTCAGCTATTTCTGTCATGTAGAGAACCCAAAACTTCAGCTTTTGATAGATGGAGGCACTTCAGGGCAAGAGCATTTCTGCCTTCTCCCAGGCTACCAGCAGTGATGCTCTCCTGCATTCACAGGGGAGAGCTCTGGGACAGGGTGAAAGGAAGCAAAACTATGTTTACAAGGTGTAATTAGCAAGCATGGATCTGACTGCAGCTTTTCTCAAAGGTGAATGCTTCTAAATGAGCATCTGCAGCACATATGAGGCCTCTTTTGGATGTCCTGGTAAATTTAAGATCATCATTACTGATTTGTGTTGCAGGAGCTTCTCATCCGAGGAGTGTCACAGTTTTGAGTCAGTTAGTGTCACAATCCTGCTGTGTAGCTGATGATAGAAATTGCAGCCAGACTTAGCCAAGTGTGAAAGCCTGTGAAAATACAGAAAAGAGGTAAAATCTCTGATAGAAATGGTGAAATTTGCCATAGCAATGGAGACCTGATGCTCACAGGATGATGCTCGCACCCAGCCAGATCTCTGATATGCTTGGTCCTGTGTGCAAGAGCATCCTTGGAAAGGAGACTCGCTTGGTCTGAAACCCTCCTGAGTCCTTTTGGTTGGTTCCCAACCCTTTTTCAGCAGAAACCATTTGGTTCAAGACCTCAATGGGCAGCTTGGACAGACTACCTTGGGCCTTTGAGCTACGCAGAAAACACACATAAGTGAATAACAGTGTGTCCCTAAGCCTGTGGGCAGAGCCATACCTCATGCAATGGGGAACATGCAGCAGATGCCATGTTCTTCTCCTCTTGGCACCTTTCCCCATCGCAAAGCAGCTCACACGAGCTCCGCTCCTGCAGGCTGAGGATGGGCCAGGGCAGCTCAAGCCAGAGGAAATTCCCGTTGCAATGTTTCAGGGTTGGGATCCCTGCACTGTCATGCCCATCCCCTTCCTCTTTTCCTTTGAGACCCACATGCTTAGGGTCATCCATGTGCAGTCTCCATCTCCTCTCACTGAGACAGATCCCTGGGTGTAGATATATACATGGTCTTAATACCAAGGCAACGCCTGTCACGTCCAAACTGACATCTCCCAGTTTGCAATCCTAACGAGCCCTTTCTTACATCTTACCAAGATCACAAGTATTGTCCTGATTTCTAAGAAGCACCAGCTTTGCTCCAGCCAATGGAAGAGATGAGCAGCAGATAATATGGAGCAGAGACCCCCCTGGCTGCAGAGAGACAGTTTCCAAGGAAACAACTCAAATCCAAGGAAACAACTCAAACCCTCTTCTTGTAGAGCAGAGGTACCCAGAATATATTATGGCTAAGACTTGAGAAACCAAATACTCATGTGGCAGTGGTTAACTCACCTCTTTGCCCTGTGGAAAGGTGGCCCCTTCTCACCAGGCTACAGTGCAAGGATGGGGAGCATCTTTCCTTCTTCCCTGCTCCCTTAGTCATCTTGACCTGTTGGAGCAGGTACAGAGGAGGGCCATGAAGATGATCAGAGGGCTGGAGTACCTCTCCTGTGAGGAAAGGCTGAAAGAGTTGCGGTTGTTCAGCCTGGAGAAGAGAAGGCTCCGCAGAGACCTCAGAGCCCCTTCCAGTCCCTAAAGGGGTCTACAGGAGGGCTGGGGAGGGACTTTTTACAAGGGCGTGTAGTGACAGGACGAGGGGGAATGGCTTCAAACTGGAAGAAGGGAGATTGAGATGAGATCTGAGGAAGAAATTCTTGACTGTGAGGGTGGTGAGGCACTGCCTCAGGTTGCCCCGAGAAGCTGTGTCTGCCCCATCCCAGAAGGTGTTCAAGGCCGGGCTGGACGGGGCTGGGAGCACCCTGGGCTGGGGGGAGGTGTCCCTGCCCAGGGCAGGGGGGTTGGAACTCGATGACCTTTAAGGTCCCTTCCAACCTAAACCATTCCATGATTCTATGATCTGTGAGGGGCTGAAACCCTAAGGGAGGATTGCAGGAGTCTGGGGCAGACGGAGGATTTCCCCAGCCTCTGCTTTTTTCTGCATGAAGCACACGGGCGCTGCATTCCAAATGTCCCCAAAGGGCCTGGGAAAGTTTGCTACGGTTGGTAAAATCCTTTGAAGATGGAAACAACCAGAAATGGGCAAATCCCATGGGGCGGCTCTTGGTTATGTCCATGCAAATTGAAGGTGGTTTGTAGGGTCAGTTTCTCCTTTTTCCATCCATTTTTCCTTATCATTTTGGGACTCATGGAGCCTGCACAGGATTTGGGGCCGGAGCTGTCCTTCCCAGGGTGGTGGAGAGCCCTCGAGAGGCGGAGCTGTCTGGAAGGTCAGGAAGGGACAGACGGCCTCAGCTAATAGCATTACAGCCTTCCTCGCTGGCCCTGGACAAGGCCAGGGGATGGAGGGTGTAAGAGGCTTTCAACAGGGATTCGCCTGGTGTGAGAGCCAGGATGGAGGCAGGGAGGCGAGGAGGAGCACTTGGTTTCCTCAGAAGTGCGTGGTCTGGGTTTGGATGGTCCCCCCTCCTGGCTTCGTGCCTCAGTTTCCCCACCTGTGGTTGGAGGGTGGTGCGGTCCCGGGTCTGCCTGGTTGCAAACACAGAGGTTTGAGGAGTTCGCAGGGAAGCCTTTAGGGAAATGCAGTCTTCGTCATGGGGGAGAGCTTAACTGATGGTTGGACTTGATGATTTTAAATGTCCCTTCCATCCTAGACGATTCTATGATTCTATAAAAGCGCTCATCTTTTTGAGAAGTATAATACGAGACTAACATGACGCTTCCTAAAAGAACATGGAAGTCTCCCACCCTTCAACAAAGGGAAACTATTTTTTTCCCTACTATATTTAACCAGTTTCCCATGCCTCATTCCCCCACACCCTTCTTAACGAAGGAAGAAAACATAATTGAGAAAAACACTAAAGTCACCTTTCCTTTTTTTTTTTTTGTTTTGTTTTGGTGCCAATTCTTGTTTTGCAAAAACCTTGGAACTGGATAAAAAGTGGAGCTGGTTAACTGTCTATTACTAATTCTCCAGTGCTCATTCAGCACAGGGACCAAAGTTCTTTAGCCATACAGTTAATTTTTAGGTGCTCTAATTTTAGAGCGTAGCTAGGCAGCTATACCCTGACTTGCTGCCAACAGCCAAAACTTGGCTTTGCTCAGTGACCTGCATAAATCTTCCTATCTCTCTGGTGGGGAAAAGTGAGGGTGGGGCTTTTTTTTTTTTTTTTTTTCCAATTTATTTATATGTTTTATTTTGGGTTTAATGCCCTCCAGCACAAAGCTCGCTGTGAAGTCTCTCTTGCAGTTTTGGCCTGAACTTTGCTTCCACTTGTGAAAAAAGAGGTGTAAGTGCAGCTTAAAAGGACAAGAAATGGCTACATTTCAAAACCTCTGTAATGTTAAATAACTTTTAACTTCGTGAACCAAAAAGCAAGTGCTATGAAAATAGCTGATTCCAGATTTGGGCTCCAAAGTGGTTGTACCATTAACCAGTGAATTGCAGAAGACGTACTCTTTGCCCCAATACTACCAAAAACAGTGGCTGTGTCCACACCGAAGATGAGACGGGGGTTTGCAGCGTTGGTGCTCCTACCCCAGACTGCACCTAATACACGGTGAGCCACCAGAAAGGGCACAGGACCAGCATCCTACAGGTGGAAACTGTGGGATGCACATTTGGATTTGACCCTCTGCTCTTCCCTTCCCTGCACCGTCAGGCTGCTCTTCAGACAAATCTGCTTTTAACACAGCCTGGATGAATGACAAGCTTTGCCACGCCAGCTGACTACTTGTTTTTGCTTTGTTTCTTTCTTTCCTGGGGATGTCCAGATGAAAAAGTCCCAGGGTTGTGTTGATGCATGCCCGAGGTGCCCATACGACATGCAGAAATCCCTCTGGAGGAAAGGCTTTGCAAGACTCTGCCTTGCAAACATCCCCTTCCTAAGCAAATTCTTTGAAGGCCAAACCTGATAAACACCTGCGAGATAACAGCTCAGTGTGACACCGAGGCCTGGGGAGGGTGCAAAGCACAACTTGGCTGAAAATCAAGCTGCGGAGTGGGAGCTTGGAGGTCGATCCAGCTCCAGATGCAAAGGCCAACCAGTGCAATGACCGTGGTGGTGCTCTGACGTCTGCAGGTATCTCAGTACGGGCTCTGCTGAGCTTTCCCAGGGAGGGAGGGGAGTTGCTCAGGGAGGGGAGTGAGTTGCTCACTCAACTCTTTCTGGCTCTGGACGCTGTGGTGGATGTCTCTGCATACTGGCAAAATATGAGCCGGCACTACTGGACCGTGCGGGTGGCCTTGTCCAGAGTGACTTTATGCGTCTGTAACACATTGTCCTGTTATGCTCCAGTTAGGAAGCATATGATCCGTGGCTGTCGTCTGTGCAATGAGGGATGGGCCATGAAGAGTTTGTTGATGGGCTCAGAGGTACCCCAGTCCACGCTTATTCTGCATGTCTGAAATGTGGCTGGTTCCTGCCCATACAGAAAAGACTTTTCTGGGGGTGGAGCACTAGAAAGGACCAATCTGGGCTCCTAAAATCGTAACACCTAACTCAAAAGCATGGACAGGAGATAGAGTCCAGGCACTGCCATGCACCCGGGATGACAAAACCTCTCCTCCCCTCACATTAACAAACAGGACCTGCAGGAGCCCACCAGAAGCCACAGCCAGGAAACAGGAGAGACCAAGGGGAGCTTTGAAGCTGATGAATTCAAAGAAAGGGGTGCAGGACCAAGCGTGAAATTCCACCTAAACCTGCAATGCTTCTCCAGAAGGATATGGCAGCTTAGCTTCCCAGCAAGCTTGTGCCTCAGTTTCCCTCTCCATACCCAGTGCCTACACAGCTTTTGGGTTTATTTGAAGGTCTGTAGAGAAACGGGTGATGTGTGGGGATGTGGGAACACACCTCTTCTCCCTTAGCTCAAAATTCAGGTCCGTTACTTGGGTGATGTGTGAGCCAACAGCACACTTCCATACATATTACCTGGACTGCAAATTGTTCCCATCAAGGCAGGAAAAAGGGTGGAGGGAAAGGCGAATCCTCCCATGACTTTCTGCTACGTCTGTACAAAATGCTAAAAATACCCCCGGGGAGGTGATGGATGGACCTTCGTCAAGGCGAGCGCAGATGACCAAGCAATGTTTCGCCAGCATCGCCGCTCGTGAGTGCCTCCCAAGTGGCATTTTGAGGTTCAGGTTACATTTTGGGCTCATGTGAGGGGTTCCTGGGCTCCCGTGGCTGAATTAACTGGCAAGGAAGAGGACACAAAGGCCTTGGAGGGAGAGCGGAGAGCCCCAGCAGTGATCACCGTAGGCGACACGCAATGCAAAGCTTGGCCAAAGTCACATTTACGGCAGGTAGAGAAATAACTGCTGCAGGAGTGAGAAAGGGTCTTGCCGCTGTTTTGTCTGCTTGGCAGTTTGACAAAGCAAATCTTGCTGGCTGGTTGACTCGGGTTCAAACTCCTCGTTAAATCCCAGCTCTTATCGTCTGGCTTGTCGTTTACACCACTGATGATAAGACTTCCATCGCTCCCGGTGAGGGGAGGATTACAGCTCAGAGGAAGATGCAGGGATGAAAGCAGAAGCGATCTGGAGGTCCCCGTGGTCTGGTGAGTGGTCTTCGGTGGGGCACAATTTGGCAGCACAAACTTTGTGTGCTTGCAAAGTCCTCCAGCTCAGTGCAAGGCTTTCCATGAGGATACTCCTCACGCACCACCACGAGTGGTCTGCGGTGAGAGCAGACCTTATTTCCAACCTGAATTCATCACGCTGCAGGCATCACAAGAAACACACAGTGAGCTGGACCTGATCACGGTACGCAAGCTATGGTGTGTCCCACAGAGATGGTCCCAATATGTTCTTGGTGGGCTCAGGAGGAGAAATTGGGGAGAAAAGGCCCTTTTCAGATGCTGTGGTTGCAGCTGGTGTAGACAGAGGCGGCTGGATTGATGGACAACCCCGGCAGCTGTAAACCCAACAAGTTTAAGGCTTGTATCAGCCCTGGAAACAAAAGTCTGCTAAAAATAATACTGCCTGGAAGGAAAAAAATTAAAAATCCATAAACAGAGGGTGAACCACAGGCAGGGAAATGACTCTACGTTTTTAAGTCGGAGAAGGAAAATTACAAAGACAGATAAGCTCAACTTGAGCACACATGTCCCGACATGCCAAATACAGGCAGTTTTGTACAGGCAGCCGAACCCCGGGCCCCTGGGTGAAGACACTGAGCACTGATGCTTTCAAAATAGGGTATTTTCTGCTGCTAAAGAACTAGATAGAAACAAAGCTACAGAGCTGTACACCAACGGCTGACTCAAAGTACTGCAAACCCGCCCCACGCCTTACAAATAGTTCTCAAGTCCCTGAACAGAAGCGGGAAGAGAAGAATAAACGTGTCCTCAAAAGCTTTATTAGATATATAGGCATCACCCTAAAAATTCAGTACGTGCATTAAAAAAAAAAAAAAAAAAGTGACTGCGTAAGGATGCATTGCTGCTTTGCTGTGAGATATCAGGAAGAAATTTTTCACTCTGAGGTTGGTGAACCCCTGGCCCAGGCTGCCCCGAGAAGCTGTGGCTGCCCCATCCCTGGAGGTGTCCAAGGCCAGGTTGGACGGGGCTTGGAGCACCCTGGGCTGGTGGGAGGGGTCCCTGCCATGGCAGGGGGGTTGGAGCTAGGCGATCTTTAAGGTCCCTTCCAACCCAAACCATTCTGTGAGTCTGTGATTCCACTGCTGCTAAAAAATCAGAAATAAAGGAGTCTAAAACCATTGTGAATTGTTCTTGGCTGCAGAGAGCTGGAAGAACGGCTCCTGCCCACGTTACTCTATCCACAACCCATGTTTTTCAGGCTCAGGTGAAGTAATAGTAGGGTATTTGAAAGGATGTTATTGTTCAAGAATAATCGTGCCAGACATGCGGGTTAATAACAGACAGGGTCGTATATCTCCAAAACAAACCACGGGGCATTTCCAAAACCATCTATCGAACCAGCACCGCGGTGCGTGGCTTCTCGGTGGGACAAAATATCCTCGTGGGCAACAGAGCCAAGGTGTTTCTAATCTATTATTTGGGACTGTTTCCTGATTTTCAGTGAGCTGAACAGGAGAAGGGGAAAAAAAAAACCAAAACAAAACCAACCCCCAAAAAGTTGCAGGACAAGTACTGGTAAAAGAAGTGAGAGGGGAGCTGGGCGGCAGCCAGTTCCCTGCCGCTGCTCGGGTCGCGTGAAGGCAGAGGCTGTCCCGGGACTCAGCTGTGTCGTCACAGATGAGGGCTCAACTTTTCCTTCCTCCCGAGAAACGCGGTGTCACAATTTGCACCTGCAAATCACGCGTTCAAGCTGCTGCTCACCCTTGGGCTATGGCGGTAGTAGATTTACTCCCACACGTTGCAATACTCCATTAAGCACTGAGTTGGTTGGGTTTTTTTTATTATTAATTTCTTAAAATTTGTTTTATTAGTGCGTCCTTCCAGGCTGGAACCCCACTGCAGCATACGGAGCAAGAAGATGATGAGGATTCAGAGGGGGGTTGGAACTCGATGACCTTCAAGGTCCCTTCCAACCTAAACCATTCTATGATTCTATGATTCAGAGAATTTGCACCCAAAATGTATGAAAAGGTGGGTATAGGTCAATATATGATATGATATGATAATATGATAATATATGATGATGGATGTGGACAGATGAAGGTCCCAGACCACTAACATTTTTCTATCTACCTCTCTCATGCTGCCACAACCTGGCAGTATAATTTTTTGCAGGTTTTTATTCCGGTTATGATAAGAAAACTTACCTCAGCCCGTACTTCTCTTGCAGATAACTCTATTTAAGTCAACAGGGGACACAGACAGGCAGGAGACCATTCCCCTTTCACTCAGCAGCGCTGTAGTGGTGATTTATTTCTGTTCTGGGCTCCCTTTTGGAGGTCTTATCCAAGAGGTGTTGGGCAAGACCCTGTCTTCAGACGGGCTCTCGCAATTTTCCATTTTTATACATATTTCAACAGCCTACTACAACTGTTGGAAGGCGGCCCTATGGCCAAGTGGGGAGCGAACAAGTCCTGCTGCCAGTTTGACTCAGAAAGATGGGTACAGGAATGCCGCAGGGGACTGAGAAGAAACATAAATCACTCTTTCACCTCTAAATCTTGGATTTAAGCTCGCCACAGCTGAAAATATGCCCTTTTTTTTTTTTCTTTTTTTTTTTTGCGAAACACACTGGTAGACACGTCTCTCTGGGCCAAAAAGTGGATGTTGCCGTGGCACCCCCAGGGGTAACGGGACAAAAACTGCTGGCTCAGCAAGGCACGATCCTGCTCCCCCCCGAAAAAACAGGCAGAAGTTGAAGCAGTTTTGGGGGTGGTTCGGTGGCGATTGATACCTGTCCTCCGTGTACGGGGAGCTCTACATGCTTCTTGCTTTCAATGGGCTTTTTCTTAAGGGATCTCAAAGTGCTTCCCAAATGCAGGTTCTTTTTATTTTCTCCAAATTACAGAGGATGAAAGTGAGATTAGGGAAGGGGTAGCAGCCTGATCCTTCACCCAGGGGTGTAGCAAAATCCTCCCCCTTTAACAACTGGGCCAGACGTGACCCTGTTAAAAAGAATATGGTTTAATGTCATGGGAGTTGGGACAGACCCATCTGTCCCCATCTGTAAAAATCTATAGAAATCTCTTGGCAAGTGCAGCTACGTTAAAACCTTGCTGCAAACTTAAATGACACCTCATTTCTTATATATGGATCTCACGAGTAGATAGATCCTTAAGCATCTTGTCAGGAGGCGAAAATGTGGCTTGTGGTCAGTGGTTTGGGCACACCTGCAGGCTACCTTCATGGAAATGAAACTTAATGAAAGCATTAAAGCTTCTGTTAATAAAATTTCTAAAGTTTTACCTTTGTCTTAATTTCATGATGCTTTCAGGATCCCAGATCTCCCAAATCCCACTGAGGAAGCCAAAATCAGCCAAAAGTGGGGTAGGAGAGTGAGAAGGGGACCGCCGTGTCTTAACATGCCCATCACTAGGGGGGGTTCGGGGGGCATTTTCCCCCACCCTGCGACGGGGCAGGAGAGGAAAACAGGATGGCAAACACCTTGCAGAGGGTGTGGGGGTGCCCTCTTGCCTTATCCTCCCCCCACAAAATCCCCATCCCATAGAATCCTGGAATGGTTTGGGTTGGAAAGGACCTTAAAAGATCACGGGCAGGGCCACCTTCTACCTCGACCGGGTTGCTCAAAGCCTCGTCCAACCTGGCTTTAAATTCAGCAAACCGCATCCCCGGAGCCAAGAGCTTCCCCACACCATCATCACCATCACCATCACCATCACCACCACCACCCCCCCCTCCCGGCTGAGGGACCCAGGCAATTCTGCCGAGACCCGCCCCTCCCCGCCCTCCTCCTCCTCCTCCTCCTCCTCCTCCTCCTCCCCGGGGCTATATAGGGATGCGCGGCGGGTGCTTCTCCCACTCGCCGGCTGCCCCGCGGCTGTGGTCCCGGGTCTTTTTTCCTCCATCCCATGGCCCTGGCAGGGACCTGACCACCCCCTCCACAATGAAGACCATCATCGCTGCCTACTCCGGGGTGCTGCGAGGTACCGGGGGGGGGGGAAGGAGGGGGTCCCCTCGCCCCGGGAGGATGCTGCGGTGGGAGAGCAGCATCCCGCCGGCAGTACGAGGTGGTAGGGTGGAAGCAAGGAGCGAAACCATCAGCTTTATTTATTCTATTCCCCTTCTTGCTGCTTGCAGGAGGGGTTGTTTAAGACTGGGGAGGGGGTGGAAAAAAAGCAATATGCAATGGCGGGGAGGATGGCTGCAGCTTCTCTCAGGGGTGAGGATTACAGCTCTCTGCGCAGGTTTTTGCATTTTAGAGAGCTTGGGCTGTTTCCCCAAAGCTGTCGCAAACGGCTCGGGTTTATCTAAGCGAGTTTGCACCCTGGCAAAATGTGGGCGTGTGGCACTTGTTTAAAAATAAGCCTTTTTATTTTTTTTTTTGCCTCCTTGTGATAGTAGGAAGGGAAGTGTAGTAGTTTTATCAACGCTGCGTGGCTGCTAAAATTCCCCTGTCTGCAGCCCTGTTCTGTAATATTGCGTTCCCCACACCTACACCAACGGGGGAAGAGTGGGGGGGGAAAGCATTGCTGTTTGTTGTCACTTTATAATGGGGAGTTGAAAAAAAAAACAGTGTGAAAGCAAGTTTTTATGTTAGGAAGCCCAGCAAAGAGTTTGCTTTTACAACCTTCCGTGCTGGTAAAGTCACTTCCTCGGCCAGAGGAGCAGGTTGGGTGTCGTTGGCTGACACCCATCGCGGGCAGAGCCGCTGCGGAGACCGCACGCTTCCTGCTGCAGGCTGAAACGTGTAGGTGAAAGACGTTGGAGAGGCAATATGGGGAATCCCAAACCGCCAGCTCCCTTGCGTGCTTGGAAGAGCAACTTTAGGGATCTCGCAGGAATAAATTCAACAAGTCTAAATATTTGCGTGCTAGAGCCTCGTACCCCTCCTGCGCTTGTCTGGAGAAGCGGTCAGGACGTGCAAACAGTGGGGGTTTTGCAGGAAAAGGCACTTGGACAACACCCTGTGTCTTGTGGAGGGTCCTTGAGTGATCGTTCTGGGTTGCAAAAGGCTTTCTGCCCTGAAAAAGCCAAACTGATAATTCCTCCTGGGATGAAGGGACCTGTGAAATGGCTTGTTGATTAAACAAATCGTTGGCAGAGCCAAGAGGACCTGAACCTGGTGAGTTAACCCCGAAGCTTGTGCTTTCACACAGTGTCCTATATGTAGAGCTGCTGGCACTCATCTCTGTCAGAAAGACGTGGCACCCGCCGATATTAGAGATGGATCTGTGGGATCAGTTATGGGGAAAAGGTCTGCATGTGTTTCCCATGCTCAGCTCTGGACCTTGAAGTAACTTAGCTTGCTTGTACAGCTAGCAGAAGACAAGTGATGTTTTGTGTTGAGAGGGGTCACTTGAATTAACAGCCTGTGAACTGTTAAATTGAGAGCTAACTGCAAGCCAGGCACAGCGAATAAATCATTCAGGAGACCTATAAAATATGTAGGGCTGACCCGAGACCTCAGTGGCCACCTTGTTGGCACTGGCGTGTTAATGATGGATCTAGGACACGTGCATAATTCAAAATGGAGTGTGGTTTAGGGACAGTGATTGGCCTCATCTCTAGATAATCCTGCTTAGCGATGGAAAGCTGTCTTAACTCTCCTCAGGTCAGTTTTCCTCTGAGGCACCTCGTGGGGGTCCTGCAGTGATATTTGTGCTTCCTTACTCATTTCTCCATGTGCTTCTGCCTGGGGAGATGGGAGATGTTGCCTTGGCGACGGCAGCATCCACCAACGCAACCCCTTGCCGGTTCTGTAGCCTGTCACGGGCAACAAAACGCAGGACCAGCTTCAAAGCCTGCCTCTTCAAAGCAGAGGGCAGGTACCTGCCAGAGGACCTCAGGCTTAGGCTGGGCTTTGGGGGTGATGATGTGGGACTCTGCAGGTCAAAGATGGGCAGAAGCGATGGGGTGCAGCGGTTCATGCACGGGACCTCATGTGCTGTTTGGTCATGTTAGGTAACGTCTCCCACTACATAGATATTCAGAAAAACACTAGATTTTTTTTTTCTACCCCTCTGACCATCTTTTCCAAGTATTCTGCCTGTGCAAAGAGCTGACTTTTGTGGGGTGAAGAGTCAGTCTTCAGTTTTCTCCCTTGCCTGGCATCTGGCTGTGTCCCAACTTGTGAATTTGGCTGAAAGTCTGATCCTATTTAAAAAAAGGCAAAAAAAAAAAAAGGTGCAGGCATCTGCCTCTATCCATCCCTGTGCTTATGCTGGGGAACTTTCTTGAGCACCAACCCAGCATTGCAAAAATCAGAGCAGATCATTGGACCAATGTCTAGGGTTGGATGATGCTTTGAGGCGCTTCGGGGTGGAGGGGTGGTTGTCTCCTCATCTTGACCTGACCTGCTTTGGCCATAGGCTGTCCAGGTGCTCTCCTCCTTGTGTTTTGCAGAGCAGCAAGAACATACTCCACTCTCGTGAGGAAGGATGCTAGCCTGGCCAGAGCTTTTAAAGGCTGTCCTTTGCTGAAGTATCTTTTCTTATCTCGTTTCATCTTACAGAAGCTCCTTCTCTCCTTTGTTTTGGCTGGACTGTGGCTAAAAGCTTTAGGCGGTATTGAACTTTGCAACGTGCAACAAAATTGTAGAATAGTCTGGGGTGAGGAAGATGATTTCACTTGGCTTTACCTTGGAGTTAATATTATGCTGCACCTGAGGTTTGGTGGACCTCCCTTCTGCTTTGGGAGGGACCTGGGTGTTCCCGTTTTAGGAGTACGGCATCACTGTGAGCTGTGTTGTAGTGTCTCCTCTTGATAGAACTGCCTGCGAGGTAGGGGTCTGGACTTGCTTGACTGAGCCCTTCTTTTAGAGCTCCCATGCTTCTCCTCTGGGCACACCGATGAGATGTCATATGACGGTTCCCTCTCTTGTCTAGAGCTATTAAGTCTTGCTGAATTAAATCTAAAATTGCTGACTGGTCTGGGACAGCTGAGTTTACCCTCATGGCTACCTGACTTTAACCCACGTACAGCTGCGATTGTTGAGACAGAAGGCCAAATTCTGTGCTGCGAGTAAATGCAGATCTACCATGAGATAAATGTCGTAACAAACTTGTTTATTTGCTATGCAGAATCACAGCTCCTTCCTAATGGGGCTGAAATAAAGTTGTTGTCACGTGTCCCTGTTGTTGACCTCCAGCCGTAGGCATTCTTTACTGCAGATAATATGGGATTATTAAGTAGTCTCCTGGGGCATGAGCAAACTGCTATACAGCTGTGTACAGGGTAGGATGGCGGCATTGGTGGATGAGAAGTTCACCATGAGCCGGCAATGTGCGCTGGCAGCCCAGCGAGCCCCCGGCACCCCGGGCTGCGTCCCCAGCAGCGTGGCCAGCGGGGCGAGGGGGGACTGTGCCCCTCTGCTGCGCTCTGGGGAGCCCCCCCTGCAGCGCTGCCTCCAGCTCGGGGGCTCAGCACAGCAGAGACACGGCCCTGGGGGAGCGGGGCCAGAGGAGGGCCCGGAGATGCTGCGAGGGCTGAGCCCCTCTGCGGGGAGGACAGGCGGGGAGAGGGGGGGGTTCAGCCTGGAGAGGAGAAGGCTCCGCGGAGACCGCAGAGCCCCTTCCAGTGCCTAAAGGGGCTCCAGGAGAGCTGGGGGGGACTCTGGGTCAGGGAGGGGAGCGATGGGACGAGGGAGAATAGTTTTACACTGAAAGAGGGGAGACTGAGATGAAATATCAGGAAGGAATTTTTCACTCTGAGAGTGGTGAGCCCCTGGCCCAGGTTGCCCCAAGAAGCTGTGGCTGCCCCATCCCTGGAGGTGTCCAAGGCCGGGTTGGACGGGGCTGGGAGCACCCTGGGCTGGGGGGAGGTGTCCCTGCCCATGGCAGGGGGGGTTGGAAGTCGATGATCTTTAAGGTCTCTTCCAACCCAAACCATTGTGTGATTCTATGATAACTATATCCCACGCTGGTAATCTGTTATTCCCTAACAAATGATTCACTATCTAGTACCACTAACAACAAAGCTGGAAGTGGAGAGACCATGTACACTGCAGTTGGGACATCTGAGCAGACCTAGACAGAGAATGACCTGTGTCGCTCAAGGGGTTTTACAGATGTTGCATTTGGTGTAACAGCTTGCTGTGCAGACTCCTGCTCTGGGATGGGAGGCTGTGTCCTCACAAGTATCCTAGGATCGGTCTGTTTCATCTAGTTTTGTTGTGCCTCCATTGTCAGCTTCTCTGCCAAATATGTAGCTCAAAAAGTCCACTTGCACCTTATGCTTTGGAGAGGCACAGCTATACTTCATCTAATTTGGTTTTCATCTGAACAAGCCCTGTGATGCAGTATAATTCTTGGCCAGGAATTAATGTGCGAATTGCCTTGAAAAGGTAGCAGATGAAGCTTAGCTTTCACAAGCTTTCAGCGTATTTTTAACTGGCTGTAACACTTGCACTTCCTCTCAACTAATTTATTTGACTGCTTTTTAATTAAGCGCTGTGTATTGGGTTTTCTGGTGCCCAAGTGGGAAGTCCTGTTTCCTTCCTCTCCTGGCACCTTTGGATCTGCCTCCCTGCCTAGGTAAATCATGGTATTTGAGCACTTTAGTGGAAATAAACTGTGCTGGAAGAACACCAGAAGCTGTCCCCAGCTGAGTCTGTGGTACAGGCATGAGTCAGACACTTGGTCAAACCCATCATTGACTCCAGGATCTCCTTGGTAGCACCTCTTGCGCTTGACTCGGATGGCTGTTGGAATTAAATAAGTGTACTAAGCCCATCACCAGTTGGGGGACAGCTGGCTAACGTCACTGAGATTCCCTGAAAGGCTGCAGATGGCTGTTATTGCTGAGCAGCAGTGAGGTCTCCTGGAGAAGTCACTGCTTTGGCTGTCTTGGCAAGTAGCATCTTTGAAAGCCAGGCATAGAATCATGGAATGGTTTGGGTGAGAAGGGACCTTAAAGACCATCTAGTTCCAACCATCACTGTTTAGGGCAGGCAGTATCCCATCGATAGTCCTGGACGTGAGCTGCAGTGTGAGTTGAGGGGCTCAGGATCGCATCTGAGACCAGGGAAGCTGTTGCTAAGATCTCCGCTGTGTAGACATGGGTTGCTAAGGCTGTGACCCCAAACAGCCAGGCTGTCCCATTCTGGAACAGGTGCCCTGGAAAACAGAGCAACTGGAAAATGCTCCAGGGGCTGTGCTGGGTGGCCGGCACAGGATAAGCAACTGTCTTCAGCAGTAGCAGATGGAGGTCTGTGTTTCTCTGGGATTTGAAATATTTTCTTGGGAAAAGGCTGATACAAATGGAGACCGAAGATTGGGGTGTACAGTATCCTTTGCCTCAGAGTTAGTCATAGGTATGTCTAATGGGCCTTATTAAACTTGGTTATTAGGCTAATGTATTCACTGAAAGTTAGAAAAATTGCCTTTTCTATGCTTAATTCTCCTCTGGGTTTTTAATATGTGAATGATGCTTGGTGTGGGTCCACAGGTGAGCCTTTAAAAGGCAGGGCTTCCTTTAAAGAACCGAACCCGAGTATCAGTCTTGGGTTATTCTGCTGTGGCTGAGTCCCCAAAAGAACTGCATTTCTTTTGACTTGTCAAAGCTCCTCTGCTCTGTGTCACCAGTAACCAGCCTGGCTCTCCAGAGCGGGGAGGATCTTCTCAAAAATGGTGGTTCCTACGGCTGAAGGAGAAAGGAAGCAAGGCTTGTGTGGAGGGTTGAATACGTAAGGTGTTCAGTCTGACATGCTGAACGGCAAGCTCAGGGCTGGCTGGAAATGGCTGTCTTGGCACTGAAATCTCCAACTGCCCAGCCTGTGGTTGATGCACTGGGTCCCTCTGGATGGAGTGTGCAGGTTGTTGGTGCAAGTGTAGACCATCCACAGGCAGATGCACTTGCCAGGTGACACCTCTGCCCATTCCCACAGTCTTCCATTGTCACTGGACTTCTTTTCTGTCCTTAATTCAGGAATTAAACAATGTTATTCAGCCCATGGTAACTACTGTCTCTTCTGGTGTTGGGAATCTTGATATCTGTGAAGGATGTTTTTACTTTCAGCAAATAACTGACCCAGGACACCACTTGTCCACGGGCAGGTGCTCGGCTGCCTGCTTGGAGCGGTCTGCCAAACCTGTGCCTTCCCTCTGTCTGCAGGAATTTGATGTTGCCGCAGAAAGCTTAATGTGGTTTGAGAAACAAGCTGAGGGGTTGACCCGCGCTACCCAATACCGCTCTATTTACGGGGCTAGCAATGCCTACAATTCGTTAAAGCATCCAGAAAATGCCGAAGTACAAAGTCTCATCTGGAGGGATAAACAGTTGTTCTCTTCGGGGGAAGAGGATAGGGATTTAGCTGATCCAAGGCTGGAGTGTTGGATTCATCAATCCAAGGATGTTTTGGTAGCGTTACTATAGGTGCTGGAAGGATAAATTACATGGGGCTGGGCTTTTATTATGGTTTGCAGATAATCTCTAAGACTTTTGGCTTATTTTGAGGGCGTGGACATATGGCAAGCGACACCACTATTGCTAAAGGCTTCCTTTAAACTGGTATCTAGCAGTCCTCAGGCCACATGAGGTCTGTCCATGTGCAATTTTGTAAACCAGGTTTTTGGGACAGTGAGTTCCTAGACCTGCAGTAGAAGCTGCCCCAAGGCTGTGGCCCCTCAGTGGGAATGAGAGGTTTCTCTTGGTCTTGGACAGGTGACTCTGACTTTGTAATAAAAAAAAAAAGGGATGGAGTTTATCGCTCACCCCAAATTTGGGCATTTACTGTCAAATGTGAAGAGCTCCAGCACAGGATTTCTGAGTCTTCCTGCTAAGGTACTCTAGCATTGCAAATCAGCGCATGGTGGTGGCTTAACTCATCAGCATGATGTCCTGCCTCATCTCAGAAACTGCAGAGATACTTACATTGAGTGAATTCAGCACATATGTCAACTTGCAAGGACCTGCCCTCAACTTGAGCTGCTGCTTCAGGCTGGATTAGTGCTGTAGGTTTCAGTTTCCTGGCAGTTGCAGTGACATGATCTATCCTTGAGCACAACTTGGTCTGCCTGGAGGAGTTAATGCCCAACCCATTGCAAGGATGGTTCATTCAACATAGACTAAGCAGAGCCAAGGGCCTAGGCTGGATGGGCTGCCACTAGATTTTGGCTGCAGGATCTCGTGTGGCTCATGGTTGATGTCTTCCTGAGCATTTCTGCTAGTAAAGGGCATGTAGCTCTCAGTCCTAGGGACCATGTGCAGGTTTAATCTTAAATGGCATTTAAGAGGGGGAGCAAAGAAGGTCCAAAACTAAGAAACAGCTCTGCAGGTGCATCTACTGTGCATTAATCCTGTTGCTTAGACTATCGGCAAAGGCTGCAGAGATGCTTGACATATTTAAAGGATGCATTAGTGAAACCTACTTTGTGGAAACTGCTAGAACTTGAGTACCTGCCTGTATCTAGAGAAGAGCTTATTCTCCATCAAAGTTTCATTTGACTAAGCATGAGCACTCGCTGTGGTATCATCACTAGCAGTGTCATGTCTTGCCAGTAACAGCAAGGACTGAACCCAGTCAATATAATAGCTGCTTAGCAGCATCGCGTCCCTTCTAATGACAGGCTGATCCTCGAACAGAAAAGGAAACATGTAAAAGGACCTCCTGGTTTGTTCGTAGGACAGCAGCTTGATTTGCATTTTAGCTAGTTATTATGGTGCTTGTGAAATAAAGTAATGAAGAGGAGTGAAGGAAAACGCACTTGCAAGTGCTTCTTTCTCAAGGTTGTTGAGCATATCAGTAAATGCTGCAGTGGATGGTTCCTCATAAAGCAATCAAGTCTTTCATGCCAGTATTTTACTTGGGTGTCTCCCCACCTGAATAACTTAAGCTTCTAAAAGAGTGGCTTTCAACTCCTTCCTTCCTTGTATACTGCTTTAGAAACACTGGGATAGTTTCTTACCCTTGGAGCTGGGGATCCCTGGGGTCGTGGGTGGAGGCGCTGCTCAACAAGCCCTTGAACTGTGCTGTGTGAGGCTGGAGTGCAGAGCTTTCCTTGAACACACATGAAGGAGCTGTGCAACAGACCTGGTGAAGTGTGGATGAGCAACAGTTCAGACCACAGCTTGGTACATGTTTGCCTGTGGTTTCGGACAGCTGACCAGAGAATGGTTTAGGTTGGAAGGGACCTTAAAGATCGAGTTCCAACCCCCTGCCCTGGGCAGGGACACCTCCCACCAGCCCAGGTTGCTCCAACCCCCATCCAACCCGGCCTTGAACACCTCCAGGGATGGGGCAGCCACAGCTTCTCGGGGCAACCTGGGCCAGGGCCTCACCACCCTCACAGGCAACAATTTCTTCCTGATATCTCATCTAAATCTCCTCCTTTCCAGTTTGAAGCCATTCCCCCTCATCCTGTCACTCCATGCCCTTGTAAAAAGTCCCTCCCCAGCTCTCCTGGAGCCCCTTTAGGCACTGGAAGGGGCTCTGAGGTCTCCGCGGAGCCTTCTCCTCTCCAGGCTGAACCCCCCCTCTCCCCGCCTGTCCTCCCCGCAGAGGGGCTCAGCCCTCGCAGCATCTCCGGGCCCTCCTCTGGCCCCGCTCCCCCAGGGCCGTGTCTCTGCTGTGCTGAGCCCCCGAGCTGGAGGCAGCGCTGCAGGGGGGGCTCCCCAGAGCGCAGCAGAGGGGCACAGTCCCCCCTCGCCCCGCTGGCCACGCCGCTGGGGATGCAGCCCGGGGTGCCGGGGGCTCGCTGGGCTGCCAGCGCACACTGCCGGCTCATGGGGAGCTTCTCGCCCACCAACAACCCCAAGTCCTTCTCCTCAGGGCTGCTCTCCATCCGTTCTCTGCCCAGCCTGGATTTGTGCTTGGGATTGTTGATCTTTATCTTGTGGTGAACTCCGGGGTTTCCCTGTTATCAGACAACAGTTCCAGGACCTGGCAGTTTGAAGCAGGAAGGGGGTGTGTTAGGAGCATGTGTTAATGTCCTTTGCACTTCTATGGTCAGGTGAATAGAGGCTTGTGCAGGTGGGAACTGATGTTACCCATTAACCCCTTCCAGCCTCCCCAAAACAGCTGGATGTTTGTGGGTGGATGGCCATATTTCCCCTTCCAGGGTGCCTAAACTCCATGGGAAATATTAGCCTTTGACAAGACTTGTTCTAAAGGCACACTGCATAAGCATTGATTGAAAACCACCTATTTGAAAGGAAAATATTGTTATCTTTGCTCAGTGTGTAAATGTAACTTATTTCTGTTTTTTTTTCTTAGGCACAGGATCAAGCATTCTTTCTGCTCTGCAGGATTTATTCTGGCTATCTAAATCCAAAGTAGAGAAACAACTCCAAATCATCTCTGTGCTGCAATGGGTTCTCACTTTCCTGATCATGGGTAAGTAACACCTTTTGGCCAAAAGAAAAGCTTTTTTTTCACTTCATTCTGGAAGAATTCTAGTGCAAAAATGTGAACTTTTGCATAGGCATTAATTACTGGGTGTGCCATGCAGCAGAACAGTTCTTTGGGCATGTGGATTTTGCAGAGCACAATTGCACAGCTTGGTATTTTAGCAACAAATGACTTTACCTGGCTCTAGAAAAACATAGGAACTATGGAAAAACCTACTGATGTTTAGCTCGCGTTTGCTTCTAGCACACATAAGATTGAAGCAACTGGAAATCTCTCTCTTGACTCATTCATGGGAATGTCCACAGAGAAGAAATGTCTTAGACAGCTGATGCAACTGATGGCAACAGGAGTGCCTTCCTCTTGGCTTGGTCTCCCTCCAAGAGGTACCAGAGATGGGCAAGAAGTGCTTGTTAGGACCAGTAAAATCATAAAGACTGTTTGTCTCTGGGTGTTTCTGTTGTGTGAAGTCTCAGGCTGCTCTGCTCCATAGTATTGTTGATAATTAAACTGGAGAAAGATGCTTATTGCAGACGCTCAAGCGAGTCTCGCTGTTCCTTGCCATTTTAGCACAAATGCAATTAGGAACGTCATTTGTGGGTGGGATCTCTGGAACCCTGGTGGGATGGCTGGTGTAGAGCTGGTGTAACCTGTGGAAGATTTGTGCAGCTGTGGAAGGAACCCCCTTGGTGTGGGTTGCAAAGAAACCTTGATGCTCATGAGGTCTTGCTCTTGGCTGGTGAAGCAGCTGCCCTACCTGGAGATTCTATAGAAGACACCTGGAGGAACCATAAAGGGGAGGTTGGGGTGCTCCAAAGCAGGTAGCTTTGGAGGAAGCTGTCTCAGTCCTACGTAAGGGATTTTTAGCTAAATCCGATTTAATTGAGGATTAATGACATCAGATTGAGACTAAGACTTCAGTATAGAAGGGTCAAAAGGCAAGGGGCTCTTAATGCAAGTGTAAACGCAGACCAAAACCTGATGCAACCTTGTTTTCTTCTCTTTCTTGGACCTATCCAGGTATTGCTTGCACTTTAATCCTCATGTACATACTGTGCACAGATTGCTGGGCGATTGGTGCTCTATATTTAGCCTGGCTGGTATTTGACTGGAATACACCAAAGAAAGGTAAATATTGCAGAATAGATCCTTGCTGTTTAAGTGTCCCTGTCCTCATATTTTGACAAAGAAGCACTTCCTTATAATGGGTGACTTCCCTTAGTGGATTTGGCTGAATCGTTGGCCAAAAGCATTATTCGGTGAAGCATACAAATGTCAGCCCTCGGCACAAGCAGTGACTGCAGGTTTTATTGATGCTGAGGGTAATACGAGGTAACATTCACTAACATCATGCCACTGCTGGCTTTTAGCAAGATATTTATAAGGCTTAGGTTTTTCCTGTAACTCGGAAAGATCTACATAAAGATAAAGTCCTCTCCAGCTCTTGCAAGGTTCTGATTGTGGCATGACTATCAAGATGTGGCTCTGCTATGGAGTCAGTGTTGCTGCAAATTAAGCAGAAAACTTTATTTCAGAAGACACCCTGTAGAAAGCAGCTCCGAGACCCCCACTAACTCCTTTTGTAGCCAGATTAGCACCATTGTCCACTGCTTCAAGACCACTGAAATCCTCCAGTGATTCCTTCCCCAAAAGATGAATCTGAGGTGAACATGGAGCTGTTTCTAGCTTGAATCCTCCATTGCCCAACTACAACAGAATATAAAGTCAGATCCCACTCTGAATTTGATGTTAGGCCTTAATTAGCTCAGAGTACCCTCAAGCATGGATGGTTTCACCTGATTTTAGTGAAAGATGCAGGTGTCCCGCTTAAAGGAATGAAAATATTGATTTCTCTAGTGAGACAGCAAACTATCTGGAGTCCTCTAGGCTTCTTGGTGGGCACCCATGTGGAAACAGCTTTAAAAACATGATTATTTTTTTTTCTCTTCAGGTGGAAGAAGATCCCAATGGGTGAGGAACTGGGCTATATGGCGGTACTTCAGGGATTACTTTCCAATAAGAGTAAGTAACAGTTTAGCTCTGCGTTGAGACTTAAATGGTTTAGACTGGCTTGTAATAACCCCTGTGGAGATGATGTTGGACCTACACTAGTCTGTCCATGACACTGAACTGTAAGCGTGACATGGCTCGCTTACCCTTGCCATACTACTGCTTGCAGCAGCTGTGGTTATAAAATCTGAAACACATCATTGGTGGTGGTAATCGTGATTTGTAGAAGCTGCTGCTTCTGATGGTCTTATCACCAGGCTTCTTGAGGCATTCTGCCCTGTAGCAGTGAGGCTCCCTGTTCACCTCTCCAACTTATCTTCTGCTGCAGCAGTCCTGTGTTGTGCCTAACTCTGTGTCTAA
Source organism: Pluvialis apricaria (assembly GCA_017639485.1). Taxonomy (NCBI): domain Eukaryota; kingdom Metazoa; phylum Chordata; class Aves; order Charadriiformes; family Charadriidae; genus Pluvialis; species Pluvialis apricaria. Next base: position 3,419,662 of record CM030007.1, read on the forward strand.
ATCTAGCTCAGTTTTGGTCTGTGTTCCAGTTACACCCTAGGGCAGAGGTGTATTGGGTAAGGATAGCTGGGAACCTGGCGTACCAAAAGTCCTACTGCTTCACAGGGAGCAGTGAAATCGGCTCTGAAGCCTATCTGCTTTTGGGAAGGGGGGTTCCAGCTTTTGGGAATAGCTCCAGTTCTCCAGCTTGTAACTTGCTCACCTTCTGCTTGTATTTTCCCTGCTGGTTCAGACGTGTTGCAGACAGAGGACAGGGCTGTCGGTCGTCTCTGGGGATTGCAGAATTAACTGAAGGACTTGGAAGGGAGCAGGGGCCAAATTCAGCTAGGAGGGAACCTGATCCTCTTTGGAAGGACACACAGCTGAAAGGACTATTATGTAAGGCTGTTGGCAAGTTTTAGTCAGCCTGAGCAAAAGGGAGGGATGTTGCCGTGGCTTTTGATGAGCCACCCATCCCTAAGATAGTCCAGCCTCAGAAGGCAGGAGGGACTCCAATTCCAGCAGGACGCCAAAGTGGCATAGACTGGATTCCTCCTTTGCAAAGTCACTTGAACTCTCAAGGTGCCTGAACATGCTGCTGGTGAACAAACTTCTTGCCATATTCTTGCTGCTATTAACAGGTAATTCTTGGCAAGCGGGGCTGTACATTGAAAAATACACTACAACTGCATGGGCTGCAAGTGGCTGGTCAACCCAGGTCTCCTTGCTAGTGGAGAAGAGAGCATGCTCTAGAGTTGAAGATGGGTCTTGAATGTGTTGTCTTCTAGTACCCAGTCCTCAGTACCGCAACGATCCCTGCCGCTTTGATATTGGTGAAGGCTAAAATAGGCTAGTTTCTCCCGGGGACTTGATTCAAGAAGGTCACCAGCGATGGCTGGTCCCCTTGTTTCTCCAATCCTTTGATGGCGTATTTAGCCCCTGTCTTCATGGAAACATGCTCCGCACCAGCCATGTGGGTCAGACCCACTGTAGAGATTAGGTTTGTCAAACAGTTGGGTTGTTCAAGTAGGGTTAGAGATGAGATTGAGTAGATAAACTGAACATCTCTGCTGTTTTTAGGTAAATACTTGCTAGTTCATGCAGTCCATTTGCAAGAACTCCTTATGGCTGTAATTCCTTTGTTGTTAAGGGGGTGGAGCTGTGCGAGGTTTACAGAGCCCACTGGTCAATGGCATGCAAAGGGCAGCACATGAGGACTGACAGCTGTGGGATGACTCCTGCACCTGCTATGGAGAAACAGCCAGCTGGCTGTGTCGTTGTTAAAACCTGCTACAGGGACGGTGGGGCTGCGAGGTGCTGGAGCTGGCTGTCTGCAGTTAGGGGCATGGATGTAATCTCTTGTAGGGAGTGGTACCAACCACCAGAACAGTTTGGGTTTGAACTTGCTAAGCGGATGGGAACTCCTTGGATAAATTGTTTTACCTGTCTTCAGTCAAGAGGGAGGTTGGTCTAGTGAGGACCACTTGGTTAAATCTTCTGTCTGCAAAGTTCCCCTTGGCTGGATCCTGAAATGTCTGTGTAATGGCTCAGCAGAGCTTGGTTTGTGTCCCTGGCTCATGGTTTGTTGGAATAGTCATCTGCTGCACCTCATCCTCCGCCATGAGCACCATGAGGGCAGATCACACCAGTGACAATTTTACCTGTAGCACTTCTAATGCTAAACTCAGCTTTTGCAAGCTCCTCAGTGGCTGCAGATCTGAAGGCCAAGGTTTCCTTGTACCGAGCTCAGGCTTGAGGATGCATCAAAAGATGTGTGGCCAGCAGGTCGAGGGAGGGGATTCTGCCCCTCTACTCTGCTCTTGTGAGACACCATCTGGAATATCGCATCCAGCTTTGGAGCCCCCAACATAAGAAGGTCATGGGCCTGTAGGAGCAAGGCCAGAGGAGGCCACAAAGATGATCAGAGGGCTAGAGCACCTCTGCTGTGAGGACAGACTGAGAGAGCTGGGGCTCTTGAGCCTGGAGAAGAGAAGACTCCAGGGAGGCCTTATAGTGGCTTCCAGTATCTGAAGGGGGCCTACAAGAAGGCTGGAGAAGGGACCTAAGGGCATGTAGTGATAGGACAAGGGGGAATGGCTTCAAACTGGAAGAGGGGAGATTTAGATGAGATACTAGACGTTTATTAGGAAGAAAACTTTCACTGTGTGGGTGGTGAGACACTGGAACAGATTGCCCAGGGAAGCTGTGGCTGCCCCATCCCTGGAGGTGTTCAAGGCCAGGTTGGACGGGGCTTGGAGCACCCTGGGCTGGTGGGAGGTGTCCCTGGCCATGACAGGGGGGTTGGAACTCAATGAACTTTGAGGTCCCTTCCAATCCAAACTATTCTATGATGCAAGCTGGACCTGGCCAGACTGAAACACCGCCAGTATCGACCTCTGACGAAGCTGTATGTTAGAACTTGTGGCTAGATTGGCTGCATTCCTCCCCAGGTCTACCTGCTGGCCCCAGGCTTGCTTTATCAGAGAAGCTGCATGAGAAGCAGGCTTGGCGCTGACATTTTCTGTGATTATTATGCTACTTCTCCACCTGAGCCAGCAGTGCCTCCCATCCTGAAACACCAGGAGGACCATTGTATGTGTATCTGAAGATAGCAGGTCATGTTTTGTAATACCAGGTGGATTTAAGAACCAGCCTGAATCTGGCTCAATTCCTCAGTGTGAGCAGAAATTGTCCACATTCACTGGGGCTTCATGCAGCTGCTCTGACAGTAATAATCTATTTTAGGGCACTAGAGGCTTAAGTTTGTCTGCTGCTTAGTGGCTGGCCTTGCTTTAAGCTAAGCAGTGCATGAAGCAGCTGAGGAAGCTTTCAGTGAGCTCAGTCCTGGTGCCAGGTACAGCTGGAGCTCTTGCTGGTGTGAGCATGGTGCTGTGTGCCCGGCTGGACTCCCTATTGCTGCAGAGGCAGACATGGTCCCAGCAGCCTCCAGAGGGTGTCCTGCTGACCTCCATGGTCCCGGCAGCCTCCTGAGGGTGTCCTGCTGACCTGCATTGTCCCAGTAGCCTTCCGAGGGCATCCTGCTGACCTGAGGGTGTCATGTGGGGAGTACCACAGTCTAAAAGTCTTTGTTAGGTAAAGAAGCCATCACCTGAGCATGTAAGCACAGCTACTGCTTATCTCCATGGGTGATAGCACTTCAGATAGCAATGCCTGCAGACCTTTGGCTCCCCTTTGTCAAGCAGGGAGCATTTCAGATGTGCAGTGAGACCTTCTCGGTCTCCCGCAGGGTGCCAGAGCAGGGACTGTTGCAAGGCGGTGACTTTTTTTGCAGCATTTTGCTTGCCCTCTGTGGTTTGGCTGGCTTCCTGGAAAAGCTTCTCCTTAGTTGTCGTTGCAGATGACTTACAGAAATGGAGGCTTTTGCTTCCTATGCGTGATGTAGCGCGGTGGTAATATTGAGAGCCTGGAGGGGTCCTGGCCCACGTTGCTGGGAAGGTGAGATAATTCCTTCCGTAGCGCTGCTGGCTGTGATGCAGCTAATTGCAATTGTTTGCTTGTTTTTGCAAGCTTACACGCTCACTACTGCTGCTCAGATCCTGCAGGATGAGCTCCAATTTTCTGCTTTCTGCACGCTTCTGGGGTCACCGTGCTGCTCAGCTTGCAGGTAGGCTGAGAACCTGCCTGGACCGCTCATCGTCATCCTGCTCTTTGCTGGCTCCTGATGCTGAGCAGCAGTGTCTCTGCAGTCCCCTTTCACAGCACGTGAATGTGCTACTTGCTCATCCTGTTCCTACCAATAAAACTGGCAATACTGTTCTTTGGGTGTATCTGGCACTCAAATAGTAACACTAGCTTTTTACTGGAATTGCACTGCTTTATTGCTTCTGTAGGCAGGTTTAGATCTGTTTAAAGAAATCTGTTATTACTATAGCAGATGGATCAACCTTTGCTCCCGCTCAAACAGGTTTGGTCTCAGACAGCAGCTGGGAAAAGGCGTGTTACTACAGTGGGGTGAAGGTCCAGCTTCAGTCTCAGCACTGTAATCATAGAATCATAGAATGGTTTAGGTTGGAAGGGACCCTAAAGATCATCTCATTCCAACCCCCCTGCCCTGGGCAGGGACACCTCCCCCCAGCCCAGGGTGCTCCCAGCCCCGTCCAACCCAGCCTTGGACACCTCCAGGGATGGGGCAACCTGGGCCAGGGGCTCACCGCCCGCACAGTGAAACACTTCTTCCTAATATTTCATCTAAATCTCCCTTCGTCCAGTTTGAAGCCATTCCCCCTCATCCTATCACTACGTGCTCTCGTAAAAAGTTCCTCTCCAGCTTTCCTGTAGGCCCCCTTCAGATACTGGAAGGGGCTCTAAGGTCTCCGCGGAGCCTTCTCTTCTCCAGGCTGAACACCCTCAACTCTCTCAGCCTGTCCTCCCAGCAGAGGGGCTCCAGCCCTCTGATCATTTTTGCGCCCATCTCTGTTCTTCCTCAGTTATAGGAGAGACTCAAGGCCTGGTGGCTACAGACACATGTGGCTTGGTTAGACCACTGGCAGACACTTCTCCTTAGAGCTCTTGTCAGAGGAGGGTGGGGGTTTCTAGGCTCCAAGCCTCATCCTTCACCTGCACCAAGCACAGCTGCTTTAAAAGAGAAGCCAGCTGAAACAGGGGGTTTGTCCTTGTCACTCTGGAGCACATGGCATTTGTGAGCTGAGCTTGGCAGAGCCACGCATCTGCTCTCATACAGAAGACACACTGTTCTCCAGCTGCCAGCCCTGGCAGGGACCCCGCTCCAACCCCTCCACCACGTGGAAGGACACCCAGTTCCCAGTGGAGCCCATTGCTTGCGTACCTCATACGAGCCCCAGCCAAGCTGCAGCCTTATCGCTCTGTTTGCTTTCCAAGACCTCCTGTTATGGAGGCATAGGGGTGGTGACAAAGGGGCTACAGGAAAGATAGGGGCAGACTTTTTAGTAGCGGCTGTTGCAATAGGACAAGCTTTAAACTAAAAGAGGGGAGACTTGGGCTAGACAGAAGGAAGAAATGTTTTATGCTGAGAGAGGTAACACACTGGCCCAGGTTGCCCAGAGAGGTGGGAGATGCCCCATCCCTGGAAACATCCCAGGCCAGGTTGGACGGGGCTCTGAGCAACCTGATCTAGTTGAAGATGTCCCTGCTTGTGGCAGGGGGTTGGACTGGATGGCCTTTAAAGGTCCCTTCCCACCCAAACCATCCCATGAGTCTTCTATGGAGGGATTGCTTACTGTATCACTGCTTTCCCTCCGCCCCTCCAGTCTTTCTTGGAGAGTGGTTTCCAGTCTATAGTCTGGGAGCCCTGTTTGTCCTAACTGGTCAAAGGACAGCCCTCCCACCCTGGGGAGTGCAAGCAAAGTCATCTCCTAATTGGGCAAGAAGGGAAAGGGGAGAAAGGATGACTTGGTGTGACGCAGGCTGTGGGGCTCTACGGAGCTGCTGCAACCACAGGCATCTGCACACGCTTCCTGGAGCCCTCCATGACCTCAAAGCTAGAAGAAAGTGTGGCGAGTCAACTTGTTTAACCCGCTGCTGTGTCATGTCTGTAATGCAGCTGCTGTCCGAAATAGCACAAGCGCTGTAGCTTCATCTAGGGACGGTGGTGGGAACACGGGGAGGAGGGAATCAGATTTCTGGGCACGCCGCTTCAGCGTGTCGCAACGGCACTTCAGCTCCCTGTAGCGTGATTCAACAAAACGGGCTTGCCTGCTTACTGCCAAAGCACTTCTTGGCCAAGGCAGCGGGGGTATGTAATGCTGATGTGACATCTTGGAAATCTGCGTTTTTTTTCCTATCGGAGCTGACGCAGGAGTGACCTTTGCGTGTACAATCTGAGGGATGGGGTACAGTTGTTTAGCACCTCATGCTGAGGGTGCAACTGGGGCTTGTAGGTCCTGCCCCAGTCGGAGGGCTGCGGCAGTCAGCAAAAACTGGCACCACTGCAGCCTGAAAAAGATTAAATTTGATCCCAACTTCTGTAGAGTGATGCAGCAGTCCTGTTGTATGCTTACTCAGACCGCTTGCGTACTGCCAGGGGAAAATGCTCTGATGCATGGGGTGCTGCTGCTACTTATAGCATCAAAAAAAAAAAAAAAAGCCTCTGGTAGTAAGTGTTAGTAGGGCATGGGTTGTGCTGTGCATGGCTAATACAGCTTTGGAGTGTCCATGCTGTGCAAACAGATGAGTAAATGGTTAGGAATATTGCACAACCCCAAACCAATACGATCACCGTTCCTGGAGCGTGTCCTGCAGAAATCAGAGCACTGCTGTGGATGGCTTGAGGTGCCTTTTTGGCGTGCAGGCCACAGCAAAACCTCTTGAAATGAGGGATTGTTTTCAGTGGTAAGCCACGCTCCTGCACATTTTTCCCTCTTGGAGGGTGGCCAGCAGGCATATTAAGCGGTTGGGTCATTTTTCAGGTGTTAACCAAACTTACTTCTCTTATGGGACACTTATTTTTATATTTTCCCCCCCACACCTCGCAGTGGGATGTGAGTCACTAATGTGCTGAGAAAGGGCTTGGAAGGAGGCGTAGCCGTGGCTATAGGGCCATGAAGAACTTGGTTGGTTTGGGCAAGAGGCTTGCAAGAATACCTTTGGGAGGAGTAAAGAAACAAAGGGCACCACTTACTGCAACCCAACCCCTATGCCTGCTTGGCTGGCAGTCGTCTTGTGTCTAAGATCAGCCTGTTTATTCTGCTCCCTCTGCTTGGGGAACTGGGTCTAAGTGGCTGCTCTCACCACAGCCTCTGAAATCCAGAATAACCCATGCCCCCAGCCCTTGGGCTGTTCTCCCTGGTGGGAAGAGAGATAAAAGCTGGGGATTCTGACTTTTCTTTTCTACCTTTTTTTTTCTTATTACCTGAAAATATCTGTCTTCACGTGAGCTTACTCTGTTCTTTCCTAGCTGGTTAAAACCCACAACCTGCTGACCACCAGGAATTACATTTTTGGGTACCATCCACACGGCATCATGGGCTTGGGTGCCTTTTGCAACTTCAGCACAGAAGCCACGGGTGTCAGCCAGAAATTCCCTGGGATCCGACCATACCTTGCGACCCTGGCTGGGAACTTCAGGATGCCCATTTTGAGGGACTACTTAATGTCTGGCGGTAAGTGCAAGAGCACTTTGTTCCTCCTACTCATGCCCTTGCCCCTGAGCTGTCTTCCTCTCTTTCTTTCAAATGAAAAGCTGTGGCAGAAGCTCACGTAACCACTTCTCTCTGGTGGCATCACACAAACGTTGCTTTCATGTAGTTGTCAAGAGGAAGCAGTGAATAAATGTGACTAGTTTGAGCTGCGGGGACTGCTGCTCCTCTGCATTCAACCTTAACTCAAGGGTACTCTTGTCCAAAAGCATAGAAAAGATACCTGGCATCTGTAGTTGTGGGTGTGGAAGATGGAGACACGGAAGCAAGTTGTCCTAGTTATTATTAGAAGCTACTGTTGCATGCAGAAGTTGCACTGACTGAAAATATAAAGTATTCATTAACCTTTGAAATGTGAATACTGTGGCTAGCTCTGCTCCTGGGCTCACTACCCCATGAGCTGTCATGCATCTAGGTCTTACGGTGATGACAGATGCCCTCTTCACCCAACCACAGGTTTAGGTGCCTGCCAGGAGTAAAGAGTCTGGGGTATCGCGTGGTTTCAGCTGTTCAGAAGAGCCCCTTCCCTGAAAAGATGGGTCACAGGGAATAAGCAGTGATGTAAGTTTGCTGAACGACATTAATAGGTCTGTTCTAATGGATTCCGGTATTTTAATGATGGAGGGTTTATAGGTTGTGACTGGGCAGAGGAAGCAGTGTTGACAACCTCAAGAAACAGTGTTCTCTGAGCTTGCTTTTCAGAGTGAGGATGTCTGTTGGTTAGGAAGAGATGAGGGAGTAACACTTAAAGACCATGAATTGAACAGTCCAGTACCCTTTTTGCTGTTCCTGGAACAGATTCACCAATAAATGACATTAAAAACGGGTATCTTAATATAGTGTTTTGGCTGAATCTTGATTCATGGCTGGGGAGAGGATGGGAGTAGCTGTACTTGGCTCTGGCTTGCTAGGTTTGACTGTTTCCAAGATTACTGCCTTAATTTTGTTCAGCCTGGGGAAGAGAAGATTCGGAGGGGACCTTATAGCAGTTTTCCAGTATCTGAAGGGGGCCTACAAGAAGGCTGGAGAGGGACTTTTGACAAGGGCATGTAGTGATAGGATGAGGGGGAATGGCTTCAAACTGGAAGAAGGGAGATTTAGAATAGATGTTAGGAAAAGAAAAATTCATTCTGAGGGTGGTGAGACACTGGAACAAATTGCCTAGGGAGGTTTTTGAGGCCCCATTCCTGGAGGTGTTTAAGGCCGGGTTGGATGGAGCTTGGAGCAACCTGGGCTGGTGGGAGGGGTTGCTCCCCAGGGCGGGGGGTTGGAACGAGATGATCTCTAAGGTTCCTTCCAACTGTAACCATTCTATAATTCTATGAATTTGGTGAGGGAGAAGAAAACTAACTGGATCTGGTGAAACAAAAAATGTGTCTTTCCCTGCTTAGAAAGGGCAGTATCTCAAGCTGGTTTCTATGTCCCTGCATCAGATGTGTGAGGTCCATAATTCCCATAATTTGGGAATGCACAGGACAGCGGTGTGCAAGAAGTTGGGAACTGCTTTCCAGTCTATCATGTCTGTAAACTTGGTTTGTGTGTTCCTTAAGTTTCCACGCAGCATCAGCCTTTCTATATCAAAACCAACCAAAACCCCACATATTCAATCTCCTCAAGAGGACTGGTAGACAAATATTCTGGCCAGCCAGAGCTGCTTCCCTCTTTCTGGAAGGAAGGTGGGAGTAGACAGTAACAGTATCATTGACAGGACTTGCTTGGCTATCCCAGAGCAGTACAGTTAAATCAGTGCGGAAGTTCTGCTTTCTCTGTTCTTGGGATTTAAGCAAGACTGTAGGTGTGATCTCTTGGACAAAGTCAACTTTCTGAAAGCCATTGTTGGTCTTCCTGTACTGGATTTTAAGGGTGTCACTACAAAGGCTTTAATGTCACTTGGGAAGTGTGGAGAGATCCCTCAATCCTTTGTTTTGTGGATGAACCACTACAAGTGAAATCCTAACTAACGTTACCGTACCAATACACATATTTAGCTGGTTTACAACCAACTCTTGCATATTATAATGTTTTATAGCCTACTAGAGATTAGAGGTACAGCAGGGATCCTCTAAGGCATGACGAGATGGCCAGAACATCCTATATACTGTGTAAATGTGCTAAAGAGCACAATTCAGCAATTGCCGCTTGTCTGCATGTCTTGTTGCATTTTCTGGAGGAAGGATTTCAGTGCTGTGAGCAGGCGTAATCTCCTTCTGCCTTACAAGTGTGAAATGGCTGAGCCTAAATCTGTGCTGCCTTGTCAGGCAGGGCTGTGTAGTCAGAGTGAGCCTTGGTGCGGAGAATGGGAGAAGTACGAAGGCTTTTGTCTGTGCTACAGAGCAGCAAGCACAGCCCAAGCCTTCCAAAGGAAACGTGGTCAGGGAGAGATGTAGCTGTGCTGAAAGAAATGAGTTTTTCATCTTCAAATCCAGCTGAACTGTCTCAAGCGAGGTCGGCTCCCCTGTGGTCTGGAGCTGGGATTAGGTGGTGACCTTGATGCCCAGATACACATGAAGGGTTGCCGACTTGCCCTGTGTAATTCCACAGGACCCATTCATCATTTAGTTCTTGGTTTAAGCGATGGCTACCATGAGATGTGCAGAATCAGCTTCTAAAATTAAATTGTGTAATACTGCCCTTCCTAGGGCAATGACCTTGAGTACTCAACGCAGCTCAGACATGCTGTCTGGATGGGAATGTAAATGATGGCATCTCACTTCTCCTGGCCAAAAATGTGAGGCATGAGCAAGCTCTGACAATAACTGTAGGATAAAAGCATGAGTTTCAGGAGCGGAGAATCAAATTTCTTTGCACTTTTAGAGCAATAAAGTAAAAATTAAAGGGTCCCTCTTTCACTGGGCTGAATGGTAGGATCCCTGGAGTGGGGCCTGACGCTTTAGGGCAGGGGTTGCTTTGTAAAGCTGAAGTGCTTTGACTTGCAGTGCAGTCCTGTCCCTTCCAGCATAAGGCAGAGGGAAAGCCCTCCCCAGATATTTGAGTATGGACTTACCTGAGCACTCTGTCCTATACACCTCTTTTCTCCCAGGAGAGCAGAGGATTGCACTCTCACCATGCGAGAGCTTGAGATGTTAATTCAGGAAACATTTTTTTTTAAACTAATCCTTAATAGATCTACCTCTGGAAGGCTTGTCATTTTATTCTTTTTGCATCGCTAAAGCATGCCCCCAAAGGACAACCTATTCCACTACTTAGTTTTGCTGAGGAACGGGTCAAATTTGGACTCCCATGCATCAAAAATAACACAATTGCTTTGCTTCCCCCCTGAGGATAAACCAGCTCCTACTGCAAAGTTTACTTGGAGAGAGGATGTCTTAAATAATTGCCTTTGGCATCACTAAGCGCAGAAGAAAATCCTTGCTGAAGCCTTTTGTGTTAGGGGCAACTTTTTGAGCTAGTGTTGGTGGAGTTTGTCTGTGACCAAGTCTAGTGCTGTCCAGGTCTATCAACTGCTTGTTCAGTTGAGGAACAGGTTGCCTGATAATGCACCCAACCCTATAGGACCACAGGGCATTTGGACAACTCAACTTGCAATCACGGCACAAACTTTTTGCTACAAGCATGGCTGGTGTCTTCAAGATCGTCTTAATCTTGCAGCTTGACCCTTATGTCTGTCTCCTGGGTATGCAGGTATATGTCCTGTGAACCGTGACAGCATTGACTACATCTTATCCAAGAACGGCAGCGGCAATGCCATCATCATTGTGGTCGGAGGGGCAGCGGAGTCCCTGAACTGCACCCCAGGGAAGAACTCTGTGACGCTGAAAAACCGGAAAGGATTTGTGAAACTGGCTCTACGGCATGGGTAAGAGGCAACCTCAATGCCAGAGCAATACCGCCAGCATATGGAAGGTGGTCATCCCCTGAAGCAGCTGACGGATCCTCCTTTCTGCAGTCTTGCTGTGTTGTGTGGATGTGTGCCCAGAGCATCAGATGCATGAGCCTGTCCTCTGGCTCCTGCCCCTGAGCAGGGGACAGGGTAGGACGATGTCTAGGACAGCAGGAGGCTTCTAGGGCTAGGGAGAGGCAGGTGTCAATAACCTGCATGGGGCATCACCTATGCAGCCCCTGCGATCTCCAGGGATCCCATGTGTCTGAAATGGCATGTCCATCAAAAATGAGAGATTTGAGCAACCTGGTCTAGTGGGAGGTGTCCCTGCCTGTGTGTGTGGGGGGGGTGGAACTAGATGATCTTCAAGGTCCCTTCCAACCCAAACCATTTCATGAGATGAGAATACATTGAAGCATATTCAATGTCTGACTGGGTAGTGTTTCATGGGCCCACTGCCCAACAATTCTCTTGCATGCCTTAAAAGTGTATCTACTATATCATGTCAAGTCTGGCTGACTTATGTCACGACCTTGTGCTGCAAAGCTCTGGCCAATAAAATCTGTAAATGTGCAGCCTGAAAGAGTGCACGGCAGCAAGTGTGGTGTATCGACTGCAGACCAGGGGTGCGGGGTCCTAACGTCTTTCTGTCTCTCTAGTGCGGACTTGGTTCCTGTCTACTCCTTTGGGGAGAATGAAGTGTACAAGCAGGTGATCTTCGAGGAGGGCTCCTGGGGAAGATGGGTTCAGAAGAAGTTTCAGAAGCACATTGGCTTTGCTCCATGCATCTTTCATGGCCGTGGTCTCTTCTCTTCCAACACCTGGGGGCTGTTACCTTACTCCAAGCCCATCACTACTGTTGGTAAGGTTTTGGTATAAACATGCTATGTGTTTCTCTAGGTAGTAGCATACTCGAGTCTATGCCTAACTCTTCTCTAGCTTGGTCTTGGAGTATTGACTATAAAACTCTGTTTTCCCTTCTATATAAAACCTCTCAGCACAGTTAAGAATAAACTAGAAGACTTTCCAGAGGCTCCAAGCTTTCCATCATGCTCTACTGCCAGACAGTTTTGCAAATGAGTTTTTTTGGGGGGAAAAAATGCTGTAGCTGCTACCTTCTCTGGTCTTGGATGGCTAAAGTCAGAAGCAGCCTGCCCCCCACGCTTCTAGGACCGGCAGCGTGATGCTGTCCGATAGCTGAGTCTTAAAGCCAACCTTAAAATTTGCTATTGAGTTCTTCCAACTCAAAGCAGCAAGGTTTTGAGATAAAAAAAAAAAGCTTTTTTTTCCTTTGCTTTTGCAATGTGTATGGGGAAATACATGAGAACTGCAGCTTTCAGTCTTGGTTCCTGTTAATTGAGGAGGGGTTTATCACTCTGCTGTAAACAGAAGCAAGTGGAACTTCCCAACCACCTTGCCACAGTAGTGTCTCTGCACTGTGGGCATTTGTGGAGCTAAAACGGCACGCTTGCCCTGGGTATCGCTGCAGATTGCAATGAGGGCCCTGGTAGCGGGATGACTGTGCTTCAGAGCCGAGCAAAACTGGGAGGAATTGGGCAAACCTATGCTATAATAGCAAGCTGTGCTCTGCTGGGGTGAACGTGCTGAACTAGCATAGCTGTGGTTATAGAGGACAAACCTTCAGGCCGTACAGAGCATCCAACCTAACGTGGATATTCCCTTTTTTTCTTTTTTTTAATCAGTTGGGGAGCCCATCACCATCCCCAAAATCGATAATCCATCCCAGAAGGAAGTGGACTTCTACCACAGCATATATGTGGACTCCCTGATCAAACTCTTTGACAAGTATAAGAGCAAATTTGGCCTGCCAGAGACTGAGGTCTTGGAAGTCAACTGAAGGGACTGGCTCAGCAGCACCTCCTTCTCTCAGAATCGGCATGTCTTCTCCAGGAGTCCAAGCTGTCATCGTGTACTTGAAAGCATGTGTGGGTGTATGTGTCTTTGAAAGAAAGTGTTTAAAGTATTGCTAGACCACTTTTAAAAAAATAATAATTAAAAAAAAAAGGCTTTACTTTGGATAAATCCCATTACAAATGTCTTTCTATCCAAAAAAAAAGCACAACTCCCCATTGCTGTGAGGATTTGGATGGGGGAAATGATTGCCTTTGTAATCTGCTATATAATGCCGTTGCATTGCCAGCAGTGGATTAGAAGCATTCCTGCAGCTACTGTACCCACTAGCGCAAGCTATTTTGGGAGAGTAGGATCCATCTGGTTTTCAATCAAAAAAAGCGGCAGGTTGATTTGACCGGGACGGCAGTATTACAGGCATGTTGCCCAAGATCCATGTTGAGACATGCTTACATAGCACAAGAGCGTTCTGCTTTGGAAAAGCCCCTTCTGAAAGCACAAGCAGGCTGCCAAACCCCCTGGTGGGGCACCTGCTGGAGATGGGGCGGGCAACCAAAGGAGAGGAGTCTGGTGGACCTCAACCCTGAGTTCGGTGGATGCTTTGGTGGGTTTAACTTCACCGCTTGTATTTTGAATGTCAGTTTAGAAGTAGGTCTGTCCCAGGTGCTGCTTGCACAGAGGCATGTGGCTGGAAACATGGGACTCCTTCATAGCCATGGAACTCCAAGGACAAGTTCTAGGAGCAGTGGGATGGTGCAATCATGTGGCCCCGGTGTTGCAGACCCTTAGGGTAGCCTGTAGGGGTAAATGCAGTGGGACTATTCATGCAAGTGTTTTGGATCCCAAAAGCATTTGGGGAAAACTAGGAGTAACTTCTGCCCAAAGATGGCTTTTAAATATTCCGTCCAGTGAATGTAAAGGAGTAGCCTTTTCACGCATAGGATCTAAAGTGAGTGGCTTTTTAAGGTGTTTATAAAATGTTTACGTGGATGTTAACACTGCTTGTAGTGAGATTTCTTCAGAGTACAACTTGTTTATGTATAAACCTGAAACATTGCACTACTCGCATGTCTGACCTGCCTTTTCAACGGTTCAGTTGAGTGTATTTTGAGCTCCAAAATGTGCCTTTCTTCCACGCAAGAGGATGGTACTTCACATTCCTGGAATCTTGCCTCTCAAATGTTCATCTGTCATATCTGATAGACTGTTGTATTACAGAGTATCAATTTTTGTACAAATTTCTAGAAATAAACTTGGGCAAAAATAGTGGGCTGCTTTAGTCTCTTCGGCGTTGCAACGGTCTGTGGCTGGGTTCATGGTACCATGATGGTTTGTGGGATTGCAGCTGGGCCTCGGCTTTTGTGGGGAGAAAACAGATCTATTTGTCCAAAAGCAGACCCACACTGATCTGCACTGTCCCTGCATGGGACACCCAGGATAGGTTAAGCAAATCTTTGTGGTTTAAGGGTGGGGTTTTGCCTGTGAGTGTATAAGGCAGCCAACATCGATGGACCTCCTTTACAGAGCAGGTACGGAAAGTTCATGCCCTATTGCTCCTTTCAGCAAACTACTTTGGATTTTGTTGCTGCCTGGCAGATAAAGAGCTGGATTACATCCCTGGTCCTCAAGCTGAGGAAATCCTGCCAGCTCTTGTCAGACCCCCTAGCCTTCTACTGTTGGAGGTGCAAAGTGCTCCAGAAATGGCATGCGTTGCTGTAAAGTTCATGGGGGCTCTTTTAGTAACAAGTGAGGGTTTAGCCTGTTCTCTCCGGCTGGGGCTCGCCTATGAGCTATGGAAGAGGTCCATCAATGCTGGCTGACTTTCACAGGCTGATGCTGCTCCTCTTCAAGGTGAAAGCCAAACTTATTCTTTGTCCTTTTCAGGCTTGGCCAATGGTGGTTGAAAGTCACCTGCTCCAGGAGATAAACCTGGTGTGTTGCTCGCTTCCCTTTTTCCTCACCCCTAGCAGAATCAATGTGGTCCTCTGTTTTCTGCTGGCAAACACTAAGGCTGGGTTTCCAGTGACTTCTCTGGAAATGCACAGCAAGAAAAGCCGTGAATGCTCTGCCCAAACCACTTCTGACAGTTTGTGACCACACAAGTCAGTAGAAACCACCCTTGGCACAAACTGGAGGAGGTCAGTTCTTGCAGAGTTTTTTCCAAGCAGTGTTTTCAATTATCAAGTTTTATATCAAAGCACAGCTGCTGCTTGCAAATTCCCCTAAAGAAATCCCCCTAAAGCAGAGGAGGGAGGGAGTTATTTCAAGTAAGGGTCTATTCCTGCAAAGGACTGCACTAATGAATGCCCTGTAGTTGTCCATACTGCAAGGTGGGACCAGCTCTGCTCAAAACTCTTGGCTGTGCTGGAATTCCCCTTAATTAAGGTCTAACATGACAGGGCCACTGAATATTGTTCTTTTCACCCACTTACCACTAGTCTGTGAAAGGGCAACTTTCCTTGCATCTCTTCTTGTAGTCAAGGTACCAGCCCAGGGCAGGGTAGGCTCATACAAGTTTTAAGCACCCTGCTGAGCTGAGCTTGTGGGCATATGACTCCTTCCAACCTTTTTTCTGCAGTTGGTTTTCCCTTCTCTTGCCAGTCTCGGGAGCGTAGGGGTAAAAGCCTTACCTGAAAATCATCCCTGGCTTGTGGCGTGTTTAATGATTTTGGTTGATTTAGCGAAAGACTCTCTGGGGGTGTCCTGGTATTTTAGGTACCTTCCCCTGCGCCTACATTTGGATTTAGATTAGAGTTTAGATTGGATATTAGGAAAATTTCTTCACCAAAAGGGCTGTCAAGCATTGGAACAGGCTGCCCAGGGACGTGGTGGAGTCGCCGTCCCTGGAGGTGTTTAAAAGATGGGTAGACGTGGTGCTGAGGGACACGGCTTAGTGGTGGGTTTGGCAGTGTTAGGCTAACAGTTGGACTCTTAATGGTCCCTTCCAACCTAAATAATCCTATGATTCTATATGTTTTCCTGCTTATGCCTTTGCCTATATAGCATAGAGGCTTCTTAAGGAGGGGCTGTCTTTGATGTACACAGCATGCAGAACAAAAGACATGGTATTGTAAAATAACCTAAATGTTAATAGAAGTTAAAGTTATCACCTCTGAGTCAGTGGTGACCACGCTACATGTTGCTGGGGCAGTGTCAGGATGGTATCACTACATTCTTCCCTTCTTGTCCAGGGGTCTTCCCTTGGCCATAACAGGTAGTAGGCTCCTGCCCATGGCAGTCCAGCCCTGATAAAGTTGTTCTTACAGTCGTTTTTGAGAAATGGGCATCTTTGCTTTCCTGTGGACCTGTCTTGCCTTTAGCTCAGCAACCTCCCCTTCCTCTGCTGCTATTTAGCTTAATATGAAGTGCATTTGCACTTCTCCAGTGCTTGAAGACCTCCCTGTCCTCCTAATGTTCCTCATTATACCTGCAAGGCTCCTGATAAATCTGTCCCTTTCTCTGTACTGGGCTGTATCAGCCTTTTCTGGTTCCAGTCTTCTTGCACTCTTCTATTTGCTCCCTCCAGTCAGATGCATTTCTCTTCCCTTCTCGCTGGGATTTGGCTCACAAACTTGCCTGTTAAAAAGGGAAGAAAAGTAACTTCGGGCCTTTCAACCTGTTTTTGTACCTGTTTGTGCTTCCTTACAGGCTGGAAGAGGGGACTTTCCACTGTCCCCTCTTCTTCTTCATGCATTTACATAGTTTCTGTCCTGTTTTGTCCCCCTTTGCCTCAAATCAGAGCTCTCCCTCCGGCAAACAGAACTGAAGCAAAAGGCTACATGACTGAATTTATGGAAAAAGCATGGCAGTTGGGTGCAGGCCACCTGCAATGATTTATTCCTTCCTCAACTGCCAGCCATAGGGCATCCTGACCACGTTACATGGGTTTACTTAGCTGCTTTTTCCCTATCTGTGAAGCAGGGCAGCAATATTTTTTATACCACCAGCACAGAATCATAGAATGGTTTAGGTTGGAAGGGACCTGTACTCGGCACTGGTGAGGCCCCGCCTCGAGTGCTGTGTTCAGTTTTGGGCCCCTCACTACAAGAAGGACATTGAGGTGTTGGAGCGTGTCCAGAGAAGGGCTACAAAGCTGGTAAGGGGTCTGGAGGACAAATCTTACAAGGAACGACTGAGGGAACTGGGGTTGTTCAGCCTGGAGAAGAGGAGGCTGAGGGGAGACCTTATCACCCTCTACAACTGCCTTAAAGGAGGTTGTAGAGAGGTGGGGGCTGACCTCTTCTCCCGGGTGACAAGTGATAGGACGAGAGGAAATGGGTTTAAGTTATGTCAGGGGAGGTTTAGATTGGATATTAGGAAACATTTTTTCACGGAAAGGGTTATTAAACATTGGAAGAGGCTGCCCAGGGAGGTGGTGGATTCACCATCTCTGGAGGTGTTTAAAAAAAGGGCAGATGTGGTACTTAGGGACATGGTTTAGAAGTGGTTTTGTCAGGTTAGGTGAATGGTTGGACTTGATGATCTTAAAGGTCCCTTCCAACCTCAGCAATTCTATGATTCTATGACCTTGAAGATCATCTAGTTCCAACCCTCCTGCCATGGGCAGTGACACCTCCTACCAGACCAGGTTGCTCAAAGCCCCATCCAGCCTGGCCTTGTCATGAGGTGGGACGTCACCAGCTTGCTTTGACACCCTCGTTAATTAAAGTAGTATAAGCAGAATAGTGCGTGCACAGCTTTTTTTTTTTTTTGATTCAGTCTGGAAGCAGAGCAGAGTCTAATGAAAGAAGTGGAAAAAAGAAAAAAGAGAGGACATGCTGCCCTCGTGAGGCGCCTGTCAGTAACTCCATGATAAGAAAAAAAAGTATTTTGGGGAAATGCCAGGTAGCAATGTTGAGAAACCACCAACCCAGACTGGAACAGCCTTGCACGAGGCGGAGGCAGAGAGCAGAAATGGATGCCTTACCCTCTGGAGAAATATTTTGTCGATTTATCCCAAGCAGCCTTACCACATGGAATAACAAATGAATTTCTCCACTGCAAATCCTTCTAGGCTTCGCGCTGCAAAGTGATCCCCAGGAAAATGTTGTTATTTGGCAATACCTCAGTTAAATGAAGTTTTTCCTTCTAAAGAAAAATCTGGACAATCACAAAAATGGGCAATTTCCTGGCTACTTCTGCCAGGGGCTCAGGGGACCAACTTTTACAGCTGAATGGGCAGGAAGAAAAATGCCAATGCAGAGCTTTCTCTACTCTGCTTTGTGGTTATGCTTTCTTCCTCTGGGCTGGGGGACTTGAGGGTGAGGATGTTTTAACAGGCTGTAAGAGAAGCCTGGTGGGAATTTGAACTCCATCCATGGTTTGATCATTTACCGGTTCCCTGGTTTCTCCCAGGTCTGATCCACCTTTGCCAGCTGATCACACATCGGGAGGTTTTCCCCAAATAGTTCCTGGCTTTGCTCTGTGCTTTCTGTTGTGCTTTGATCGAGGTTACACAGTGCAGGGTGGCCCTCCCATCATGGCTGACTGAGCCAAATATTGGCCTCTGTGCCGAAATCTCATATTCCCATTGCGTGGCATCCCCAAATCACTCTTAGTGTTGGTGTCTTAATACAAACATTGCTGTCTCATAACCTTCTCCAAGTTAGGCATCAGAAAGAACTGGGCTGACATTTATTTCTGTTCTCCCACCCTGAGAGCACGAGTTTTGTGGAAACTAGCTCAGTTCTCCAAATATTACGTTCTCTGACTAAAGTTTGCCACAGACACCAATAGCTGCCACCAAGCTGCTGCCAGTTTTCTCTACTGTCAGATGAGCTTTTCCACCTAAGGCCATAATGCCAACAGAGCATGAAGAGCTATCGACCTCCATGCTCACCGCAGGTTTATCCATGATCAAGTGACTGGGCTGCTGAATGTCTTGAGATGGGTCTTGTTCAATGAGTACCAAGAGGGTTAGAAAGCAGCGTATAGCTGTCACAGAATCCCAGAATCCCAGACTGGTGAGGGTCAGAAGGGACCTCTGGAGCTCACCCCGTCCAAGCCCCTGCCACAGCAGGGTCACCTCCAGCAGTGGCACAGGACGGCGTCCAGGCGGGTTTGGGATGGCTCCAGAGTGGGAGACTCCCCCACCTCTCTGGGCAGCTGTGCCACTGCTCTGCCACCCGCACAGGAAAGAAGTTCCTCCTCAGGTTGAGATGGAACTTCCTATGTTCAAGTTTGTGCCCGTTCCCTCTTGTCCTGTCACTGGGCACCACTGAAAAAAAGACTGTTCCCATCCCCCTGGCACCCTCCTCTTAAGTATTTATAAGCATTGATAAGATCCCCCCTCAGTCTTCTTTTCTCCAGACTAAAAAGCCCCAAGGCCCTCAGCCTTTCCTCCTGTGTGACCGGTTGGAGGTAGTGGTTGGCAGATATCTCATCAAATAGGTTGTACAGCAGCAGCAACCATAATACCCATCCACTCTCCTTCCTTGTCATGTCAGAGGGCCTGGATGTCCCTTCCAATAAATTCTTTCTAAATGGATGTACAGGTTTCATCGGAGGATAGTCAGTCAAAATGTTATGACCTACAAATGATACCTGATAAGTCAAAGATCAAGAAGGTCTTGATGGCTTGGTATAATGGCATTATACTGTCCTGGAAGGGCTTATAGCTGATGAGAGTACAAGGTTTTGGTGCAAATGCTGCCCTGGGGAGGCTTCACAGCCAGTGGGCTCCCAGCCAATGTGCATATTGACCTTTTTTTTTTCTCCTTAGCTTTCATACTCATTAATGGATCATCCTGCAGAAGTTTTCCATTCAAAAGGCCTTAAGGAGCTCTATAAATATTCCACAGAAGGATTTACTTTGCCCATTGGTGAAATGCAACTACCTCTGGGGTGGAAAGTACAACCATCAACAAGGCCAAGTGCAAGGTCCTACATCTTGGTCGGGGCAATCCCAAGCACAAATACAGGCTTGGCGGGGAATGGCTGGAGAGCAGCCCTGGGGAGAAGGACCTGGGGGTGCTGATTGACGAGATGCTTGACATGAGCCAGCAATGTGCGATCGCAGCCCAGAAGGCCAACCGTATCCTGGGCTGCATCAAAAGAAGTGTGGCCAGCAGGGCGAGGGAGGGGATTCGGCCCCTCTACTCCGCTCTCGTGACACCCCACCTGGAGTACTGCATCCAGCTGTGGAGTCCCCAGCATAAGAAGGACATGGACCTGCTGGAGCGTGTCCAGAGGAGAGCCACGAGGATGATCAGAGGGCTGGAGCACCTCTCCTATGAGGAGAGGCTGAGAGAGTTGGGGCTGCTCAGCCTGGAGAAGAGAAGGCTCCGGGGAGATCTTATTGCGGCCTTCCAGTGCCTAAAGGGGGCCTACAGGAGAGCTGGGGAAGGACTTTTTACAAGGGCATGTAGTGATAGGACGAGGGGGAACGGCTTTAAGCTGGAAGAGGGCAGGTTTAGATTAAACATTAGGAAGAAGTTTTTCACTTTAAGGGTAGTAAGGCACTGGAACAGGTTGCCCAGAGAGGTTGTTGAGGCCCCGTCCCTGGAGGTGTCCAAGGCCAGGCTGGATGTGGCCTTGGGCAACCTGGGCTGGTGGGAGGTGTTCCTGCCTATGGCAGGGGGGTTGGAACTTGATGATCTTCAAGGTCCCTTCCAACCTAAACCATTCTATGATTCTATGATTACACATCAGATGAGGTGAGGAAATCAAAATACCACCTCTACAAGACGCAAATGCAGGTGCAGTAAAGGGAGGGACTTTAACTCAAGCAGAATTCAGGGATAAATTTCCTTCAGGGACTTCTGGCAATGTGGCAGGGCATATTTCATGACCATACCTGTACAGGACCTTGGGATTTTTGCATCTTGCTTGGAAGACAGTCCTTGCAGCAGCTTGCAGACCCAGTACGTATTCAGTGGTGAACCACCAGCCTTTGGCCTTGATATATGGTACACTGAAATCAGCAAACATCTTCTGCTCAATTTACATGGACTTTCAATGTAGTCTCAAGTGAGTGACTCAGGAACGGCCACTTTGAGGCAGGTGGGGATGAGGGACCCCATGTGCTCAGAGTCACTGAGCTGCTTTGGTGTGGATGGTCCTGTGCAGATTCAGTGTCTTGTGAGGAAGCAGAAAGCTGTAGCTGATTTAATTTCTCTGACACAAGATGCTTTAGTGGCTGATCTGAGGTTGTAGAATTACTTTCAGAGCAAAGAAGTTGCTTGTTGTCAGTTCCTTCTCCAGAGCAATCACTTGTCTTCCTTTGAAGTCAGATACACTGAAATTTTACATTAAAGAATAATGATCCCAAGGGGAGATAGTGTTTGAGCTATTTCTGAGCCGTACACTTAAGCTATCAGAGGCTCACACTTCAGCTCTGTGTATGATCTTATAACAGTTTTTCCAATTTCTTTTCCAACTCCTATAATTTAAAAAAACAAAACAACAACCCACAGAAGAGGTATGTAGACATGATGTCATCAGTCCAAGAATCATAGAATCATAGAATCATAGAATGGTTTAGGTTGGAAGGGACCTTGAAGATCATCGAGTTCCAACCCCCCGCCACAGGCAGGGATACCTCTCACTAGAGGCATCATCACCAAGAAGCATCATCAACAGGAGACAAAGCATGTGTGTTAGGACAGGGAGTTTCAGAGATGGCCCAGTTTTATCAGCACACCCCTAGGACAGTCCCCAGAATGATCGATGCTGTAGTACATAAGCTAAGACGTGTAACATTTATATCTGGTGTAATCCCAAAGCAGGGGGCACTGATATGGCCTTCTCCTATCACCAGCTGAAAACTCTGGGAAAAAAATCGTGGAAAATCATAGAATGGTTAGAGTTGGAAGGGACCTTAAAGATCACCTCATTTCAACCCCCCTGCCATGGGCAGGGACCCCTCCCACCAGCCCAGGGTGCTCCCAGCCCCGTCCAACCCGGCCTTGAACACCTCCAGGGATGGGGCAGCCACAGCTTCTTTGGGCAACCTGGGACAGGGGCTCATCACCCTCACAGTCAAGAATTTCTTCCTAATATCTAATCTAAATCTCCCCCCTTCCCGTTTGAAGCCATTCCCCCTCGTCCTATGGCTCCACTGCCTGATAAAGAGTCCCCCCCCAGCTCTCCTGGAGCCCCTTTAGGCACTGGAAGGGGCTCTAAGGTCTCCATGGAGCCTTCTCTTCTCCAGGCTGAACACCCCTAACTCTCTCAGCCTGTCCTCCCAGCAGAGGGGCTCCAGCCCTCCTTTTTTTTTTTTCCTGCTCTGCTGTTTATTTCACGATGTTAATTGTCTGTACGGATAAATAAATCTGTTCAGCTGCCTCTCTTCACTTACCAAGCAAGTTGAGTAATCATGTATATTTGTACAGCATCTTCCATCCTGGAGCCCATTTAATGACCTGGAGTTTTGGTTTTATATCTGATCCAAAATAGCATTTTCCCAACTATGCTGCAACAGCAATTCAGAAAGTAAAACAGCACCTTGCCAAGCCTTGATTAAGCAGGATGCAAACACTCCCTCACTCAAAGCTCATGTGTAGTCCCCACAAAGCCAAAAATCTCCTGTGTTTAATGCAGATGTGTCCCTGAGCAAGCACACTGCGGGCTTTAATCCCAAAGGCCATTTCCACGAGGCCTTTTAAAACATCCTCATCCCAAACTATCTTGGCCTGATTCTACCTCGCTTGTGAAACCCGGTAAGGTCACAGCATGACTTCGTGTGGCAGCAATTCTCTTTTACCACACTCAAAACATAAGGCATCAAGAAATGGCTCACGTTGTTTCCAAACCGAGAAGTTTTTTGTGAGGTTCTTTGAACGTTTATTGAACTCGTTAAACTTTTCCCTGGTAAAAGCTTTTCTTTATGGCCACAGTGATGAGGTAATAACATCCTTCTGAAGGCAGTTTTTACAGCCCCCTGCCACTTGACCCCCCTCCAGCTCTTTTGGACAATAAGCTTTTGTTTGGATTTTTCAACAAGCTAATTCAAACAACTTCTAAACTAATTGGCAGCCCTCTCCAGGAGTAAACATGCTGAAATATCTTTTCCTAAAAAAAAAAAGCCGAGGTTCACATACTCAGGTTACACTATAACCAGTGGGTGAGATTCCTGTAGCAGAACTGAGTGCAATATCCCTAAAGTTGGCCGGTATCTTGGATCTATGCATCCGCCATTCCCTGATAATAAGGCAAATAACAACAGACTTTAAAGGCAGGAGAAAAAAAGAAAATAATTGGATTTGCTGTTAAAGAAAAACTTTCTGGGATAGTTAAGAAGGTTGGAACAGATTGACTCCATATGATTCTATCACAGATTGATGAGAAAAGGTTGAAAAAAACTGTGTCAGGGCTAATTCAGGTACAACTACCGCTGCAGCATTCATCGCTGAACTGAGTTGCATCAGGATGCCTTGACCATTTGGTGAACCTCATCCCAAGCCAGCATGACTTGATGAGGGGTTTTTTTTTTGCAAACCCTCACCATAAGCTTGATTAAAAACCCACCAAAAATACTTAAAAGTAATCTGTTGACTTCAGGGGATTTGCCATCAGCCTGTCTCGGTCGGATGACTTCAGTCTACCAACACGTTTCTCAAGCTACTGAGAAAAACCAGCAAAACAAACAACACCCTTTCCCCCAGACCACAATGTTTTAGTAAATTGAAGGCTTCAAAGAAATAATACGTGCGCGGTTTTAAAGCAATATGGTTTAAAGCAATAAGTGTTTTCCCAGAAATTACGTCTGTTTTATGGGCTGTTGCTCCATATTTTGCAATTGTGCTGCGAAGACTCTGACGAGGGATGAGCTCAGGTGCCGAACGCTAAAGTCCACATAGCAAAAAGATGCCCTGTGCCTAAAGAAATTACCAAAATTACCAGTTACTTCTTGTACAACCTAGTGGGTATGGGAATAAAGCTGGTTTGTACAGGCTGATGTGGGCATCCCCTTGTTCCGAGACAGTGCTGCTGTTCTCCTTCATGACTCTATCTCATTTAATATTTTTTTTCACCTATCTCATTTAAAATACATATTTGAGTCTGAGAAGAAAGTTTTTCCATGAAAATAATAGCTCTTCTAAGCACCAGGGTAATAATAGATATTCTAAGCATCATTTGCACTCCAAAGCACCAGGAATCCCCTTCCATGTCCTCCACGGAAATTGTCTAATGGTTGTGATCTCGCTTGAAGACGTCTTCTACTGAACGGGGATCTTCTCTGTGCGCATAATGTGACCAGGACAGCTTGACGGTGAGTCAAAAATACAGTGAAGTCTCTCTATCTGAGTTAGAGTTTATATTGGGACACTCAGGAAACTTACGATAAAGTAATTAAATCACTTAACAAAACTATTTATGCAGCTGACAGCAGTGGTGAGGAGCAAACGGTTGCCAATTTACCTGCAAATTAATAAACTCCCCTTGGAGTTTAATGTGGTATAACTTGAGCACAGGTTTTCTCACCTTTTTCTGAATATCGTCATGTGGACCAGTACTTTTATAGTCCCAGCTCATATCTTAATGGCTCTTCAGCTGATGCTCGCAGAAATATATTGTT
The DNA here is from genome assembly GCA_017639485.1 of Pluvialis apricaria. Classification (NCBI taxonomy): domain Eukaryota; kingdom Metazoa; phylum Chordata; class Aves; order Charadriiformes; family Charadriidae; genus Pluvialis; species Pluvialis apricaria. Next base: position 3,444,008 of record CM030007.1, read on the forward strand.
TTTAATTCAAAACCAAGGGCATTTATAGCAAAAAGGTCTGACCTTTATTGTGCTTTTCACTGCGATATATTGCATAGGGATGACTGGAAAGTCTTAGGGAGCTGCAAGTGTCTTACGGCACTTTAAAACAACCTCTGGGGATAGAGCAAACATATACGCGTGCAACTAGGAAGAGTCAGAAATACCTTGGACATAAAATGGACCAGAGTTTAGCGCCCACAAAGCCAGTCTCTTATGTAAGTCTCTGTTGCTTGAGCTTGATGTCTCCAAAAGCAAAGCTAAACAAACTCGTTTAACCCTACATCTCCGGCTGTAAATTGCATTATTTAATAGGCATTCAGTGGCAAAACTTTTTCCTCTTCTTTAAATAGCATACAAACTTGAAGTATTTTGCTCTGTGCTTGGAATCCTTCCATCCATCAGTGAAATATGTTCGCTCATTTGAGCGATTTTGCAATGATCTCATACCCCAATAAGAAATATATTTGACCCGATCTGTGTCCAGAAGTAGGAACTATTGTTAGCCACAAGACCATTACTTCCTTTCCCAAAGCTTCTAGCATGCCAAAACTTGCAATAAAGTCTTTTAAATAATCTCCGTAATGACCTGCAGGCAGCCTCTCTCCACCACATGTCATCTGAAAGGACACTAGCCCTTGTGCCTCAAATCCAGTGCCACCAAGCTAAAAGAGCACTGATATAGTAGTGCTTCAAGAAATGGCACTTAAGTTTTCAGACAACATTTCTGAAAATTCTGAAGTGGTACTTTATCCAGCTTTCTCCAAGGGTTTTTCAAAAATATGCTTTATTCTGCAAGACGTTTTACTCTATTTTGTTAAAATTGCATTTTAAAATTCTATTAATACGAATTGTCATTATTTTCTGGCCTTGCTTTCCAAAAAAACATCCACAAGAAACTGCTCCTGGCTTTCCATAAGGTCAAAGTGAGGAGCTGCCAGTGTATTTGAACCACATGTGAACAGAAGACCTGCTCAGTAAACAGATGATGGTTTTTAAAACTCCTTTTTTTTCCTGTTTGCCTGTTGGATTCACTCGAAAAAAACTGAAGATCATAGAATCATAGAATCACAGAATGGTTTAGGTTGGAAGGGACCTTAAATATCATCTAGTTCCAACCCCCTGCCCTGGGCAGGGACCCCTCCCACCAGCCCAGGGTGCTCCCAGCCCCGTCCAACCCGGCCTTGGACACCTCCAGGGATGGGGCAGCCACAGCTTCTCGGGGCAGCCTGCGCCAGGGGCTCACCGCCCGCACAGGCAACAATTTCTTCCCAATATCTAATCTCAATCTTCCCTCTTTCCCTTTAAAACTGTTTCCCCTCATCATATAACTCCCCTCCCTGATCAAAAGTCCCTCCCCAGCTCTCCTGGAGCCCCTTTAGGCACTGGAAGGGGCTCTGAGGTCTCCGCGGAGCCTTCTCCTCTCCAGGCTGAACCCCCCCTCTCCCCGCCTGTCCTCCCCGCAGAGGGGCTCAGCCCTTGCAGCATCTCCGGGCCCTCCTCTGGCCCCGCTCCCCCAGGGCCGTGTCTCTGCTGTGCTGAGCCCCCGAGCTGGAGGCAGCGCTGCAGGGGGGGCTCCCCAGAGCGCAGCAGAGGGGCACAGTCCCCCCTCACCCCGCTGGCCACGCTGCTGGGGATGCAGCCCGGGGTGCCGGGGGCTCGCTGGGCTGCCAGTGCACGTTGCCGGCTCATGGCCAGCTTTTCATCCCCAAGGCCTTCTCCTCAGGACTGCTCTCAATGCCTCCATCCCCAGCCTGTATGGATACTGGGGGTTGCCCCGACCGAGGTGAAGGATCCTGCAGTTGGCCTTGATGAACCTCATGAGGTTCACACGGGTCCACTTTTCAAGCCTGTCCAGGTCCCTCTGGATGGCATTCCGTCCCTCCAGCACATGGATTGCTCTGCTCAGCTCGGGCAGATGGGCAGGTGATGGTGGTGGGAGCACTGCATGCATCTGTGCACTTGCTGCAGCCACGGGAATTTCATCTTTTATGATAATCAGCCGCAGGAACATCCACTGGGATGTAACAAAGATCAGGCTGTGATCTTCAAAATGATACAGACAGATAACGCCGCCGTTTTTATGTGGCTAAAAAATTCATATGACAATTTCTTGGGGCGTCAGTAAATGACATAGGGTCCTACATAATGCCATGTATGCAGCGGAGATTGGCAGAACTGCTCCAGCATTACTACTCTGGGTGACTCTTCAGAAACCGGGGATAAAAGAAGCCACAGTCCTCCCCAGCTGCCGCTTGCAAATACTCTGGTTAAAATAACCCAGCAATCCTTATTAATTAACTCATTATTTTAAGTCCAAAAGGGATGATTATTTTATTTGAATTCCGGCACAATCTGGGTTATTAAATGACTCTCATCGTGTTGAACGGTGACTGTGGTGAACTCTGCAAGGGACAGACTTAACCTCTGAAAGCTGATGAAAATCAAATGTAAGACTGAAACCTTATCCCCAGAAACTCCTCATTTTATAATGCTCTTGTAAACAGTTCCTTGCCACGCTAAGATAGCAAAAAGCAAAGATAAGGCTGAAATTTAGCATACGAGGCCAAAACCTCAGCTAGCATGAGCTGGAAATCTGCAGGGACTTCTTTGGAGCTACATCAGTTCCACTGCTATAAAATCGTTAATGAATTAACATGGGATTTGGGGTCATATTTGAATTTTCCTCAGGGGGAATTTTTGCTTTTTAGTCCTTGAATTATGGGTTAGAGCTCAGTGTACATTAAGCAGCAAATTAAATGCAATCTCCATATATAGGGCATGTGAGCTGCTATGTTAAGTAACTCATTTGACTTTTCTAAACATCAGTATTTTAAGAAAGTTTTGAGATAGTCATCTGCTTCTGTGGAAGTGAAGAAAAATGGGTAAATCCTGCTTACAGTAGTGTCGTATGGACTTTAAATTCACCAAATCAGCATAAGCTGGTCCCAGAATAGTCACATATCACCCAAGGACTGATTTATTATTTTTTTAAATCCTTTGATATTTGGGGCAAACAAGCAGGGGCATGTTCACGCTGCTTCCATAACCTGTTTGTAGTGATTTACCTCAGAAATAACTCTGTTCTTGCAATGATGATCCTCTTTAGATTTATATGTAGTTCTGAGCAAGAACTAGTTTGCTCGGTGGAGGAAGCATATCTAACTGGTTTCAAATTCAGAAAGCATTACCAAATCTCTTGATTTTATGATCATTTTTGTCATGCCAAAAGCATTTTTCAGCCCTTGAATAAAGACTGGTTGAAAAAAAAAACCAGCCCAGATTTCATTTTAAACAGCAAGTTTTGATGCTCCAAGGAGAAGATGGAAAGTTCAAAAGCGAGGAGCACAGGCATTGGAATGAACCAGAAACCAGGAGGTGAATCAAACTGATACAACAGGTCCAAAATTACTATGTTTGAACCTTCTGGTCTCTGCAACGTGGCTCAGGAGTCTGCATGCTTGAAAATAGCGCACTTTCCTACTGAAAATACTGAAATAGTAGGGTTTTTTCTTTGTCAGAAGAAAAAAAAAATGGAGGTGCAGTGGTTCCCAGAGGATCTTCCAAAAAAAGGCCGCTGTTTTGAAATAATTTTCCTGATCAGAAACAGCAACATCCAGAACTCAAACACAGCTCCAAGCTCATGGTGCCCAAAACTTAAGCTTGAGGTATCGAATTTATTGGGCACCCACATGTAGAATCAGACAATTTGGTCAGAAAAGTCCACGCCGACATGTCCCTATGTTGTAAACCAGGGAATTACCGAGGGAAAAATTTTGGCAGCTCCGTTTTCAACTCCTAGGAAGTACTTTGGGGAAAGGCAGACCACGGCGAGCGGCTGCAATGGAAGGAGGAGGATGGAAGAGGATGAATTCTGCAAGGATGGCCATTGAACTCAGGAAAACTTAACATTCCACTCCACTTTTCATTAATCTTCCTCTTTTTTTTTTTTATTTTTAATGAGTTCACCGTTGAATACCCAAGACCAAAATGCATGCTAAAGACAACGCTGGTACAACGCACACCAACGTAGCATGAATATTGCAAAACCATGAGTACTGCAGGTGAATGAAGGCTTGGTGGGCTTCCAGGGGGGAAGGTTTCCATGGTGCGGGAGCTACATGGGGCTGAGGACAGGAGGACAGGAGGAGAAGAGAGGAGGAGAGGAGGAGAGTAGGACAGGAGAACAGGAGGACAGGACTTTCCAGCACTGCATGTCATGCTCAACCCTTCCAGAGCCGCCTGACCCGGCGGGAACAGGCATTTCCAGTGCCGCGGCGCATGTCAGGGACAGGCGTTCCCAGTGCTGCTGCCGGGGCGGTGGGACGGGCATTCTCGGTTGTGTGGGGACGGGTGTTTCGGCACAGCCTGTGCCGGTCCCTGGCAGTGCAATGGGGACAAGTGTCTCCAGTGTGGCTGCCTATGCCGGGCAGGCACTGCAGGGTGCCATGGGGACAGGTGGCCCCAGTGGGGCACGGGGACAGGACTGGCACTCCTGGTGCTGCCCGGTAGGTGAGGATGGTGCTGCCCTGGTGGGCATGGTTCTTCTGGTCAGCATGGAGGTCTCCTGGGTGGGGTGGGTTGGAGGTAGGTGCTGGGGGGATGGCTGTGTTGGGCCTCATTGTCTGTTAGCATCAGTGTTGGCCTGATGTGGTGTGGGCTGGTGGGATGTGGGATGGGTTGGTGCAGTGTGGGATGGGTTGGCATGATGTTATGGGGCAGGTCGGCCTGTTATAGGGCAGACTGGTCTTTTGTGGGGCAGGCTGACATGATATGGGGCAGGTTATCTTCTGGGGGGCAGCCTGGTGTGATGTGGGATGGCTTGACATGGTGTGGGATCAGGTGGTGTGGTGTTGGGTTGAGTTGGTTGGCATCATGTTATGGAGCAGGTTGGCCTGTTATGGGGCAGACTGGTCTTTTGTGGGGCAGGCTGACATGATGTGGGGTAGGTTGGCCTGTTATGGGGCAGGTTGTCTTCTGTGGGGCAGGCTGGTGTGATGCGGGATGGGTTGGCACGGTGCGGGATGGGTTGGTGTGGTGTTGGGTTGGTGTAGTGTTGGGTTGGTTGGCATGATGTTATGGGGCAGGTTGGCCTGTTATGGGGCAGACTGGTCTTTTGTGGGGCAGGGTAACATGATGTGGGGCAGGTTGGTCTTTTATGGGGCAGGTTGTCTTCTGTGGGGCAGGCTGGTGTGATGCGGGATGGGTTGGTGTGCTGTTGGGTTGGTTGGCATGATGTTATGGGGCAGGTTGACACGTTATGGTGCAGACTGGTCTTTTGTGGGGCAGGCTAACATGATGGGGGTTGGACTAGATGATCTCCAGAGGTCCCTTCTAACCCTGACCGTTCTGTGATTCTGTGATGCGGGGCAGGTTGGCACGTTGTGGGGCAGGCTGGTGTGATGCGGGGCAGGTTGGCACGTTGTGGGGCAGGCTGGTGTGATGCGGGGCAGGTTGGCTTGTTGCGGAGCAGGTCGGTCTGTCGTGGGGCAGGCTGGCGCGGTGTGGGATGGGTTGGTGTGGTGTTGGGTTGGCTGGCACGATGTTACGGAGCAGGCTGGTCTTTTGTGGGGCTGGCTGAGGTGAGGTGGGGCAGGTCGGTCTGTCGTGGTGGGGCAGGTCGGTCTGTCGTGGTGGGGCAGGTAGGTGCGATGTGGGGCGGGTTTGTCTGCTGTAGGGCACGTTGGTGGGATGTGGGGCAGGTGGAGGGGATGTGGGGCAGGCGGGCCTGTTGTGGGCCCGGTCCTTGTGCCACCGCCATCCTCAGCCAGGCCCGGGCCGCGGGGAAGTGGGCCCAGGCCGCTCCTCGTTGCCATGGCGACACCGCCCCTCCTTCCCCCCCCCCCCCCCCCCCCGCGCACCCACCCAGCAAAATATTTTCGTCCCACCACGTGATGAAAACATCTCCCCCCCCCCCACGTGACGGAGGGCGAGCGATGTCAATCCAAACCGCTTCCCTCCAATCATCCGCCGCTCCTTCGGGCGCCGCCCCGCCTTCCGGAAGTCGGCGCTCCAATCGGCGCCGGCTCCCGTTCCAACAGTTTGACAGAGGCCGCGGAGAGGGGCGTTGATTGGCGTTGCTTTCGGCCAGTAGCGTCTCACAGAGGCAGCCGGGCTCCCGCCTCGGTAGAGCGCGGGCCAATGAGCGGGCGGGACGCTCCTTCCCTCCCGCCCCCCCGCGCCACCGCCCGCCCCCCAGCACTGCGGTAATATGGCTCCGTAGCGAGCGGCCCGGGCCGGTGCTGCTGCCGCCATTAACCCCTGGGTGCCCGGCGGCGGTGGCGGCGGCGGCGCGGGGGGAGCGGCCCGCGGGGCTCATGCCCAGGCCCTGCAGCCGTTGCTCGGCCGTTGCCCTGCCGTGAGGATGAGCTCGGCCGCCGGCCCCGCCGCCTTACCCCCGGGCTCCGCCACCCGGGCCTTGCATGTGGAGCTGCCCTCGCAGCAGGTACGGCGGGCCTCGGGGAAGGAGGGGGGCCCGGAGGCGGCCCTCAGCTGCGGGGGGTGCTTCCTGAGGTGAATGGGGGGTGCTCTGAGGGGTGGGCTGCTCTGAGGTGAAGGGAAGCTGCTCCTGAGGTGAATGGTGGGTGCTCCCTGAGGTGTGAGGTGCCCTGAGGTGAAGGGGGGGGTGTTCCCCGAGCTATGGGGTGCCCTGAGGTGAAAGGGGGATGCTCCTTGAGGTGTGGGGTGCCCTGAGGTGAAGGGGGGGTGGTTCCCCGAGCTATGGGGTGCCCTGAGGTGAAAGGGGGGTGCTCCCTGAGGTCAATGGGGGGTGCTCTGAGATGGGGGGTGCTCTGAGGTGAAGGGAGGCTGCTCCTGAGGTGAATGGGGGCTGCTCCCTGGGGTGTGGGGTGCCCTGAGATGAAGGGGGAGTGCTCCCTGAGGTGAATGGGGGGGTGCTCTGAAGTGAAGGGGAGTTGGTTCCCCGAGCTATGGGGTGCCCTGAGATGAAGGGGGCGATGCTCCTTGAGGTGTGGGGTGTACTGAGGTGTAGGGGGGTGGTTCCCCAAGCTATGGGGTGCCCTGAGGTGAAAGGGGGATGCTCCCTGAGGTGTGGGGGGCCCTGAGGTAAAGGAGGGGTTTCTCGAGTTACGGGGATACCTGAGGCTGTCGCTGGGCTGATGGAAGCCGGGTCTCTGAGACAAGGGGGTTTTGAGCACTCTTCTCTTGGGCTGGTAGGAAGATGAAAGGGTGAGGTCCCCTTTGCGTGGGGGCAGGGGCCTGTGCCCCTCTCCTGCCTGTACTGAAGAGTCAATGGAGGGTCCCTCTCCCTGAGAGGCTGCTTCTGTGCCCGTAGAGGTGCTGGATGCAAACTAAAGCTGGCAGTTGCAGCACAGATAACACCCAGATAAACTTGCTTGTAGCTTGGACCACTGATGGGGTGGGAGCAGCTGGGGTGCCCCCTCCTCTCCCACTGTGTCTCATAACAGAGCGGGGGGGCTGAGCATGGATAAAACATACCGTGTATTCTGAAAAGTGGTGAAGCGTTCCCTCCCCATCACATCCTTCCTTCAGCTAACTCTGTTTTTCCTGTTTGCTGATAGTTGGCTTTTGGTTTACTGGGCAACCGTCCCACGTTTTAATTTCGGAGAGCATTAGGAGCAAGGTTAAGTGAGGAAGTCTAGGCTCTGCACGAGAGTTTAGCAATCTATCAAACTAAGTCTGTGCCCTTTCCCCTCTTGCACGCAGTGACTTCTATTGTATGGGAGCTTAAGCAGTAGTGGTGGAGGGGGCAATAATTACTTAGCAAAAGCATGCTTTTCTTTAGAAGTACTGGAGGGTGTGAGTCTGCACTTGAAGTTCTGGTTCATTGCCTCAGTGCAGTCGATCTTATTAAGAAGTAGACACACGCTCTGAGTTCTTTGAGCTACGTGTTACCAGGTGTGAAAATGAAGAGTTACTAGAGAAAAATCAATAGATGTTAACTTGAATTGAAGATATAACTGCTCCTTGGATAAACATGATTTACCAGGCATCCATGTAGGGGCAAAGGGAAGGACTGGAGGTGGCTCTTGGCCACCGGAGCCATGTAAGTATTGACCCTAATTTGAGAGCAAGTACTTATTGTAAAATGTGGGCCTGTTCTGTGTTAATGAACTTAAACATGAGCACTCCTTTGGGTGAGCTTTACAGGGAGCAGTGGATTGTTCAGGAGACGAAGTATGGCCTTCTCCCTGCTGAATTTATGGTTGTATTCTTTCCCAGACTTGTGCAAGAACCAAGTGCACGCTGCAGGGAGAAGCCTTAGTTATTAGTCATTGGACTTCATTTGTGAAAGTGAGACCAAAACACAGTCTTTTTTTTCTAGGAGCAGAAGCTTTTGTAGGAGCAGAAACTGAATCATCAATTATAGGATGTTCCAGTCGAGTAAATATTTAGTCTAAGTTATGTAGGATGGGTGCTGAAGACATGTTAATTGTAGCAAGTGTAAGTCTGTGACAAAGTCTGAGGTATTGTTTTGCTGTGTGCTGTGCAAATGTAAGGACCATGTGCTGAGGTATCTGTATGCTGTGTCAGTGCTTGCAATCAAATCAAGAAGCTCTGAAAGTACACTGATAACAAATCATCCTCTTTCACTGTATTATCTGAGCTTAAAAGTCTGTTACTGAATTGCAAGATACCTTACCTTGAAGGGGCTGTTACCCTGGAGATATTTTACTGCAGAATCATGAAAAAGAACAGAAAAGTCATTCCAGTCTATTGTACCACTTCTATAATGCAAAAGTCTGGCTGATCCGACTGTGGTGCTACGTAATGCAAGGTAATTTTTTCTACCTGCCAGCACAGAAATTGACTCGGTGATTTGTTTTAGTACGCAATTTTCTCTAGAACACCCGGTGCTGCAGTTTTTGAGTATAAGGATGAGAGGAAGATGGTCTGAGTCACGGATATAAATCTCTCTAAAGACCAAATTCTCAAATGTGAACTTAAGGTGAGTGCTTTTAATGACTGAAGTGACTTTTTAGCAACTGAAGTGTTGAAGGTGTGATTTGGGTTTTGTCTAGATTTAATTGTGCCAGTGAAAGTCACATTGGTTAGAAAACAAAGCTCCCGCTACTGGCACATTCGCAGGAGTGGAAAAAGTCATGTCCAAAATCTTTTGCCAGTGTGACCACGCTTATGTCAGACTGACTAACCTGTTCTTTAACTTGTTCATTGGTGGCAGGATGACCTGGCCGAAGAATGCCTTTTGCTGTTGTATTCCATACTTTAAGTGGGAGAAATAGAGGATGTGGCTGTAAAGAAATGCATCTGATTAAGCATAAAATTCCAATTTGTATCCCTAAGTAATTGTTCCAGGATGTCATTTTCTTTTCCTGAAGACTGAGTCTAACAGAGTTGAAAACGTGTCGTAAAATAATTTCATGTTAAAAGCAGAGATTCTTTAGCCCAAACCATGACGCTCTTCTTAATTGTTTGATGCAAGAAAAGCCAGGAGTGTCACGATAACTTACTGATTTCTAAATGCTCAAAACAAACTTTTCAGTCCTGTCATTAGAAGCAGTTCAAAGCAATGGTGGTGGGGAACCCAAACCTTTCAGACTCTTGTATTCTAGATGGAAGGGGCTGGACAAAAAAAATGCAGTCTTAACATAGAGCGCCAGTCATGCTGCAGTCAAATGATCTGCTGAATGTTACTGGGCTAATTGCTGACCAAAACAGATGTCACGTGCGGTTGTCTAGAGACAGGAGAGCACATCTTCGTGCACTCCATAACCAGTGCCTCCAGCACTTAAAACTTTCCCTTCATGCTGAAATTGGTAAGCTTTTACTATCCATTCCAACATGAGAGAGACTGAAGCTTGAAATGAACTGTGAGATAGTGTTTGAAGACCTGCAAGCTTGAACTTGAACTGCATGTACTGTTCTACAAACAGCTGTACTGATGCACAGTTTGTAGTGAGTGAATAGGGAGTTGTGAGGAAGAAAAAGAACCCATACTTTTTTTTTTTTTTAACGCAAATGCTTTCCAGTCAGTCTGTGATTCAAGGCATTCAGTCAGATCCATGTCCATAGAGTGAAGCATCCCTCTTGTCTAGGCGGCTAACCAGGGCATAATTGGGTTTGGTTTTGAGTGGAGCAGTGGAGGATCACTCAGAAATAATGGCTGGAACCATTTTTGAAAATGAAAAAAATGCCCCCTACTACTTTACTTGATAAAGGTAGATGACAGAAAAAAAGCGAACAAAAACCCAGTGTGGATTCCAGTGTAGTAGGTGATATGCGTAACAGCTTAGCGCTTCTGTGACTTGGCTGATTGTACAGTGGTATTTCAACAGCCCATTCCCAAGTGGTTTCACTGTACACCAACCGCAGGGAAAACGCGCATCAGCTGGTTGCATCTCTGCCACCAGTACTTGCCAGCTGTAAGCTAAAAAGTTTAATCTGCTCACATTGCTAATTTCCGCTGGCCTGATTGATGATCAGTTGCAAGGAGCTTTCTTCGGAAGATCATCCGTAGCTTACTTCCAAATTATAGAGGGAAAACAATATGTGATATTTAGACTGTACATAAGGCATTAATGTCCCCTATAATGGGACTACAGATCACCTCCATCTAGATCTGCTTTTTTCACCCAGGAAACCGTTCAACTCTTGGACTCATGGTATGGATGTAAGCAATTTTCTGCTCACTGGAGACAGCCTAGGTAGTGGTGGAAAAAAGTTGGATACTATGGATACAAGGGGGTACATTAGGAGCTGTACATTGAGTTAGGTCTCTTCCATCAGAGGTTTTAGTCCAGTTCAGTGTTGGTCGGTCACCTTTCTGTGTAGTGGTGCCCATGGTGGGTTTCGAGATGAGCGGCTCAAGGACTCTGGGTATATTGTGTGGGAGGGCGCATGCGTGGGAGTTAGATAAGCTCTGGTGAGTATGGACGCGGTGGTAAGAAGGGAAGGGGTAAACTGTGCCACTGTGCACAGCTGGAAATAGCGTTAGACCAAAGTCCAGGGGACCCAATATCTTCTCTATCTTTCAGTTCACAGACATCTCTTGTCAGACAGTGAAGGTTTGTGTGGAAAGGAGCAGCAATGAGCTTTCAGCCACAGAGGACAGAAGTAGCTGTTTAGGGTAGAGCAAAACAGAAAAAACATTTAGTGAAACTTCCCAAGGACATTCTGTAGCCTCCGTTCACTTTCAGACTGGGATTCATCAGGAACCAGTTTGAAGGATTTTTAGGAGCCCAAGAGCAATGCTTAGCAAACATGGCTTCTGTGGCTTCCATGCTAGCTTAACTCTGGGAGCAGTTTAGCTTGCGTAGTGTGGGATAGAGGTTTGAGATAAGGGCAAGGGACCTGAACTGGTTCCACCATGAGACACGTGAGGGTTCCTTGGGCTCCGAACTTCAGCGAACTGCAGAGCATCATATTTGTTTACACTCAGTACTGATACAGACTTGTCAGACTGGGTGCATGTTGGTTTCATGAAATACATGTTGGCATTTCCAGTAGCCGGGTAAAACTCATGTGGCCAGGTTATGTTTTATCCCATCTCACCGCTGCTCCAACAATGGGTTATCCCTGTCCTGAACTTGTTTGGCAGGGAAGGGTCCTTTGTTTTGAATACTGAAGGTGAAAATCTAATTTAAGAATTGAAAAACTTCTTTCAGCCAAACAAAATTCTGGAGCAGACCCCTAAGCGGTGGGAAGTAGTAAAGGGATTGGCCTCAAGGACTGTGGTTTATGTAAGGCTTATAGTCTTATCCCATGGTCCTTCTTACAAAGAAATATGAAGTTGCTGATGAGATCTGAATATTTCACTGATGACCATAGAAGTAAAGATTCTATCCGTTCTGTAAAATTTCTTGTACAAGAAATCGTTCCATTGAGCTACATTTAGAGAAGTGATATATACTAAATATTTAAGTCTTTGAGCTTCAGGGATTTTGGTAATCGTATGAGCTTAACGTACACGCTTCAGAAACTGCATTGCTACGCTGTTTGAACCCAGGATGCAAAAGAATGGAAGTCATGAGGGAAGTGAACTTTAAAGCAAGATATCTTTTTTCTTTTGAAAGTTCTTCTGGAAAGAACTTCCCAGGGGGAAAAAAAGGAAAGTACTCCTGAATTGCAGGTACTTCTGGATTCAAATAGTAAATAAAACCGTATTTTCAGCAGTTGGAGGTGACAATCCAGTGTAATCCAGTACCTTGGGTATATGTTTAGGTACTGGAGGTGATCCAAGCGAGTACAGGTAAAGCAAGATGAGAAGAATATGGGTGAATTAGAACAAGGTTAAAATTTCATAGTTACTTTCTTTCAAGATGTATGCAACAGCTTGGGTAGCGTGGCAGAAAGGGGTGATTCCAAGTGTGCTGGGAAATGAGTTTGGGAAGTCTTGCATGTGGGAGCAGTGAAGAAAGCTACGGTACAGTCTCAGGGCTGCACGCCTGCTAGTTTTTCCAACTAAAACAGTGGGAAAAGAGCATCTTTTTTTTTTTTGAGGTAGTTTTATATAGCTATTTCTGCATATTCCACTGAGTAATATGAAAACAAAACCTGACTCTTAAATATTTTACTTCCTCATTCCTACTAAATATGCTGGGGGAAATCAGAATAGCGGATAGAAAGTGTCGTATTTGAATATTGCTTTCGCTTCCCTTGGACACGCGCTGCCCTTAAACACCGAGCGGGGAGGGAAGTGCTGCTCCAGTAAAACAGCGCAATGGGAGTGTTGATCTAGTGATCTCGTACAGTTGTATCCATGTCCAGCTCTACCAATGTCTTGTGTTTGTCGGAGATAATTTTGGAAGAAATAGTTGTTAAAGTTACTGTAAAACTGTAATTGTAGCCCAAATGGTTGGCTGTTAATCTTGGGCTGGATTTTGGTTCTCTACAATGTACTTTTTTATTTTATCTAAGGAATGCAAGTGTGTTTTGCAGCCTGGATGATCTGTTGCTAAGTTAGAGACACTGTTCTGTCAGAAAGCTGTAGTAAATCAGGTTTGGTATTTTATTCAGGAGGTATGTGGAGGATAAGGGAATATTCTTAATTGAGCGAAGGAAAGGTGTTGGTAGCTGGTAATTAAAGACTTATTCCTTATTTATGAAGAGAGGCTTACTGGTCTGCCCTTGGTTTGTCATCCAGTAACGTGATAAACATTGATTAATAACCTGATGCATATTAATGTCTGGTGTTTGCTTGTGCAACTTGGTGCATACTTAAAATCAAGTGGTTCTTTAAGGTCAGAAGTGCCTTTGCTTTGATTTTGTTGATGCTTTATTCCATAAGGCCCTGTTTACTTTTTGGGTCCTTCCTTCTGAGCATCGTCTTGATTTCTGTTGCTTAATTGGTATTCCCAGGTCATTCCCACCACTAAGATGGACTAATGCTCTCTTGTCCGAGGTGGCGTTAAGAGGCTTAAGGGACTTCTTTGAACCGCTACAGTGTATTATTAACGAGGTGGGATTTGCACCCCGATGTTCTCTTTTTCTACCCCATGGCATAGTTCCCATGTTGTGGCAAAGAAGCAGTTCTAGTTTTGGTCTTTCATCTTGCAAGTGAGTAAATATTTATTTAGACCAACTCGGAGGAAAATACCAGTAAGAAAAGGTGGTATTTGTAGCTGCTGCTGCTTAAAGGTCACGGTTAAAGATGGAAAGACAGTATATCTAGTTCATTGTTATTTGTAGCTTATATAAACACCTAGCAAGAGGAGCTTTATCTGGCCGGCCGTCAGTGCTTATAAGGTTTTCTTAACCCCAGTTTAGAGCAATTTTTTTAGGGTGTGCTGACAGTTTTTATTCTGCAGGGTTGTGGTCTTTGCCAGCTCACTTGGTCTGTCGCTCTTGATGTTGTAGTGACCATAACCAAACACAGCTGTTGAAACAATACACAGAACTAACTTCATTTGCCTAAGTCCCTGCACGGGCTTATGGTTTTGCTTTTAAATCCTTCCTGCTAACGCTGCATTTAAGTAAATTCTACGTTTTGAGTCTTGTTTTGTCACACCTAACCAGCTATCCTGTTTGTATCCTACGACTGAACACCCACGTCTTCTGTACCTCTCCCTACTTTGCATTTTAAATAACAGGCCGTTTCAGTCTTTCTACAGAGATGAACACAAATTTTGTGTGTGGAAAGAAGGATGAGGATGCAGAAATTAATGAAGAACGTGAACACTGTGGGATTGCACTGAATATCGGTCTTGGCTGTCTCATTGATTCTGAGCTCTAAAATAGCAGTGTGGACTTTCTACGTGTGATTATGGTGTACAGAGAAAAAATTTCTCGTGCCTGCTGAACAGTTACCAACTGTTTGTCATTGATCTGAGGCAGAACTTCATTTCTGAGTTGCTCCCCAGTGTAAATTCAGTTATTTAGTGAGGAAGGAGTTTAGGGGGCTCGCTAGTAAGGGTGCAGGGGAGGATAGTCCAAAGGATGTAGCTACCTTTTAAGAGTAATATATAGCCATCTTAATTTTTTTGTTAATTAGTTATCTTAATTATTTTCTGATACTACTGTTGCTGTTCTAATGAGCATTAAAGGAGCAGGCTGTACCATGGACTGACATGTTTTCAGACATATCGTTGACTTCACACATTGCATTCTTTAACTCTGGGTTGGGCTAATGAAGGGCTCTTTTCGCATTCAAGTAGCTGGAGAATAATTCTACTTCTGCATGGGCCGTGTCAAACATAGAGCTGTGCCTTATTCTTCCTCTTTCACTTTCTCCCTGTATGAATTAGGCTGCCTTTTGGACCACGTCTTCCATTTGCCGACTGTCTCTGTTGATGCTCTTAGTGCAGTACAGAAACAGGAGTAGTCGTGGCAGAGTGTGGATGATTAGAAACCTGTATTGAGCCTTTGTGTGTTGAAGTGAAAGCTTCGTAGGTGTTTTCTGTCTAAATTGAACCTTTCAAAAGCCTTTCAGATGCCTTTAGCGTAAAGGAAAGGAAGCACTTTGATTGAAGGAGCTGTCAACTAAAATCCGCAACTGCGCATCTGTGAAAACTTTGAGCCCGTGTTGGTGAAAGTAGTTTTGACTTTTCTTGTGGTCATTTAGTCTGGGTAAATCACGCTGCACAGATTCAATGTGTCCCATTCCTTGCATCAAATCTTTAGGAACGTGAGGGAAGAAGGCGATGTATGTGCTGTATGTTGCATCTTCACGGGGGAAAAAAATGCAGTTACATTCCTAGCGTGCATCTTTGAACTGGTGTTGGCTTCAGGTATGATTTATAGCAGGCATAACTTCAAGGCTGTTGCCAGAAAGTAGCTAAGTCTTAGAAAGGGAAATGAGTTACCGAACTGCTGTTAAATCCCGTCACTCGACATGAGAAAATGGGGATATGAAGGAGGTGCAATTCAAAGGAGATGCACAAGCGGTTCGTTGAACTAATGATGGTTGTATAGCTTTGAGGGCCTTGCTGTCTTCAAGTGCGTGCTGAAAGGACATCAAAATAGAATTCCAAAAGCTCCTTACGGTGTGTCGTACAAAATTGTGTATCAAATGCTTCTGCTTTGCTTCTAAAGTAGATCTGAAATCACATGTGATTCTCTTTGACTCTGAGCTGTTGAAAGCTGAACTGTGGAAAACTGTTTAATACAGAACTTCTAAACAAATCTTCCTGGCAGGTGTGTACATTGGACTACAAGTACTTTCTTGTTCTTCCTGAGGTTTTAAGTAACAACACATCTGAGTAGTATCTAAACTTCCCCCGTACGTTCCTTTGCTATTAAAGGCTTTGCGTACTGCAGCGAACTTGACCCAAACCTTCTGTGAGGTGCCTTTTCTTTTGTAGTGGAGCGTATCGAACTGGAAAACAAGGCAGCCTGAAAATTTATGTGAAATTGAATCAAGTATGAATTCTTGTCTACTGTTTGACTTCCAAGATCTCGGATCACATGATTGCTGCTTAATATTCAAACTGGTGTGGATAGGTGGAAGCAAGTAGTTAGTGAAAATGTGAGGAAGTAGAAAGTTGTAATAACAAGGTGTAGAGCAGTGCTGTGGTAATAAATAATGCTCATGTTGGCTACATACTGTCCATATTTTGATAGGTTTTTGTCTTTTAGAACTAGAACTTTTATGCTTATTAAGGGAAAAAAAAAAGATATTCAACCTGACTGCTGTGAGCTACAAAGCACGCAGAGCCCTGTGTTTTTCCGTTACTTAATTATGACAAATAGCTGACCTTGCAAACTCAGTTCTGTTAGGTTCGAAACAACTGGATTTTCTGTAGTAACGTTTGTGTTGCTAACTAATCCTTGCACCCTGCTTTGATGCTAAAATAGTTGGAAGGATTTTGCTTAAATTCTTCCAGAACTACTGTGGATCACAAAGCAGGCAAGCTAGGAAACTCATGTGAAAGCCATGGTAAAACAAGCTTGTACAGAGGTCAGAGCTGATCCTGAGCTGAAAAGAATTTATGGAATATTCTTCCTCGAAATGCTCAGGAGGAGGGTAAGCAGTCTGAAAATCAGAGATGGTGGCCAGAGATGAAGACTATGCCTTGGTGTTGATGTTAAAAACTATCTGATAGGTAGGATGTTTCATTAAAGGCGAAATAAGGAGAATTGGTGCTGAAATTGTAGCCAGTGTTGAAAGTCCTGTACGGTATGTCTTCTGGAGGAAAAAATGATTGCTTTTCAGGTAATCAGGCTTCTGTGAGAACCCTGAATAATGATTTGCTTTTGGCAGCTTTACTCTCTTCAAGTAATTTCTGTAAATTTTGGCTTTGCTTGTACAAGCCTTTTTACACTGGTTTAACCCTTGCATTTACGCTTCAGGCAAAAGTAAGGTTGTGTGGTTTGGTTTTTATTCCCCCCTCTATTCATTCTTTGTTGAAGCGGAAACACTGTCTTCAACCTGTGTGATGCTTTGCACTTTACCTGGGTTATATGGGATGTCATCGGGAATGCGGATGTGGTGGGGTGCAGGGGGAAAAAAAAGCCTTTTCCCAATTCAGCCACAGATCTATAAAAACTTCTTCCTGGCCAATTGAATTTAAACCTTGTTCTGGAAAAAGTATTCACATTCACAGAGTTGTTTAAAAATTAGACTATTCCAACAGAATTTCTGAAACTTGCTCATGGGCATGGATGCAGTAGGCCCACTGTTGTTCTTTTATTAACATCTGGAAGAGTTTTCAGCCCTAACCCCCCTTTCACAGAGCGGGCTGTGTGACAGCGAGCGTCTTGGGTGGCTGTTGCTGGAAGAAACTCAACTGCCGACCTTGCTTAAGTTTAGATGCTCCTTTGACACTTTTGCAAATTGATTCGAGGTTTCAAAGTGCTAGTGCTTCTGCTGGGAGCAAGAATTCCGGAATAGTTATGCTGAAAGAGCCAGTGCTAAAGAGGGCAGACCATGCAACTGGGAGAGAGGGCAGGAGAAGGCAGATGTGGGACAGAAAGAAGACAGATGTTCCCTTTTCCCAGCAGTGAGCCATTAGATCATCTCAGCTGCTAATAAAATGGTAGGCTCCACGTGATACAGAATAAGGCTTAGCTGTGGCCCATGTTAATGACCCCAAGCTTCACAATTCATGCTTGGAGCCTGAGCTAGTAAGTGTGGTAGATCAGTAGTGAAGATAGAGAAATGGTGTTTGGCTGTGTTCTCATCCTGCTTGGATATCCTTACGTCGTTGTTGTGTTTTTTTTTCCCAGGGTCATCTCATTCTTGTAAGAGAATATTAAAGTGGTTAAGATGGAAGAGGAGTCGGAGTCAGAACTCTCTGTGCTTGTTTTTGCTACCCATTATGTGACCTTGAACAAATAATTATGAAATTCCACGAATACTTTAGGCTGTTGTAGGTAGTTGCTGTTCTCTTTGTGGTTCTACGAACAGTCCAGACCTTATGTTAACAGCAGTGCGCTTCCCTCTTGTTTTGACTTATTCCCTCTTCTTCCCTTTCTCCCTACCCCCCCCATCTCTGCAGTGATTTTTATTAATGGTACCAGATTGTTAGATTTAACCCAACAAAAACTCAAGAGAAAAGCTTTGTCACTTCAGTTTCCCAGGCTGGTGCCTGGATTAGTTTAAGTCATCAAGAAACTGCAGTGTTTAAAAAAAAAAAATAAACCAACTCAGCCACCTTCTACCCCTGCCTGCTCTGCCCTGCTTTTGTGGGCACATCTGTGTAGCTGGAGTGAGCTGAATTGGAGGAACTTACACATAAAATGAACTTTTTTTCTTTTTTTTTTTTGCCAGTTGCAGCTTGGAGAAATTCTCTGACCCTTACCACAAGACTGCACAAATGCACAAGAAAACATTGTGTGGGATGGGAGCAAGTGTCTAGATGCGGAAAGTGGTATTTTAGGCAGAGGTAGTGAAAGATTAAGGCGTCTTAGCATTGAGAGAACTAAAGCATGAAGGGACTGGGCAGTTTCAGTCCTTTAAACCTCAGAAGACTTGGTAGACTGAAGACTTCTGGGATTATCTGATGTAAAAGCAAAGTATTAACAAGGATGTTGATCAAAATACTTTATTCTGTAGCGGCCTGACTTGTTTATGGCCTGTGGTAAATCTGGAGAGGTTCCCAGAAAGTCATTGAATGGGAGCATTAGGTATGTTAAACAACTGATAACAGTTCTTCAGAATGATGAAAACGGAGTGCTTTGCTTTATTTAAGAAAAAAAGACCCCCGACTTTTGAGAGAAGCTGATCACTTGCTGAGTGTGGATGGTCTCGCTGTACTCCATGGCAGCTCCGTCGAGATGCTGCTGTTGAATTCCGGGAAGCCAATTTTGTGGCTCTGCAGGCATGAGGGGCGAAACCTAATGGTAGGCTCTACTCTCCTGAGCTCGTCTAAATCTTTCCTCATCAGCCTTTCTGTATATCTCCGGGATAGCTGTATGTTTATTACCCTGTGATATCTTTACCTCCAGCAACGTTTTTAAAATATAAGCTGCTACTCGGGATTTCTTCAAAGGGAAAATTAGTGGATCCCTTCTGGTTTGTAGTCATTGATTTTCAAGGTAGGAGGAAGCACTAATTTCTTTCATGTAGGTCAGCGTAGAGTTGCTGTGCAGCAGTTGCTTTTACTCAATTGCAACTTAGACTGGCAATTAAATGAAATGATAACAAGGCCTACACTGTAATTTCACTGCTCCATGGACTTGGGAAGTGCAAAGGACTAGGACAGTTGTGGTAATCGAAATAACTTGTGTGTCACAAACCCCCTAGAATGAGCTGCTAAACCCGCTCTGCTGAGCGGTGATCCAGATACACCTGAATTCAGGCTGCATGTGCTAAATTCAGAGCCTTCGGAAAAGTTAAAATACCCTTTTTAATGGTTATCAGTTCTGCTTGTCAGAGCTTACCTAAATCAGTGCTCTGCTGAAAAATGACTTTTTTTTTTGCAGTAGGCTATCTTATTAAGATGCCTGGTGTAGCGTCGGAGATCTTCAGTGCTGTGTTGCTGATAGACTGTCAACTGTTTGAGGAGATAGCAGTGAGAATTATCTATACTCATCTGCATATTTTGCTTATCTATTTTATGAAAGCAGATCCTGTGCTATCAGCTTGCAAACACAGCTGGCTTGTTCTGAGCTATGTGACTCATGAGGCTGCCAAAGCATTTATCATGTTTTTTTAGCGCTTGTATTTTGATTTTTAAACTGGGCTTTTTGGAGTGGCTGTTCTGGTTGCAGAGCATCTCATCTGTGGGGGATCCTTCCTTGTGATGAAGATTTCGTGATGCTTTTATAAAAAGAGCAAATAGCTAAAACTTGTCTCTAATGAGAAGCGGCTGCTCTTTCCCACTTCATCTCGACGAAAAAGGAAATGAAAGAACTCAGGATTATTTGCAGCTACTGTATTCAGTGTAAAGTGTAATGGTCACTTCTCCATACAGAGTTGTTTTTGCAGTTTGAAATGCAGTGATACCTCATGATGAACAAAGCGGCCAACAACATGGTCCACAAAGACAATCTGAGGGCTGGAGCCCCTCTGCTGGGAGGAGAGGCTGGGAGACGTGGGGGTGTTCAGCCTGGAGAAGGGAAGGCTCTGGGGAGACCTTAGAGCCCCTTCCAGTATCTGAAGGGGGCCTACAGGAAAGCTGGGGAGGGACTTTTTACAAGGGCATGGAGTGATAGGACAAGGGGGAATGGCTTCAAACTGAAAGGAGGGAGGTTTAGATTAAATATTAGGGGAAAAAAAAAAAACACAAACACTTGGAGGGTGATGAGGCATTGGAACAAATTGCCCAGGGAAGTTTTTGAGGCTTCATCCCTGGAGGTGTTCAAGGCCAGGTTGGACGGGGCTTGGAGCAACCTGGGCTGGTGGGAGGGGTCCCTGCCCATGGCAGGAGGGTTGGAACTCGATGATCTTCAAGGTCCCTTCCAACCCAAACCATTTGATTCTGTGAACTGCTTTCCACTTTGCTTGCAGAAGTGCCAGGCTGTACGTAGCTCCGCATGTATTTTAAACTGGCGATTTCCTTTAAGCAGTCCAGTCTGCCTTTGGCTGCTTGTTGCTGCACCATCCCCTCTTCCATCAACACAGCTGCTTCTACAGCTGCATTGTGAACCATATTGAGGAACCGATCTGGTGAAACTAACCCAGCAAAAGAGAGAGGTGGTTAGTTTTCATCCAGATTGGTTCCCCGGTGCGATTCACTGAGCAGCTGCACAAGCGCATGTTTATTAGTATTATTAGTACAGATGAGGAGGACGATGCAACAGGGTGATTTGGGTGATGCCTGTGATAGCTGCACTACAACACAGTGGGTTTTTTGGTTTGCGAGTTCTAATATCGTGAACAAAAATGATATGAAACACATACAAAGTAACACTTGATAGAGATTTGAAAATTCCCTCAAAATAATACTTATTGTTTGGCACAGAACAGCTGCAAGCCCTTGGTGAAGAAATTTAGAGCCTCTTTGAATTGTTTTTTTGGATATCTCTTCATAGCTGATGGTCTCCTGGCTAAAGCTAATTATCTTTGGTCAGGAGAGGTTAATTAGCTCTGAATGCTGCCTCTGTGCGGAGTTCTGAGGAAATCTGAATAATGCAATATAATATCAACAACAATGTAGTGGGCAGAGTGGAAGGTTTATTTTCAGGATCCAAGTCCCTCTGTCCTCATGACCTCATACTAAAGAATGTGAAGAAGAAAA
The DNA here is from genome assembly GCA_017639485.1 of Pluvialis apricaria. NCBI lineage: Eukaryota > Metazoa > Chordata > Aves > Charadriiformes > Charadriidae > Pluvialis > Pluvialis apricaria. The sequence goes on from CM030007.1 coordinate 3,465,085, forward strand.
TTGTCCATGTAATTGGAAACTTGTTCCCTATCAGCTAGGCTAATTGGGCAAGTAATGGGACAGGAGGGAGGAGGAGAGTGATGACTAAGTTGGAGATCAGGGAAGGGACTTTCTACAAGGACATGGAGTGATAGAACAAGGGGGAATGGCTTTAAACTGGAAGAGGGGAGATTGAGATATGAGGAAGAAATTGTTGCCTGTGCGGGCGGTGAGCCCCTGGCGCAGGCTGCCCCGAGAAGCTGTGGCTGCCCCATCCCTGGAGGTGTCCAAGGCCGGGTTGGACGGGGCTGGGAGCACCCTGGGCTGGTGGGAGGGGTCCCTGCCCAGGGCAGGGGGTTGGAACTTGATGATCTTAAAGGTCCCTTCCAACCCAAACCATTCTATGATTTAAATAGACATTCGTTGCCTGTTGCATGTTGAGTCCCGAACTGTGTTGTGGTCTCACAGCCCCAAATTTAATGTTCTTCTTCCAACTGAGGAGGGAAGCGAGAAGTTTGGGAGAAGCAAGACTTCAGACTTTAGAGTAAATTCCAGACTTTGAAGAGTGCAAAGAAGTCACAAACCATGGAGATAAGGACTCGGCTCTTGTCCAGAGATGCAGGAGTAGGTTATGACACTCGACAGCTTTTTTCAAACCTCATTGCGTGTAGTGAAAGGGGAGAAACTTGTTTGGCTTTGCTCGAGGGCTACTTCATCGGAACGTGATGCTTAAACCAGTCACACAATTAGTTTGCAATCTTAAAAAGACCTGGACAAAGTTGCCCTCTTTGTTAGATGATACGTGGGCTATTATTCCTGGGTTGTAAGGGATTAAGAAAATATCTACCATGCTCATTCCTCCCTTTATGATTGATTTGTATGCTACTGAAATTAATTAAAGGAGAGAGATGGCACATAAAACCCTTGAATCATTTCTGTAGGGAGTGCAATGTGTGTTCAAAGCCATTTCTTAAGGGATGTTTAAGTTGCCTGTAAAAATGGCCATCAAAATACACAGCTTTAATGTTAGATTTGAAATAATCTACAAGGGCCATGTATTATTTTTTTTAAGTGAGACTTGGTCTTTCTGTTGACATTCTTAATACCAATTTCTAACAAAATAAGACCATGTAGTTCTGCAATTAAGCAGCTTAGAGGTGGTATTTGTTTTGTGGTTTTCTTGGGTTTTGGTTTGGTGTTTTGTTTTTTTTTTTTTAATTTTGTATTGCGTGTATATGCTGGAGGTATCTGGGCATCCCATCTCAGACTCTGTTTTTAGTCTAACTCATAAATAGACTTTGCATGAATGAATCCACTGGTGGTTTTGAGTCTGTCACGTGAACAGAAATTTAATACACTTCCAGGAAGGAAAACTAATATATTACTTAAGTGATATTAAGTGATATAAAATGTCATATTGTGATTCCAGAACAGATGATGGCCTTTCAACTCTTGTTAAAAGCCTTTTGGGACAAGCTGCAAACAGAAAAGTTGTCTTTTGGTTTCAAAAGCATTTTAAATCCGCTTTTGGTTAATGCGAGAGTGTTTCTTTTAAGGTGGATCCAGACTTACAAATTAACAAGCTTTTTGGGGAAAAGTAGTATACTGTAAAATGAAATCTGCGGTAAAAGGAGACACTAAACCAGTTGTTTGGGGCTTGTGGTGGTTTGTGGTGATCCAAAAAGGATAGGGAGCTGTTTTTCAACACCCCCGTGGCAGATGAGTGAGACACTGTTGGGTTGAGA